>CM032455.1:78274943-78484943 GCA_019049505.1 Pachyrhynchus sulphureomaculatus
CGAAAGGGTCAAATCAGCCATTTTATTTTAAATAAGTTTTTAAATTACAGTAAAACTGAAAAAATAATCAGTATACTGTTTCTTTTTTAAAATTTACCATTCTTTCACGCAGTGCTATTAGTTTTTCGATATATTTTTTATTTTTCCAGATATTTGCGAAAACCCAAACTTTTCATTTTATTTTCGATTTTGTAGGCTTAGCGTACACTTTAGAGTAGCAAACTTGTTTTTTATCGTATTCTACGTCCAAAAAACTATCTGCATGCCAAAATGCAGTCTGTTAACATTTACTGAAAGCTTTTCGGCAAAATTTGCCTCTGACGACTGGGCTATAATACCAACTTACAAATTTATTGTCTTTTAAAACGAAAAGATCCAAAATAAATTTAGGTTATTTTAAATCTACCAAAATTTATAATTTAAATTATCCCGTGTGACCACTAATACTATTTTAAGGTCTCCTTTGATTAGTAGTAAGAGAATAATGTTGTGCGATGTTTACATACTAATTAAGGTAAAAGAATTACAAAACTAATAGAAATTATTATTACTATATTTTTAATAAATGTAAATATGAGTTTTTCATTTACTTGAAAAATACGAGGGCTATCTTAAACTGGTTCGAAGAACAATATTAACATATCTAATAATGTTAGGTTTGATAATGTGTTAGTGTACTTTTGCTGACTTTTTTTAAGGAAAGGCCGGATTCTCATTTTTGAATATTTTAATAAATTACTTTGGGTATGTTCTAAATTAAGTACTTTTTATTTTAACCGAGTTTTGTCCTGGACTTGGGAAAAAGTATGTTAATATATATTTTATTTGAATATTTGACTTAATAGCTGTATTCTCTATTAAGTTAGATTTGCTAGTCTCGAGGAAAAGCAAATAATTATTTGGTAGTAATCATGGTATTGGTATCTTAGTTTGATTTTTGAAGTGTGAATATTATTTAAATAAATATGTATTATTGTAAGCGAACATGGTAAGAAGACATGTAAAAAAAAATATGTGAATGTATTGGAATAACCGCAGATACAATTTTATTATACTTTGTAAAGTAAATAACTTATCTCAGTTGTTCTCATATCGGACAAGGAAGTTTTTCAGCGTTAGGACCTGATTGGATCCAGAGGCTATCTTTATTAAGAATGCATAAGATTTGATATAGTTGTGTAGTTTTTCCATTATAAAAATGAATTATAATACGATGTATATAATAACTATGATGGTATGAATATTTTTTGTCAACAGTGGACCTCCAACATCTTACGCCACATAACATTTTGTCTAGGCATTCAATTTTAGTACAATGTCGTGATATTAAATCGGATGAGAGGAACCGTCAGAATAACTCAATAAAACTATTTCTTTAGCTCAACTTGATTACCTTTTGCGTAAATAACTAGGGGTTCACTTCATTTGTCTCAGTTCAACGTAAATCACCAGACAGCTTTAGGTGTGGTGGTTATTAGTACACTGAATTTCGTCTTGGTAGGCTTAATTCATTCGTTTCCGACTTTTTTTGTATATTACGAGGCTAGTAATTAATTTTGACTTGATCTTCTGCTTACGATTAGTATATAAATAAAATATTGTATATCTTCATACATCTAGATTTATTGAGGTAATACCTTAATGAAATCATTAAGTTATTTATGTGCTCGCATTATTTTCAAAAAATCTATTCCTAAAAATAGGTGTTCATTTGGTGAATTTGTTATAAGAATTTTAATAGACACATATTTAATTATGGAAATTTAGTTATATGTAACTAACTTATACGAAGACATGGATGCACATGTTACTGTAAATGAATTAATATATTTGGGAATTTTTGCTTACACCCTTAAAGTTATTAAATGATCAGTCTAAGTAGTCCCATATTTTATGCCAAATCAAAATTAAAGCAGAGTTTGAGTATTCTGCGAGTTCTCTGATTATCACTCTCAAAAAGCTTTATTATCGCCAATAGCGCGGATCTACGTTGCTTTATATATAAATTTTCGTAGTAAACTTGCTATGTGGTATTATTTCAATGATTGTTTTGCAGTGTGGGACGCTTCTTATGACATTTTTGAGAGAAGAAGATGCTATATGGTTGTCGGTTTTCTAATTCGTCTCTATATATTATAAACACTATAAGGCTTCTCTTCCTGTCGCTAAGTACGCTTATCACTCGAGAGACCACTTATCCGGATTTACCTGTTTTTTTTTTTTAGTTTATATATTGTTTATACTCGTATAACATAAGGAGTAAGCTACAGATAATAACTGAACAATAATTCTGCAGTATCACGCGAGTGAGCCGCGGACACAACTGGTTTTTATTTGTAATTTGATGTTGGTTTGTGTCTGAGAGTGGATTCTAAAATTTTTGTCTAATATTTCAATTTTATAAAATTAAATAAAATGTTTTACTTCTGTGTACCAAACTGCAAAAAATCGTGAAGAGAAAATGAATTGCAGCTGTTTTTTAAAAACCAATGATATATATTTATATATA
Source organism: Pachyrhynchus sulphureomaculatus (assembly GCA_019049505.1). NCBI lineage: Eukaryota > Metazoa > Arthropoda > Insecta > Coleoptera > Curculionidae > Pachyrhynchus > Pachyrhynchus sulphureomaculatus. The sequence continues at coordinate 78,277,453 of CM032455.1, forward strand.
TATATTTATAGACTATCATATTATCTATAGATTTTTTTTTTTATAATATATTCTGTCTATATATATATATATATATACTATATATATATATTATATATATATATACATATATATATATCAAAATAATATATATTTAATATATACTATATATATATACTCATATATATATAATACATAACAACTATATTATATATATATCTATATATATATATATATCTATATATAGTCAGTCATTCACAAAAGTTGGCCACCTTATAGGAAAAATTTTTTTTATAAGAGTTTTTTGAAAATTTAACTTGGAAATATGTTGGATTACAGGCCAAATTATTTGACATTTAAATTTTGAAATAATGAAAAAAATAATCGTTATTTTTGTTGAAAATTGAGATATAAAGTTCATGAAGTAGAAAAAAATAATTGTGTTCGACCAGTTGTTTTTATATGGTACCAATGGTCAAAATGATTTGATGAAAATGGGACTTTTTTCATATTATTTTTTAAAATGACGAATCAACTGTTTTTCCACATAAAGTATCTTATGTACTTATTTATTAGTTGATGTTTTACTATGTGCTATAAGAAAAAAAATTAAGCTGAAAAACGAGTTCTGTCAAAAAAGTCGTAGTTTAACTAATGTAATCTTGGTACAAAGCTGCATAATTTTATGACAAATCAACTTCTAAAGGCTAATATAATAAATATTAATGGTTATGTAATAATAAATTTAAGCAAATTCTTGTAGTTTTTTAAGTTTCCCTAATTCCTTCTTGCAATGCACAAAATAGTTCTCTTTTATAAATTTTATGGCGAACATTCGCGAGAAGCTTCTTTCTTAATTTCATATACAGGTTGTTGGTGATAAGTTTGTCCTACAATGTTTTTTAATATATTTTTTCAAAAGGTCAAATACAAGATTTTTAATTTGTTACAACATTTTGCAACGCAATATGGTGGGAAGAATATACATTCATGTTTTGCTATTATGGTCAAACAAAATTATAGTATATAGGCCTTCAATTATCTTTGTCGCAGTTGCATGGATTTCGTGTTTGGTTCCTTTGTCACATAAAACATCAAACTGAACATTTTTTGTTCACCATTTATTTATGCAATAATAACAAGTTTTCTAATTTTTTCTCCTTTTAAATTGACTAAGCAAGATATAAAATAAGAAAGAGTTTTGATCGTGGGTGATAAACTACGAAAACTCAAAGAGAAGCTGCCGTCATTTTTACACCAACGACATTCGGAAAAGTTATAACACATTCAACACGTATGAAGAATTCTTATCCAACTTTAAAAATACTGGATGTGTGGAGAATAATTTTAAATGTCAATATGAACATTGGTTACTAATGAGGATGTTGAGTTTGCAATTATACAGAGTGTGATTTGAAATGCCTAGAACTTCAGTTGCCAAATTATCAGCAAAACACAACGTTTATCTCATAATTCAGATCAAAGAGTGCTTAAGTAAAAATAAGATTTAAACCTTATAAACCAAAGTTTGGTCCACACTTTCAAAGAACAAGGATTATGATAGACGCATAGTATTTTTTCTTTCTGGCTGCAAAGTAAAACTAAAGAAGACCCGTCATTTACAAAGTATTATATTTTGTTCAGTGATGAATGTACTTTTAATTCTTAACTAACGGTGTCTGTCTTCGTCGTCGCAAAATTGTAGATGGTGGGCGGTGGGCGGGATTAGCAATCCAAATTTTACGGTAGATACAAGAGATCAATATTCCTTTAAAACTAACGTTTGGGTGCGGTATTTTTAATAACAGAATTATTGGACCGTTTTTTTTTTTTTTTTTTTAGAGAAAATTTTACAGCCGCGAGGTACTTACAGTTCTAAACAACGAACTTTTCATGAACTGGAAGATTTTAGTTTAGAGGGAATGAATGAAAATGTACTTCCAACAAGATGGAGGACCTAGTCACAGCACCTTGGAAATTAGAAACTTGACTGGACGAAGACTTTTCTGAGAAAGTGGATTGGTAGGTTTTCCATTGAAGTATCTTGGCCGCCGCGGTCAAACCCGGATCTAACGACGCCCTGTGACTTTTTTTTTGGGGTATTTAAAAATTTAGTTTATGCTCAGAGACCTTTTGAAAAAATATCGCACACTTAGAAGAAACTATCCGCCATGTTATCTGTAAATGAAATCAAGCCGGATGTTCTATGCAGGAATGTTCGTCATGAAATTTATAACAGAACTATTATGTGCATTGAAAAGGAAGGAAGAAGCGTAGAAACTTAAGAATGTTTTTTTTTTTTACAATAGTAATCCTTAAAAAATTCACGTGTCATAGATGATTTATTAAGGCAGCTTTTGCACCAATATTGCATTGTTAAATTACAAACAACTGTTTTGAAAAAAAAAAAATTAATTTTTCAGCTTAATTTTTACGGCCTAATTTATAGATTTTTTTTTCGTAACATTTAGTAAAAATATTAACCACTAAAAAAGTATATAATATAATTATAAGAAAAAACTTTTGATTATCATTTTCGCGGGGGACATGAATTGAAAAAAAAAGTGAAATTTTGTCAATTTTTATTGAAAATTGGCATATAGACGTAAAACTAAAATACAATCTTGTTTTTCCTCATAACGTTTTTTCGATATTTTTTTAAATAATTCGTTTTTTCTACTTTTTAAATTTTTTAAATGTCAAGTTTGACTAGGCTAAGGCTTGTGGCGTCATGACCAGGAACTTACCACTGAGAACTTCCTCCCTATATTCAAGCCTACATTCGACTGTCGCTGACGGGCAAACACTCATCGGCACATTCCAGTAGTGCCACCTTAGCCATTCCATGATTACCAACGACTTGACTCTTGGACTCACTTAGAGAGAGTTCTGTTCTTGGTTTTGCCTTATTCAAGATTTCCTTTACATTATTGAAGACCCTTAATACTTCAGTAGAATAATCTCTGTAGAAAACTTGTTATCTACTTTTTTTCAGGATTTCGAAATGAACCCTTCATAATCTAGGAAATAGAATCCCCAGGCCTCTCTGTTTGCTAGGCTAAGAATATTCAGCTACATAGTACGGACTGAACTTATTTACTGCCGGCATAAGAACCAAGAAGTCAATTTCTTCACAAAAAAGTTTTTCTGGCCTCTCTTCCTTGCATCTTAACTCTTCTTGGAAAATTCCGAATAGCAGCTTTGTAAGTATTTGTGGTATTAGTTGATGCACGTCTCACGGCACGATTTAGTTTCTGCAACCTGCTCTGTTTCAATTTCTCCGTGGATTCTATTCTCTCTCTGCCCCCTTCTTCTGTCTTTTATACTTACCGTTCCTTCTTTTCTGCCGTTTCCGTTTTTCTCTTCTTTCCATTTTTTTTTTCGCTTAAAATCACTAATAATTTCTTTGATGTATCTTTTTATGTAAACTTTTCACGTCTTCTTCTACTTTATTATCTTCATTTTATCATTTTTTTTATTTTCTTCTTCCTCTTTTAATGATACATATCCTTAGCCGGTTTTATTACCAGGTACTTCTGAGAAACTTCTTGGCCTCCTCTGTTTCAGTCATTACTGTGTTGGGACTCTTTTCCTTATTCTGTAACATTATCTTAATATTTCTCGTAACATCAACTCGTTTTCTTTACGGGATTTCCTGCGGGACTCTTTTTGTGGGTGTCCTTGCTAAGACTTTCCTTCCGGGCATTGCTCCAGACTTCGCTTAATTCAGATTTTCCAGATCCTCCTGAGCTATTTTATTGAACATTAGTTTTCTTACTGATAATTTTTTTGATTCATGCATGTCATGTTTTTCGCGTACATATTTTAAATCCGCACTAAACGGCGCTGATCTGATCTGATAACTATGATGCCAATTAATAGAAAAGACCGCCAGATCATTTTGCCCTTTAAATTGTACTCATGCTTATGTGGTTATTGGCCTATTGTTACTAGGAATGTAAAAACAATTACCAGTTGAGATAGTAATCATATTATTGGAAATTGTTTCTGGTAAGAAAGATCTTCTCATTTAGATAGGAAAAAAGAGGTGTTTTAAAAGCATCATACTGTTTTATAAAATTACTGTCATGTGCAACTTGCTTCATTTAAATAATAATATATATTGAATATAAGTGATGAGACTCCTATTGATTTACCACTTTGCTTCCAGCATTTTCCCCTGTATTACAAACATCTACAAAAATCATTATTTCTCCAAGATTACCTAACGTAGATTAAAACCTTACAGAATAACTTATCTCTATACACGAACAATTGCATGAAAATTGAATCCCCAGTGAATAGCTTTTCCACTTTTGTTAGTTCCTGTTATATTTACAATTTGCTCAGATCTGCTAGGCTCCACTATTTTGATGGGCTTCTTGCCCATCACGTTGTCTTACGGTAGGGATGTGAGAAATTATTTTTGAGTTTTGATGGGTAATTTTCATCAAATCTTGTAGTCTCCTGTATTTTAGTATCTGCCATTATTTAATATACTTTGCCCCAATTTCTTAGTTTTTACTTTTCTTAAGAAAGAAGGAATTGTGTTTGTGAAAAAATCACAATCCGAGATTTCTGTCTGTGTGTTGGTCTGTCGTGACAATTTGTTGGCACTTCTCGAACGAGATGAGATATGTTTCAAACATCGTGCATAGATAATATCTAGCGAGGGGTTAAAGCTTATAGTTTTTGAACGATATCTCTTAAGACAAAGGGGGTGGGGGCCGTTAAATTTTCTGTGGTTTTAGTACTTTTATGGTAATTTGTCGAGATTTGTTGTTGAGATAATAAAGGAATATTTTGCATAAATATTTATAGAAAAATATAAAAGGGATGAGAGGAGTAAGAAGGGAAATTAGAGGGATTGTTTCATATATATAGCGTTATATGTCCTACCCAAGATTTATATAATCGAGAAATTAAACAATCAGGATATTTTTCATTATTTTCACTGTTGATCCAAGACGGGATTGAAAAGGACAAAGGTCGTTAACCATTGTATGGTTTCAAGAGTATTTTGGGAATTTTTGGAGGTTTCTTGGGATAATGTAATTGATAAATTTTAATCATATTATTTGTAGTAAAATATATAAGAAATTAATGGAGTGTAGTTGGGGGTTAGAGGGGATGCTTCATATATATCGTGCTATATGCTGTTTTCAGGGTTCTTGGACTGTAGAAATATGAAAATGAAGTTATTTTTTCATTACTTTCAATTTTCATGGGGGAAAGAGGTGAAAGAAATGGGAGAATCTTGTAGAGTTTCAATAGTATTATGGGAGTTTTTTCAGGTTTTCGTAGGGGAGAATATTCAAATAACACATACAAAGTGGAGAAGGGAGCTAGAAGAGTGGCTTCATGTTTGTTATGTTACAGGTTTTTTTCGGAGTCCTTTTAACGAAGGAATTGTCACTTTTTTTTTCATTATTAACATGAGAAGAGGGTAAAAAAGGTGGGGTTTGTTTTTGATTGGGATATTGAATATTTAATATAAAAAAATTTTTCTATAGCAAAATAAATACGGGGTAAAATGGATGAGGTGGAGGGCTAAAAGGGTGATTGTGCATATATAGTAGATTACTTTTATTTCAGTATTCATGATTTTCCATTATTTCCAATTTTAACAGAAATAGCCTATAGAATGGATAGAGTAACTTAAAAAATGTTCAGTAGAATAATAAAATAAGTTTTAAAAATACAAACGGTTAAGTTGGCGGAAATATATGAGCATTTTTGCCAACCGATTGCATCAACAAACTGCCTTTCAAGCTGAATAAGACATTGAAGTCGTATAGAATATTGAACAAACAGTTGTTCAAGTGCTTATTCTAATAAAGTAAAGTCCTCCAAAGATGCAGGTCTGAAATAGAATACATTTTCTTAATTTAAATGTAAAGACAAGTTATGATTGAAAGTTGCTAAAGGGCAATAAAACAAATTTGGATAGGTCAATTTCAATAACAAATTTTCTTGTTATTTATGCCTTTAAAAAAGTAACTGAAAGTAACTAAAAGTAATAATAGGAGCAAATAGGCAAAGTTGTAAAATTATAAATAACCATGGACCAGAAATTTCGAGACGTATAATATCACCATTGACTAATTTTATAAATTAATTTTGTTGTAAATGAAAGAGCATCGAAAAGTAAATTTCATATGGGATTTAATCACTGCATAAACATTATTTACTAGCGCAAATTTGACATTCTTTTTTTTCTTGGTGTCTTTCAAAACTTGGTTTAAAAAAAGGCTGTCTTCTTTTTAACACGACCTAATAAAAACTGATGTTATATTGTATTGTATATAAATGTATTCCATTTAAATTCTAAATCAAATCCAAGAACTTCTGGGTCATGAGTTCCTAATAATTTCACTCTAAACAAAATATACTAAAATGAAGCAAATAGCTGTATTTACTCACAAAATAGGAAAAGTATTTAAAATTTTGTGATCCTTTTCATTGTATTCTTCGGGGCCGAGACCAATACCTTGCCCGGGATGTCGTCCAAGAAAATGAAGTATCACGACCTAACTATGTCAGGATCTGTAATGTCGACATCAATAGGTATTATTCAAATGTCTAAGCAAAATGAGGAAACAAGCGTGCTGTCATCAACAAAGCTATCGACTAAATTTTGGGTCTTTTTCAGCGAGTCCTTAATATAGAGAAGAAACCGAGGAAGAAATGTGTGTTGATTGTGAAGGTTTTGGAAAAAAAATCGTCCAACTGCCACTTAAACCATTTGCTTAAAAGTTTCTTTGAAGCTTAATCCATAAACTATTTTTACATATCCTAGAAAACATACAACTGAAATAAACTCCAAAATGCATAGTATATTTACTAAGCATTCGTCTACAAAACTAAAGTCTCATCAATTTTTACTTCTTTTGCAAGATGGAAGTATTATATAAGTTAAAAAAATCACACTTCCAGATTTTAACATTTCTTCGCGTTGTAGAATCCCTAGATCACGAAAAAAAATCTCCTATTTCCACGAATCTTTTAACTGTAGTACACATATGATACCTAATAGGCTATAGTATGAACTCTACAGTTATAAGAAAAGGGGGTGAAAGAAGTGAGCTCTTGGTTTACTTTAATATTTGAACACAATTTTGGCATGAGCATTTTTAGTTCAATATGCAAGGGGTAAAAGGGGTAGAAAAGAGGGTTAGATTTCGAAGATTTTGGTTTAAAAAATACCTGTCGCTCCGTGTACAAAAACAATCTGTATGTTTTATGAATAATTTTATTCTGTCGAATTAGGTACATGTAAATCTGTAATGATTGGAAAAACATAAGTATAGTTTAAAAACGTTTTGAGATTTTTACGGTATCTTTGTTGAAGATTACACGAAACTAGCTTAGACCTAACAAAAAAATGTCATTTTTTTTACTGCCGACTTTAGATGAGAATGAACTACAAATTGCATGAACGAGTTGGTCGACTAACCTCTATAAATAGAGAAACATATATTACGTCTTCTGAAAATAAAATATTTTTCAGTAACGCATTGACAAGTTTCGGCATTTTTGGAAAATTTAAGATAAAATTTTATTTGTTTTATTACATTTTTAGGCAAACAATAAAAAGGAATTACCACTTCAGGTAGAAGCTTAGTAAAAAAAATCTTGAGAAACGCGGTCGAATGTCTTAAATATATCAATACCAACCGCTCGAGACTGTAAACAGTATTAAATGATACACATCCACAAATTACGTTGAACGATTAGAATACCTGTCGTTGATCTTTGCATGGTAGTCTTTTACTTAACCTTCGATGTAACTGAAAGCAGTTATACTGGTTGATAATTGCGTAGCATGTTTTTTTTTTAGTTTCCTTGGGTTTCAGCTAAACTAGAGAGCATTTCCAGCAGTAATCGTTATACGCAGGTTTAATAATCGATTTACGGAAGAAGGTAGCATAATTAAAAATCAATTTATTTACCAAATCATGATTCGTTTTATCATACCATACCAAACGAGAGAGTCTTTGGGACTTTTCGCCTAATAATGCACGAATCATCTTCAGGGATCTTTATTCCTCGAGATCTAGATACTACATATCCCCGAAGAGCCATAAGTCAAGTAGTCGTGAATGAAGAGTATTCGCAGACATTTAACTCAGTATAATAAACCGTTTTCTGGAATATTACAAATTTGTATTAATGTTGTTAGGGTGGTTGTAAATTTTGATCGATTTTCCATTCTTTTATTTAAAGAAACTGGATTCTGAAGCAAGAACTTTAATTCGGTCTTCGATTAAAGATGTGTCGTCACGATACAAAACTATAAAAATAAAAGTTAATTCACTTAATATTTTTGACCTTACTATAATCAGTCGTCTGCTTTATTATTTTGGAATCTATGGTACAATGACACTACACAAGAGTCACCACTACATCAAAAACTTTATTCTTGCACTCAGCGTTCGTGCATTTTGTCAACTATGTTAGTGTCATCAGAAACGATGATTGACTAAATCTGTGATGTGATTTTTTTCAGCGAAACCAACCACGGAAAGACGTTCGTTAAATTTCGTTTAAGTAACCAGTACAGAGGATTGTAAGGAATATCTTCTATCCTTATGTGAACTATTTTTGCATTTTAAGGTTTAATTATATTCCTATGATATATATATATATATATCAGATACATATAGCCTTAAATTATCTAATATTACTGCCCATCTGTGTTTAAGGGCACGTTGAACAATACTTGTTTTTTTTTTTATCAGACATAATTTAAATGAACCAAATATTCTTTAAATCTTGTTTGAATTAACCTTTTAGTTTGTTTAATATACTTCATATCACAATCATTACAACTTATCTCATTTTTTGGTTCATCATTTAGTAACTTTCTCTTCGAACAAGGCAAGATTCAAAAATGATAGGAGTTGCATCAGGAATATGGCTAGAATCAAGGGCTGTGACAAAAAACCTAATAATAAAGTTAGGTTAAATATTCATAATTTCACCCTTTTTAAAAACTGGACAAAATAACCAGAAATATGCTTCAGTACCGTATAATCAAAAAAACAGCAAGGGTGTCAACAGGGTATTCAACTAGGTAAGCCTCACATTGGTATATAAAACAACTTGAAAAATATTTTAAGAAGTTTCAAGCACAAAATCCATGAAAGTGAAAAAAGGGAAATCTTGAAAACATATAACACATAGGCTGAAAACTTTTTGGTCTGATACATAGATGTCGCCCTTCTCAAAAAAAAATTCATATGATTTTTAGGAAGTACCAACCTTCAAACCATACGTGTCAAACTTTCATTATATTTCGACGATTAGTTTAAAAGTTACAGTGGTTTTAGTGACGCTACTGGAACAATGGAAAAATCGAATTTCGTGTGTTGATTAAACACTGTTTTTTGATGGGAAAAAATGCCGTTCAAGCATATACGTGCATATAAGTGTTACGGGGACTCCGCCCCAGAAAATCACTCATCATTTACTGGTATGCTGAATTTAAACGTGGTTGTACAGACACAAATGATGCTGAATGCTCTGGACGCCCAAATGATATGGTTACACCGAAAAACATAAAAAAATCCACAAAGTTGTTTTGGATGACCGTAAAGTGAAATTGCGTGAGATAGCTGACACCCTAAAGACATCAAAAAAATGTGTTGGTCATATTTTGCATGAACATTTGGGCATGAGAAAGCTCTGTACGAAATGGGTACCGTGTTTGGTCACAGTAGACCAAAAACAACAACGTGTTAATGATTTTGATCGCTGTTTGGACCTGTTAAAGCGCAATAAAAAGGATTTTTTCATGCGATACGTGACAATGGATCCACCACTACACACCGGAATAAAATCGGTAGTCAGCCGAGTGGACAGCAGCCGGTGAAAGCCGCCCGAGGCGACCAAAGATACACCAGTTGGCTGGGAAGGTTTTGGCCTGTGTATGAATGGAATAATTTTCATCGATTATGCTGAGAATAGAAAAACCATCGATAGCGAATATTATATAAAGTTATTGGAGCATTTGAACGCAGAAATCGCAAAGAAACGGCCCCAAATGAACAAGAAAAAAGTGCTCTTTCATCAAGACAATGCACCGTGCCACCTGTTAATGGTTACGATGGCAAAATTGCATGAATTGAAGTTCGAATTGCTTCCTCATGCACCGTATTGTCCAGATTTAGCCCCCAGCGACTATTATCTATTCTCAGTCCACAAAAAAATGCTCGCGAGAAAGAGATTTGGCTCCAGTGGAAGCACTGAAATGATTGTATCACTCTTGAAGCAGACTAAGATGATGAATAAAGTCGAAAAATGTGTTTTGAGTAGCTAGACCAAAAACTTTTTAGCCTACGTGTTAGTCCTAATAAAATAATAATGAATTCTCTATATTACTTCCTGTGCTTGATCATTTTTAGTGTTCCGTACGGAACACTTATAGGATCACTTCGGTCTCAGTCCGTCTGTCACACCCGATTTTCTCCGAAACTATTTGAAAGTCGAAATTTGGCATTAATATGGGAATAATATATCATAGCTGTGTAATTTTAAAAGTTGTATTTTCAGTAAATATCGGAAAAAAACTTTGTTGAAAACTCGTGTGGGATGTGTTTTGTGAAGTCACTGATCATCTTATACCTGCGTAACAAAAATTTTTATTTTAAAAGCAATCAACGTACGGAACACTAATTGTGCAAGTCCGACTTGCACTTGGCTGGTTATTTTATTATACTGTTGTAAGCACGTTCAAAATAAATCATAAAATAATTAATTTGTTGGTAGGTGTTATAACATGCATTTATAGTGGTCGTATTTCAGTATTATATCTACTTAGGTCTTTATGTATTAAAACTTAATCAGACACGATATTTAAAATTAATAAAAATGCTACAAGAATTGAGAAGCAAACCAAAAACTGAACTGGGATTGGGCATTTTCTAGTTGTAAATGCTGACACTATTGTATTTTAAAGTCGATATCTCGCCGTTGTAAATGTAAAGTTCATTCAAACATAGACCATTTGATTCTTAATCACTCTCGTCATTAATATCGATAGTGGCAGGTCCTTAACTTGTGACTTATATATATCAATCGGTTTTATAACATCTTCCGTCTTCCGATGCCTAATTTCCACTCCTCCCGGTTTCTCCATCCCTCCTCCTCCAGATCCCTCTCTAGTGCTTCCTTGTTGATTCCTGCTCTCCAGCTTTGGCGTGGTCTTCCTCGCTTTCTTTTTCCATGAGGGTTCCAATTTAAAATCTTTTTAGTCAGTCGGTCTTGTGACATTCTCTGTACATGTCCGTACCATACCAACTGTTGGGTTCTGATTTCGTCCACTATATCGTGCTTTATTTCTAAAGCTCGCCTTATCGTGTCATTTGGTATGCGGTCTTTTCTGGATTTTCTGGCTGCTCGTCGCCAGAAATCCATTTCTGTAGCTTTTAGTATCTTTTCTGTTCTTTCCTTTAATGGCCACACCTGGGAGCTGTAAGTTATTATATTTTTCACTATTGAGTTGTAAATTCTCTTTTTATTTTCAATGGTTATGTTTTTGTCCCATAGTATACTATTATATTATATTCCTCTCGAATATTGCTTCTTCCAGTGTTCCATCCCTAGATATTCTCGTTCCCAAATACTTATAACTGGCACAGTGTTTGATGGTGTGTCCTGTGGCCAGTTTCAAGTCCTGCTGTTGTCCTCCGACGCACATGTACTCGGTCTTTTTAATATTGACTTCTAGGCCCCATTTTTCATATTCATCCATAAGTTTTCGTGTCATGTATTCCATATCATCGATGTCCTGAGCGACTACTACCTGGTCATCTGCGAATGATAGCGTGTACAATGTAGTATCGTCATTCAGTGGTAATCCCATACTGCTGCATTTCCTTTTCCAGATATTCAGTGCACTCTCCAAATAGATTTTAAATAGCGTTGGGGATATACAGCAGCCCTGTTTGAGACCCTTTGTGACCGGGAACCCTGTTGTTATACCATATTTGGTTTTCACACTACTTCTTGCGTCTTGGTATAAGGATTTTACGGCTTTAATTATTTCGGTGCTTACATTACTCTGTTGTAGTGTTTCCCACAATCTCATTAGGGGCACGCTGTCGTAGGCCTTTTTTAGATCAACAAACAAGACATGGACTTCCTGATCAAATGCGGTTTTCTTTTCTAGGATTTGTGTCAGTGAGAAGAGATGGTCTATTGTGGATCTTCCTGCTCTAAAGCCTGCCTGTTCTTCAGCTTCTACGTCCGCGTATTCCGTTTCTATTCTATTTTTAAGTATTTTTCCGTATATTCTGCTAATAGATCCTGTAACCGTTATTCCCCTATAGTTATCGCAATTATTTTTGTCTCCTTTCTTATGAATTGTTGATATGTATGATATTTTTCATTCCTCGGGTACTTCTGATGTGTTAATGCATCTTTGGAATAAGTTCCTCACAGCGCTAAATAATTTTTTCAGTTCCGTATTTTACAATCTCTCCTGGGATGTTTCCTGGTCCTGGAGCTCTACCATTTTTTTAGCGTTTTACATACTTCTTTAACTTCTGATGTTGTTATCCTTATTGGGGATCCTCGTATAACTATATTTGGGTTTCCATGTTGGGTACTTTTGAACTCTGGTCTATCTTCTGTTAGCATATTTGTAAAATATTGGTTCCATTTTTCTGGTGTTATTGGTGAGAAGATTTCTCTTTTCCGTTCTGCTCTCATATTTTTAAGAAGTCTCCAGCTTTCTGTGCTTTTTCTTCCTCCTATGTAAGTGTTGAGTCTTGAGCATGTCTTTTCCCATTGGTTGTTCTTTTTGTCACTAATCATTTTGCGTACTCTAGCTTGGGATTCTCTGTATTTTACTTTGTCGTTTGTGCTCTTTGAACTTAAGTATTTGTGATAGCTTTTCCGTTTTTCTTCAATTTCGTATTTAATTTCTTCATCCCACCAATATGGTTTTTGCTGTTTTTTTCCCTTTTCTCTTGGTACCCTAATGCTTCCAGTGCGGCTGCGTGTAGGCATTCCTTTATATACTTATATTCTTCTTCTATATTAACAAATCCCGTCCGTTGTATCTTTTGGTCCAGTCTACTCTTGTATAGATTTCTGATACTTTCATTTTGTAAGCTGTCTGTATTATATCTTATTGTTGTTTCACTTGTTGTGTGCTGTGTACTTGTATCTTCCAGTTTGCTTTCCCGTGTTGTTCGTGAGATTATCTTTCCTTTCACGAGGTAGTGGTCGCTGCCACATGAAGCCCCTCTTTGGACTCTTACATCTAGATCTCTGACGTATTATCATATAGTCGATAATACTTTTTAAATCCTTGTTGTTTGTCTCCACGTATATTTATGAATATCCCTATGCTGGTAGTGTCCGTTTAATATTGTAAGGTTGTTTTGTTCACATATGTCTATAATTCTTCTTCCGTTGTCGTTAGTAACTTCTTCGCCATATTTTCCTACCACTTTATCGTGTTCTTTTCTTCCTATTCTTCCATTTAGATCACCCAAAAATTGATATCTCTCTTGATGTTCCCATTTAGCGTATTTCTTCATTTAGTTGTTCAAAAAATGAATCCTTGTTATTAGCCAGATCGTCGTCGTTGACAGCGTATACCCCCAGTAAGGTTGTGTTATTACCTAGTATTTTGAGATTCATCTTTATGATTCTTTCACTACTTGTGACTTGCCCTTACTTAATTCTTAAGCATAATCAGGTGAAATAAAAATAATGGTTATAGGGTCAATACAAGGAGTTGGGAAAAATTGAGCTCAATTTTGACAAAGTTCCAAAGCAGTTTACATGATCAGGTGATACGAGGGAGAATAAAATTAAAATGCCTACTTATAGACCTTTAACGCGCGGGCTATCCGGAACCATTTCTTCTTTGTTTTGCAGAAAACATTTATTGCCTGACGCAAATCAAAATCAAAATTTAAAAAAAGGGCTGTGAAACAAATATGCGATATGACCAAAGTACCTGTATCCATGCCATGTATAGAAAGAAAAGTTTGACAAGCTGTGGGCAAAAAAAAGAGTATCCCTACATTGGATTCTTTCAAAACACCTCCAAAAGCCAACGAACCCAATATATCATTCAGTAGAACTAGCCTCTACAACGATGGATAGATGGAGATGGGTTTCAAATGTGGGTTAATAAACAAAAGAAAAACTATAATGTAATCTCAAATATTAAGACAATTAAGGTTTGAATATTTCCCATCTATCAAACGACATAGAGCTGAAAATTGACCCATCATTCATCTAGACGCAACTTGCTTTGCCACCCACCATACTATAAAAATGGGTGGAGTGATTGAAGTCTCAAATGTTAGATTAACGCTCCTTCAAGTAAAAGTTTCTTCTTCAGGTATCATGACCGTTTAACGATCGTTGGTTATCATGTTGGCTACCATGTTGATGATGATCGTTTTATTGACAACCACTCGGAAGAGTTGCACAGCAGATTTTCCGTACCACTTCCTCAAATTTTTCAACCACGATGTTCTCCTTCTTCCTGGGCCATGTCTGCCTGAAATCTTTCCCTCTTTATTTATATTCAGGATTTCGTATTTTTCTGGATGTCTCATAATGTGACCAAAATATTTTAATTTGCGATGCTTGGTGGTCGTGACCATCCGAGAGAGAACGCTAATGTTACTAATTCTGTCCATCCAACTAATTTTCAGCAGCCGTCGATACATCCACGTCTCGAATGCCCCCAGATGTTTAAGCATTGCTTCCGGGAGCGTCCACGCTTCCATGCCGTACAAGATAACTAGAAAGACATAGCAGCGTACCATTTTCATCTGTGGTTTCAATGATAGGTCGTGACCAGTTAAAATTTTTTTGTTCTTCATAAATGACGCTCGGACCTTCTCTATTTGAATTGACTTCGATTGTCGGGTACCAGTGGTCGTTGATATTGCTACCGAGATAAATCAATTTATTAACTTTCTCTATTTTTATGCCACTGACTGTGATACCACTATCTTCAATATTAGATTCTTTGCTTATAATCATATATTTTGTTTTATTTGCATTGAGTCTTAATCCAAACTGTGTGTAAAAGTGTCAGTTATTTTATCCATAAGTTTTTGTAAATCCTTTCCGTTATTAGTGATATTTAATGTATCAACGGTATATCTGATGTTAATTATGTTAACTCCATTGATGTTGATTCCTTCATCCGCTACTTGATGCTCTAACCGTACTTCAGCTGCCAGTACAAATTAACAATGTATTTGTAGTCTATACCGGTTATTTTAAAAATCTCTAGAAGTTTCTTGTGGTGTACCTCGCTAAAGGCTTTTTTCAAAGTCAATCGAACAAACGAACACATCGCGACACGCCTGGATCAACATATGGATACCAAACAGTGACTGTCCCTAATCCGTTTCGAAAACCAAAATGACTCTTTCCAATTCTTTCTTCAAGCTTATTTTATATCATACCATGCATTTTTACAGCATAGGTCATGAGATTAATTGTTCGATGGTCACGACATTTGGCCGCTCTGTTTTTTGTTTTTGGAATCATGACGAATGTTGATTTCAGCCAAATAAATGTTTAGGATCAGAATAATTCGTGCTGATTGGAAGAACGGTTTGATCCAGAATTGTCTACTCTTGTCGGCTAAAAATGTTAGATTCAAATTTAGATGGCCATCAAGAGACTACTGCAGTTTTTTAAAAACTAGTTTAAAGACTACCTTCTAAAAAATATTCCAAAAAATAGCGTTATCATCTTTGAGAACGTTAGCTATTACAGTCGACAAATAATTATAATAATATCAAATTCAGCCAATCAAAATCTGAAATACACGAATTTATTTTAGCAAATAACATGTTTTGAAGAAAATTTTAAAAACTCCCATGTGGCACAGATACTCAAGAAATTAAATATGAATAAAGAATATGTGTGCTACACTACGGTAAAAGATATGGGTCGTACTGTTTTAAGATTGCCAGCATATTATTTCATTTTTAACGCTACAGAGTATATATGGCATCAGATTAAGTCAAGAATAAAAGCTGAAGATACAACGCGAACTTTAAGGCCAAATATTATGTATTTAGTAAAGAAGGTTTTAAATGAAATTCCATTGGAAATTTGGTAAAATTTTGTAAATCCTATCATTAAATGTGAAAATTACTACATTTCTGTGCAAAATGATATCGAACCAGTCAAAATAAATTTAGATTATGACAGTGACCGTGACATCGAACTAGAAATAAATAAACGCCTTTTTCTTCTTTTTTTTTTCTTGTTTCTTATATGATGCATTTCAAACAATATATTAATTGTAGCTACCTTCTACATATTTTTAAATCTGTACTTACTATTTAAAAATTTCTTTAACTACTACATCTCTTGTAGTACCTAACCACATTAAATTCGATCCTATATTACTATTCTCCTAATAATAATACGTACGATGTTATCCTTGATATTTTCGGTGGTCTTAGTGTACTAGTTCTTATTTCCACCGTATTTTGTCCTGCTTTAATTGCAAGCCTTTCATCATTAGGATAAATAACATAGTTTTACAAATATCTGCTTGGGAATTATGTCTGGTAAGGTTCACGAGATTCGACTCTATACTTTATTGTACTCTTTCGATTTTTTTATGCTTAACAGCACCAGTTTTTCAACTTTTTTTATCAGTATACGAACTATAATAACACCGGGTCCACTGTTACAATCTTAATTTTGATGTTTCTAAAAAGTGGTAATAAGACAAACGTACTGTTAGATCGTGAAACGTCCGTTTATTAATTTATCATATGTGCTTGTGATAATACTTACCTTTTTATTGTTGGGATATTCAAATAACATACCTATATCTCGTTCACCCCGCCTTGCTAGTCAATTTCTATAGCTACACTGTAGAAGTGGAAATATATTTTCAAATTAATTACTGCTATATTAAGCACGTAATCATTTTATTTTCTTATATCTGACATTGGACATCATTAAAATAGGTCTATGTATGAAATAGTAGTTTAAATTAATTTAAAATAATTTTGTATTTCTACAATTTGCTTCAATAATAAAATTGACTTACTACAAGCAATTGTCATATAATTACTAAGATTAATTAACAATTTATATACTAAAAAGCTACCTACAACTACTTAACGTAAAAGTGCCATGAGTCACTTTAAAATTAATTATAACGATATAGAGTGGGCACTATAAGTAGGTTCGGGATGCCTAAAAACAATCTGTTTATATATGTCGCTTCTGTATAGTATTACATCGATTGTTTCAAATTTTAAAGGAACTATCTTATATTCAATATAATAAGTAATGTTTTCTTATGGCAGTTAGGGTTTCTGATAAAAAATAAATCATCAATAAAATTCAGAACTTGTTTACAAGTTTTTTAGAGTTACGAAGAAGATTTTCAGATTAGCATTCAAAATTTTAAAAAAAGTCAAATTTGGTATGCATGTAGAGTAAACAATTTTTTTTATTATTTAAGAAGCCATAGTAGGTGCATAAGTATCTCGAGTATTTGTTGGCATGCTCTCCACCTGGTATCATGAAATTCGCAGAATGACTACGGTCGCCAGTATATAGATTACTCTTTCTTGACAATTTATCGAGAACTTCTCTGTCTCAAACCCGTCGATTTTACGAAGATAAAAGTAAGCTCTTTGATTAGCTTTATTTTTCTATATTTCTCTAGAAGATGCCGAGCTATGCTTTCTCGATACGCTGTTCAAATAGGTGTGGATATATTGCCTTTATATGGGTCGCTTTAGATTTCTAAGTGACTGCATATCTGGTTGTCCAAGTCTATGGTCAGCTAAAAAATTGAGACCTATTTTGTATCCAGCTGATTGAGATTCCCTAAAAAATGCAGTGGTATCAGCAATTTCATTATCTTGTATCTCTTGTAAAAGTGATTGGAAGCTATTAAGAACCTTGGTAGCTACTCGCCGAGCTTAGTGGACCAATGCATCCACATAATCTTACATTTTCTGAACAAAGACTCGTGGATGAATCTTTCTGTACCTTTGAGCGCTGGAGCCAACATTTAGGGATAAAGAGGAACTGGAACGGCGAGCATATTTGTGACTTCTGCTTTGTATTTAGTTGCTGGTTCTGATTGACTGATAAATCGGATTGGATCTTCTGATTCTCTCGAATAATACCCATGCCAATCAGAGAGCAAACCTGTTCTCAAGGGAACCCATTTCAACTCCACGACACGACACCCCATCCTTCTGCCAACTGTCGCACCAGTTGACCGAGATGTGGGGCGCGGATGGGGAATCTTTTTCATTACATGTTACATTCAACCTTGTATTGTTAGAGATTACGAACTCGGTAAATTCTTGAATAATAACTATCCTATTTCAACTGTACAAATATTAACCCAATTGACCTAATTTACCGTCGGTTTATACAATTACGAAATTAATTTTAAAATTCTACATCGTTTCAAAGTATACCTATTCTATTTCTTCTTGTTTACTTGTACTTGTACTGTTAACCTACATATAGTTTCATAGCTTAATTTACATTCCCTTATTTCAGGCTTACCAGCTATTTCTTTTCAATCTTTGATCTTCTCTTCCACCTCCACTAATATAATTTTACATCTTTATGTTATTGATGATTATGAATTCATTTATAATATATATATATATATATATATATATATATATATATATATATATATATATATATATGTATATATATATATATATATGTATATATATATATATGTATATATATATATATATATATATATATATATATATATATAAATTATGTTATATAATATATTATCTTATGTCTTAAGCTAATTTTCATCCGTTGGATAGAGGGACCTGCATTCGTATCTGTGTTTTCAGATTGTCTAATTCTCTTTGTGCTCTAATTGTTCTCCACATGCATCCGGCTCTGTTCCCTCAGGTGGAAGCTTAGCAAGAACCCTTGGGTATTCCCGTAGCCTAACAGGAGTGTTACCTTACCTATATATACCTATACCACAAGTATAAACTTCTTTCAAATCGGCTCTACGACTGTATAGATCAGAGTGTCTTAAGGTAAGTGTCCATTTGTGACACAATCTCGATACAAAGTCTCGAGATTGGTCTCTTATACATTTGTCTGTTGTGTTATGAGTGCAAAATGGATAGCAGTCAGGCGCTAGCATTTATAGTTGTAAAGGTTCTGCAAAAATGCAAAGTAAAAAAGAAGGAGTGTTGGGTAAGGTGGAACATTGAAGTCAACTGGGAGTTGACAACAGTTCAGAAATTTTATACGAATGTCTGCAGTACAAATTGAAACCGTTTTAAATTTAGTTAAACACCAGATTGTCAAGCAAGATACCAAATAACGTGATGTAATTTCTGTTTATGACAGAGTAATTGTAACGCTTCGTTTTTTGGCGTCAGGTAAGGATATATACAGGAACATTGCCCATCTACTTTGCTTTGTAGGTGTACAAGTATGCATTTATTTCTTTAATTTTGTAGGAGATTTTTATTCGAGTTTGCAATACCTATTCTGCATTCCACTTTGTGCCATTGAAAGAATAGTTGCTGAAGTTTGTCAAGCCACTTTTGATAATTTAAAGGAAAAATATTTATAGGTATGAGTTATTGAGCAAATTATAAATTTGAAAAAAGGTTTATTTTTATTATTAAACAATAAAAGTACAATGCCGAAGAATTACACTTTAATGAAGTAAATGAAATGAATTATAAAACTGTTGGATTATTCGATTGTAAGTTGTCGTCGATAACTGAAAGTTATGGCAGTGGGGTGAAATCCATTGAAGTAGTAGAAGTGGTATCTGAAGGGGAGATCGGTTCAGTAGACCGGTATCTTCTTTCATCCATCAGAAGTGTTTGCGATTGCTCGACAAATCTCACCTGTCAATTGCCCCCTCTCAAGAACCCGATTTTCAAATTTTCAGTTCCACCGCTACGTATTCTCCAAAGCGATCGAAATCGTCAATTTTCTCATAATATCGATTGCTTCCTGGAGAATATTATCATCATCCATAGTGTGTGATTGTTTTTGTTCTGAAATTTTTAGTGCTCCGTACGGAAAACTTATAAGATCACTTCGGTGTCTGTCTGTCCGTTTGTCACACTCGATTCTCCCCGAAACTATTTGGCACAGAAAGTTGAAATTTGGCACTAATACAAAAAACTGATGGCCTCATCAGAGCTGTGTAATTTTGAAAGTTAAATTTTGACTTAAGGAGTTAGTTTTGCTGGGTGAAATCGGAAGTGAAAAAAAAATACCAGGTCATGTAGTGGGGTGTTAAATGAAAGCTTGTGAAAACACGAGTTCAAAAATATATATAATGTAATATTTGCTGACACTTTTCTTTGTATTATTTTTTAAGAATTGCGAAAAATCGCTGTCCCCTCTTATCTCGAAAAGTACTGATAAAAAATTTTGAAAAGATTCTGGAATATTCTTCACAGGGTGTAGATTGAACGAAAATTATCACGAGTGCATTACCTTTAATAATTTATCTGGTATACAAAAAAACAAGTCAAGGTCATCAGTTTTCAGCATAGATTGGAAAAAAATTTTTTGGAACATTTTGCGTTGCAAACTCAATTGAGATGTGTTTTGTGAAGTCATTGATCATTTTATACTTCCGTAACAAGAATTTCCGTCTGTAGGTCTCTCCGTCCGTCCGTCTGTCTGTCTGTCATACTGGATTCTCTCTGAAACTATTTGACATGGAAAGTTGAAATTTGGTACTAATATAGGAATTGATGACCTCATCAAAGCTGTATAGTTTTGAAAGTTAAATTTTGACTTAAGGGGTTAGTTTTGGGTGAAAAAAAATTACCAGGTCATCGAGTGGGGGTGTCAAATGAAAGCTTGTTAAAACATGAGTTCAAATATATATATATATATATATATATATATATATATATATATATATATATATATATTTATATATATATATATATATATATATATATATATATATATATATATATATATATATAATCTTAATTGGGGAACTCGGCAAATTTGGGCGTGACAGGAGATCACACAATTTTCATTAAGCCGTTAATATTTCGGTCCTGGATTGGGACCTTCTTCAGGGCAGAACTGTAAAGAAGAACAGAGCGTATTCACTGATAGTGTCTGGGACAACTTTAAATTAATGATGTTATCATTAGGTTGTTATAATAAATAAAATTAGTGTGGAACAAGAATAAGATATTAGTCATAATAAGTTAAAAAACTCACATGAGAAGTGCAAAGAATTTCGTTAGCCTGAATGGCCGTAGGTTATACATAAAAAAGTTGTTACATATAAAAGTTGGTTAATCCATAAAATATACAAAATACACATTAAAAACACTGTCGATAAAATTCTAAAAAACAAATTTAACACATGGATGTAATTGGGAACCTTGGATGTTGAAAACATAGTTAATTAATTCACTTGTGACCACCACATATGGCCACCGCCATTTAGGAACAGATGACAAGAACGACAGGAGACAGCTGCCCGACAGAGATAAGGCGTTTAGTCAAGAAAACTCAATTAACCAGAATGCGGGGTCGACACCTGGAAGGAACCGATAGAAAAGGAAGTACAAATATTGGACCCTAAGTGAGAGAGAGGTAGCCAATTGAGCGACCAAAAACACCCGGTATGTAATAGTGGAAGGATAAAACACACCCTAATTATAAGTAAATGGTGAGGGAGGGAGCGAGAGAGAGAGAGTGACAATAATGGGAGCAACGAAGAAGACAATTGTCTAGTGAATTAATTATTAATTTATTAGTTTCTTGTTGGAATCTGGTTGGAGGAAGAGATTGTCGGCAAAAAACCAATGAAGACTAGAGGCACCAGGAAATGTAAGAGAGGTGACGCAAGGTACTGTCAATGGAAGGAAGACAGTAATCACTAGGTGCAAAAGATGGCCCAGATAAAATGGAAGGAATCTGTGAAGCTCAAAATCAAAGAGAACCGTAAACAGAGAGAGGAAGGAAGAGAGAAACCCTGGAAATTACGGAGCTAAGAAAAGAGACGACCAACGCGGTACAGATGGATCATAAAACACTTGAAGACAGGGAAAGATTGTGAGAAGTTGATTTATCACAGGAGAGGAGGAAACTATATATGTTACTAAGACCATCCAGGTCGGTTCTTTTATTGATATTAAGGTGATTCTCCTGGATGTAACACATCTCAAGGAACTCTCTCTTGGAAAGATTTATGGAGAAATGAAGAATTTTGGGTTCCCTGAAATTAAAGGAATGACCATTGTCAACAGAATGGGTCGCCAAGGCACATCGGTGTGGATGGCATCTAGTGTCACTTTTATGGAGTGCAATACGACGATTCAAGGATTGAGAAGTTTGGCCAATGTAGATTGATGGACAATTGAGGCAGGTAATTGAGTAAACCAAGTCTGACATGGAAAGAACTGGCAGCGGGGCCTTCAGCTTACTGAAGACACGTCTGTTTTTGAAGAAGTAATATTTGGCGATTTTAATGTTGGGAATGACACGCAATATGTGGACCAATTTGTTTTTTTAAGGCCAGGAATGAATGGTAAAGAAAGCAACGACCAATTTATTTCGACTGGGGGAGTTAACGGGGGAGGGGAGATATGCGGTAGGAGGAGGGGAGGGGGTTCTGGGGGAATTCGATGGATATGAGTAAGCTTGTTGACTTCATCTTTGGTTCTTAGTAAGAGTTTTCGATTGTATCCATTATCTATGAAAAGTTTTGTAAGTGTTTCTTGTGACTGGAGTAAGAAATCAGGATGGACTATTATCTTCAGTCTTCTATATAGGCCTTTGATGACATTGACCTTCACCTTCCAATCATGGCCAGAGTTTGCATGGATATATCTCCCAGAGGAAGTAGGTTTTCTATACCAATCAAGTTTGATGATATTATGGGAGTTTCTAACGACTCTCGTGTCCAGAAATGGAACAGCATTGTTGGTTTCTTCTTCCATAGTGAATTGCAGGTGTGGGTCGAATGAGTTGAAAACATGAAGAACTTCTTCTTTGCCATCAGCTGGTATGGATAGAATTAAATCGTCTACGTATTGATATAGGAATGGAAGTCGGAAGGATAATCTTTGAGTGCAGCTTTTTAAAGCATATGACATGACGATTGAAGCAAGAACAGGACTGAGGTTACTGCCCATAGGGCATCCAAAAATTTGAGAGTAGAAAGAGTCTTTAAATTTAAAGAAGGTTGACTGGAAAAGAAATTCTATTATAGATAAGAAGAAGGATTTGCTGATTTTGGTGTTGGGTGAGATTAATGCCCATTCGGAGTCAATTATTTGGCGGGTTAACTGCCATGAAATATTCGTGAAAAGACTGACTACATCAAGTGATATGATAACGTGGTTTTCTGGTAATTGGAAATTATTGACCATTGCACTAAACGCAAAAGAGTCTTTAATAGCGAATGTATGATAATTGAGGAAGGACTTTTCAAGAAGATTAGCACAAAATTTACTGAGTTTTGAAGTAGGAGAGCAGGTGGTGGAGACGATAGGTCTGAGCGGTACCCCTTCTTTGTG
This sequence comes from Pachyrhynchus sulphureomaculatus, assembly GCA_019049505.1. Classification (NCBI taxonomy): domain Eukaryota; kingdom Metazoa; phylum Arthropoda; class Insecta; order Coleoptera; family Curculionidae; genus Pachyrhynchus; species Pachyrhynchus sulphureomaculatus. Next base: position 78,300,981 of record CM032455.1, read on the forward strand.
TATCTTGGGCAAACCATAAATCCTTGGTGGAATCGCCTTGTAGTAGTAAAGTTGTTTGGCTGTTATATCGTCGATCCATTTTTTGGTCTTTAACTGCTTAATAAAACTATTACTCTTGTTTTGATGTTGAGTAGTGGGATCATGAGAGAGCTTCTTGTAAACTTGTTCATCATCAATAAGTTCTAACATCTTAGTTTCATAATGTAGTCTCTCTAAGGCAACTGTAACCGAGCCTTTGTCTGAAGAAGTAATTAAAATCTCATTATGTTGTTTGAGAAATTTGTGTGTCTTAATTCTTGCTTTGGGTCCAAAATTTGTTTATGATTCTATTCCAGGTACTGATATCCCTGTAAAAACAATCCTTTCTGCCATTGAATCCTTCATTAAGCTTGCACCAGCCTCCAGTCAAGATATTCTCAGGGCCAAATGCACCAATGCAGTTACCAACGCTGTTTTACAAAACCGTAATATTTCTTTTGAGAAGACTTTGTTCATTAAGACACACAAATTTCTCAAACAACATAATGAGATTTTAATTACTTCTTCAGACAAAGGCTCGGTTACAGTTGCCTTAGAGAGACTACATTATGAAACTAAGATGTTAGAACTTATTGATGATGAACAAGTTTACAAGAAGCTCTCTCATGATCCCACTACTCAACATCAAAACAAGAGTAATAGTTTTATTAAGCAGTTAAAGACCAAAAAATGGATCGACGATATAACAGCCAAACAACTTTACTACTACAAGGCGATTCCACCAAGGATTTATGGTTTGCCCAAGATACACAAAGAAGGGGTACCGCTCAGACCTATCGTCTCCACCACCTGCTCTCCTACTTCAAAACTCAGTAAATTTTGTGCTAATCTTCTTGAAAAGTCCTTCCTCAATTATCATACATTCGCTATTAAAGACTCTTTTGCGTTTAGTGCAATGGTCAATAATTTCCAATTACCAGAAAACCACGTTATCATATCACTTGATGTAGTCAGTCTTTTCACGAATATTTCATGGCAGTTAACCCGCCAAATAATTGACTCCGAATGGGCATTAATCTCACCCAACACCAAAATCAGCAAATCCTTCTTCTTATCTATAATAGAATTTCTTTTCCACTCAACCTTCTTTAAATTTAAAGACTCTTTCTACTCTCAAATTTTTGGATGCCCTATGGGCAGTAACCTCAGTCCTGTTCTTGCTTCAATCGTCATGTCATATGCTTTAAAAAGCTGCACTCAAAGATTATCCTTCCGACTTCCATTCCTATATCAATACGTAGACGATTTAATTCTATCCATACCAGCTGATGGCAAAGAAGAAGTTCTTCATGTTTTCAACTCATTCGACCCACACCTGCAATTCACTATGGAAGAAGAAACCAACAATGCTGTTCCATTTCTGGACACGAGAGTCGTTAGAGACTCCCATAACATCATCAAACTTGATTGGTATAGAAAACCTACTTCCTCTGGGAGATATATCCATGCAAACTCTGGCCATGATTGGAAGGTGAAGGTCAATGTCATCAAAGGCCTATATAGAAGACTGAAGATAATAGTCCATCCTGATTTTTTACTCCAGTCACAAGAAACACTTACAAAACTTTTCATAGATAATGGATACAATCGAAAACTCTTACTAAGAACCAAAGATGAAGTCAACACAAGCTTACTCATATCCATCGAATTCCCCCAGAACCCCCTCCCCTCCTCCTACCGCATATCTCCCCTCCCACGTTAACTCCCCCAGTCGAAATAAATTGGTCGTTGCTTTCTTTACCATTCATTCCTGGCCTTACAAACAAATTGGTCCACATATTGCGTGTCATTCCCAACATTAAAATCGCCAAATATTACTTCTTCAAAAACAGACGTGTCTTCAGTAAGCTGAAGGCCCCGCTGCCAGTTCTTTCCATGTCAGACTTGGTTTACTCAATTACCTGCCTCAATTGTCCATCAATCTACATTGGCCAAACTTCTCAATCCTTGAATCGTCGTATTGCACTCCATAAAAGTGACACTAGATGCCATCCACACCGATGTGCCTTGGCGACCCATTCTGTTGACAATGGTCATTCCTTTAATTTCAGGGAACCCAAAATTCTTCATTTCTCCAATAATCTTTCCAAGAGAGAGTTCCTTGAGATGTGTTACATCCAGGAGAATCACCTTAATATCAATAAAAGAACCGACCTGGATGGTCTTAGTAACATATATAGTTTCCTCCTCTTCTGTGATAAATCAACTTCTCACAATCTTTCCCTGTCTTCAAGTGTTTTATGATCCATCTGTACCGCGTTGGTCGTCTCTTTTCTTAGCTCCGTAATTTCCAGGGTTTCTCTCTTCCTTCCTCTCTCTGTTTACGGTTCTCTTTGATTTTGAGCTTCACAGATTCCTTCCATTTTATCTGGGCCATCTTTTGCACCTAGTGATTACTGTCTTCCTTCCATTGACAGTACCTTGCGTCACCTCTCTTACATTTCCTGGTGCCTCGAGTCTTCATTGGTTTTTTTGCCGACAATCTCTTCCTCCAACCAGATTCCAACAAGAAACTAATAAGTTAATAATTAATTCACTAGACAATTGTCTTCTTCGTTGCTCCCATTATTGTCACTCTCTCTCTCGCTCCCTCCCTCACCATTTACTTATAATTAGGGTGTGTTTTATCCTTCCACTATTACACACCGGGTGTTTTTGGTCGCTCAATTGGCTACCTCTCTCTCACTTAGGGTCGACCCCGCATTCTGGTTAATTGAGTTTTCTTGACTAAACGCCTTATTTCTGTCGGGCAGCTGTCTCCTGTCGTTCTTGTCATCTGTTCCTAAATGGCGGTGGCCATATGTGGTGGTCACAAGTGAATTAATTAACTATGTTTTCAACATCCAAGGTTCCCAATTACATCCATGTGTTAAATTTGTTTTTTAGAATTTTATCTACAGTGTTTTAATGTGTATTTTGTATATTTTATGGATTAACCAACTTTTATATGTAACAACTTTTTTATGTATAACCTACGGCCATTCAGGCTAACGAAATTCTTTGCACTTCTCATGTGAGTTTTTTAACTTATTATGACTAATATCTTATTCTTGTTCCACACTAATTTTATTTATTATAACAACCTAATGATAACATCATTAATTTAAAGTTGTCCCAGACATTATCAGTGAATACGCTCTGTTCTTCTTTTCAGTTCTGCCCTGAAGAAGGTCCCAATCCAGGACCGAAATATTGGCGGCTTAATGAAAATTGTGTGATCTCCTATCACGCCCAAATTTGCCGAGTTCCCCAATTAAGATTGTATTTTTAATAATTTTGGTAGATACGGCAACATTTTGCTTTCTTTCTTTATTCTATATATATATATATATATATATATATATATATATATATATATATATATATATATATATATATATAAGTAATACTTGCGCACACTTTTCTTTGTATTATTTTTTAAAATTCGCGAGAAATTGCTATCCCCCCTTATCTGGAAAAGTACTGATCGAAAAATTTTGAAAAAAATTTTGGAATATTCTCCACGGGGTGTAGGATGAACAAGAATTATCACACCTGCATTACCTTTAATAATTATAATTTATCTGTTATATAAAAAGAAAACAAAAATTTCAAGGTAATCAGTTTTCTGTAAAAATCGGAAAAAAACTTTGTTGAAAACCCATTCGTGGTATGTTTTGTGAAGTCACTGATCATTTTCTACTTTCGTAATAAAAATTTTTATTTTAAAAGCAATCAACGTACGGAATATTAATTGCGCAAGTTTAACTTGCACTTGACCGATTATTTTTACTTTGTCCTATCACATTTTCTGTTTGCTCATCTTACAACATTCCCGAGTCATGAAGGTTATTATTCTGAAAAATTTAAAAACGCAATGAATATAGACCGAGACCGCTATATTATGTCAGCAATAATACCTACTTTTTATTTCAGTGTCCTTCTGTACTGAAGAAGTTATGATACATGCAGATCAATTTCCACTAAAATGGAATTTCTCTCATTACTTCGGATCTATTGACGGCAAGCATATTACAACTGTGGCACCTTAGAACTCTGGAAGCCTATACCACAGTAAACATACTACAGTAGCGAAACTGAGCTCCAATTTGGTGACGAGATTTTGACGACGCGTGCGTCGACGGGTCCTTTTTCAAAATGGCCGCTCAGTGTTTACATCCGATCTCGGAATGTGTCTTTGGAAATGTATTGTCCATCGTTTCTTGATGCGACTGCAGTTTATATGAATATAAAGACAGAAGGAAGAGAGATTTTGTAGAAAGAGAGAATTAAAAACGTTTGTAAGTGAAGAGAATTGAAAAGGTTGAGAAACAATTTATATAATCATGGGGAAAGAAGGTTATTGTGCCGTTGAGAATTGCAAAAATAATTCAAACTGTACGCGGGGCGTTAGTTTTTTCTTCTTCCCCAAAGATGTGTTGGTTCTTAGAAAGATTTATTTTTGTGTAAACTAGTATTCAGTTATTTAAAACTATTTATATTTGTGTAAATTATAAATAAAATTTATTTTTTTCTAAAAAAAAGGTGTATTCTCAAGAAGCTTCTAGTTTTCAATAACTTCATCTGTATTAATTGTTTGACACACCTTTTCTAATAATAAACCTGATAAATTTAACACTGTTTAATTGCAAGTACCATTAATACTCTGAAAGTGACTTTTTTTCTATTTTTCTCTATAAATTACATTGCTCCTTTTTCATTCCAATCTTTCAAAAGTTTCTGTGAATATATTGTAAAGAATACAGAACCTATAACATATTTATTATTTTCAAATTTTGGACAGTATATTTTATTTTCTTATAAGCTGGGTTTGAAAGTTTAAATATTAAGTGTCGTGTTGAGATCACAAAACCACTGGGGAATGGGATTATTGAAATAACTGATATAAATCGATATGCTATTAAAATAAGAAAAATTTTAATGTGATTCCAAAGAAATTTTTGTAATATGATTTTGTCAGACGATGTGTGCCAGAGGGTAAAATATTCTCAAAATAAGTTCATTAAATGGACAGTACACTTAATCGAAGTCCATTTTGATGGTAATTAGGGTTACTATTAAAATTTTGAAGATTTAGTTACCTGTTATTAATATTCCTCCTATAAAGAACTTATTTCTATTGTTGTATACATATACTATAAATTAAATATAATTATTTTCTTTTTAAACTGTAATTGACAATACTCAGTCTATATGAGTCAATCATTTCTCCTAATGAAGCTAATATGGTTAGCGAAACGCGCGTCGAGTGCAAAAATAAAGTGTTTAGTGTAGTGGTGATATATACTGAGTAGTGTCATTGTGCCAAAGATTCCACATTCCCAACATAGTTGTAATTGACAAGTCAACTTGGTCATAACTAAGTATTGTATGTAAATATAATTAGGAAATTACTGTATTGACTCTTTGATCTAAATATTAGTTCTTGTAAATAAAAGTAAGCCTTAATTACGTTATCAAAAAGCAATACGGATAACAGAACACAAAAAGGTATAGAACCTCTAAGAATCATTCACATAGAAAATAGAGGTCTATACATATACGTTCATAATTCATTAATATTATATTAACCTTTCTCGAAGTTACACAATATAGTTTAGTAGTTTAAGAAAAAATAAGCACCAAAGAAGTAGATACAGTGTTTTTTAATTAACAAGAGATCTATCACACCAAACAACACAACACTGCTTAGAAAAAAATGCTCTTATTTTAGATGTTGACATCTTAGTAAAGACAATATGTCTTTATTTCACGGTACAAGAAAAATAGCATTAGATATTACGTATGTTAAAATTAAATTAATTTAGTCCTTAAAAAACATCTTTAATCACAAATTTACTTGAAAAATGATGTAAATAAAACTTTAACCTCAAACAGTGACGTTTAACTTTGATAGACTTTTGAATTTTTGGATAAGGTTATTAAAAACTGAAGTTAAATATGAAGAATTCCATCAAATACCTTCCTATTAAGTTTTTCACCTGTACTTATGTCTTTTCTAACAAAGTGCTCCATTCTTTTTGTTTTTTTTTTATATTACTCATGCTGCATTAACTTTTATATTACTCATGCTGTATTAAATAACAAATCAAAAATTTTCAAACATTTCTATATCTATGATTTTGAATGATAAAACTTTGCACAACTTTATTTGTGTTTCAAATCTCGCGCTGGTCCACTTTTAACATGGCGGATTGCCACGTGACCTTCTGAAAACGAATCTGATTTTCTTACGAGGTTATCCTTGAGTTTCGCTACTGTATAGTGTGTTTACTGTGCCTATACTATAACTATAAGAAACACGCACAGCATTATTTTGATGGCAGTAGCAGATATGAATTATAAATTAATTTATGTTCACGTTAATTGCAATGGTAGAATTTTTGATGGAGGTGTGTTTACTAACTCCTCCCTGCACGCTGTTCTGGAAAGTAAGCAGTTGCCTCTTCCTGAACAAAAATCGTTACCTCAAAGATGTTTGCCAGTTCTATGCTTAATGGTAGGAGACGATGCCTTCGCTATGACATCATATATTTTAAAACCCTTTAGGTACCGAAATCAGCCTACACCGAACAGGATTTTTATTTACAGATTAAACAATGCCTTTTGGCTAAGATCAAAGTGTAGTATCTGTTCTTATCAGCTTAATATCTGATTCGCCCCCCATGCGGGGCCAGTATATTAAACACCAGATTCAGCACTGATATTCTTGCTTGAATACTATAACCATCTCTGGCTAAATTCAAAGTTTCCGACATCCTGGTTGCAGGCTATCATTGTGCCAATCCACAAAGCCGGCAAGCCCAGGTCATCGTCTGAAAGCTACAGACTCATCTCTTTGACAAACCATCTCAGCAAGATCCTAGAAAGAATGGTAAACCAGCGACTATCCTGGACCTTAGAAACAAACAACTTTCTTTCACAATTCCAATATGGATTCCGAAAGCACAGATCTATCATGGACGATTTGGCATCCCTAGACACAGAAATAAGGACTGCGATTCAGAGGAAGCAACACACTAGTCGGGTGTTCCTAGATCTACGAAATGCGTTTGACATAACGAATGGCAACAACATTCTTGAGCAACTGAAGGGGATGGGTCTCACAGTTGCCCTTCCTAGATATGTACAAATCTTTTTTATCCCCAAGATCATTCCAGATAAGAGCAAAGAGATTAATGTCCGATCCTCATATTTTCACCTTTGGTGTCCCCCAGAGTTCTGTACTGAGCCCCACACTGTTTAACATTGCAATACTGCCTATCACAAAGCTCATCTCTACCCCTCTTAAATACAAACTGTTTGCTGATGACATCGCCATGTACAGCTCCGGTTCCTCACCTAAAGATACCATAAGAACGCTGCAGTCCACCATTACAACATTGAGTATATGGGCCTTTAGCAATAGTTACATCTTCTCGCCAACAAAATAAACTGCAATATACTTCTGCAGGATCAGGAACTACCAAATTACACGGATATCCCTACAACCAATACAGTCACCATACTGGGCCTGACATTTGACTATAAATTCAGCTGGCTTCCCCATATCAAGCAACTCAGAGGCCACACAGCACAAGATCTTAACCTTCTCAGAATCCTGGCAATTACTAAGTGGAGATCGGTTTTCACTTCGCCTAAAAACCTATATAATTCATTGTCCTCTCGAAGCTCAGATATGGGGACTTTTTATATGATGCAGCCAGCCACAACGCAAAGAAGTCCTTAGGCACCATCCAGAATCAGGCACTACGTTTGGCAACTGGAGCGTTCAGAATCACTCCAATCACTAGCCTTCAGTTTATGGCCGCTACGCCACCTCTGCATCTCACTAGACAAATGTCATTAATGAAATTTTACTATTCTTCCCTTCAACTCCCGCATACCAAATTCTCATTAAATCTGTTCAACGTACACCGCATCACCAAATCTCTGCATCAAGGTCAATCCCTAACAGAATCAACAAATTTTTGACTCTCCACGGGCTCACGCCACCAATATTTGGCTATCCACTCTTCACTACTTTTTCTCTCTGGCTATCTCTGAAACCCACAGTAGACCTTCACATACACACTCTAAACAAGAACAAACTGGTAAGCTCTGAAATCAACTCACTTTTTCTGGAGAGATTACATACTCTCTATCACCAAAAATGCAATAATATGCACAGACGGGTCTAAAACAACAGAGGGGGTCGGTGCAGCATTCATCTACAAACTTACCTCGAAGCAATACAAACTACCCCATTTCCATTTCACGTCTTCTCAGCTGAGTTTCTGGCTATAAAAGAGGTCATCAAATATACCATCAAATGTATGGATAACAACAAATTCCTAATTGCATCGGATTTTTCAAGTGCCTTAAATGCCATTAAATCCAAAAATCCAAATTATGCATACCTAAGACAGATGTCGGATTTATTATACATTGACAAAGTAAAGAAAAGACAAATAACTTTCATCTGGATTCTTAGCCATACAGGAATTAAAGCGGAATATCAAGCCAAACAAGCTGTGGACAAAGGGGTCCCCATTACAGGGGAGAATCATGCAAATGATTTCCAAAAAACCTTAGAGATAATAAATAGAAATACATTTCAAATAGAATGGGACCTTGAAGATGCCAATAACAAAGTATGAGGAATAAAATCTCTTGTAGACCCTCCTCTCCACCATCAACAGATCAGAGAAGACTAGGAAGAGGACACGTATATCAGACGCTCTTACATTTATTAAAGAACGAGCCAGCACCATTATGCTACTTTTGCCATTCCACATTGACAGTGACACACATATTCGAGGCAAATCACTCATCATACAAGAGGGCAAAATATAATAAATACCTTTCAACTAAACAAGTCTGGAATAATCAATTACCTTAAAGAACTGGAAATAGTAACCCAAAACCCACTAGGTCGCCAAATGACCTTAGATGTCAACGCTCCCCGGCCCCTAAACATCACCATCATCATCACAGATTAAGCAGAGCCCGTCGTATAATAGAAAATGTATTTGGCATTATGTTATGTAAATTCAGAGTCCAATAAATTTGATGCCAGATAAAGTAACAAATGTCGTCCTGACAGTATGTGTATTGCATATTTTTTTAATTTCTACTAAATCAAATTATTATTTGTATTCTGGTTCAGTTGATTTTGAAGATGCCAATACAAATGAAATTGTAACTGGCAAGTGGCGGAACGAGCCCTCACCAGAGGGAACGTTATTTCCACTACAGGTGGGAAACCAGCAAAATTATTCAACATCTCAAAAAGATGTTAGAGACGAATTCAAAGAATATTTTATGACCCATGCGGGTAAAGTTGAATGGTAATATCGCCTCATAGCTTGATATAAGTAAATTTGTTAACAACTCTGAGTTATAAATTTATGGGAAATAAACATTTATAAAATTGTAATCAATTGGATTTACCATGTTGATATAGATCTTTTTAGTGTGAGATAAGGTACAATGAACTGTAATGCAGTGAAAAACTTCTATTTACTATATCTTTCATCTGCACCATCACCACTCTTCAATTTTTTCATCTTCTGGAGTTCGTGTGAAACCTAAAAAGTTACTAATGATTAATGGCAAGCAAATTTAATTAATCAGCTCAATTAAGATATGCCTGAAGATTATGAATCTTCTGCTGTACTTTGTAACCGTCAGAATTAATAAAATTCCTGGCAAATTCTTTAAACGTACTTATTTTTTCTTAGCGATTTCTGAACAACTTATGTCTTACATTCCACAAAAACTCCTGTTCCCCATAAAGAAAGATTAATTGAAAAACTTCGTCATCTGTCCATCCTCGTTTTTCTTCAAGAATCTCCACGCTCATTTTGTCAAAATAATTAGGTAAGTGAATAATTAAATATTATCATATATCAAAATCTTGAGATTACTCTTAGTTTTTCAAACCAGAAAAATGGAGACCAGGAATAAAGATGTCCTCTGAACACATGTGCACTCTCTGAGATCTGCACTTGTCTCTCAGGACCTTGTTCATTGGTGTTTCCAGTCTCGTGTCTAGTCTTGAGACTATTTTGTCTCAAATGGACCTTTACCTCAGTTTGCACCTTTCTCAGAGCGCAAAAATCGTAGTCGCACCGGAATGTCCCTAATAACACCCGACATTCCCCAGCAGTAATCCCCGGAGCATTAGAATGTACTATCTCGGTTAGTCTCGCCGCGCAAGGCATTCTTTTTTCGGCAGTACTCGATCTCGTAATAAAACTTATCCGGCCTTACCATGTAACTCTGGTAGATATGTCGGATAACGATGGCGATCGTTGATTCCGGCTGGTGACGGATCTTGGCGGTGCTGGTGTACTACAGTTCGGTGAGCGGAAAACAGCACTGAAGGTCGGTCGGTAGGCGGCGGTGCTGAAGGTGGTAGTCAAACTCTTCTCGACTTGCAACAGGTGTTCTTCATTTCAACTTCAATCCAACACTGGTTTCGCGCTCGATGAGCGTGCGCGCCTCTTTACATTCGGTACCGAATAAGCTTATAGTATGACATGAAGGTAATGCGTCGATAAGGTCTCGTCTACGGTGAAATTGGACGGTCGATCCTTAGAGTCAGAATCTAATTTTGTCGGTGTAAGTCTCAGTCAGCGCGTTTCACAAATAAAATAATTTGGATCGCACGGATTTTCAGTATTCTCCTAGTTGTGTGATGAAAAGATACAGAATGGTGATTATACGGGACCGCAGCATTCCACCCTATCAGCAGGTGTATAGGGTCAGATCGCGGTACAAGTCTAGGTGCCTGCTAGACGAAGACGGCTGCTAGGGTCCGACCTATTTGCTGTGAACCGGGGGCCTTAAGACGAAGCATACTAGTCTCACGCAATAAACCTCTAAATGCTTGTGAGATAGATATGGTAGTCTAAAGGGTTAGCAACCAGACTAGCCTATCCGTCAAGGAAATGGGGGCCTCAAGAAGAAGCATACTGGTTTCACGAATCCACAGTATTCCTCCAGATGCGTGTTACAGAGGTGTTGATCTCACGGAAGTGGAGGTCACAATAAGAAGCATATTGGTCTTACGGATCAGCAGTATACCTCGACACCTCTAAGTGCGCATTAGATAGGGATGACTCATAGATCTGCAACTAGTCCAGCTTATCTGCCGGGAAGGGTGGGGACGTATGTCTGCTGCTTGTATTAGAGAGATAAAGGAAGTATCTTTCTCTCGGTAAGTCGGTCGATTTATCAGCCAGCTCATAACTCTAAAAAAAGATATATATATATATATATATATATATATATATATATATATATATATATATATATATATATATATTTATATATATATATATATATATATGGTGTATATATATATATATATATATATATATATATATATATATATATATATATATATATATATATATATGGTGTATATATATATATATATATATATATATATATATATATATATATATATATATATATATATATATATATATGTATATATATATATATATATATATATATATATATATATATATATATATATATATATATATATATATATATATATATATATATATATATATATATATATATATTGTATATATATATATATATATATATATATATATATATATATATATATATATTGTATTATATATATATATATATATATATATATATATATATATATATATATATATATATATATATATATATATATATATATATATATATGGTGTATATATATATATATATATATATATATATATATATATATATATATATATATATATATATATAAAGGATACAATCCCAAATCGTTGGATTGGTTTGGCTGCTGGCCTGGTCTGCTTGGCTACTCTGTTGGACCGTGGCTGCTCACCTCTGAAGCTGCTGATCTGTTTCTGGTTGGAAGATCGGCGGGTACTAGACTATTAAAACTGCACTAGCCAAGTTTGTTCATTATAAATTATTTCTCAATACGATATCTGTACTTGTGTTTCTTTAGACAAAATTAACGATAAGTTACCAAAAATACAAGATATTTGCAGCGTTACCGTCACAATATTTTATTTTGTTATGTTTTTTTATTATTTTTAGGATTGGCAGCAAGAAAAAAAGCCATTAATATTTACCAGTTGCATGATTCTACTTATTTCTCTTTGTCTCTAAGGACAAGAGGATAAGAGGAAAAAAGACAAATCGTGAACTGGCTGGTCTTTTTCTACGGAGTGTCTGTGAACTACTCTGAACTAACGCGACTCGTTGCATTTCGTGGTGCGTTCACTTCATAAAGTTTCCAAAAACAATTCAGTTTTTAGTTAAAAGTTTGTGTTCCAGGTAGTAAAATCCGAAATGGAAAGGACACTAAAATGCACAGGTTTTTCAGAAATGAAGGCGTATAATAAATTGGCGATAGCTGAACAAAAATGTTTAACCCAAGTTTATGTTTTAATTAAAAACTGCATATTTAAAATATGTTATTTTGAAGGCTAGCTAAGAAGTTGTTTTAAGATATGCTTGTTTTCGGGTAAATAAATACCATTAAAAATCCACTACTTTATCGCAAAATCGAAGTAGTGTCTAAAGAGTTATAGAGTTTGTCACGATCATTTCAGGTTAGAGCACTTCATTTAACTGGGAAAAAGAGATGCATATTTAATATCTCTAGGTAAAAAATTATAAGATAAATTATTATCTTACAGGCTGTCCTTAGTAACTATATAGTTTAAGAAGGAATCTAATGCGATAATACAAAGCATGACCCTCGCCTATAATATATTACGATATAGTATGGACAGCAGCGTTTTAAATATTTTTTAGACCAGACTGTTGACTAAAATACTTAAACATTTGTGTGAGAAAGTTCAACTTGATGATTTGTCACTGAAAGATTGGTATACTCCAAAACAATTTTCCAACTAAAGACTTATCAGAATTTTAAAATAAATTAACTCTTAACTTTAAGATACCAACAACTGCTTGAAGTGTATTTAGTAAAGTAGTTTTTGTTATTACTAACTGCAAAAGATTTTGTTATGTTTGATATTTATTCTTAGTTGCTTAGTTCTCTGCTAGCACTGTAAAATGAAATGTTTCTAATATGACAAATTTATTTCTGCATACAGATTTACCTTTTCAAGTAATAATTTAATATTTCTCTTTTAAATATATGCCAAAACAAGCGGTAGCAACAGTTCAATTTGTTCTATTTATACACAAAATCTTCGATAATCTAAATGGAACCAAGTTTAAGTCAGAGAATGACCTATGTGTGGTCACATCAAGACTTCTAGCTTCAAACCAATCAGCATTCCCAGTCAGTAAACTTGAAAACTTTTTTGGCAGCATGAGAAGTCAAGGTATAAGGAACCTACAGCCTGCCGACCTACCAGTCTTTTTTATAGTCCTCTAAAACATTGCTAATAAATAACCTTATATCTATTCATTATCCTGGTGCAAATTGTGAAATGGTCGATCCTGTAGCTCTCGTTTCATTAAAAAACTTTAGGAACAGTTACTCAGGACTCCTGCTTATCTGCTCAAAACTTCACTTTTAAAATTTATCAGTTTAGCATATGTTGTGAGATCTTTATCTAGGTATATGTTGAAAAGATTTTTAAAAACAACTCTATATTGTAAAATATGTCAAAGACTGCATCTCAAAATCACTTAAATATTTAAACATCATTCTCTATAAAATGTCGACAGGTAGAAAAAAGGAAATTATTGGTATATCCATCATAAAATTTCTATCTATTATTTTAGGAAGGTGTAAATACGTTAACATTTTTTTACCTAGATTATGTTACAAAAGTAATTTAAAATCTAATTCAAATGTAGTTATAACACAAAATAAAAATAATCTTTTTTCTTATAAGCTACACATCATGCTTAATGCTACTGTTAATGAAATTTCATTTATTAACCTAATGCAAAAATTTAAATAAAATCTTAAAAGGAAAGGATGCAAATGTGGTAAAAATTAAGAACCGAATAGCCCACATGAAAAATTTAGAAATTTTCACGTGGGATTTTTTATTTCAATACTATAACTATTGTCATTGCATTACTACCTATTTATTTCTAAATGTTATAAAGCGTAATTTTTATAACTTGAACAATGTCGTATATTTCTTCAGACAAAATTAACTGCAACAATTTTAATTAGCAATTAATGACTTTGTATATTATTTGTTTAAATATTAATTATTTATTGTATCATCGGTAGGTTTTGTTTTTAATAGTCAGACAGTCTAAAAGTTATACCAGCTTTAGTTACCATAGGATCTAAAACCTGAGCTTGAGCTGTCTAATTGACTTTTGTTTTTGATAATGTGATATTTTGTATTGTAAATTTCATTAAATAAATGCTGTAAGAAAATTTGGTATTAAGACCTAGAAATAGTTAGAAAATATAGTAGTTTTTAGAATTTTAACACTATTTTTCTTTCATATCAATTTAGTAATAATACTTCTTTGGTCGGCAGAATTTTTTTTGGGTATGATAAATAATAAATTACTTTTAGACTTTCTATTCTTTGAATTTATACCGTACTTGTTGATTTATGGGGTTAAACCACCTTGAAATTTTCAAAAAACCGAATTATTCTTTTTTGGCTGGATAAATTGTTTATACTTTTAAGAATATTTTAAACGTTTAATCATTTCAAAATTCAAACTATTTCGGTTATAGTAATTAGAAGTGAGCGCGGCAGAGAGTCGGCTTGAAACTTAGGTAGCGATCAGACCGGCACGAGCAGTCAAAGCCATGACAAAGGGTATTGTTCTTTTAGTCAGTCCTTTATAACAATAATTCCGATAGATTAACTGATACCGATTTGTTAGAACGCTATGTAGAAGGATACACTCAGAATAACAACGAAAGTCTAAACACTGTCATTTGGTCTGTGGCTCCAAGAGTGCATTACAGTGGCACAAAACTTGTTGAGATTGCATCTTATATTGCAGCTAGTATATTTAATGATGGATATACTGGTGTATTACAAATGATGCAATTATTAAACCTTTTAATTGGCCCAAGTGCACTGCGATTTACCGAAAACTTGGATTCTCAACGAATATCTATAGCCAACATGAGAGCACAACAAGAGACTAAAGAGGCTAGAAAATTGAAAAGAGCTGCTTAAAGGGAGTTGAAGGTTATCACGGCAACAATGGAAGACCTCATGTAAGGTTCAGGAATCGCAGATTGAAGGTAATTTTAAAAAAATATTTGATTTTAAGACGCTGACGCCGTACTGTTTTTTCTTTTGCGTTTTTTTCGAAACTACTTTTTTCAAACTGATGTACAAGATATCTTAAGATCTACTTAACCGATTTTATTAAAATTTACAACACATATTCTTTATAATATTATCTAAGATGTAGCATAGGATTTTTTTGATTGGGTGCCACGTTCATAAGTTATACATTTTTTAAACTCAAAATTTCGATAAAAATCGGAGTTTTTTCAAACAGCTATCATTTCTACAAAAAAATTTAAATTTTTTTTTCTATGTTTACATCTTTATTCGTTATTATTTCAAATTATTTATAAAACTACTATATGTGTAAAAGAAAAATTATTTTATGTATTTAATAGCTGCGTCCAAAATTTTTTTATTTTTGTACCTTGCCAAGGTGATGTAACCTCTTATTCGGTACCCAAAAAGCCAAGACATTTTTACTTTTTACTTGAAATTAAACGTAATATTTCGTTGGTTATGGTATTTAAAAAATATGAATAGGCACCTAGAGGTATATAGCGAATCCGTTCTACCAGTATGTGTCTTTCGTCTTTCCGCAACCCACCATTTAATCGGCAGTCTGTTCGGCCAGAGTGCTTCTTCTTGTGATAAACACGACTTCTTTATGGACAAGTTCACGCCGACGTATCTACATTTTATTGTCATAACGACTATTAAACCTCTCTGACTGCGCACGTGCAAGAACACGGTGCTTAACCGCGATCTGTTGTTTTTGAGTTCAAGCAAAGCTGACTCACTGTGAGTCCCGAGGCGTTTTCTATAAAACCACGAAGAGTGCTAACAGCCTTCACTACCTAACGATTCATTTGCAAAACTACTTATCGTTTACCGCTTCGTATTAATTCCTGACCCACCCTCCGTTGATATCAACGAATCTCGTTGTCATGTGTTCGCGTTCACTGTGACCCGCGCGTAAGCCACCTCACGGCATCAAGTGGCGTGGCATCGATAAGAGATTTGTGACAAGGCCCAATAAGTATTGCCACGAGACCAAGCGTTGTCGAAAACGAATGCTTTGCCCCGTTAGAGAGAAATGACCGACGATGGTAACACATTCTGGTATTCCCCCGATTACCAAAAGAGAATGTCTTGCGCCTTTAAAAAACGTACATCCTGAGGGAAGATATTCTGCTCTATCGTCGTGCCGGAACCTGCCGTCAACAAATTGCGCCCGCCGTGATCAACAGGATCATTTGCCGCCATTTTGATGACGTCAATGTATGCATCCACGAATTCCGCTGGATTCCGAGTCATATTCTCGGGCATACATGCATAATGCCTCCATTTTCATACAATGTATCAAGTTCAAAGGTTAAAGCAACTCTTTGTGTATGAATGGCTTACACCCCTATCAATAGCCAACGACAATTCTTAACTAAATTTTCCCCATCAAAGCCCTTCTGATTAAATATCAACCAGTGAACTTATTAAGTGTAGCCTCTATAAAATGGAAACTCGTTGGGACTTTGCTGCTAGCGTCAGACACAAGCTTGCACAGACCAGAGATTTCCAAATTAGTCTTGGAAAACACCTAGGTCGAAAGCAAACATAAAATTAGTTGAATTTATAGTTAGTGACAGTATTCAAGTAAGAAAATGTTTGTCAAAGGAATTAAAATATAAAAAAAAATCAATTATAAGGGCATGTTAACAAATAATTAATAATTTGTTTTATTTTTGTGCGAAATTTAGTTTGTTTTTTATTATTTTATAGGAAATAATAGTTTTAATTAACTAAAAAATAAAACAAAAGTTTTAAACGGTGCGTTGTTTATACTTAATCATTGAATTATTAATTCGTTAACACAACAAAGTAAGTGATTAGTAGTAAATTATATCCACCCTTCAAGTTAATGTTATCAGAGGTATTTCTCACTCTTTCGCTATCATTAAAAAACTTTGGATTTGTCACAAGAAAATTGTTTGCCATTTTGGCATTACTCTTGGAATTGTTATTAGAACAACATTTCTCAGTTTTGCCTTTTTTTTTAAATTTTTTAAAAATGTTTGAAAATATACGAATATATGTTATAGCGTCCGCTGCGTCGTCATTTTATAACGTCTCTTTTGCGTCGTTATTTTGCCCCTTATGTATATCTTAATTTTTGAGAATGGATTGAGTGGATATTGATACTGATAGAGCAAAAATTTAGATATGAGCTAGATCGTTTTGTTTGGAGAGATTATGAATAAGAGATAATTTTTGTACCTCTTTTGAAGATAGTCTCTATGGTTGTTTAAAACTTGGTTGTACAGATTTGGGCACCATTCATTTTAGAATAAAAAGATTCTAAGTTCAGCTCTAAAAATGAAAAAATACTGAAGAGTTAATTAGTTGTGGAAATAAAATTGAATTGGGTATAACCGTTGCGTCCAGAAAGATAAAGCGGGTAGTTCCGTGAAACGCTAAATTTAAATATAGAAGGGTATATATATATATATATATATATATATATATATATATATATATATATATATATATATATATATATATATATATATATATATATTAACAAAATAAAAATTCCTACCTTTACTTACACTCTTAAAATTACTTCTACTAAATAAAAACCCCTTAGGCTAGAAGAGTGGACACTATCGCATAGAGTCTTTAAATTAGGATTATTACGTTTTTAATAAAAGACTTTAGAAAACACGATATTAAAAGCTTGTGAAATTAACTCCGCAGATTACACGTGTCAAGTAGTCGTTGGAAACACACTTGTAGACAGGAAGTGAGATATTTAAACTGGTGTACTACTGACTTACTCACTGGTTTCTCTTCGTGCGTTTTCCATCAGCTACTTGCCTCTCCTAGTGAGATTCTCATAAAAATATTATCTCAGCCACTACAATCCTAGTCTTATTTGGGTAGCTAAACACCTCTTGACTCGCAATGCCTGAGGATGAGCAGGATATTTAAAGAACGGAAAAATGCCTTAAACTTGAGAGCTAGAAACGACGCCTACTTGGTGATAAAAACGTTACTACACTACTACATCACTGAGAAGAAACCACTCTGGCATGCTGGAGAAAAAAACCACTACGGCCTACTGGCGGAAAAAAAAGCCACTACGGCCTAGTGACGGAAATAGAGTACTTCGTGATCTAGGAAGAGTAAAAAATGCAAAAATCTTAAATGCTATTTTTTCACTAATAAAATACATTTTTTTAACATGGAGACGGAATGAAAAATGATATTTAAGGGTGTAACCATATCTTTAGTGTTGTTTAAAAAATTTGTAGTTCATTTTGTAATCTGTTAAATGTTGTAATCTGTCAAACAGTGACAGGTTTTTTGGTATAATCGACTCCTTAATAACTAAGTTTAGCAGTTAAATCATTTTTTTTAATATGCCAAAGAGAGAAATTGTAATTTAAAGTAGTCGCTTAAATTTATAGTAGGATAATATTATATCCAACTATAAATAATATGCTGTACATTTTTTAAATCTGACTTAAAAAAGCTAAGCTAACGAAAACTGAAACGTACCAAATTCGAAATTTCCCATGTTTACTATTATAATATTTTGTTTAAAAGCCTAACGTTATCCCTAAAACCAAACTATTTTTAGTTATTTAATTGAATACTTATTGCAGATTCTTAAAAAAAATGTAAAAACAGCATATTTTATTGCACATTTTAGAAATAACTTGAAGTAGTTTTAAGCTAGAAAGCTTATAATAGCTTGTTTCAAATTTTGGATGGTTGTAGCTTCTACTTGATGGAAATCAGCATATTTTAAGTAGGTATATTTTAAATTTTATCTAAAGAAATATTTAGCGGAAGAAAAAATCCATGTAAACCTCTATGGTCAGTTTAAAGAAAAAATATACCGTATGCGCCTAATTTAGTTTTTTTAGTACATACGCTATGGCTGTATGGCAGAACTGCCTAAGCCAAAATTCAAAAAAAAAAAATAGGTAAAATAAATTATGTAATCCTTATTGATGTATTGAAAAATATGTTTCTATTAAATCTAGGAAGAGTGTAAGAAGGATAATATATACTTCGTTGAAATTTGAGTTATTATAGCGCGGTTTTAAAAGCGTACGGTTTTACTACTGTTGTTTTCGAGCATCGTTATACGATATATCATCATCACAAAAAATACTAAAAATATTCTCTAAATCTATGGTAAATAAGTTTTTAAAAAACTAGAGAAATAATTTTTCTATCAGTATAAAAGGTAAAGAAGCCATAAAAGAAGAAACTGTCGAGCGCTTAGGGCTTCAAATTTTCTTGTTCTGGAAGTAAATATAGAGTCGTTTTTAATTGAGTATTTGTAAATTTAGGTAAATTGGTCATAAGCATATTATAAAATTATTAACTTTAAGCTACATTGTTTAAAGTTTATCTATATTTTAATAGAAATAACTTTATTCGACGATAAATTCGTCAACTTTGACACAAAAATAATTACCTGATTATTTATTTAAAATAGAACACGCTGCTGCCAAAGACACTAGTGTACCTGTTAGACCTTGCTATCATGACACCTACTTCCTTTTATGTTATTTAAATTATATATATATATATATATATATATATATATATACATACTATATACATATATATATATATATATATATATATATATATATATATATATATATATATTATATATATATATATATATATATATATATATATATATATATATATATATATATATATATATATATTATATATATACATATATATATATATATATATATATATATATATATATATATATATATATATATACATATATATATACATATATATATACATATATACATATATATACATATATATACATATATATACATATATACATATATATATATATATATATATATATATACATATATATATATATATATATATATATATATATATATATATATATATATATATATATATATATATAGATATATATATATATATATATATATATATATATATATATATACACATTATATATATATATATATATATATATATATATATATATATATATATATATATATATATATATATATATATATATATATATATATATATATATATATACATATATATATATATACATATATATATATATATATACATATATATATATATATATACATATATATATATATATATACATATATATATATATATATATATATATATATATATATATATATATATATATATATATATACATATATATATATATACATATATATATATATATATATATATATATATATATATATATTATATATATATATATATATATATATATATTTAGTCATATATTTATTTTTTTTGCAGAATACCTTTTCATTTACTGCTTAATAACTTAAATATTTTTGCTAAGTTGGGAATGTGGACTACACCAAACACTTTATTTTTGCACTCGACGCGCGTTTTGCTAACCATGTTAGCTTCATCAGGAGCGATGATTGACTAAAGCTAAACTACAAATCTACCCTATTTATACTTAGCCTAACCCTAGAATTACTCAAGCGGAACTAATGACATAGGCAAGGCCATCAGTTCCGGTCAAGTAACCAGTAGAGGGGACTATAAGGAATAGGCCCTCTGTCTTTATTTAAACTACTTTTACATTTTATGATTTCCATACTTTCGTGAGAAAAGTGGAATTTATGAAATTAGTTGTAATGATTGTGACAAAAAGTATGTTGGGCAAACTAAAAGGTCAATTAAAACACGATTTAAAGAACATTTAGCACACTTAAGATACAATAGAACAGAAAAGTCTAGCATTGCCGAACATGCCCTTGAAGCTGATCATACTGTAAGATTGGATAATCTAAGATTAATAAAAAGTGTATCTGATAGGAGATTGTTGAACGCATACGAAAGTATGGAAATCATAAAACGTAAAAGTAGTTTAAATAAAGACAGAGGGCCTATTCCTTATAGTCCCCTCTACTGGTTACTTGACCGGAACTGATGGCCTTGCCTATGTCATTAGTTCCGCTTGAGTAATTCTAGGGTTAGGCTAAGTATAAATAGGGTAGATTTGTAGTTTAGCTTTAGTCAATCATCGCTCCTGATGAAGCTAACATTGTTAGCGAAACGCGCGTCGAGTGCAAAAATAAAGTGGTGATATATACTGCGTAGTTAAATATTTTTGATTTTTTATGTTGACTTTTGACAGGTATGATTATTCGCCATACTAATTTTATTATAAATATAAAGGTATCACAAAACATTGTTTAAACAGGAAATTATGGCGCATCCCATCAGAAATAAAATTTTTCTCATTTTTTATTTTGGTAATGTAAGAAATAGCAGCTCCTAAAGTTTTAGGTTTATTTATAGCAAGTCTATTAAATAGTTTAGATTGTATGGGATACTAATTTTTTAAGTTTGCCTATTAAGTTACCCCGTAAATAAAACTATATATCCTTTAAATCTTCGTAAAAACTCTTTTGTTGATTACTCAGTGTGATAAGTTCTAATCGTTTTTACTTTTTGATGTTGGACAAAACGTATATCGGCCCTGGAAAAAGTTCTTAATTTAACAATTTAGTACAACCAGTGCCTCAGTGTCAGTCTATTTAGTAGTTTTCACGAGAAAATGAAGTAATATAAACATACACAACGGTGGTAAGCATTACTCTCTTGGCATGGTAAAAAAACAGTAGCAGTGTTTTGACTACCATAAACAATTACAACTTGAATGTTTTGGACGTGCTACAATATCTACTAAAAAGTTATATAGATATGCTATGACCTAATGTCATTGGGATGTCACTGGAATAAACGTATATCTACATTAGACTTCGCAGTTTTACATATCTATATATAATATTGCCTAAATGCTAAAATATTGAACAGAAATACTAACTACTAAGTAATGTAATGTCTAGTACTTCTGGCTTAAGTAATAACTTCAAAAATGCCCAATTATTTTTAAACACTATTAAGTATGAAATAAAGATTAATTACCCACATTTCTATCTATTTCTTTATATTAAGTTTTTCCCATTTTCTACCTGAAATAACTCGTAGGCTGAGAAGTTTTTGGTCTGACACATAGATATCGCCCTTACGATTTTTAGGAAGTACCAACCTTCAAACGATACGTGTCACAATTTCATGAAATTTTGACGATTAGTTTACAAGTTACAGTGGTTTTAGTGACGCTACTTTTGATATTTTCAAAACAATGAAAAAAAAACGAATTTCGTGTGTTGATTAAACACTGCTTTTTGATGGGAAAAAATACCGTTCAAGCAAAGCAATGGCTTGAGAAGTGTTACGGGGACTCTGCCTCTGGAAAATTACTCATCATGCTGAATTTAAACGCGGTCTTACAGACACAATTGATGCTGAACGCTCTGGACGCTTAAATGAGATGGTTAAACCGGAAAACATCAAAATCCACAAAATTGTTTTGGATGACCGTAAAGTGAAATTGCGTGAGATAGCTGACACCCTAAGGATATCAAAAGAACGTGTTGGTCATATTTTGCATGAACATTGCATTGGGCATGAGAAAGCTCTGTTCGAAATGGGTACCGCGTTTATTCACAGTGGACCAAAAACAACATCGTGTTTGGACCTGTTTAAGCACAATAAAAAGGATTTTTTTCATACGATATATAACAATGGATGAAACATGGATCCACCACTACACATCGGAATCAAATTAGCAGTCAGCTGAGTGGACAGCAGCCGATGAAAGCCGCCTGAAGCGACCAAAGACACCGCAGTCGGCTGGGAAGGTTTTGGCCTCTATATTTTGGGATTGGTAGGGAATAATTTTCATCGACTATGCTAAGAAGGGAAAAACCATCAATAGCGAATTTTATTAAAGTTATTGGTGCATTTGAAGGTAGAAACCGCAAATAAACGGCCCCTAATAAACAAGAGAAAAGTGCCCTTTCATCAAGACAACGCACCGTGTCACAAGTCAATGGTTACGATGGCAAAATTGCATGAATTCAAGTTCGAATTGCTTCCTTATCCACCATATTCTCTAGATTTAGCCCTCAGAAACTATTATCTATTTGCAGACCTCAAAAAAATGCTCGCGGGAAAGAGATTTGGCTCTAATGAAGAAGTTATGGCCAAAACTGATGGCAAAGCCAAATCCTTCTACAAAAAAGGTATAGAAATATTAGAAAAGCGTTAGACTGATTGTATCGCTCTTGAAGGAGACTGCGTTGATGAATAAAGTGCAAAAAAATATGTTTTAAGTAGTTAGACCAAAAACTTTTCAGCTTACATGTTATATAATATGACTTTGAAGAGAACTATGAAGTAAATTCTAACCTAGTAAAGTCAGATTTACTGAAAAACCTATTTTCTTCACTTTATATGTTTAATAATTATATTTTAAAATAATTAAGTACGTAAGCTCCTTGCTATCTTCCTGTAGTATTTCACGTCTGTTTTCATGTCACGCACTTCACGTGAAAAGTTATCACCTGTGATTCAGTAGTTAAGCTATATATGTTATCTTTATATGAATAATTTAAATTTGAATCATGTTTATAAAAATTTACTGAATTATATCTTATCTTGCCTTGCATATTATATATCGAATATAAGATTATCATTATTTAATTAAAACAAAAATAGGCTGTTACGCTGTAACATAAAGAAATAGTTAATAAAATAAATAAAATCGCCATGTACTGTTGTATAATTCTAGACTTTCTTTCTCAAAGTTTTACCTACTAAACTACTTAATAGTATTAATACTACTTGGGATCCTATGCCTCCACCTTACGTTCCTCAGCCTTGGGTTTGGTTTATTCTTGCACCCAGTACTGTGTCCCCGAATGGCTGAATGGTACCCATACAAGCAGAGTAGACATATTTGGGACCATAAGATCTACCCCCTCCTATTCGCTACCTACGCTGAGTCATATTTCTCCACCACAACTCCGGAGACAAGAAGCTTTTGCCCATACATCAGGATGTTGACACTCTTGAGATGAACAGGCTTCAGTTTAGACATCCACCTCTTACGACAGTAAAAACCCTCTTGGAACATGGCTTTAACCTTGACGAGAAATGGGAGAGAGAATGGATAGCAAAAGCACCTGATAGCTGTTATAACCCAACAAAAATCACACACTTCAGGTTTTGAGCTGCCTCGCAAAACGTGGACCACCCTGGACAGGATCCGAATGGTAGATGCACGGACCTAATGAACAAATGAAGAAAAGCGGCGTCTGCCGTATATGTCTGTGGCACTGGTAATCAGTCTCTCCGGCACATAATGACTATACTGGATTTTATGAATGCAACGCTGAGTACAGTCGAATACATCCGAAATTTAAATGTTTGTTTGTAATATAAACATGCGTTTGTACCTTAACATACTTTAACATATTTTACTGTTCTTTTTTTATATATATTTTAATTCAGGATGCATGTCCATTTGAACCTTTTTTTCTTTTTCTTTTTCCTTTTTTCTTTTTGTAGACATTAATAATATGATGTAGCCATACGCTAAATAAATAAAAGTACTAATATGTTACTTATGCCTGGTATACCAACATTGAATTACTGCTTAACTTTGTAAATTGCCAAAATATATATCTTTCAGTTAAATTTAATTACACATTTATAAACCGAGCCAAAATAAATCAACTAGTAATACAGTTCAATTTTATATTCATTTCAGATGATTATTTCTGTTACATTAATAGCAATTTATCCTTTTACAGTCATATTTACTAAAAGAGTATAAATGCTACACCCTGTCTTGTCACAGAATCTAAAATCTCGAAACAGTAGACTTTTTAGAAATGTAATATCTTTTTTTGTAAATATGACCAGATAAATGTTTACAGTAGATAATTTAATATAAAAATCGGGAGTGATAAACGTAGAAACAAGTAGAAAATATAATAGGTTTTAGGTTATCTGCATGAAAACGATTTTTCTTGTCTTACACTGCATAGTGCCAGAAATTTCGTTCACCTACTGGGGCTTCTTTTAGTCAATCAGATACTAAGTGTTTTTAGTAAATAATAACTTATTTTTGACATTTTCTATGCAACTACTTTAACAGAAAGGTGCTACTTTCGAGTGCCTTTTTATTTCCTATTTGGATTAACAAAATAGGTCGACGGATGATCACTGAAATTGACTAAAAATGTTTATTGTTAGGTCTTTAGAGCTTGTTTTTTCCAGATTTTTTTAATGGGCACTAGAGCTCGCTTCTACCTGTAAACACTTGTGTATATTATACAGTCAGAAAGAAAATACTGATAAAAAAAAAACATTTTGAGTTTTCTAGTCCAACCTAAATTTAATCGTTAGTTGGTAATTTTGTAAGACAAAGATCGAAATATAAGAGAGCAAGTTATTATTACGATAAGTTGCAATGGTAAGATGCTACGACCTGCTAAGCTGTCTAATAAGATATTTTTCTTAGGTATCTCAGATACTGCTTAACCAGTTCTGTGAGTCCGTAATTTCAAGCATCAGTCAAAGATGATATATGATGGTGTGCCATTTAAAAAAATGGATTACAAACTTTTTAAGGCTATGCATAAGAAAATTTGCTTTCAAAATATCCGTCTTTTAGAGGCAGCATCATTTTTTAATAAAAGCGTCTTCATCTGTCTTTTGGAAAATTTGAGATATTCAGTATCTGCAGATGTAGACTTAAATAACCAATTTACAAGGAAAGTCTAATATTCAGACCTATGGAGGTCTGTAATTAGGAGAGCACTGTTATCAAATGAGCTCAGAGAAGATGTTTATAACAACTACGTAGCAACCAGAGTTTGGCGAGACTAACAGTATATAAATTCGAAACACAGCTGAAAGTTAGAGTATGTTTCTTCTTCTGTCTAAACCATTTAGAAAAAAAGAGTGTTTAGTCAAAGATAATCTAAAACATTCTGTTTTAAAAATTATTTTTTTTGAGTGAAAAAAATATACTTTCGTAAACAAGTAAATGATGAAGTAACTGTATAGAACCATATTTTCAGTGTCAGATAACTTTTTAATGAGTTTAATTAGGGTTGAAGAACTCGAAGACGCTATCAAATTAGTTAAGTGTCGAAGAGATGCAGGCTACTATAGAATTTTTCTTGACTATCTTGTTCATCTGGGACCAATTGCTAAACAGTTCTTGTTGGGTATGTTTAATGAAAGGTCCCTGCATCTTTCAAGAGAACAAAAGTGTTTGCTATCAAAAAACTCAGTAAAAGTGGTGTCGAACCTTCACAATACAGGTCAATATCCTTGCTTAGTGTTACAAGTTTTTGGAGCTGCTTCTTAACGGTAGCCTTTAGGAGACTCCTGATCAACATCTCCCACGGCAACAAGCTGAATTCCCGAGTTAAATATCCAAACTTATTAGAATTGTGTCGTGTAGAAAAATATATACACTGATGGCTCACATATTAGGCAATCGTTGTTTCTAGGTACATATGGGATAAGGTTAGCAGGTGGCGCACACTTACTAATGGTTTATCTTGATGCTCTGTGTTGTCCTCACTTCTTTTTAATCTTCATACACAGGATATGGCACAAACTCAGGTGAGAGGATTCCAATATACTGACAATACTGCACTGGCAATTCAGAGGCTGAATATCCATCAATGCGAAATTACTCCTAACCACGATTTGTCACTATTGGAAGCCTATTTTAAAAATTGGAGACTACAACCGAATCCGTCCAAAACGTAGCTGTTTCCACCTTAATAACAAGGTAGTAAATACTACTATAGATGTTATTTTCTACGGTGAAAGTGTAAACCACAACAGCAGTCTGGAATATTTAGGAAAGACTTTGGACAGGACCCTTATGTTTAGTAGAGATCTCTCTAATTTGGAACAGAAAGTTATAACAAGAACCAACTTGATTCGGACACTTGCGGGCACTTCTTGTGGTGCTGAGTGTCAAACTTTAAGGACTGCGATGCTAGCTTTAGTTTATATTCCAGCTGAATATTGTGTACCCGCATGGTTAAACAGTACATATTATAGGAGAATCGATGTCCAGTTGAACCCTGCGATGTGGACCATCTTGGGAACTTTTCGATCGACGCTGGATGCAAGTCCTTTTCACACCTAAGATGCGAGGAAAGCTTGCGAAGAGAGTGGTAAAAATATTCATCTCGTCAGTTTTTACTTGTCCATGCAGATACTCGGAATCCAGCTACAAGAAGACCACGATCTCATAATCCTCCTAGCGATAGAGCTCGAAGACTTGGGGATGAGAATTTCGGTCTAAAAACTGAATGGAGAATAGAAAGGAACAGGAAGCCACCTTTGAACTCTCATTAGTGCGGTGACCCCTCTGATCGACTTCCTGGTTTTCAACTTCCACGAAGAGAGTGGTCTTCACTAAATTGGATCCGAACCAGCCAGAATAGGTGCGCTTATTTTATATATCGATGTGTGGGGTGCAGCTGAGCAAACAACGCATCATATTGCAAGTGAATGCGATGAATTTGCTTTTGAAGAAGACCTTACTCAGCTGCATGAGGTGACAGATATTGTCCTTAAATGTCTACGACAATTAAGAGTGGATCTTTAGTTTTAGGTTCTGGTGTTTTATATTAATGTTAAGAAGTTTTATCTTATTTTACTTATACCGGGTTTTATTTATATTTATACATATATTGCTTAGTTATATTGTCAGTATTTATGGATGTATCTGTGTATTGTTTCCTTGCTTACGCTTGGCATGTTTGTATCATTCTATTTTCCCTGTGCTGCGACACACGATAATAATAATACTGAACAGCAATCATCAGAAATCCTTAAATTGTCAAAATCCTTAAATATATTTAAGAATTAGCTGAAAAACTTTTTAAATATAACTATATTTCCTAATATAACAGAATTTACGAACTTTAAGAGTTAATATATATATTTTAAATGCAGTTTGTATCAGATCTATTATTAAACTTGACTTGTCTTATGATTTTCACATGATCTTATGGACAAATAAATGAATATGCCTTGTGACATGAAAGTCAACAAATATGAGCTGCAATGTCTTCAAATCTGTATCGATGTTTATGAAAATATATTTTAATAAGGGCTTATATAATATAATTATATATATTATATATAAATAAAGTCATAGGAGTGTATTTTAAGGGCTTAGCCACCTTGAAATTTTTAAAAAAATTGTTTTTTTTTTGTTTAGACTTATTATTTATTATTTATGTTTTAATGTGGACTCTTTCTTTTATATATTTTAATAAATGCTCTATTTATTAAATAAGAGCCACTATTTGCCACTTATGTATGTCCTAATTTTTGAGAATGGACTGAGTGGATATTAATACGGAGAGAGAATAAAATATAATATATATAATATAAAATATCAGCTAGCCCGTTTTGTTTGGAGAGTTATGGAGATCGAGGTAATTTTTGTACTCCTTTTGAAAATAGTCTCTATAGGTGTTTAAAGCTTAGTTGTACTGTTTTGGGCACCGTTCATTTTAGAATAAAAAGAATCTAAGTTCGGCTCAAAAAATGAAAAAATACTATTTAGTTGTTAGAAAATTGAACGAAGTACAACTTATACATCCTGTAAGATAGAACGGGAGTTGAGTAAAACACTACGCTAACACAAAGAAAAGTATATTAACAAAAATTTTTTTTTTCATATATTACACCCTTAAAATTAAATAGACTAGATTAATTACCCTTTGTGCTATGAGAGTGTACGGATAGTCTTTAACTTAGAATCATGAAGGTAGTATAGCTTCTTGGATCACTTTTTACTGAGAATAAAAAAATGGCTTTAAAATGGCACGATATATGTAGAAAGATGGTTCCAGGCTCACTTCCGGTGAAACCGACTCCGGGATCACACGTGTTACGTAGTCGTCAGGAACACACGTTGTAGGAAGGAACTGATATATTTAACTGGTATAGTTATCGACTTACTCTCTGGCTTCTCCTCGTGGCTATTCTATTAACTGCTTGGCCTCTCCTGTTGAGTTTCCCATCAAAACCTCACACACTACCTCCTTATTTTCATTTAGGTAACTAATCAACACTTGAACCAAAATGTTTTAGGATGGGTAGAATATTTCAGCAACGGCTAGGTGATAAAATACACTCTATATCATGGACGGCAAAAAGGATGCCTTCACTACTTGAAGGACGAAAAAGCCATCACTCCGTCACGGATAGAGAAAGTCAATGTTACATGCTGGACCGGAAAAAACCTCCTAAAAATTGCAAATGGCTGTTTATTGATCATCGTTCTCCTTCCTTCGAAGTAAAGTCTTCAAGATGTACTAGTTCACTTTAGAAACGCAAAATGAAACGGGAGTGTTAAACTCGCGACTTGATAGACAAGGACCGATGATGCTCGTCTTAATCATAATCCAGACACATTCAATGCAAATAAAATAAGTTAAATCGATTACATGTGCCTACTACTGGTTGAGTTACACTGCTTAACCAAATATAAATAATTGTAATAATATTTAAATATATTTCTTAACTTAAATTAACAATTGTTATATGAATCAAAGAAAGAAAAACGGATTTGTAACATGATCTTAAAATCTAGGAAAAAATGAATGTTACAATACTTTTAAGAATATTTCAAGCTTTAGAAAATGGAATTGCAGATTGAAGGTAATATAAAATAATTATAGACTTTTAAGACACGGACGCGGTACTTTTTTCTTTTGTGTTTTTCTCGAAACTACTTTTTTCAAACTAGTGGACAAAATATCTCGAGATCTACTGAACCGGTAGTATAAAATTTATATTACATATTCTTTATAATATTATCTTGAAGTTGACATACAGTTTTTTTTCAGTTGGATGCACCGTTCATTTTTGATTAATTTTTAAAGCTCAAAATTTTTGTGAAAATCCGAGTTTATTTCGAACGGCTGTCACTTCTATGAAAAAAATGTTTAAATTTTTTGTTTAGTTTTTACGCGATTCCTGACAGAAAAAAATTCCATCGATGGCAAGGATTTTCAAAAGAGGATCCTACAAGATGTTTCATATATCCGCCATTTTTAAATTTTTTTAATATTTTTTTTTTTAAATTTGTTGCTAAAATTATAATGTATTTGTAAAAAATAAAAATTATATTATATATACAATGCAACAACAATACAACCTGAACTAACCCGAACTAAGCTATACCAGTATTCATGCTTTTTTTTCCAAAAACAGTTTTTTTCTTAGCTACATCACATATTTTCTCCTTCAATAAAGTCCCCTCTCACTAATTACACAGCCACATAAAAGAAAGTTCGTTACCACGAACCAAAATACATGGATCTAGTGTATTTTTCAACGCTGAATTAGAATTCGTAGTTAAGAAAAGATTTATCGTGTTATTTTTTTTTGGCCAAAAACATCCCTTGAAATGGGATAAAACTATAATAATACTGCAAAGACTTTTATTGAAGTGTAAAAATGGTAAGTATTTTATAGCCTAGAGAAGATTTAAACCACAGCAAGGTATTTCTATTAATTAAACCGAAATCCACCCTTATAGGGGGTGGTGGTACCTCTAAACTCAAATAATGTACGCGAGTTTAAATAAGTACATGTACGAAGGACAAATTCT
Organism: Pachyrhynchus sulphureomaculatus; assembly: GCA_019049505.1. NCBI lineage: Eukaryota > Metazoa > Arthropoda > Insecta > Coleoptera > Curculionidae > Pachyrhynchus > Pachyrhynchus sulphureomaculatus. The sequence goes on from CM032455.1 coordinate 78,331,818, forward strand.
TGTAACTCTTAGCACCAAATATCTGAATCTGGTGTGACAACCACAAATTACTCTTAAGGGGTTGAGACTCACCCTTATAGGGTGTAAAAACCACCCCCACATACAGAATTATCCCATAAGTTCAGGCTTTTGTGGTTTTAGGCAGGGTGAACAAATATGAAGTAGATTCGCTTGAACCACCGATACACGACTATAAACTATCCTTAGAGAGTAGTAGGAACTACCCCTACGCTCTAATGATGCAAATGGATGTTACTGAAATTCGGAAAGGATCAAGTACTTTTATCACATTGTGCCAAATATTCAAGACAACTAGATCGCCTTCCTAATAAGGTCGAAAATCATCCCTAGGAGGGGGAACTACCCCCGGGATTGATGAATCTTAGAAGTTCTAGCATCTGAGAAAAAAATACTGGCTTTCGTAGTCTCAGGCAGAATGAACAAATACAGCGTAGAGGTAGTTTCTATCACCCTCCAAGGGTACTTTATAGTCATGTATCGGTTGTTCAAGCGAGTCTACTACATATTTGTTCACTATAGGGGTGAGTCTCGATCCTTTAAGAGTAATGTCTGGTTGTCACACCAGATTCAGATATTTTGTCGTAAGAGATACAAGAATTTGTCCTTTGTATATGTTATTTAAACTCACGTGCGTTATTTGAATTTCAGAGATACTTTTCACACCCTGTAAGAGTGGATTTTGGTTTAATTAATAGAAATAGCTTGCTGTGGTTTGAATGCATATTCTCTTCTCTAGACTAGAAAATATATACCATTTTTCACATTTCATTATGAGTCATTACATTATTACTATAGTTTTATCCCATTTCAAGTTATGTTTTTGGGCCAGAAAAAAAAATGATAAGATAAATCTTTTTTTTAAATACGGATTCGAATTCGGCGTCAAAAAATACACTAGATTCATGTATTTTGGTTCGTGGTATTTAACTTTTTTTCTTGTTGGGGTGTGTTATTAGTTAATTATTTATTTATAGTTCTCGTAATATTTATTTTAAACAAAAATATTTTTAGTGTTCGTATGGAATCCTTATGGGATCACTTCAGTGTCTATCTGTCCGTCTGTCACACCCAATTTTCTCCAAAATTATTTGACATAGAAAGTTTAAATTTGGTACAAATCTAAAAATGGATGGCCCAATCAGAGCCGTATAGTTCTGAAAGTTAAATTTTGACTTAAGGCGTTAATTTTGGGGGTGAAATCGGAAGTGAAAAAAAAAATTACCAGATCATCAACTGGGATGCCAAATGGAAGCTTGTGAAAACACGAGTTCAAAAATATATACGAGGTAATACTTTTCTTTGTATTATTTTTAAAAAATGGCAAAAACTCTTGTCCTTCCCTATGTCCCTCGAAAATTATTAACTTATTGACCAAAACATTTTGAACAAATTCTGAAATATTCTTCATAAAGTGTAGATTGAGCGAGAATATTACGAGTTCATTACGTTTGATAATTTATCTGGTATAAGAAAAAGCTATGTTCCTTGACAAATGGTGGAGGCTTTGTTAACATATTGTTCAGTACGCTAGCGGATCGCTTCTGTACTGAGACAAAAAAAAATATTTTATTTCTTTATAATTAAACAAATATTTAGGTAGTAAATATTTGTTTAACACTTTTATTATTAGATTCTAGATTGAGCTAGATTGATCTATTAGCTATTAGATAGCTAAGATGCTATAACTGTCATACAGTCCCTGGCCAAATTATTAGACGCACTGTATCTTTTTTAGTAATTTTATGTTTCTTAAGAGTTTTTATGCAATAATGGTATATTTAAACTACAATATTATTGATTTTTATTTAAAAGAATTGTTGTAGACTACATATTTGTATTTAGTTTTAACATATGGCAACACTGTGTTGACAAAGTGATACATGAACGTAAACAACTACAAACCTGTATCAGTCGCGATCGGAATCGAGTCAGGTACGGACGTGTTTCTGTGGCTTTATGGACTGTGATTGTTTGTTTAACAGTTTTATACTACTCAGTTATTAGTTTATTTTGTATGCAGTGTTTTAAAAAAGTAATTGGACTATTTTCATTATGGGTAGAAAAGGCGATCTTTCACCACGTAAAAAAGCTGAAGTGAAGGCCCTTGTGATTGCGAAAACATTTACAAACCGAGAAATATCACGAAGATTGGAGGTTTCTGAAGCTAGTGTACGACGCATAAAAAAGAAAATTGAGTCAGGGAAGGAATTAAGCCCGAAAAGAAAGAAAAGATGCGGTAGAAAACCAATTTTCACTCCACGGTCAGAGAGATGTTTGAAGAAAATTTGTGTAGAAAACAGATTTGCTACCACAAAGGTAACAAAATCACAACTCCAGGATGCTAGCGTAAATGCTTCTGAGCGCACTGTTCGAAGAAAATTGAAAGAATTAGATTTTAAGGCCTGTCGCCCCGCCAGGAAGCCCAAGTTAACAGCTGCAATGAAAGCAAAGCGCCTGAAGTGGGCCAAACAATGGCAAGACAAAGATGTGGACTTCTGGAGATCGGTAAGATACAGCAATTTAATCAATAATTGATACATTATTATCATTTTCAGTTAAATAAAGCAAATAAACATGGAAGTTTATATATTTTTCCTATTTTTGACAGGTCTGCTTCAGTGACGAAAGCACATTCGAAATTTTGCAGAATAAAGCTCAGTATGTACGTCGTCGTCATGGAGAAAAGTTTCATCCTGATTGTGTCGTCCCGACGGTTAAACATCCCACCAAAGTGATGATTTGGTCAGTCATCAGCGGCAAGGGCACTGGACGTCTGTACGTCGTCAAAGGAATAATGAGGCAAGATCAGTACAAAGAAGTATTACAAAATCGGTTGATTCCGCAGCTCAGAGAATGGTTTCGAAATGGGGAACCATTCACTTTCATCCAAGATGGAGCTCCCTGCCACACTGCTTGGTCTGTTAAAGCTTTTTTGGCAGAAAAAAATATCCCTCTGTTGGATTGGCCGGGTAATAGCCCCATTGAAAATGTGTGGGAGCTGATGAAAAGAGAAGTGGCTAAAGATGTGATTACCAACAAAACCCAGCTCCTAGAAAAGATTATTCATGTGTGGAATCATCATCCTCAAATGCAGGAGGCAGTACAATCTTGCATTGATAGCATGCCGCGCAGAATTAAAGCTTTGATAGCGGCTAAAGGTGGCTCAACTAAATATTGACTTTTACTAACATTAATTTCACTTTTCTTTAAAACTTAATAAACTTATGCTTTTCTAAATTAATGCTGTTTTATTTATGTCAAATAAATAGGTAATTGATTGGATAATATAAAAATAAAAAACAAATCAATTTAAAATAATAAAACGGTACAATATCACTGGGTAATTAATATTTTACATGAAATCTTGCAGTGCGTCTAATAATTTGGCCAGGGACTGTACATTGTTGCCTAAGAAAAAAAACGAGAAAATACATATTGAATCTTAAGATATATACATGTCAGAGACTTAATTAAACCTAGATAAGGGTTTTATTTTATTTTAAAGACAATCACGGTACAAAATTTTAAATGACTTAAACGAGGAAGGATATATTGATTTTTATTTAAAAGACCATTGAACCTGAACTAGAAATAAACTGATAAGAGTATAGGAGCTACTTGAAAAAAATACAAATGATATAAAAAATCGAATAGTTCTGTTACCTAAAATAAACTACAATTTTCACAGTAGCTAAGCTACAGGTAGCCTAGCTGCTTTATTGTTTAATTTTCTCCTTTGAACAATTACATTTTACGAAGTATCATAGTAATCAATGTTCCAAAGTGACGGAATGTAATGAACGTAAACATGAATATTTTAAGAAAAAAGTAAAAACTATATCTAAACGCGACTATTTTTTAAAGTAGCTTGTTGCTGCTAACTACTAAAAGTTAAGCTAGCTACGTTAGTAGCTTAAGTATTTAGTAGTTCGATACAGTCTAGCGTATATACAGTATCACCAATTAGATACACTTCTAATGGAAAGTGTGAAGAAGAACTATGTTTCATAGCAGACAACGGTAACATTTATAAGCTGCGCAAGAAATAATAAAATATCAGGTAACGGAATTAAAAATTTCACGATGAATTCCAGTTGTGTTAGTCAAAAAAGGAGCATAAAAACTGATTAGAAGCATATTAAAGTTTTCTATATGATTTTCGGTTATATAAATTGAAAAACTGTCATATTAATTTACTCAGAAATTATAATCAACATAACAAAGTTTTATAAAACTTTTTGACATGAATTTTTGTATTATCTAGTACAAAAACAAAACTTTTATTTCGCAAAGTGTAAGAAGCAGTTTTTTATTATGCTATAAATACTGCAGAAACTAGGCATAATATTAATAAAATTCGCAAATAATTTACAATAAACTAAATTTAGTAATAGTTGTCTTTTTATTAATACCTCCTAGTTTATCACAACTTTAACAACATAAATTTTAGGCACATTTCATAACAAGTCTTTTTAAATTAAAGTCAAAATTTTTTATGACTTGTGTCACTTTAAATTGGTTCAATGTGTGTGTAAATGAATATTTCTTCTGTTTAACATCACTCCTATAAAAAAATAATTCGAAAAAATATCACAATTTGTATTTCAAAAAATTTAGTAATAAAGTAATAAGAATTCAAATATGTAATACTAACTTTAAATAAAACAGGTGTGTTTGGGTAGAAATTGTTGGTGCACCTGTATATTCAAATTTTTGGTGTTACTATGCAAATGCTGAACTTTAAGGTTTTTAGTGTTTCTAAAACATTACTACTTGCCGATAGTTTAAGTTCAATTATTCATATGTACTATATGTACCAGGGGTACAAGTATGAAATGCGGATTTTTTTTCTAAAAGAACATGTTAAATTCGGAAGAATAATAAAAAATGCTTTATTCAAAGTATACTCCATCGCTTGTTATACATTTTTCTCATCTTTCGGGCAATTTGTGAATACCTTTTGCTGCGAACCATTCACCGAGCCATTTTTTTTCACATCTTCGTACGAACCAAAGCGCTGCTCAGCAAGTGCGTGACCCATCAATGCAAACAAGTGGTAATCGGAAGGAGCCACGTCTGGTGAGTAAGCCACATGGGGTAGAACTTCCCAGCTGAGTGAGCATTGTCATGAAGAAAAATGACTTTGTGTTGCCTCTTTCGGTATTCTGACCTTTTTTCAAGCAGCGAACGGTTCAAATCGGTCAATTGGTGTTAGTAACGTTTAGTATTAAGCGTTTCCCCAGGTTTTAACGGCTCATAATAGATCACGCCCCTCCAGTCCCACCAAATACAGAGCATTGTCTTTCTGCCAAAGCGATTCGGTCTTGCGGTCGATGTGGATGGTGCGCCTGGGTCTACCCATGATTTTTTGCGCTTGGGACTCTCAAAATAAATCCACTTTTCATCCCCTGTAACTATCCGATGCAAAAACGACTTCTTTTTTTACCAAGCAAGCAAAATGTCACACGTGTTTTTGCGCTTTTCCATTTGCCCTTCGTTCAACTCATGTGGTACCTATCTGCCGGTCTTCTGAATCTTTCCCATCTCTCGTAGCCGATTGGAAACAGCTTGTTGACTAACACCCAATTGCTCGGCAAATTGTTTTTGTGTTTGCGAATCATCTTCGTCCAACAATGTTTGCAATACCACATCCTCGTATTTTTTTGGCGGTTTTCCACGTTCCTTGTCTGTAACATCGAAGTCACCACTTTTGAAACGCCGAAACCATCGTTCGCACGTATCTTGCGATGGAGCATGTTCACCATAAGCTTCTCGAAGTAATCGGTATGATTCAACGGCAGTTTTCTTCAAATGAAAACAAAAAATTAATGCTGTCCGCGAATGTTCTTTGTTCGGTATAAATTTCGACAAATTGAACACAACAGTATGCACATACTTTTCCAATTTATCACTCGTGCGCGTCTGACACTTGTTGATGACACAAGAAAATGGCGCAGTGTCAAATCTTAATAGCACAAACTGCATTGGTGTTGTCTGAAATCCGCATTTCATACTTGTACACCTGGTACAGAAAACTGAAATTTTACAAGAACATGAAAAGTAATAGGGCTTGTTTGTGCAGTCAGTTTACCACATCCAAATTTGCTGAGTGGATTTCACCATTGAGATTGTTTCTGACTGGTATGAAAATGCTACTCGAACAATTCTATAATATACTGAGTATACATTTAAAAGTACTGTTATATTGTATCTACAAAAAATATAAGATCTGGCATACACACTGTGTACTTATAAATAATATAAATTTAAACTAAAATGTGAAGTAAGTATTTTTATAGGGTTTCATGACTTGACAAAATATTTTTTTCCATGCAGATTAGCTAAAATTAAATATAAATGTTGATAAACATTCAAAGAAGTCAGTCGAATAAGTACTTAAAAACTTATTAAAATCACATCACAATCATCTTCTACTTAAGCATATTTTTAGTACAAAATAAATATGTTTTTGTAGATTTCTTTTATACAGGTACATAAAATTTCCAGACACTACATGCCAAATTCAAAATGTTTTTAAGACTTCCTGTGATATTCCCAAGAAGATTTCTCTTACTTGGTAATTTTTGAAGTGATAAATGCATCATATATATATATATATATATATATATATATATATATATATATATATATATGTATATATATATATATATATATATATATATATATATATATATATATATATATATATATATATATATATATATACATATATATATAACAATTGGAAGTTTAACTACTGGGGAAACGTCCTTATGAGGAAAAGAGATGAGCAATCAAAGATCTGTAGGCTATAGTATCTGCTTTTTATTTTTTGTTATCAAGCTTTCGCTGCCTAATTGGTAGCTTCTTCTATAATAAATAACCTTTCCAGTAATAGCATTCACCAAAAACATATTAAGATTCTCGCCTTAATGTTTGGGTTTTTTGTCGACCCGCTGACGAAGTAGATTACCAACAATATATGGTATCGGACTCAAAAATCACTAAAAGTTACTAAATACAATGTCGTATACGGAGTATCGTTTTGACATCATCGTTACACTCACCGTTGTTTCCGTTTCTAAAAGGAATTTTAAAGAATATGATTAGCAATATTTTATCTTCTAATGCCTGTGTACTTCTCCGAGTGTCCTTTTGTTTTGTTTTTTGTATGATTATGTTTACTTCCTGGCCAGTGAAGTGCAAACTTTGTTGCGTATCATCAGAGATAAATTAACTGCTGAATTTTATAAGTAAATTATTATCCAACTTTATTTAACTTTGTTTTTCTGTATCTCGTTTGCATTTCAGTATCCAGAAGAAGCTACCAATTAGGCAGCGAAAGCTTGATAACAAAAAATAAAAAGCAGATACTAGGGTCTATAGATCTTTGATTGCTAATCTCTTTTCTTCATAAGGGCGTTTCCCCAGTAGCTAAACTTCTCTTTGTTTGTTACCAGTGCCCTCTTACTGTCCTCTATCTATGTATATATGTATATATATATATATATATATATATATATGTATATATATGTATATATATATATATATATGTATATATATGTATATATATATATATATATATATATATATATATATATATATATATATATATAGTATATATATATATATATATATATATATATATATATATATATCTATATATATATATATATATATATATATATATATATATATATATATATATATATATATATATATATATATATATATATATATTATCGTTTACCTCCCCGCATGAATAGGTATTTTACCCTTTTTCATATCCTAAGGATATTGGCGAGAATGTCGTAATACCCGTCAACGTTGTCCAAGTGCCGAAACATACCTTCCTGTATTTCACAGCACCTTTTAGACAACGCGGTAGTGCTGCCTCGGGCGTTATTGCATTTATGTGAATAACTACTACCTATGTACCTAATTTAATAATTAAAGTATACCGACCAGCGGGATTGAACCCTCGACCTTCTACACAGTGATCCACGGATGCCCCATAGACGGTGACATTGTTTTGAAACTGCAAAATTAAATTGATGTATGAATATTAACATACACCTAACTTTGAGCAAAATTATTGTTGTATGCATGAAAAAGGTGCATGGTGATATGTAAAAAGCCTATTGGGAAACCAAGTGCTATTGTAAAAAATGGTCATGTTTAAAATAATAAAAAGCAAATAGAATAATTATATAAAATTTTTAGCATTAGCTACAATTAACCTTGTTTCGTGGTTTTTTACAAAACCGATTTCTCCTTATTTGAGTATAGATTTAGGTATGATAACCATGATTTAGGTATAATACTTAAGTTAAAATGCACCCTGTAAAAGTTTAGCATATTAATTATCACAACTAACTTCTTTCCGTTAGTTCCCTCCTCACGTACGCTGGGGACACTGAGGCCACCAAGTCGACCAGGATCATCACCAGCTACATCCAACGCCATCTAAACACGCTAGTCTCCTGATTCGAACAATGGAGAAGCCATCATGTTCTCCAAGGCTCGCGGCACAATACTGGCAAGCCTTACTCTTCAAAGTACCAGACTCCGATAGCCAAACAGCATCAAGGGCTTCAAGCGGCTAGTATGAAAGGATCAAGTCGCCATATCTGCCAAGAAACCAATCAACTCCTCGGTAAGTCGTACCCACTCCTCAACAAGTCTAATACATTATTAACTCGCAACAAGTTGACAATCTACAAGACGATCATTAATCGAAATGTCACGTACCTATAGATCCACCTTCCAGACCCTCCAAAACTAGCTCCACATCATCGCTAACTCTATAGTTTATACACAAGACCTGGTTTCACCGACACCTTCACATGCCAACAAACTGGGAATTCATGAGCAACGTTCAGCTGAAATTTCGGGACAAAACCACGCATCATCCTAACTTCACAGTCAGAAACGCTTACCACCCCCATCCACACCATGCCCGACGCCGACTTCCAAAATATATATGTATGTATATATATATATATATATATATATATATATATATATATATATATATTTATATACATATATATATATATATATATATATATATATATATATATATATATATATATATATATATATATATATGTATATCTTGTTGTTTTTCCATATTGCTTAAGGGACAGACTTTGCGGTCCTTGGAGAGGACTTGAAATCTTGGTGTCATTCTTGATCAAAAAACGAGCTTTCATTATCATTATGATTATATTATTAATAAATCAACAAGAGTGTGGGCTTTATCTGCGGGGTCCCCAGGGGTTTCTATAATATTAGCATTTTAATACTATTATATCGGACCCTAGTCAGACCGGTGTTGGAGTATTGCTCCCCAGTTTGGTCCCCTTATTATGAGAGTGATATTCATTCCATCGAGAGAGTGCAGAATAGATTGCGTTTTATTTCACGTAGGCTTCATATTCCTCAATCCAGTTATTTCGCTACAGCTTTGAGGTCAGTTGCTCGCCTCTCGAAGCTCCCGACAGGAAGGTCAGATGCGGAGCTGATATTTTTGTATAAAATAATTGATTCGGTGATTGATTGTCCCGCTCTATTGTCGAATATCGATTTTTTTATTCCACCCAGGAGGTCAAGAAGACATTGCACTTTTTCGCAGTCAAACCACAAGTTCAACTATGCTATGAACTCCCCAATTGCCCGACTTCCCGCAGTTGGTAATGTAACCGATATTGATTTTTTTAACATATCGCTAAATGGCCTAGTAAGACTATTGAGAGAGAGTTCGCTCAGGAACCTTTGACTCTTCTGGGAGAGGGACGTTCAGCGCAGTGTGATGTGATTATGATTATATTTTGCTTCGTCTGTATGTTTTTATACTGCTGTAATTTGATATCTTATTTGCGCTATTTGCTTTGTACTTCGTTTTAGCTTCTTATCGTATAATGTTACATGTTGTTTAATTATTGTAGTTTGTGATTTATTTGTATTGGGTTCTTGTTTTCTTTATGTAATGGATTATCCGTTAATGAATAAATATATATATATAAATATATATATATATATATATATATATATATATATATATATATATATATATATATATATATATATATATATATATATAGAGGAGAAGGGTAGTCTTGACCGACTAGTTAAACAGCAGTATTATGTTTTTGGGGTAAGCGGTCTTTGGAAAAGAACTAAAAAGTTTTTGACACCTTTTTAGCTACGCCAAGCTTTCGAAAATATTTCATTTTCTTCATCAGGGCTACAATTATAATAGATTATCAGTATTTTTGAGATTAAAAGTAAAGAACAACCCTATTTTTATATGTAACATTAAAGTACTTACTGCTAAGTGGTGTGTTCAAAAATTGTTCTTTGTGGGGGCACTTTATTATACTTATTCATCAGAAAAAAAACCTGAGAAAAACTCGACATACTCATCTCTGGGAAATTTTAATAAATAAGTTTATTATATTTCCCAGAGATGAGTATGTCGAGTTTTTCTCAGGTTTTTTTTCTGATGAATAAGTATAATAAAGTGCCCCCACAAAGAACAATTTTTGAACATACCACTTAGCAATAAGTACTTTAATGTTACATGTTTACTTTTAATCTCAAAAATGCTGATAATCTACTATAATTATAGCCCTGATGAAGAAAATAAATTATTTTCAAAAGCTTGGCGTAGCTAAAAAGGTGTCAAAAACTTTTTAGTTCTTTTCCAAAGACCGCTTACCCGAAGAACATAATACATATATATATATATATATATATATATATATATATATATATATATATATATATATATATATATAATTTAATTAAATACAATACTTATTTGGAATTAGTAGAACTCAATGCGTAAATTAGCAATTTAATGTTAATATAAACAAACAAAATCGGAACACCTTAACAGCCCTCAATGTAGCCATGAGTTTCCGTTAAATTTATTGGTTTTGATAGTAATTCCGTTTAAATTAATTCACTTTAGAATACATAAAGATCTTTTGGCACAAATTAGATACTTACATTCTTCGCGATAGGGTACTTAAATTTGCCGACAGGTGTCGCTTAAGATATACTTCTACTTGGCCACGAATTTAATTTTTTGACATGTTGGATATTAGTTATTTCTTTAAATAACAAATGATAAAAGAAAGAAAGCATTAAAATTTCTTCACCCATCACAGAATAAAAACGGTGTTTATTTTAGAAGTTCAATTATTTCGTCTACGTTGTCTGACTGCTTTAATTTCAATTGGCCATGATTGCCATAAGTGTTGTTTTTGACACTAATATATAATAAAATAGCAAAAAAAAAACCTTTCTATCGAAAAATATGAAATAAAAGCGAGAAATAAGTCCTTGGAAAAGGTACGGAAGTTAACAGCTTTGAAAAATTAATTTTCTTAGTTACACTTTACGGCATCATCTCTTTACTGGCGCTCTCGCCAATTTAAGCCCTAATTGTCAAAATAGACCGGTTTGGAAGTTAGACTTTTTTATTGATTTAGGCAGAAAATGTTTATTTATTTACATTCTTTATATACCAAACTTTCCTAAAATTATACGAAAGAAAAAGAAGACAAAGAACAATTTAAGAACCTATCTCATTCTTGATAAAATGGTGAACTTAGTCGAAAACTAAAATACTCGTACAAGAGACTTCGACTTGGTTTGTTATGTTTCTAATCACAATATCATTTTTTATAGTATACCCATCTAGTATTACTTTTAAGCAATTAAAGATTACTCTACTTTCGTGAAACTACAAAGGATATATGCATATTAATCTAATACTAAATAGAATACTTTTACAAGGAATATTTTTTTAAGTATCAGTCGGTTCATACTGTCATATTTCTCAGATTAAGATATTTTTTTTATTTTTGTAATATCAAGAGTGGTATTCAGGGAGTTAACTTCTACTCGAATTATATCATCCTTTTTCGCAGGAGTTCAATATATACGGAGAGTCGACGGTGCAACGTTTTCAAATAACTTTTTCATAACTTCTCTGCTGCGAACGTAATAGCTTATCCTGTTAAAGTTTAGTAGATTTCTCGCTAAAAAGAAGTTGTTGTTGAACAGTTGTTTCCATGTCGTTACTTGAGGAAGCAAAGGCTTTGAATATTTGGGAATTCCTTGCATAATTAAAGAAAGATAAAGGTATCAAATAATTTTTTTATCTATACTATGTACCTAGCTGGGTTTTTTCATTGGAGCCTTTAGTTTTTATACAGGTAATGTCAACAGTGCTCATTATTATAAGAAGATATTTTTTTTTATTCCAATATAAAAAGGTTCGTCTATACTACTATATACAGAATAAAATATAATTTTATCAATTAATGTCCTTATGATAGAATTATTTTCAAGTAAAACCAGCATTAAAACAGCTTAAATTGAGACAAGCGTGTAAGGTATTGCAAGAATAATTGGCATATCTATGTCAAAAAGGTAATATAGACAGTGTTTTGAGATTAAAATTCACCCAAAATGTTTAACTTTCAAAAATGTTCTAATTTGACGATTATATTCATCGATATAAAGTGTAGTGGGTCTAACATCAGCAATTTTCTTGTAGTCAAAAAAAAAAATCGTAAGATTCTATATAGAATTTAATTGATATATAAAGTTGAGTTGATGATTTTCCTAACTACGTGATCAACCGATATCATTAAATTTGAATTAAAACTTTCTATTTAGTTAATGAAAAATGTATCATGCCATTGGCGCTTTGTGAGAAATTACAGAAAAAAACATTTTCACTTTAATGAAATTTAAAGATATTTTCCCTAGTTATGATAAAAAATTAAGGAAAAATTTAAGTTAACTGATTAAAAATCTCAGATATTTTTTTTTGTAGGATACATGCTTCTCAAATATAGAAATGAAAGCTGTTATTGACATATACGCGTACACGTTGATAACGTAGTACCATGTAACATAATAATAACAAAATTTGCTGAAAACATGTAATGGTAATCTAACATGGAGGGAATATCCACGGTTTTTTCGGTTCCGATTTCATATCGTTGCAAGTTGACGCGGCTGATTATTCTTGGGCTTACAGGTCTTCAAAGTTTGAGGAATATCGTCAGGTGTATAGGCAGCGTTTGAAATTTGAGTTTGTTATAACCAAGTTATTTTCTGCGCAAAATTTCATTAGTGTGTTTCCTCTCTCATTTCGTTCTCCTAAACCGTACCTGCCTATTACGCTTCTTAAGTCATTATCCTGTTCCATTGTTCCAATCCTTGCGTTAAAATCATCAAGGAGTAGTAGAACTTCTCTATTAGGAAGCCTTTTGATAGTGTCAATTAGTTGTCTAAAAAGTTAGCCTTTTGATAGTGTCAATTAGTTGTGCAAAAAGTTATCTGTCAATTAGTTGTCCAAAAAGTTATCAACAGCTTGAGCTGTTGGAGCGTAAACCTGTACAATGTTTAAGTTTACGGGTGTTGTTTGAAACCTGGCTATCATCTATATCAGAGGTGTCAAACTCAATTTTGCAGAGGGCCATATATTAAATTTAGAATGTGTAGGCGGGCCAGATTCAAATAAAAAAAATGTACTGAATAATTATACCATTTTATTTATTTAATTATATAGTATATAATATACGGTTGTTAAAAATTATATCAAAGTTATAAAAGAGGGTAATTATTTTGAGCTCGAGGATCCAGATACCTGACTTCTCTTGTTTTTGACAAGCTCATTGATGTCAGGTATCATATTCGTTGTAGTTATTTTAAGAATTGATTGGAGATGTTCATTCGAAAGTCTTGTGCGATGTTTGTTCTTATTTATTTTCATAACTTTAATAATGGCCTTATATGTGCCATGTGCCAAAAACATGGACGTCCTTGTGGGCGATTACTAGTAAAATACTAGCTTAATTTACTTCCTGCAGTGGTAAAAACTAATCAGCTCTATATAGACAATCGACAGTATGAAACATCTGCAATAAGGCTACGATAATAAGGAGGTCCTAGCGTTGAAATTTCAATATCTTAAACTTTCTGGATATAATCTAACAACGTTACTATATCCTTGAGATCACTGCACCAAATATAAGTGTTGTATTGTATCACTAGTCGAATTTAAGCTTTGAATAGTGAGAGAAACTGGATGCTCTCTAGTATAAAATATTATTTCGAACTTTCCGTCACCACTCCTAAATCTCAGATGGGGAACGAGAAGAAATTGGGGAGCAACATTTCACTAAAAATCTTTGGTCAGCTGGCACCGACTGAGAAAACTCTGTAAGGGCTCCTGTCTAGTGAAACAGATACAGGTAACCTGCAGATAGAAGAAAGGAAATACGATGCGGATGAATCACATATGAAGGAAATATTGATCTCTAGAATATAGAAAAAGACCCAATCTAGACAAAATAAATCTTGTTCAAAAAATTTCCGGGTCCTCAAAGTTGTTACCACCACTTATCAACACACCAAAACGCTTAATACTAGCCTCGGTATTTCAGCTGGGTTAAAAGGTAAATGAAACAGGCAAGATATTTTTTTAATCGGTCGCCTCCTCACCTGGATAGAGATTACTCTTTTTTGAATACATATAGGCGAGGATGTCGTAATATCCGTCAACGTTATCCAACTTCCAAAAAATTCATTTGTATTTCACGGCACCTTTTAGACAACGCGGTAGTGTTGCCAAGGCCGTTATTGTATTTCTGCAACAACTACTACCTATGTATGTGGCCAAATATACTTAAATAAATGAAAATATAAGTACATTGATCTGCCGGGATTGTAACCGGGGACCCTTAATACCAAAGTCAAAGTAAAAATTTCTTTATTATTTGACAAACTAGTACATAGATAGGTTTACAGAGTTCTTTTAAGTGTTATAAATATGATTTCAAATATATTCATTTGTAAGAAAAACCTTTCTGTTCGCACTTTTAATGAGCAGGTTTTATCATTTTCAGTTAATACTTTACATGATGCTACGTTTTTTTATTTTCTATAAAGCTTTTTGTTACTTACTGTTTTATTTTTATTTAGTTACTCTGTGTTTTTATTGAGAAAAATAATGGCTCAAAAAACTCGATGTTTTATGACTTGCCATATGCATTATTCCTTCCTTCTGACTCTTTCTCGTGTTTATTTTACAATATTTGCATGTTTTGTTATTTACAATTTTACAATTTCTTATATATATATATATATATATATATATATATATATATATATATATATATACATATATATATATATATATATATATATATATATATATATATATATATGTATATATATATATATATATATATATATATATATATATATATACATATATATATATATATATATATATATATATATATATATATATATATATATATATATATATATATATATATATAGATATATATATATATATATATATATATATATATATATATATATATATATATATATATATGTATATATATATATATATATATATATATATATATATATATATATATATATATACATATATATATATATATATATATATATATATATATATATATATGTATATATATATATTTTTATGGGTTTAGCACACGTGCTGCAGGGAAGTCCCTAAAGCGCTCCAGGAGCGGCACGAGTGCGGACTGTATATATATATATATATATATATATATATATATATATATATATATATATATTTATATACATATATACATATAGATTGTGTTTACATATTTTGCCTATATTTTACATTATGACTAATTTAAATTGGTTATGATTTTGTTTTATTTTGGACACTTAATACTAGTTTCATTTCACTGTTACTAGTTAAGATATTTTTTAGCTGTAAAACTAGACTGAGAACTACTTATGTTTGAATTTATTATAAAGAATTGTTTAATCAGTTACCCTTTTTTCAATTATTTAATCACTTTCGTTGCCACTCAAAATGATATTTTTTTGATTCGGGTCTTCAAAATAAATCGACAGTTTTGAATACAGTGGTTTATGGTTCGGATTGTGAGCCTCACGTGTTGAAGTTAAGTAGTGAGGAGCCTTAATACCTTATGCCGGCACGATGACCACGGGGCTTGGGCCGCATGTACAAAGTATAAAGAAAATGTGGAAACAATGACCCAATTGCTGAATTATCTGAATATGGACATTCTACTCATAACTGGAATGAAGAAGAGACGAAATATCATAGAAAAACATCAGAAATTACATAACGGCTCTAGTGGCGTGGCAAAATACAAGAATGCAAAAAGGAATGTCCCTATCTTGCTGTACAAAAGTATTAGTTGACGCAAATATAATACGTCTTAACGTTACAATAAACCAAAAACCAATAAAATACTTGTTCTATATGCATAATCTAATCATTAAAAAGGTTCAGGACCAACGAGAAAATTTTAAAAGTAGGGACTATAAGAGAAATGGTATTGCTTGTTAAAAAATTCTGTGCAACCCTATGGCGTAATAAATCGAAATGAAAAAGGCAACAGATTTATTAAACTGTTATAAAGTCTCCTTTTTACGGCTATTTTATAGCCTCACGTTTGCAGTGCTATTTTGTATATCCTCAACTTTCTTTACTTTTAATAAATATTTTATTTATTAAATAGAAGCCGTTATTTGCCCCTTATGTATATCTTAATTTCTGAGACTGGATTGAGTGGATATTAATACTGAAAGAACAAAAAAAAATAGATATAAGCTAGCTCGTTTTTTTTTTTACTGGTAGAGAATATGGATAAGAGATAATTTTTGTATGTCTTTTGAAAATAGTCTCTATACTTGTTTAAAGCTTAGTTGTACGGTTTGGGCACCATTCATTTTAGAATAAAAAGAATCTAAGTTCAGCTTAAAAAATGAAAAAATCTGAAGAGTTATTTAGTTGTTGAAATAAAATTTATTTACTTACAACCGTTGCGTCCTAAAAGATAAAGTTCAGTAAAAGGCTGCATTAACACAAAGAAAAGTATATTAACAAAATAAAAATTCTTGCAGTTATTACACTCTTAAAATTACATTAACTAAACAAAAACCCCTTAGGCTATGAGAGTGTACACATTTAAACTAGAGTTCTATATATTACTGATCCTAAGTGTAAAAAAAACAAAAAGCTTAAAAAAACACGATCTAAAAGTTTGTAAAATTAACTTTTCACATGTTGACTAGTCGTTGGAAACACACGTTGTAGGCAGGAAGTGAGATATTTAAACTGCTGTGCTTATGACTTACTGATTGGCTTCTCCTGGTGGGTTTTCTATAAGCTGCTTGACCTCTCCTGGTAAGATTCTCATCAAAAATATTGTCTCAGCCGCCACTCTCCTAATCTCATTTAGGTAGCTAATCACTTTTTGACCCAAAATGTCTCAGGATGAGCAGAATATTTTAAGATTGAAAAAAGGCATCAAACTTGAGATCTATAAACAACACCCACTTGGTGGTAAAAAAAGCCGTTACTGCACTATGGCATGACGGAAGAGAAAAAGCCACTACGCCATGCTGAAGGAAAAAAAAAACACTACGGCATACTGTCGGAAAAAGCCGTTACTGCATCTCGGAGGAAACAGGCCTTAAAAATTTCATATGGCCGTTTATATATCTTTTACCCCTTCTTCAAAGTAACGTCTTTAAAAGGGCTCATTTCCGGAACGCAAAATCAATGCAAACTAAATAAGTTAAGTCAGCAACACGTTATACACGGTACGGGAGGTACAGTATTCAAAAATTGAAATCACTGTTTTAAGTTACACTGCTCAAAAATTGAAATTACTGCTTAATCAAATATAAAAATGTGATAAAATATAAATCATAGAAAGAAAAACAGTGTCGTAACATGATCTTAAAATCTAGGAAAAAATGAATGTTATACTGTGTTAAAGTAAGTGTGAGGGAACTAACACCAGTTTTCTGTAGACTTTCCAACCTATCTTACAGAAAGGGAATATTTCCTTCCTGCTGGAAACGTGCCACAGTTCAGCCAATACCTAAAAAAGGAAAGAAGACCTTGCCAAATAACTACCGCCCAATCGCACTGCTTTCAATAATATCGAAACTCATGGAAAAGGCTATCAATTAGCATCTTCTAAAATATCTTGAAGGATTCAACATTATTAGCGATCACCAATATGGCTTTCGTAAAAATAGATCAACAGGAGATCTCCTGACTTATGTAACACATGTTTGGAACAACGCAATTAAACATTTTAGAGAATCTCGAGCGGTTGCTCTTGACATATCCAAGGCATTCGACCGTGTTTGGCACGATGGACTGTTGGCCAAGCTACGTTTTTATGGTATGTCTGAAAAGTTCTGTTTGTGGCTCTCATGTTTCCTCAGAGAGCGTCCTTTATGAGTAGTGGTAGACGGATTTCTTTCTAACACCTTCACTATCAACGCCGGTGTGCCCCAAGGCTCCATACTGTCTCCTACTCTCTTTCTCATTTACATTAATGATCTGCGGGAAAAGATCAGGAATCCAATCTACAGCTTTCCAGATGACACTACGCTTATCTCTTCATTCACTTTGAACGCTCGGACATCGGCTACTCAGGCGAAATATCCGCAGAGAGCAGGAGGTCGTTCAACCTAACAAAGACCTGGAAGAAATGCTATCGTAAGGTGACAGTAACCAAGTGGAATTTAACGCTACAAAAACCCAGGCGACAGTTTTTTCTAAAAAAGTTAACGTTGCTAAAACCGACATAGTCATGTCGGGGCACTTCATTCCCCTAGCATCGTCACTCAATTTGTTGGGGTTAATTTGGGAGCAAATATGTCCTGGCATGAACATGTTGCAGGCGTAGCAAGGAGAGCTTCTCAAAAGTTGGGAATATTATTTTGAACCAGAAAGCTTTACACTCCACAACTACTGTTAATTCTTTATAAAGCTCAAATTCAACCAACTATGGAATACTGCTCCCATGTTCGGAGCTCCGCTCCCAAACACACACTGCATTAATTGGATTCTGTCCAACGCAATTGAACACTTTGGAGAATCTCAAGCGGTTGCTCTTGACATATCCACTTCGACTGTGTTTCGCACAATGGGCTGTTGGCTAAGCTGCGCTCTTATGGTATGCCTGAAAAGTTCTGTTTGTGGCTCTCATGTTTCCTCAGAGAGCGTTCTTTGCGAGTGGCAGTCGACGGATTTCTTTCTAACACCTTCACTATCAACGTCGGTGTACCCCAAGGCTCCATACTGTCTCCTACTCTCTTTCTCATTTATATTAACGATCTGCTGCAAAAGACCGAGAATCCCATCTACAGCTTTGCAGATGACTTATCTCTTCATTCACTTTGAATGCTCGGACATCGGCTACGCAGAAGAATATCCGCAGACAGCAGGAAGTCATTCAACTTAACAAAGACCTGGAAGAAATTCTATCTTGGGGTGACAGTAACCAAGTGGAATTTAACGCTACAAAAACCCAGGCGGCAGTTTTTTCTAAAAAAGTTAACGTTGCTGAACCCGACATAGTTATGTCGGGGCACTCCATTCCTCTAACATCGTCACTCAATTTGTTGGGCGTTAATTTGGGAGCAAATATGTCCTGGCATGAACATGTTGCAGGCATAACAAGGAGAGCTTCTCAGAAGTTGGGAATATTATTTCGAACCAGAAAACTTTCCACTTCACAACAACTGTTAATTTTTTACAAATCTCAAATTCGACCAACTATGGAATACTGCTCCCATGTTTGGGACTTCGCTCCCAAACATACACTGCATTTGTTGGATTATATTCAGAGTCTGATTGGAGACCCGGAACTGACAGGTGGCCTTGATTCGCTGGAACATCTTAGAACGGTTGGCGACTTGAGCCTATCCTACAGGTATTTTCATGGAAAGTGTTCGGAGGATGTGGCCCGTTTAATTCCTCCCAGAGCGGTGCATGTTAGAAGTACACGTCACGCTAATACTTCACATCCGTATGAGGTTCAGCTTGTTACTCCTTGTAGAACGCTTTTCAAGCAGTTATTTATATGGAGAACATCATCCCTTTGGAATAATTTGCCCAGGTCTGTGTTTCCTACCGAGTACAATTTACAGCGATTTAAGAACAACGTGAATCGCTTTCTCCGCACACGTGTCGCTCCTGTAGCGCTTTAGAGACTTCCTTGTAGCACGTGTGCTAGACCCATAAAAAAAAAATTAATTAAAAATAACAGCTTTTCTAATTCCTCTCCTCTGTGGGCTGCGGGACAAAACATCACACCGGGTATGACCTGCCTGTCGTAAAAGGCGACTACAAGAAGTAAGACGATGGATGCCCAGGTCACATCAAGCATCGCGCGGTGTGATATCGTAGCATCAGCTTACGCTGCGCTGTGTAAATTTGCTTAACGTTTCGTCACTCTGCCGGTACATAGCTGTGGGAAACATAGCATGATAAATCTCCCAAGACCAAAAACTTTCTAAGATAAAATAGCCCTGCATTTAGATTTCTAGCTGGAGGCTGTTTCGAGGGCATCAACTTATGGAGACTGCAATTGTAAAGTAGATTTTGTGATTTACCAGGTTCAATTTGGAACATAAATTCAGTGCATCTACAGCTGCAATGAAACAAAGCCTATGTACTATCTCTCTCTGTTTAGGTGGAATTTTAGAATCTGTCTTTTTGCCAAAAGTGATCTTTCTTGACAACGAGACAAGGCTCTGGAGCCCCGAAATTTCGATGTTAAAAAAACGACTTAACAAACTTCTGCTGCATCTATCGACCAACTGATACTAACTCTAAAACACTTTTCGCTTCTCTTGCAGACACCACCTATCATTTACAGAGTAATTATCCAAGTGTCAAAATTGCCATCTTGGGCTAGTTTAATGTCCACAACATCAACTGGTTTAATTATTCAAATAGACCGACCAGTCGTCAACCTGAATTATTCCCAACCTGTTGGGGCTTCACTCAGCTGATCGATGAATCAACCCAGATTTCTGATCAAGACGGAGAGTTGACCCGTTTTTAATCACCAATTCAGATATTTTCAGACACGATAAATCCGCGGTTAGGTTCACAATAGCTAATTGCTTTGACAAACTAACCTTACAATATTCCCTGTTTATTTATTTATGAAAATTGGAAATTTAGGTATTCTGAAAAATACAACGAAATCACATTTAACAAAAAAATACAAATTCAAATTATTATAAAAAAGGTAGCTCTTATCAGAAAGTAAGTAAATCAGAAATTTGTAGTGTAAGTTGAACTTGTGCAATTAGTGTTCCGTACGTTGATTGGTTTTAATGTAAAAATTTTTGTTACAGAGGTAGAAAATGATCAGTGACTTCACAAAACGCGCCCCAAATAAGTTTTTAAGAAAGTTTTTTTTTTCCGATCTCTAATGAAAACTGATGGCATTGATTTTTTTTTAAATACCATAATAAATTATTAAAGGTAATGCACTCGTGATACTTTTCGTTCAATCTACACCCTGTGGAGAATAGTCCAGAATTTTTTCAAAATTTTTTGATCAGTACTTTTCGAGATGAGGGGGAGGACAGAGATTTTTCATAATTTTTAAAAAAATAATACAAAGGAAAGTGTGCGCAAGTATTGCGTTATATATATTTTTGAACTCATGTTTTTACAAGCTTTCATTTCACTTGATGACCTGGTAATTTTTTTTTTCACTTCCAATTTCGCCTTCAAAAGTAACTTTTTAAGTAAAAATTTAACTTTCAAAACTACACGACTCTGATGAGGTCATCTAATCCTATATTAGTGCCGAATTTCAATTTTCTATGTTAAATAGTTTCGGAAAAAATCGGGTGACATACAGACGGACAGACACACAGACACCGAAGTGGTCTATAAGTGTTCCGTATGAAACACTAAAAATAATATTCAGACCAACAAATGTTATTTAGTTATTTTATTAGTCGACATTTAGATTTAAACTAAATTAATGTAACTGAAACAGTTATTTCGATCCCTAACCATGTCCTAACTAAATCCTAACCTCAACTCGCAGCAATTTTGTTTAACCTCAACTGACGGTAATTTTAGTGTATGTAAATGTTCATGTATTTAGATTTGTATCCTGGTTACGAATTTTCTTTCAATATATTTATAGACTTATATGTTTTGCGTATGCGCTGTTATGTGTGTATGTATGTGTTCTTGTGTATGTGTTTGTCTGCATACGTTTTGTGCCTACGTGTTCTCGTGTGTATTCGTATTTGTTTTTGTGTCGGTCTGTGGCTGTGTATGATTTGTATATGTGTGTATGTGTTTCTGTCCATGTGTTTGTGTATATGTGTGGCAGTGGGTTTGCTTATATTACCATATGTTTTCTGCAAATTTATAAGATATGTTCAAGTTTTATATGTGTATGTAAGTAGGGCTTAGGTTTATATGCATGAATGTGGTGGATATGTAGGTACTCGATATGTATAGAAGTATATTATTTATTTGCTACTGATCTTAGTAAGAAATTATATAAATTCAGTTTTATGGTTGCTAATTTCCCACAGTAATCTCAAGGGATATGTTGTAGCTATTCCCAATAATATATTTTTCAACATCCTGTGGCTTTAAAACTAATTGATTTAATTTTATAACATATGTTGCTCTAATTAGATTTGGAGTCACTATGATTGCGTTTAGATTTCGCAAACGTAATCTCGGTCTCTACAGCACATTGTTGGACAAGTTTTACTATTTGAGTAATATCAAAGACATTGTCTACAAAAATATAATTTTCTGAACCATTTTGCCTAAGAACTGTAGCAGCATACATTTTAGATCGAAGACCTACAAATTATGTCATCACGAGACCATTGTTTTCATCTTTGATCATACCAAGTACCTTTTTATTTAAGCGACGAATGCTACAGATATATTACTTTCCGCATAGTAAGAGAGATTAGAATATTGACATTTTTTTTTTATCGCTTCGTAAATAGTCACTATTCTAGATTTCACATATACGACTATGGGTATTAGAATTTAAAAACCATTCCTTCATCTGGTAATAATAAAAACCATAAATAGACCTTTTTGCTGTATCTAACATACATATTTCAACGTAGATTGGTTTATTCAAAAATAATTGTGTCTTGTTTAATTTAATAGCAACATATTTACCACTTGATTTGGACATCAAACCTACTGCATTAAAACGAGCATTCCATTCTCCCAATTTGCTTGCTGCCTTAACCACGGAGATCGATAAAAACTTAATATTCTGTGAATATTATTAATGCGAATCTCCAATTTTATAGCATGCTTTAAATTTTGTGGAATTTAGTGAATCGTGGATAGCGTATCACTTTTTACTAAACAACGTAGATATTCGTTTAGCTTCTTGTGAATTTGTCATACACATGTATCCAGGGTATAGAAGTAAATCTGCTATTTCATTATGACAGTTAATAGGAATCTCAAGTTTGACTCCCAAGATAAAACCTTTTTTGTTTTCATCCGAAATATCTGATGTTTTAAATTTCGTAATTTATTGCGCCATAGCCCACCTATATTGTTAATAAATATCAAAATAAATTAAAAAACTTTCATTTTTGATCATACCATAATCAGGTAGATAAATATTATTGACTTTACTGCTTAGAACATTGACTCAATCCCCCGCAAATTTCACGTTCAATGAACATTAACATATCTATATCATTTATTAGTCAAAATTTTATTTTTGGTAGTTAATTCATGTATAACCATGAATATCCAGGTAGACTGTAAGACCAGGGGAAATCCAGATTGTATGTTTTATAACAAGGCTCTTTAAACTGTTCATCTGCTAGCAGTAATAAGTAAGTTTCTAAGTAAAGAGCCCCATATTCTTGAAAATCTTTCCATACCTTAAAAGCAAATCTTTACAATAATTTTTTTTTATTATTTTCAATTTAAAAAATGTATATATTTTTGAGAAGGTAAAGTTTGGCCAAGTAATGCATCCCAACTGGGCATTTAGTCATATGGAAATACACCTTTACGGGTTAAAAGTGTAAACTTATTGTTACTGTGAACATTTTTCGATTTCAGCATTGGATAATGCTGTAAACCAGCGGCCATAAATTTGACTGAATTCATAAATCGAAATTTTTCTAAATTATATTTAATATGCTTTATAAAAAATATATATTTCTTCTTACTAATAGGTAAATGATCAGCTCTTCTCCCAATATCTAGGGCGAAACTTTTGATCATTAAATCTCCGTCATAGAAACTTAGGTTATGGAATACAAGAGGAACCGTATTGCTGTAATCAAAATTAAGCTTTCATAAACGAAAAGTAACTTGGTTGTCCTGCACCTTGTTATTATTTTATTTAAAGTTTATTCATGAATATGATATGTATAGAAATATCTCTAATTCATAAGAAATATGGTATGGTAGATTATCATGCACATCTTTCACGTAGAAAACTATACCATAAGGTACTACGTAATTTTATGTTTTTCAGATTTTTGTTTTAACAAACATTCCGTATCAGCATATACATACATATGCTGCTTGCTTATTCCGATATTCTTTAAATTTAAATATTTTATTATCATTAGTTGGTAATTCTATTTTACGATTCAAATTATTACAACCTGAATAATGCATTTCTTGTATATTTGTGTATTAAAATAAGGAAAAAATCTGTTGCAAATATTCCTTTTAACATGTGCTTTAGAGAAAAAAGGCAAGATAAATTTTTAATGTAAACATACTGTAAACGTGTTGGGAACATATCATCTTGGTATGTGCCTTATTACCAAATTAACGTGTTTTTTCTTGTAAGATGAGGGTTGTAACAGTGTAAAATTTTCATTTTTCTTCTATTTAAGTGCATAAAAAATTTATAGAAATGTTATTTTGATTTTTAGTATTTGATTTAGGATGACAGGAAATAATATACCACTTAAATTCCGTATTCTAAAGTAATCTGGATAGGATGGCGTTCTTTTAGCTGAACTACAAACAAGGTCAAGTGCAGATACTACACTCGATGCAAAACAAGAATTGTCCTAGAATTTTGTACATTACTACAAGCCCATTTAAGATGTATACCTTTATATATTTTTATATAGGATGATGATCTTGGGGGAACGTACTTGTTTATATTAACAGGTAAATTTATTACACGTTTTAAACTCTGTAAGCGACTACTTGCTGAAAAATCGTCGAACTAAACGGGACTTGATTGTTGAGTTTTATTTGCTTTATAACAACGTCAGTATTTTTATCCAGTATTTCATTTTTGGTATTGACAACTTTATTTTCAAAAATCTCTTCGTTGTCTTGAGCTTTTTAAAATTTTCCACAAAACACAGAATTTTTTAAATATTAATAACTCTACGGCAAAAAAACCTTCAGAATCACACACATACACACACACACCTGATTTAATATGCCAATTGAATACTAATTGCTGCTCTTTTCATCTCATACCACCTTGTGCAGTTTCTTTCCTTCTATTAGGAACCCCACCTTGGCACTGATAAGTTTAAAATTACGATAAAATCCTTTAATTTTATCAAGAGAGGCTACAATATTCTGCTTTTCATCCAATCTTGTATTTTTTTTTAATAACTCATTTAGAAGTTGAACACTGCAATGATTTTCCTTTATACTATGAGATAAACTTTGCATTTGTCGGCCAGATTCCACGTTCTTTACAATTTTACGTTATATCCAGTTATTTTATAACTGAAAATATTTATGTAGTGAATTTAAACTATATATTTATTGTTCTATTTTTCATTTCTTATCTAATCTAAATATAACACATCTGTCAAAATAACAAGGGGAACTAATTTTTGAGTCAAACAATAACGGGACTATACACAATAGATATTTATATTACTATGAATAAAATATTACATACATGTGCGGGCTTGTTAACCTGCATTTACACGGTTGACTTCTGGAGTTTCTCTGGGATAATTTCCTCAAAGTGATTGCCAAATGAACTGTGTAAACAGCAAATCATCCAAAGTTGAGCCATGTTCAACTTTCGTTAACTTTTAGTGATTCACTGGGAGGACTCATCAATAGTGAAGCATGTAAATAAGAAATAAATAGTGAATCATCACAAGAATTGTCACTTCATTTCTTATCAGTCTAACAATCACTTCTTATTTTCAGTCAGTTGTTTGTTTCATCTAGGCATTTTTGTAAAGTTTTATTAAATTCTTTATTAAAATTTTAAAAAATTAAAAATTCATCTGCTAAGTAGGTGTAAATGATACTTACCCTATCACGGAAATGTATTTCTTACCATATTGACGAGAACCGATGAATTCATTTTGGATGATGCGTCTAAACAACAAGTGATTTAACTTTTTGTTTCACTCCAGGTGAATCATCCGAGATGATCATCAAAAGTGAACCGTGTAAATGCGCCTGTACACTCCCGTAGTCTAGCTAGTTGTATACCTACAGCTGAAACAAATGACAACCCTTTCATTTCTGTACATAACCAGTTAAAAGTTATTAAAACTTGTTATAACTGTTCGTTTTGTTTTAGTAATTTGGTATGTTTACTTTTATAAGTACTGTTTATTTGTGCTTCACAGTCACATTTTATATGTTGTGTTTTATGTTTTGTTTTAATATATGACTGCTCTTGTCCTGATTTTGTACGTATATTCATGTGTGTGTTTTTTGTTTCTGCTTCAAAGTAATATTCTGTTTCATGTTTTTTTTTTTGTAAAGTTAATATGATTGCTTTTGTATATCATATGTATATTCATATTTGTTTTTTTTTTGTGCAGTTACATACATACCTTGCAATAACTTACCTACAACCACCACATGTTAAAGTTTTCTTTATGACTTTTTTTCCTTTTAATTTTTACAGAGCGACGTTTGTTATATGCTTTGAATTAGAGCCGCTAAAGCGCTTCATCAAATGTATACACTTAATATTGTATACTTTTTTATTTTTGTGTTTATTTCGACTTATATCTCATTTTAATAAAATTTAATATTTTAAAATTTCTTGTATTCAGATATTATGGCATGGAATAATATTTATACATCATGTACACTCTTTTCTATATTTTGGAGTACCTGTAAGGAATGTTTAGGCTTATGTGACTATTTACACCTTTGATTACTTTGTTTAGATTAGATTTTCACATAATAATCTAATGTTTCGCTAACTTATAAATTTTTGATTTATTTTTGCGTTCACATTGTGTTAATTTATATTGTTTTGAAAGCTTCATGTATATGTACAAATTTTATATCTATAATATATTTCTACATATATTAACACTGTATTACTATCACTTGCTTTAGATTGGACTAGTTCATAGTGTATTGTGTTTAAGGTTACTGCTTGCATTTGGAAGCACAGCCAGTTTCCATGTATTTACGTTTATTCCATAAGTCATGTATTCATACCCTTAACTTCGATTCGACAATATTTTTATAGAGCCCATTTAAGAAATCCGTAATTTTTCTGATATTTTCACAAAATTCCTTATCCGCTGGCCAGTCTTAATATTGGGACCTGATATTTTTCACAATTTTTTGTGTTATTAAGTTTTACTCGATTATAACAGTAAGTTATTTTTGCTGATAACCACTATTTTTGGGTAGAGTTTCAAAATTTTATTCTTTTTTTTTTATTTTTTTAATACGAAGCAGCCTCCGTTACTTATACTGCGAAACTACAAACCACGATTTTAAGGAGATATATGTTCCTAACATTTATCTCTATATCATATCTAATAGAGGAAGAGCCAGCAACGTATTTCAAGTTGTCATTTCAACAGTCGTGAAAATTTAGGTACTAAATATACCGGCTGAACAATAAAAGTCGGTCCTGGCAGTCCCCTGCAGCCGGGGTATACTACCCCAAAATTACTAAGAGGTTGAGAAATAAGATTCAGTTTATTTAAAGAAAAAGTCATGAAATTTCAGGAGGTTGCTTTCGATAGCATTTTTTATTTATAAAAATTATTGTCAGAACATTTCTCCCCCTGTAAATGTTCATTTAAAAAACTACCATTTTGTTATTTTAAAAGTCTTGATATTTTAACAGAATACATAAAATATATTAAGATAGGAGATATAAGAAGCCAGAACAACATTCCATCACTAACTATTTATTAGAGGGAAAAACGTTCCCACGTTAGTGCAAGCTAGACAGGTACATAGCGGCCTGCGGCTTAGCGAGCATATTGGGAATCTATGAACCCCATTGAAGGTAAATTTAAAATTATGTAGAATGCAGTGGATGATGATCAAGTTGATGAAGAAGATGAACAAAAATTGATAATTTTTGATACATTAAATAAATGTTTTTTTTTTTAATTTTTACAATAAATTTTATATATCTAGCCCATTTTACTCTCCATATACGTTCTCTCTCTAAGCCGCAGGCCGCCATATAACTCTCTCGCTCGTACCAACATGGGAACGTTTTTCGCTGGCAGACAGTTAGTGATGGAATTTTGTTCTGGCTTGTTATATTACCCATTCTACATACATTTTATTTATTCTGTTAAAATTTCAAGACTTTTAAAGTAACAAAAATGGTATTTTTTTTTAAATAAACATTTACAGCATTCTGTCAACATTTAGGCGTGGAGAAATGTTCTGGAATAATTTTTTTTATTAAAAAATATTATACTCCTGAAATTTCATGACTTTTACTATAAATAAATTGAATCTTATTTCTCACGCGCTTACTAATTTTGGGGTACTATACCCCGGCCACAGGGAGCTGCCGGAATCAACTTTTATTGTTCAGCAGGTATATAAGGTTTAGTACCTAAATTTTCACATTTGAAATGACAACTTGAAATACGTTGCTGGGTCTTGGTCTATAAGTAACATTTATTTTTAAGCGGAAGGTGTAATAATTTTTGGTAATTTATACATCTTATTTCATTCAATTTATATAAAATTTGTAATAAAACTTTTTCTTTTTATAATGTACATGCCTTAGTAATCAATAATATTTTCAGCAAGCTTGATAGATATAGTCTGTCATAAAATATAAGATCCTGATTTTTGCCGTTTTAAGTGGGCAATATAAAAAATTCTGACCTTTTGTTTATGATAGGTTGCAGAGATGTACTTAAGAATTTTATTCATTAATGCAAATAAATAAAATTATAAGTGATTTTGGAGATG
The DNA here is from genome assembly GCA_019049505.1 of Pachyrhynchus sulphureomaculatus. Taxonomy (NCBI): domain Eukaryota; kingdom Metazoa; phylum Arthropoda; class Insecta; order Coleoptera; family Curculionidae; genus Pachyrhynchus; species Pachyrhynchus sulphureomaculatus. The sequence goes on from CM032455.1 coordinate 78,360,913, forward strand.
TTTATTTATAGATGCATGTAAAAACAAATGGATAAGAAGTACAAATATAGAGTTCGAATGAATGGGTTTACAAGAGCGGACATATTGTATAAATAAAAATATATTTTAACTTAAGCCTAATTCGGTTTCACTGTCACTGTCATCAGCTGAGGTAATTCAGTGGTTTTATATTATTTACATAAAAACATGAATCTTCAAATTTAACAACGTGCTGAATGGGATTCTTCCAGCTTTCACAAGGTATATCATTTATAGCTTTTTTTACTAATTCAGCCACACGCTTAAAGTAGAAGAAACATTTTGTGTCCTTATTTTTGATTTAACTTGATGCCAAATATCTTCAATTGGATTAAACACACAATAATACGGAGGAAGCCGCAAAACAGTGTGTCCCATTTTTTCAGCCATACTATCACAAACATATTTCTTTTTCAATTTATAGTCTTTCAAAACTTCCAAAAGATCACTTTTTAATAACTTAAGTCAAAATAAATGTCATTTTCTAACATATATTCCTGTATTTCCGATTTGGTGTTGGTTGCATTAGGAAACTTATTTAGTAGGCGACTATAACACTCTGTTCGGGAACATTTGGCAAAAGGGAATTTTGAAACCATATTTCAAAAAGTTCTGCGGTCGTGTCTTCGTAATAGACCAAACTAGAATCTTTTATGTTTTTTGCAGATAAAATCGGAGATATTTTGAAACCCAGCACTTTTCAGAACCAGCATGCAAAATGGTTATTCGCTATATTTGAAGATGCGTTTGTCTGACATTTTGTACTGCTGTCAACCCACCCTTTTTGCACAGTGTCATGGGTATCGAACCATGTTTCGTCAAGGTAAATTATTGGCCAATTCTTTTATCGATACTTTTCAATTTCTCGTAAATAAGTAAGTCGCAAGATTCGTAATCTTTGTGACTCCATCACTAATTGTCTTTTGTTGATTTTTCGGAACGTGAATCCCATTCAAGAGAATACTGTGACGGGTTGATCGGCCACAATATATATTGGTCCCGTCCTGCACCAATCTTAATTTTATTTTGTCTAGTGTCGGTACCAACTGCTCTTCATACAGAGAATATATTTTTCTCCTGATGACGTCTTTTTCACAATCGTCTACATGATGCATTTGAAAATCTTTCCGTTTTTTCCTGTTCCTGTGTGATGGTTTTCCTATAATACCCTTAATCGTAGAAATTGGGGTTTTTGTTAGTTCACTCATTTTTTGCAAAGTACTTTGTTTATTCAAGTTTCTTTTGACCAAACTGTCGTAAACATTTTTTCACTATCTGCTTAGCGTCAAGTGATAAATGTTTTCTCTTGCGATAGCCACTATTGCAATTTCCCACGGACGCCACATAATTAAAATAGAACCGTTACGTTGTAAGTTGTAAGTAAAACTAAAAAAAAAATAATAAAAAGTAAAAAATAGATCCAATATGATTACAGGTGCAAGTGAGGGCGGTATACAAAGCAGGTAAAATAAAAATACTTTTATCGTAATACCTGGCAACTATGCACAAAATCGTAATAGGGTCGTTGATTGCCCCACTGAAAAGGCAAAAAGGCAGAATTTTATATCTTGGGATTTACTTTACGTTCATTATTTTTACAGTCCATTTTTAATTTTAAAATTTCCAATTAATATAGGTTTAAACATCAGTATTTGACATACTTCCTTGTTTTTAAAAACATTTGAAACTAAACTGCATAGTCCTGATTGGCCGATATACGTAGGTATTATTAATAATATCAAAATATTTGACTAAAAATCTGATATATGCACTAATATATGCTTTATTAAACAAAAGTTTATTATCTCTATCACGAGGCAATTTAACAATTTTTCAATTATTTTGTCTTCGCTATGCTGCGCATGTCTGTGTAAGCCATCTTCCTACTGCGCACATACAGCAACGCCTTCTTCCTTTTCCCTCTACTGCACATGCGCAGTCACGTCTTCTTTTTACTGTGCATGCTTAGCTACGCTGTCTCTTTATCGCGCAAGTAGAGCCACGCCTCTTCCTGCCGCGTATGCGCAGCCACATCTTCGTGGATAGGTAGCGAGGGTGATTTTAAAGTATGTGTAACCCTACTTTAGTCCATTAATACCTTAATTTATTGCCTTCATGCTGGTCTCAAGGAAAGCAAGAAGAGTCCTTTTGTCAATGAACCCAAATCCGAAATTTTTATGAAGGTTATGGGGTGTGACTTAGGACACCTGCTTCTAGAGAGTATTTTCTATAGGGGTACGTACAGTATCATAAAGGAATTTAATAATAATAATAAATAATAAAATTTTAATACATTAGAGTACATGGAAAATAATATCTATGATATTCGTAGCGTAAATAAAAAGGTACTAGGTATAGTGAAACATAAGAACAATGACCATGTGATATCAGAATTAGTAGTACTTTGCTCTATGCTATCAAAGTTCCTGGGCAAATTAGTTCAGAAAATTGAGTTTCTGTAAGCAATAACTTCGATATGTCAAAAAAAAAAACTGTAATTTTTTAGCTCTTTTGTGAAATCTAAATGCTTTGTAAGGGTTGTGTGTTGTCACTTAAGCTTTTTAACCTCTATTCAGAGGTTAGCTTTAAAGAGGTTCTCTTGGACGTCGCCGAAGAAATAAAAATGAATGGAGTGCTTATAAATAACAATAGATATGCGGACGATATCGTCATTTTGGCTAGCATTCTCGCTGACATGCAGAATCTTTGGCAGAGATTACAGACGATATCTGAGCGGTACGGGTTGAGCATAAACGTGTCTAAAACAAAGTGGATGTGAGTCAGTAAGAACTGCATGTATAGTTGAGCGTTTGACACTGAGAAGATTCGATATAGAACACGTCGGTAAATACACGTACTTGGGGACAATTATTCACAGACAATGGAATATGTCATTGGAAGTTAAATCCAGAATTGAAAAGGCTAGCGCGTTTTCTCAAGACGAGAAAAATATTTTTGAGTGGGGATATCTCTTTGCCGCTATTGTTAAGACTCGTAAAATGCTATATCTTTCCCGTCCTCTTTTACGGACTCGAAGCATGGACTGTTACAGAACAACTCATGAAAAGACTGTCGGCCTTTAAAATGTGGGTTTATCGCCAGCTTCTTTGAATATCCTGGGTTGATAGGATAAGAAACGGAGAAGTCTTGAGACGTATTGGAAAACAACAAGAAATTAGGCTCAGTGTAAAGAAACGAAAACTCGAATACATTGGCCATCTAATGAGGAACGATAAATAAATGAAAAGTGGATGGAAGGAGAGATCTCGTAAGAAGAAGGAACTCACGGCTTCAAAATTTGTGACAATGGTTCGGCTTAACATCAGCACAACTATTTAGAGGGGCTGCTAATTAAGTTTAAATAGCTATGCTAATAGCCAACGGCCGTAACGAAAAGTTCAATCAAAATGGGATTAGCTTTAGGTGAACTCGATGATAAAGAATATATTATTAGGAATAGCCGTAACATAATACCCTGGGATCATTGTGCCAACGTTGAACATTAGCAAACATAATTAAGAAACTTTAAAACTTGTATACCTCTTGCTAACTCATATACATGTATAAAATCTAAACATATCCCTATAAACGTACAGCATACATATGTTAACGCACACGTAAAACACATCACGCATAATCACATACATATACGAATACACATATATAAACACACACACACATATACGGATAAAACACCGCATACTTAAGTGCTACAAGCGAAAAAACATAAGTCTGTAAACGCACTGAAAGACTACATACATAGCAGAACTCTAAATACATGATGATTTACAAACACTAAACATCATCATATACTATAATCATATACTATAATATCTACTCACATGCACCTATACGCATACAAAAACATATAAAATAGGACAATAAGAAGAAAACATTAGTACAGCTATCATGTACAACACTAACTGAATTGGGAGAGAGAGGATTTGGAAGTTCAGCATGTACAGATCGTGAAGTACCCTCGTTGAGACTTCTAAAAATTACGCATTCGAGAGGACCCTATTTCTAAAAATATATCCGTTTTTTTGAGATTTTCAAAAAATTCTAGGTGATAAAAAAGAGGCTACTTGATCACTAAGGTACTCCATAACTAGTGGCTGTTATTATATTTGCACGTATGCCTCTTGAGAATAGTTAAAATAAAATATTTTATTATTTTTCTTAAAGTACGACTTCCTAAAGATGTTGTTCAGGTTAAAAAAGAATTGCTGGGACTTCAGGTCACGATTTAGTTTTGATACATGTATTTTGATTTAAATTTGTAAAGTAGAAAATATCATAAATAATATAAATAGTTTTAGGTTATAGTTAGAAAAATTTATTATTATAATCTTATTGAATTCTATGTTGGTATTTTTCTAAGGTATATATTTATAATTGAAACTACAGGGCTGGTTTGAAAAGTCCGTGCAAAAATAAAAACTACTTATGTGTTTGGGGTAAACCTTTTTTATTTTTCGACATAGACTCCTTTTAGGCTTATACACTTCGTCCAACGATGTTCTAGTTTGTTGATCCCTTCCGAATAATAGGATTTGTCTAAGTCTGCAAAATATCCATTAATGTCTGCAATCGCCTCCTCGTTTGAATAAAATCTTTGTCCCGCCAGCCATTTCTTCAAATTGGGGAACAAATAGTAGTTCGAGGGAGCCAAGTCTGGAGAATAGGGGGGATGTGAAACGAGTTGGAATCCTATTTCCATTAATTTTGCGACCACAACTGCTGAGATGTGTGCTGGTGCGTTGTCGTGATGGAAAAGGACTTTCTTGTGGGCCAATCGCGGGCGTTTTTTCTTGCAGCTCGGTTTTCAAACGGTCCAATAACGATGAATAATATTCACTTGTAATAGTTTTACTCTTTTCCAGATAGTCGATGAGGATTATCCCTTGCGAATCCCAAAAGACAGTCGCTATAACCTTTCCGGCCGAAGGAACGGTCTTCGCCTTTTTTGATGCAGATTCCCCATTGGTAACCCATTGTTTAGATTGTTGTTTGGTCTCAGGAGTATAGTAATGTATCCATGTTTCATCCACAGTGACGAAACGACGCTTAAAGTCCTCCGGATTCTTCTGGAACAGCTGCAAACCATCCTTGCAACACTTCACACGATTCCGTTTTTGGTCAAGCGTGAGCAATCGCGGCACCCATCTTGCGGATAGCTTTTTCATGTCCAAATGTTTATGCAAAATATTATGTACCCGTTTAGTCGAGATGCCCACAGCACTAGCAATCTGACGCACCTTAACTCTTCTGTCATCCATCACCATATCATGGATTTGATCAATGATTTCTGGAGTCGTAACCTCCACAGGCCGTCCAGAACGTTCAGCGTCACTTGTGCCCATATGGCCAGTCCGAAAATTTTGAAACCACTTATAAACTGTTCTAATCGAAGGTGCAGAGTCACCATAATGTTTATCAAGCTTCTCTTTAGTCTCCTGAGGCGTTTTGCCTTTCATAAAGTAATGTTTAATCACCACACGAAATTCTTTTTCGTCCATTTCTTGAAAATCACTCGACTTCCTTGATTCACACGAATGCCAAACACAAAGAAATAGACTAATATGGCTGAAACTTGGTGTGCGTTCATTCAAGAGATGCTACTAACTAAACATGACCTCGATACGCGCCGGCGGTGCCATCTCTCGGACTTTGCACGGACTTTTCAAACCAGCCTCGTATAATCTATTATAGGTGGAAAATATAACCGATGTCTTGATCAAATATACACGCAGTTCTTCAGTAATTTAATACGTTTATATATACAATATATACAGAAAAAATTAGGGAATAAGTTACTAGTAATTAAAGAACAGATGTGTCTAATATGGCATGGACGATGGATCAGTCCCGGAATCTGAAGAAACTGAAAAAATATTAGCAAAACTTTACAACGTAGATAAACTACTCTACAAAACGATTCAGGTATTGTATCCGCAGAGAGAACAAACGGTTCCACACAACAAACTAGTGGAGGCAAATACTGTAAAATGTTCATTATCTTTAGAAATTTTTGGGCACAGCTTGAAAATCGATTTAACTACTTTGAAACAGTGCCAACATAATGTGTCAGCATAATTTTGGCCACTTTTCATCTATTCGTATTTTAGTGCAGTTTTTCACATTTTAACGCTTTCGACTCACTATTTCTAAAATATGCTTCTATTCGTTGTTATGCGACAGAAAAAAATTAATTTTACTCGTGAAATTGCCTAAAAAACTGTATAGATTTAATTAAAAAAATATTAAGTACATAACCTAAAAAAATATTTACTACGGCAAATTTAACTTTTATATTAGCAAAAAAGTGTGCCAAATTTTATTAAAAAATATTAAGAGGATTGGCCAAAATTTGTATTTTAGTCCAAATCTTATTATGGATTTTTCTTAGGGGTAAAAGATCGTAGGGTTCTTTTTCTTTTTTTAAAAATATGCGCAATTTTATCTTCGAGATGGTTAGAAGAAAAAATAAAGAATATCCAAACAAAAATTTTTCGTTAGGAAGAATTTAATTTTTTTCGCTTTTGCTCTCGAAAAAGTCTGGGTCATTCTGTCATTCTCTTTATTTTATTTAATATTTTACCTTAAATATAACATGAAAAAGTGATTTTAAAACATATACTACCAATTTTACAATAAAATTATAATTTAGATAGCAGAAAAAGGAAAAATACAACGAAACAATAATATAAACAAAGAAACTGTTGAGATCAAAAATTTTTCATGAAGATGCTTTTTAATTTGGTCACACACTCACTTGGATAGTTTAATATATACTATACACATTTCTTAAACATGTTAATAATAAAATCTTATTAACAAATAATATAATTACAATTACAATGAATTAAAGAATACACACACAAAGACTTGTAATTGTATAGTGGTACAGAAACATTTTTACCTCAGACAAAAAACAGTTCGGTATAAAAAGACTTAGCATTTAATAAAAGGAACACAAAAAAAAGCTTAAAAAGAAATGACAAAGAAAAAAAGAAACTGAAAGAAAATAATAACAGCTAAGAATGAAATATGGGATAGAAATCAACAAATATTTAGTGGGAATGGTTACTCATAAAGGTAGAAATTTGTACAAAGTGTAAAGCGGCCCATAGACGGTCAATATTATTGTGCAATATGAACTGCACAATATTTTGACAGCTGCCCATCGACGTTCAATATTATTGCACAATAATTGGGTTTGTACAATAAATAGAATCATATGGAGGCGATATTGATGGTTGTGCAATATTTTGCGCAATCACCAGTACAGACGTACAATGTGCTCGCAATATTGTCAGTCCCCGCCGGTATTGTGAAGTGAAGTCATGTTGAGTGACACTGAACTCTGTTGTTTAATTGCTGTGGGCGTTATTAGTGCGAAAAAAAGAAAAGAAGACACAAAGGAAATGGGCAAAACAGTGGTTTATTGATAGGAAGAAGTACACCCACGAAAAATTACACAATGAACTCAGAATGTGTGAACCGAATGATTTTCGCAACTTTTTACGCATTCCTAAAATCGAGAAACAGGACACTGCCATGCGCGATGCTATTCCTGCAAGTCAACGTTTGTCTATAACCTTACGGATCTCGCAATCGGGAATACCTTTAAAGACATGAAGTTTTTAACTGCTGTTTCACCTCAGTCAATAGGTTGCATTGTTATGGAAACTTGCACTGCTCTGATCAACTGCCTTAAGGAATACATAAAGAAAGGTAAGCACTATATTTGACAAAATTTATTTATTTTGACATTGATATATTTGACATTTATATTGACAATTTATTGAAGCAATTTATTTGACAATTTATTGGCATGAATTTGGAAAATAACTGGAAAATAACTTTATTATTGAAAAGTAGTAAAATAGGTGCCTGTGTTTTGCGAAGGGGATTCTGTCGTGGAATAATACTGACCGTATGGAAGGATATTGAAAGGGATTGTAGGGAGGGACTGAACACTGTATAGGGTGGACGCACGTGTGGCGTTAATTTCCACCGAACTACGATGTAAGGCCCCAATATGTCCCTCGAATATAATATCATCGATGGCCTTCTTTGCAAACAACTGCTGTTGTAAATCCATTTTTCGGAGTTCGACTGCCCAAGCTGCAGCTATTTTATCGTAGTCATCTGGTGGTTGCTCAAGGCGCTTGCAAACCAGTTTCACCAACTCCTCATGCGGATCTCCTTTTTTGTCCTTGGGAGGACCATTTTGAGACTGAAAAAATGAAAACCATGAAATTTTCCGTCGCCTTGAAATATTTTTATTTTCTGTTTTGCAGATACCAAAGTCAGAAGAAGAATGGAAAGAAATGGCGCGAGATTTCAATGATCAGTGGAATTTTCCAAACTGCCTGGGAGTGATTGATGGGAAACATATTGCAATAAAGAAACCCTACAAATCAGGAGTACTTTACTTCAACTATAAAAAATTCTTCAGTATTGTGATGATGGAAGTAGAAAATGCGAATTATGAGTTCACCATGGTTGATGTGGGTATCAATGGGCGAATATCAGACGGCGGTGTACTTAGTTACACGAAGTTCGGGAAAGCACTTTCACATAATACAATTGGAATTCCGGAACCTGCACAACTGCCGAATAGTCAGAAAGTATTGCATTCGTTTTCTTGGGCGATGACGCAAATTTAATGAAACCCTACCCTCAAGCAGGATTAAATTTGGAGAGGAAAGTTCTCAACTATCGATTAAGTCGTGGTCGAAAATACCTTTGTCATATTGGTTAGCAGATTTGGTGTACTACAGAATACTATACGATTGTCGCCAGAAAAGTCTCGAACAATTGTCGTGGCGTGTTGTTATTTACACAACTTTTTACGAAAACGCCAGTCGCGAGCTTACGTTACTAAGAATTATGTAGATAGTGAGGATTTGTAGGCCGGCGTTGTCACAAGCGGAACATGGAGGGACGTTGTGAATGAGACAACACCGTTTCAGCCAACTAACTTCAGAAATGCTTCAACAAGTGCTAAGGTGGTTAGAGATACCTATTGTAATTTGTTTATCAATGAAGACCAGGTTTCATGGCAATGGAAGATAGTAGACTCAACTACCTCTACCAACAATTAAAAATTATATTTTTAAAAAAAGTTAAATGAAATAGTAAAAATGTAAAGTGAAAAAGTTGTGTCACCATAATTATGTTGTAATTGTAGTAAAAATGATTTAACATAAAGGATGAACATGAAATAATTAGTTAACGAAATAGAAATAAATAAAAAAAAATTATGCGATGAAAATATAGTTATAATCTATCTATACTCTTATAATAATTGCTGTAATATGTATGTACGTATGTGTGTATCCTGTGAATATAATAAACTACTTACTGCGCCTTCGCCGGTTTCAATTGCATTGCCACTATCCATGTCCAGAGTCGTTGATCCAGTGTCCTCAGCTATGTTCAGGTTAGTTCAGGTTAGGTGTTTCTTGAGATTGAAGAAACCTCATTTCTTCAAAGTACCATAGTGAAGGTTCAACATCCTCTGCACCTGCACCACTCTTTTCAGCAACACGAATTCGCTTGAGTTCTTTCCGGAAGTTTGTCCGCAAAGAATTTGCTTTTTTGACAACATCTTGCTTCTCGGCATCCGGATATTTTCGCGATATTTCTCTACCAGCATGTCATATTGCTCACCTTTTTTAACGCGATTAGTATATTCTTTGCATTTAACATCCCATAGAGCCGGAAGTCCATGGTAAACTTCGATAAATTCCAAAATGAACTATTTATCCAATTTTTTTATCCGCCATCATGACGCGTTGGCTACCACCTGTTGATACCGACTGACGGGATATTGCACAATCCTGCCCACAGACGGCACAGTATTTTACAGGTTGCGCAATATATTTCAACAAATTTTGATTTCGTACAATCTATTGCACAACCTTTCAATACTGCCTACACACGTTCAATTATATTGCACAAACCCAATTATTGCGCAGTAATATTGACTGTCTATGGGCCGCTTAAAATTGACATAGACAAGATGCGGCGACGCGACGCACAGTGGGCCAGGAATTTGACTTTTCGTTCAAAATTGTCTAGCGACGAAATCAGGCATTTTTTTAAATACTCGTAAGTAAATTCCGAACGAACGTAAGGAAGTCGATTTGCAAAACTAAACCTCAAATTTTTTTAAAATTAGAAAAAGCAGCACGGAATTGGGAGGTGAAATTTCGAATTTCACGTGATTTCAAGTTTATGTGCTAAAAACTGGTGCCTTAGGGATTTTTGGGGTCGTTGAATCCATTTTCGAGGTTATTTTGATCATGTGCACCCTTTTAAGGGGGGTGAAAATGGAGGTTGAAGGGGGAGATATTTCGATATTAACATGAATCATTTTTTTTTATTAAAAATATCATTGGAAAATGGATCAAAATAGATTTTCTGCACGATAACGATTTGTTCCTTTAATGATTAGGAATAAAATGTTGGCGTACGTTTTTTTTTGACATTTGTGAAACGTATTATTTTGTCAAGTGAACCGTGAAGTGAACATGTTACTTTTCTGAAATGCGTATAATAAAAAATGAAATGCGTATAATAAAAAATTCAGGAACGAGATTACATTTTTAAACACACTAAAATCACACAAAAATCACTATCAATGCGTATAATAAAAAATTCAGGAACGAGAGTACATTTTTATAATTTGTGCCTAGTTCACCTATTTTTAAATTTTTTTGGGTTACATTCTTGACTAAATGTGTTATAATATAAGTAATCATTCTATTTTCCATTTAAAAATATTACCGGCAATAAATATAGGAATACCTTGTCAATTGTGATTCCATTAATAATTAATCTTCATAAATAAATAAAATTATACTTCACAATAAATAAAGTTTCACTTCATAAATATATTTGAATTGACTGCAATAAAAATATTTCATTGTGCTTATCATTAAAATATTGAACACAAGTTTCTGATGGATATCAGTACACAAAGGATGCCGCTATATTCTTATACAAAATTGAGCTCGTAGAAATTTTCTAGATTTTTGATATATTGTAGCCCTTGTCATCCTGAACAAAATACTCCTAAGCAGAATCATCCATATTGAGTATTTTAGCTGCTATAATTCACCAATAAAAAAGAATTCAAAAATTCAGGAAAATTGAGATTTTAATATTGAAGAAGGTAAGGTTTGCTATAGTAAAAGTCCTTTGCCGTCTTCAAATTAAGTTTTTTCTAGGGATATGAAGAGCTTGAAAGGTACAAAAGCTGTTTAGAATACAATTCAGTACAGGAAAATCGTGATTTTAACTTTTAAAAGTTTTGCTATAGTTGATTCAGTTTAATTTTTTTGTATATATGACGGTTAAGAAGGTATCAAAGCTATTTAGAATCACAGTTCTATAAAATATATTCGAAAGGAAGACTTATTGTGAAAGGAAAGATACAAAAATTCAAGAAAATCGAGATTTTATTATTGAAAAAGTTAAGTTTTGCTATAGCAAAATTCACTTGCAGTATTCTAATTATTATTTTTTTTTAGCTATATGAAGGGCTAGAAAGGTAAAAACTATTTAGAATACAATTTTATGGCAATTCTGTATTTTTGTAATTGATTTTTCTAACAATAACAAAAATTGAATTAAATTAAATTAATTATTTAAATCAATTAAAAAAATAGAAAAATTCAAAAATAAATCTTATAAAATTTTAGATAATTATAGAAAGTTTTGGGTTGAAGTTGAAAGAGTTTAATAAAACTTAAAGAAATTTTATAAAATTTTATAATAATAGGTATATAAATTGAATTAATAATTGAGTTCGAAAAAAATTTTTCCCCGTATCGTGATGGAATTAATGTGAAACTTAAAAAACAAATCAAGAATTTATCTTTTCCTTTATATTCCCTATTTTATTCTTCAGTTTTGAACGCGAAAGTCTAATTTAGGTGAATATTGTAATTTCTCCCCCTCCAACCTCCATTTTCACCCCTTAAATATACACCCTGTATTTGATCAAAATGACGAAAATAAATTCAGCGACCCCAGAAACCTTCGAAAAACCAGTTTTTAACGCGTGAACTTGAAATCACGTGAACTTTGATATTTCACCTCTCAATTCCATGCTGCTTTTTTCAATTTTAAAACATTTTGAAGTTATATTTTGCAAATCGGCTTTCTTACGTTTGACCGGAATTCACTTACGAGTGTTTAAAGAAATATATCTGATTTCGTTAATAACTGAGGGCTTTAGACAATTTTGAACGAAAAGACAAATGCCTGGCCCGCTCTGTGACGTACAATCTAGATCATATGTTCCTAACGGGGGGTAGTACACCCTACCCCCGTCGGCGCTGGAGCCTTCCACGTTAAGATAGTTAAGGGAAGCGGCCGTGGTATATCTACCTATTTAGGAAATTAATATAACAAAAAACTATAAAAATACCTTTCATGAATAAATATTTTATCTAGCTATCTAAAATTTTTATTTTATTGTTATCGCGTAAATAAGCATTAAAAAAATTTAAATTAGCATTATGTATACATATATCTAATTTGGTTTAGTATTATCGGTGACAAGTCTGCAAGTTGGTAAGCAAAGACGTGATTAACGCAATCAAGCATATTTCGACAAAAATATGGGAGCTTGTAATAATTTGTTTACAGAGCAATTTCACCGGCATCGCAACCAAACAAGGGCATACAAGTTGATGCGTGCACGAAATCAAATCTATATAACAGGCAGGGATAGCTCTAGGACTGCCTTATTATTTTTGTGGGCTCCGCCAATAATCCATATTCGTGAGTGAAAGTGATAGAAGTCATTATAGCTCTTATTTTTATAACTATATATAAATCTCTTGAAAAGTTTATTTATTTAAACCGTGAAAAATTTTGTATTTCAAAATATCTGAATCTAAGAACAAATGCCGACAGTAGAGTATTGAATATTTGAAATACGGATTTATGCACTCTCTTACCTATATTTTTAGTTTGTCAAAAAGTTTTTTCAAATTATGCCATGGAGCCTTCTAGGCTACAAGAGCATTTGAATAAAATGCATGCTAATAAAAAGGACAAAGATTTATCCTATTTTCAAGGACTAGAAAAGAAATATTTAAATCAGCCAACTATATCAAATCTTTTTCCGTCATCTTCTAAACAAGAAAATAATGGACTACGAGCCTCCTATAATATTTCATTGTTAATCGCAAAAGCGGGAAAACCACACACAACTAGCGGCACTCAAAGATGTAATATAAAAATTCTTCTTCATGAAAAGACACCGTCAAATACCATCAAAAAAATTCCTTTAAGTAATAATTCGGTGAAAGAAGACTAGATGAAATAGAAAAAAACTTGAATAATTTCCATTCAACTCAAAGCTTTACCAAATAACGAAGCACTACTTTTATCATACTTTCGATTCATAAAAGAAGAAAAAAATTGTAAACCAATACAAAGGGAGAAACGATACTTAATACCTTAAACAAGTTTTTTCAAGAGAAAGAAATTCCTACTGGTAATATTTTGTCAGCTGCTACTGATGGTGCTCCAGCAATGACAGGGCTTCATAAGGGTTTCATAGCGCACTTGAAACAAGCAGTACTAAATGTACTTGCTGTACCTTGTGTTATTCATAGTCAGCATTTGGTTGCAAGAAATTCGAACGAACGTCTGCATATGTCGCTTCATTACGTTATTAGAGCAATCAATAAAATTAGAAGCAATTCATTACGTGACAGATTATTGGCCAACTTTGTAGTGAAAATGATGAAGATTATAATCGCTTGCTGCTGCACACAGAAGTTTGTTGGCTCTCAAAAGGTATTTATCTGAATCGTTTTTCCAAACTATTTGACTCGGTACTGGACGCAAAAACCTGATTACATCCAAAAATGATATCGCTTATTTGACAGACCTGTTTAAAATATTTAATGAAGTTAATTTAAAATTGCAAGGTGATGAGTTGAATTTAATTAAAATAGAAAACATCATAGCTACTTTTGTGGGAACACTTCTTCTTCTGTTCAAACGAAATCTATGTAGAGGTGAATACAGCCACTTTCCCATAGCAGTTTCTGCAAAACAGGAGGACTTACTCACTTACTGCCAACACTTGGACGTTCTTCAAGATGATTTTACGGAGCGATTCCAGGATATTTTAAACATGAATATACCGAGTTGGGTTTTAGATCTTTTCCTAAATGCAGATACAGCAGAATCATCAAGTTTGGAAAAGGAACTCGTACAACTCAAAATTAACGAAGAACTAAAAGTAAAATTTAGAAATGGATACCAAGAGTTCAAAAATCAATACCAGCTCTCTACCTTGAATTGTGGGTAAGAGTACAGGAATTTTTAATTGCTTTTCCTTCATCTTATTTGGCTGAGCGTGGGTTCAGTGCAGTGGCTAATTTACTGTCTAAGAAAGGGAACAGACTGCACATCACTGAACGTGGTAATTTGCGACTGATGTTAACGAAATTGGAACCCGACATCAAAAAATTGTTAAAACTCCACCAGCCTTAACCATCTCATTATTTTTTTTTATTTATTATTGATATTGTGCTTATTTTTAAATAAGCAAAAAGGAGTAAGCTAATTGGTTGATAATTGCTAGCTGAGAGGGAGTGTCGGGTTTTCTTATTAGAATGATCTCAGCTTTCTTTCAGAGAAGCGGGAAGTAGCTGAGTGGCAGGATACCATTTATTATGTTAGTAGCTTCTGTGACCTGCTTCTTTGGGAGTTTTTTTTCAAGACTTTGACATTAACTTTGTCGTGCCTGGGGTTTCTCGCTTTGAACATTAGTTGATAATGGCTTGAGTGCATGAGGAGGTAGTAAAATAAGTGCTAGGGGGAGGCTGAATCTGTTTGAAGACCTGAATAGTGGAGGCCGCCCTATGGTCTCGGGCAAGATTGGGGCAGGCTGGAGGATTGGAACGAAACAGGCCCTCCAGCATTACTACTAAAAGATCAACTCTTTCCTGTGAAGGGACAGCAATGGTACCAGTGTGGGAAATTGTTAGGATTGAGCAGGAGATGTCATTGGAAAGGGCTTGGACCTTCGAGCTTGGCCCTCCATATGCTGTTCTGATATTCGAAAAGGGTTGACCTAACTTGATCAGTGGCACGTTTGGCGCTCCTTTTGAGGTAGGGGTCGCCACTGAGGATGGCTACCCTGAGCAAATGATTTTTCTTGATGTAGGGAGGAAGTTTGCCTTTGAGTGTGGCGTATTTATTGGGCCCGAAAATCATATGATGTCTACAGGGTCAATTGGGTCGTTGTTCCCAGTTTGCTTGTAGATAGAGGAGAAGTGAATAGAAGTATGATTACCCATGAAAACGGCTGTTGTGGTGGCTTCAGATTGGGATAGCATGGGAGGCCGTGGCTGATGATGATTTAGGGGCTGTTTGATTAGGATCATGGTCCCACGAGAGGGGTCCTGATTCTATCATTTCTGTTGACTATGTAGTTGGGGATTTTTAAATGGTGGCAGGATCTTAGGAAGATTTTTTAATTAGGGCAATATCGATGTTATGCTCTTAGAGAAAATGCTTGAGCTCTTGTTTTTTAGGGATGATGTCGTTGGCGTTCCAAGTTAGAATTCCAAGGGCTTAATTCTATTCGGGCGTTTGGCTATTTGTAGGGCGGTAGTGTTAAAACACGAATGAGGGCGAGGTATTGGTATTGCATGTCCTCCATGAATAATCGGATAGACTGGAAATACTACTACCCAGGAAGTCACTTCGGCACATCTCCGAAACTGATGAGAAATGTAGCATGAACCCTCTATTTCTTCACAAAAAAATATACTTGTCCAGTGTGGAATCAATAAAAAGCAGTAAAAATTCATACGAATGTGACCAAATATATATAAGCCACTCCATTGAATCTTTATATAATTTCCGATTTGGTAATAGCGCAAAGTAGTAGCAGAAGCCAATGAAAAATTTAAACAATTTTTCGATTAACACCATGTCCTCTACAGCAAAAGATTTGCCAAAAAGAGACCATCAACGAACTAATTTTTATCTGAGAAGAGCCTTCCGAAAGCTATCTTCACTAAAGAGGACAGTGAACAAAATCAAAATAAGAGTTGCTTACGATGTTTGGCATCTCAGTTCTGTGGCAAATAATGTAGTTCGCTAATGGACAAAAAAAATTATTCTAGTATTCTTATACGACGAAAGTATAATTAATAATAAATGGAGAAGAAGTCGTACTTGACAAAACCAGCAGAACTGGAACTGTTACAACGGATCAAAGGGGGAGGTGTGAACCCGCGAAGAAAATAGGAAATGACGATCTTTCTAAAGTAAAAAAAACACATCATGTCACTACCTACTGTCACCAGTCATTACAGTCGCGCCAAAAGCCCTCATCGAAAATACTTACCTGTTGGACTTAATATTAAAAAGCTCTATTCTCTTTACAATGAATGGCTTACGGAAAATTACCCTGGTTACAGCCCGGTAAATCAGCACTATTATCGTGATACGTTTAATATGCAGTTCAAAAGTATAAGTTAATGATTGAAAGCTGTCGCCGAAAAAACCAGTTTTGCGTTGTTCAACTTAGACAGGACATGATTTTCAATTTCTCTAATCTTTTCAAAAGAAAATTACTAAAATGCAGATGGCTGGTGCTAAGTTTAAAGATGGAAAGATCTTTGAATTTACAAATAACTTTAAGCAAGGTTTCTACATTCATTCTGCTTACAATTTGGATGTCAAAACGGCAGTCAAACTACAAAAAGGCAAGGTGAAAAACTATGATCCTGATCATTTTCATTTGGCCAGTGAAACACTGACGAGACTTTACAGTGCTCCCATTAAAATACCAGCCCCCAAATTAAAGGACATTCAGGACTTGTTACCGTATGTTCCCCTACCTTGGAGTCGGTACTTTACTAACATTATAGCCTCTCAAGACGCAGCAACGAATAAGAGCACCGAAAATGAAGATGTTATGGACGATGACCAAATAGATTACAACTGAACTTGGCTAATTATTTGTTTCTTTTCTTTAGTTTTTTTTATGTTAGTTTCAATACCATATTTCCACTGTTTTGTATGTTGTATCAAGTAACTATTTTGTAAAAACAAAACCTTTAATTAAAACAATAACCTTAAAATTAAATAAAATGTGTTCAAAATTTTTAATACCGGTCTAATTTTTTCCCAGGTATTGCCAATTTTAGGTGATAGTGTAGCATCAGAAACGAACAGTAAAATATGAAAAAAAAATACACAAATAAATATTTAAAAAACATTTAAAAATTCACGGAATACACTATTCTACTTAAGTAAATAATAAAAAGCTAATAAATTATAAATAAATAATAAAAACGTAATTTTGACAATATTTTGTTGAGTTCGCCATTTAGATTTTTCTATAAATTCAATTTTTTCGAAACTTCATTTTGTTGAGTTCGCCCTTACTATCCGCAACGCCTCATATATATATATATATATATATATATATATATATATATATATATATATATACATACATTTTTGCAACTAAAACAGGGTTTTAGTTAAAAATAAATGAAAAAACTTTATAAAAAACATTCATTTTAAGTGTTTATTAAAAATACAAGTTAAAGTTAAATATATAAGTACTATAAAATTACACTGAAATACAATAAAATTTTTAATATTAGGTTAAGTATATAAGTATCCTAAAATTATACTGAAATACAATAAAATTCGGGCGTTTGGCTATTTGTAGGGCGGTAGTGTTAAAACACGAATGAGGGCGAGGTATTGGTATTGCATGTCCTCCATGAATAATCGGATAGACTGGAAATACTCTACCCAGGAAGTCACTTCGGCACATCTCCGAAACTGATGAGAAATGTAGCATGAACCCTCTATTTCTTCACAAAAAAATATACTTGTCCAGTGTGGAATCAATAAAAAGCAGTAAAAATTCATACGAATGTGACCAAATATATATAAGCCACTCCATTGAATCTTTATATAATTTCCGATTTGGTAATAGCGCAAAGTAGTAGCAGAAGCCAATGAAAAATTTAAACAATTTTTCGATTAACACCATGTCCTCTACAGCAAAAGATTTGCCAAAAAGAGACCATCAACGAACTAATTTTTATCTGAGAAGAGCCTTCCGAAAGCTATCTTCACTAAAGAGGACAGTGAACAAAATCAAAATAAGAGTTGCTTACGATGTTTGGCATCTCAGTTCTGTGGCAAATAATGTAGTTCGCTAATGGACAAAAAAAATTATTCTAGTATTCTTATACGACGAAAGTATAATTAATAATAAATGGAGAAGAATGCAGTTACGCATGACTTGTTTTCTTCCTTTTTTTTTAAATATTAAATCTTACGGCGCCGGCTGATATTTGCTTGTGTGTGTGTGATGTGATGTGATATTCTTATCAATGATTCTTTAAAGCTTTTTAATACCTTTGGAGAAAATGGTCATACTTCTTTATGTGTCAAATGATGGATTCCAGTTTCTCATTTCACTGAATTCTATCTTTCATATAAAATTTAACGATTGTGTAATTAGTCAAAATTTTTTATTTGTTAAAATGAAATTAAATTTACCTGGAATTTTTTTCCATGAATTTCAGATGTTTCTTGAAAATAATTATATTAATGTATTTTCTTAAAATCTCTAAATGAGCCAAAAACAAAGGTAAGTTATACTAAGGTCTATGAAGATATGCATTGTATAAGAGAACGTAATAAAAAAATCATCTCACATAGTATACACATTCATCCATATTTAACTGCACAAAATGTATATTTTTGATAAGACTCTCTAATATAGCATAGTTTTTCCTACAGTAGGCACTTGTAATGTAATAATAATTCACATGTACAATTATTTTATAGTGAAAGTTTATCAAGTGAAAGTTCACGGTATATACTTCGTACTATAAAGGGTATGCTTACCAAGTAGCGCGACAAACTATTTAAAACTGTATAAACATAGGCGTAACTTCTTAAATTACAGAAATCATAATCCAAATCGGTTTAGGAAATATTGTGAATTGGACTCAGAATACTGGCTTGCCAGTAAAATTTTTCTGTAAAGTAAGTTATGAAAAAAAGTACATAATATTAAACTTTCTTTTACGTTATTTACAAGATAATGTTCATGTAGCTATGTGAAAGTTATTTTATTGACAAAAAAGTTTCGTGCAAAAATGTACTAGACCCATAAAATCGTGTCAACATTTTTTAAAAGAAATACTCGTTATCGTTTTTTTTAAATATAAAAATCACATTTGTACATAGAGAATTAAAATGAAAACAGTATTTTTAATTTAATTCTCAAATATAATCAGAAGTCATTTGAAAAGATGACAACTTATTCGACTAATTTTGTATGTTAAAACTGAAAATGAAAAATTTTGTTCTTCCTCTATCATGTGTATAATGAAAGAGTTGTTACATAAAACTTAAAATTTTATAAATTAGCAGGTAAAAAATCAAAACAAAATTTAAGCCTTAATACGATGTTATAGTCGGTGTGATCCGAATATAGGATTTTTACTTTTTATCTTACAGGCAATATTATTTAATAGAACTGAATAACATTATTTTCAAAATACTCTTGTCGAAAAAAAATTGTTCAAATTTTATGTCACCGCAAATAAACACCAACGGAAAGTACTCGTAAATTGAAGGTTATTATTATTTTCATCATTCATCTGGAAAATTATGAAACTCTATTGTACTGAAAATTTAATTTTCCATACGTTTTTCCTAGCAGCTCCATGCCATGAGATAGAGATCCATAAAGTTTTTTGCAATTTATAAATTTTAACTTATAAGAATTGACTCCAGTGCCTTCTATTTTCAAACCAGTTGCTACCTTGAGTTTACACATATATTTAAATCGTGCCTTATGTCGATGGTAATTTAATGTAATCTTCTATGATTAGTTAAATAAGTTCTAAAATTCTGATTTTGCAAATAAGACATAACTTAAGTGAGAGATGTCTAAGATTTCGT
This sequence comes from Pachyrhynchus sulphureomaculatus, assembly GCA_019049505.1. Taxonomy (NCBI): domain Eukaryota; kingdom Metazoa; phylum Arthropoda; class Insecta; order Coleoptera; family Curculionidae; genus Pachyrhynchus; species Pachyrhynchus sulphureomaculatus. The sequence goes on from CM032455.1 coordinate 78,380,932, forward strand.
CTTCTAGTTAATATTTAGTAACATCAGAATAACTACGGAATGAAGTTGATCAGTTGGATCCAGTGTCTTGAGTTAAAACAGTTAGATATAGCTGCCCAACCTGTCGAGACTTTTGCGTTCTGTTTTCCAATTCATTTAGGCTCATATTTTTCAAAAGCACAAGAAATTGTAGGTCTTTTTCTATTAAAAACTCCTAAATTTGTTTCTGATAAAAACTTACTTCCTGAATTTGGAAGGATTAAACTCCAGGAAACATCGGATATTATTTGATGTAATGTAATGAGAACTTCTCCATATTGTAAGTTTAAAATTTACAACTAGTTTCTTAACAAAACGTGTATTTTAAAACAGAAAGCCGAAAAATTCGCAAATGCAAAATGACCAACAAAGATCCCATGAATGCTATATTCCATGCCTTTCCTCCTACGACTATAGTTTCTGAGCCTATCCTTTTCATCAGGTAGGCTTTAGGCAACGGTATCGATGGTGAAGATCCGAGCACCGTGGAGAGTCAAGTTGGAATGACTCTCGCTGGCTTATAGCAGTCATGGTACCTTAAATAAACGAGATGCTACTCGTTGGGCAAGATACAGACTCTTGCGCCATCTCTTGAGATTTTCGAATTTCGAAAAACTGCTCAACTATATAAACCTAACATTGTTAAGAAGGATAAACTAAATCGATATTCCGAAATATAATTTCGGAATATGGTTTGTTACTTGATTGGTCACTACAACAGAAAGTCGAGAAATTTGCAAATGCAAAATGACCAACAAAGATCCCATGAACACTATATTCCATGCCTTTCCTCCTACGACTTCCTAACAATGTTAGGTTTATATAGTTGAGCAGTTTTTCGAAGTTAGAAAATCTCAACAGATGGCGCAAGGGTCTGTATCTTGCCCAACGAGTAGTATCTCGTTTATTTAAGGTACCATGATTGCTATAAGCCAGCGAGAGTCATTCCAACTTGATTCTCCACGGTACTCGGATCTTCACGATCGATACCGTTGCCTAAAGCCTACCTCGTGAAGAGTATAGGCTCAGAAACTATAGTTGTAGGAGGAAAGGCATGGAATATTAGCATTCATGCGATCTTTGTTGGTCATTTTGCATTTGCAAATTTCTCGACTTTCTGTTGTAGTGACCAATCAAGTAACAAACCATATTCCGAAATTTTATTTAGGAATATCGATTTAGTTTATTTTAAAACAGTTTTCTAATGAGACGAAAAATTTACATTTTAGTTCTACTTTATACTGTTCTTACTAGAAATTGTGTGCTTATATTTTAAACTGATAGAATTAAATGTTAATTTTCTAAAACGGATTACGGACAACGAACTCATATTTTGCGAGCAAACGGGGAAATATTTATAAATAAAGGATTAGATTTTAAACAACGAATGACCGTAAAGCAATATTTTAAAGATATCCGGCCTGATTCAGAAATAAATCATTCAATTCTACCCCCTTAATATTTAAGAACAGTTTCTTATAATTCTTTCTGTGGTATCTTAATTTGGTTACCAAGACTAAGACCTTCTTAATAATTTGCTCTAAAATTTATAGACAAAACAAGAATTCTCTTAACAGGATTAAGTGAACGGAAAATTTTAACAAAGAGCTCTTACCCTTCTAGTTTAAAAAATAATAATTCTTCTTTAAGATAAGATGAAAAAAAATTACCTGTTCTAATCCACTTAAAATTGATGATGTCAAGGATTGATCAAACATAAAAAGTTAAATAAGGAGAAAACGATGCCGCGAACATATTAGGAAGATAAGAAGCGCAAAAATATGGTTTTCATGCTACTAGTAACTAAAAATACTTTATAGTTTGCAAAAAAAAATAATACTTATTTTCTAATTTTCAAATTTACATAAACTCGAGCAACGCCACTGTCCGGCATTTATTGTATTTTAACAGGTTTGTAACCACCTGTTACCAAATTTGTGTCTTGGTCATTTAACGAATCTCTTGAACTACAATAGAATAATTAAGGGTTTAAATACAACTATTATTTGCGTTTTATATTACTGATTTAAATACCATAATATATTTAAAATGAATATTTGGAGATAGTTATCATATTTTATTTTCTTTTAGTTCAGTTCAGTAAGTACTTTTGTTGTATAGAATAATGTTTATTCTTCAAGAACGTAAATTGAAGAGTCCTAAGAAACGCGAAACAGTAAACAGAAATAAACAAATAAAAATGTAGGTACTTTTTATGAGCAGTTTATATTTAATAACTTTCGTTAAGTTGATAAAAGTTTACATCTCGTTATCTCTAAATCATTAATACCTAATTTAAACTGCCAGAATATATATATATATATATATATATATATATATATATATATATATATATATATATATATACTGGGCGTGACAATTAATTCTGAGGGATTTTTCGATAAAAATATCGCTTTATTGTAAAAAAAATGGTTACAAATTGATTATTCATATTATTGTCCATCGCTAGCAACTACTTTCTCCCATCTTTGTGGCATCATATGAATACCACGTTGAAAGAAAGACTTATCTTTTGAGGCTATTGACGAATCGACCCATTTTTTGGTATCCTTATAAGAATGGAAACGTTGTTCAGATAAGCCGTCCGTCATTGATCGGAACAAGTGATAATCAGAAGAAGAGATGTCTGGTGAGTATATATCCTCGGAAATTTTACATCCCTTGTGCATGAAAATGTGGGAAATGGGTGAGTGGCCTGATGAGTGGACCAGGTCAGTCATAGTACCTCTCTACATTAATTACAAATTCAAGCAAAGTAATGCTCTACATTTTGGGCTTTCGACTAAACAACTTTCTAGAATATCAAATAGCGCCCGAACAAGATGGGTTAGTAAAAGGAAGAGGGACGAGAGAGCAGATACCGACTGTTCGCATACTTATTGAAAAAGCTCGTGAATATTATACACCAATGTACATGTGTTTTATAGATCATGAAAAAGCCTTTGACAATGTTGAATGACCAAAATTGTGGGAAACCCTTTTAAACATGTGTGTACCAAAAGATCTTGTTAAGCTAATACAACTTCTCTATGAAAACAGCAAAGCAGTCATCAAAATCGACGATAAACTATCCACTGCAGCAGAAGTCCTAAAAGGTGTCCGGCAGGGGTGTATCCTGTCACACCAATTATTTAATATCTATACAGAAGATGTAATGAGAGAGGCACTAAATGGCTATACTGGTGGAATTACTGCAGAAGGTACTCGAATAACAAACCCCGATATATCGATGACGCTTTGTTGATTGCAAACTCTCGTGAAAGATTCACAGATTTGATGCATGTATACTCGTAAGAATCACCAAGGAATTTGGGTTGAAAGTGAATCCCTCTAAATCAAAAGTTATGATACAGGACCACAAAAAAAGTTTTTTAGTTGAAAGGTGAAGTACCATACCATTTTTTGGAGTGCTGAAAACGAATCCGAGATCAGAATTGGCTGATCACCCAAGGATTTTGACAAAACCTCAAAAAACCCCTCGAAAATTACCAAAAATACTTTTACAAATAAATTAGAAATGTAAATGAGCAAACCACACGTATTTTGGGGTGCTTAAATCGAATCCAAGGTTAGAATTCACCCATCACGTCAGCATTTTGACATAACCTCGAAAAACACCTTAAAAAAATACAGAAATACATCTGTAAGTAAATAAAAAAAATTAAATGAACAGACCACCATATCTATATGTATTTTTGGGTGTTTAAATCGATTATGCCAAAAGAATTGACCCATTAAGACCAGATCTTGAAATAACCTCAAAAAGTCCAGCCCTGTCATTCACAGGTTGTTGGATTAAGGTGAGTCCTCTCGCTTCTCGCGCACTGAATGCTTTATTAAAATGATTCCCCTCCCACATCACTCTCACGATACTGGATAACAGTGAGTCCCTCACCTCTCACACTAATGGAAGAAATTTACAACCAGAATTCTAAACCTAACATAACCTAATGCAAGAACTGTACTCCAAAAACTCTAGTCTAAGGTAGCCTAATGTAAAAACCTTACACCAACAAATCTAAACCTAATATAGCCTAATAAAAGAAACTTACACAAAGAAAGAACCCTAAACCTAACACAGCCAAATGCTTCCAACTTACACCAAAATCGCTAAACTTAACATAGCCTAATACAAGCAACTTACACCAAAATCTTTACACCAAGAACTCTAAACTTAACATGACCTAATGCAAGAAACTTACACCAATAACTTTTCACCAAGAACCTAACATAAGCTAATGCAAGAATCTTACACCAAGAACTCTAAACCTAACAAAACCTAACAGAAGAAACTTCCTTCAAGGTATCCATAACATAACCTAATGCAAAAAAAATCGAGCAAATCACCATATCTATACGTTTTTTGGGTTGCTGTAAGCAAATGTGTCAACAGAATTGGCCTATTACGTCATGATCTTGAAATATCCTCAATTAGTCCAGTCCTTTCATTCACAAGATGCTGAATTATGGTGAGTTCCACCGTTTTCCACCCGGAGCGCTTTACTAAAGTGAGTTTCATCGCCTCTTACCTACGATGTACCTTATTATGGTAATTCCCCTCGCCTCTCATTCTCGGGGTGCTTTATTGAAGTCCCCTCATTTCTCATCATCGGGGTGTTTTATTCAAGTGAATCCCCTCGCCTCTCAACATAGGGGAATCACTTTAATCCAGCAACCTCTGAATGAAAAGAGGGGACTTTTTGAGGTTATTTCAAGTTCTTGACCTAATAGGTCAATTCTTTTGGCATATATGGTTTAAGCATCACAAAATACGTATAGATATGGTGGTCTGTTCATTTAAATTTTTAATGTACATACAGACGTAATTCGGACCATTTTTAAGGTGTTTTTTGAGGTAATAACCAAATGCTGGCGTGATGGGTAAATTCTGACCTTGGATTCGATTTCAGCTTTAGTGGTTTGCTCCGTTAAAGTTTTAATTTATTTGTAAAAGTAATTTTGGTCATTTGGAGGTGCTTTTTGAGGCCATGTCAAAATCCTTGAGTGATGAGTCAATTCTGACCTCGGATTCGTTTTTAGCACAACAAAAAAACATATGTTATGGTATCTCACCTTTCAACTACAAAACTTTTTTTTTGTAGTCCTGTGTGATCATTAATAGGGCAAATATAAATGCACCCAGATCTTGATGGTTGATTCTAAAGTTCTTGAACAATTTCTTTATCAGGGTGCTGTCATCAACTGTTCTGGACGCTGGGCCGTTCGACGATGATCCAACTTACGAAAATATGGAAGGATGATCCTTGAAAACCAAGGCAGTACTGGTAAACTGGTAAGAATGTCACGAATCCTTTGGATAGCCCACCTAACAAACATTTCAATTTTAAAAATAATCAGATCAGCCAACCGTTTAAGCAGCATAACATCAGCTCGAATCTTAAAATTTTTCGGGCACATCTCGAGATATGAAAAAACTAAGTACAGGTCTGGCCTATGGGTAAACGCAAGTGTGGGCATTTCCCGTCTAGATGGACAGATTTAGTGCTAAAACTCATGAACACATTAATGGGAACCGCCATTAGAATTGCTGAAAATCAGCGCCGTTGGCGCGAAACGGTTTCCAGAATCTGAAAGGAACAAAGTGACAGTGAAAACTGATGAATGTGACAGTTTGTATATAGTATCACTACACTTCATTTGTGATGTTGGAATACGAAACATATATATATATATATATATATATATATATATATATATATATATATATATATATATATATATATATATATAATCTATAATATGTATAAAATGCAACGTCTCTCTGTCTGTCTGTCCGTTAGTGCGCTTATCACTGGAGACCCACTTATCCGATTTACGTGTTTTTTCAAACATACATATTATTACTTTAGATAACATAAGGAATAAGCAATGACGATAATAGTGAATCAAATCGGAAAAAGTTTGATGCTAGCGCGTTCTCTTGCAACACACTGCCTAAAACATTAAATACAACGTCTCTTTGTCTGTCTGTCTGTCCGTTAGCGCTCTTATCTCTCGAGAACCACTTATCCGATTTACGTGTTTTTTTTTAATTCATATATTTGTTCTCTGGCCAGATTATCTATAATCTTCTATAATATATATAAAATGCAACGCCTCTGTCTGTCGGTCCGTTAGTGTGCTTATTACTCGAGAACCACTTATCCGATTTACGTGTTTTTTTTTTTAATTCATACATATGGTCTCTGGCCAAGTTATATAATAATAATAATAATCTATGTAATATATATAAAACGTAACGTCTCTCTGTCTGTCTGTCCATTAGTGCGCTTAGCACTCAAGAACCACTTATCTGATTTACGTGTTTTTTTTTTTATAAAATATAAAAGGGAATAAACTGAGACAAAATGCTAATATGTAGGAAAAAAGATGGAAGTTTAGCAGTAAGCTTGGCAGAAAGATTGAATAGATGGGCGGAATACTTTAAAGAAACATTAAATGGAGATGAAAATGAGGAGTTGAATGAGAAATAGGAAGCAAAATTAACGAAAGGGCAGGAGGAGACAAACAAACCCTGCAAAGAAGAAATAAGAGAAATACTGAGAACCCAAAAAAAAAATAAGGTCCCGGGTGGAAATTGTATAACGGCAGAAATGATAAAAGCTGGAGGAGTAGATCTGGAAAATGAAATATGCCGGTTGGTGCAAGAAATATGGGAAACAGAAAAGATGCCAGTGAGCTGGAGAAAGTGGCTCATTTATCCAATAGGAGAAAAAACTATAATGTGCTAATTATACCCCAATAGCCTTACTGGATGCCGTGTACAAGGTAGTAGTGGTGACTATCAAAAACAGACTAGCCGAATCTATTCTATTCTATATATATATATATATATATATATATATATATATATATATATATATATATATATATATATATATATATATATACATATACGGGGTGTTATGGAATTCACTGCATATACTGGAACTAGTGCCTCCTTGTAGTTAAATCGACTGCAAAAGATTCACCTTAAATAGCGGATCTCAATAATAAAGGAAAAATTCGACCCTAGAAAAATGACGTAATGGACATTTTTTCATGTCGCCACTGGTATACCATATAACTACATAATACCGCTGAGCGTCAACCAGAATGTCAATTTCAAATTTAAAAAAAAAACTTTATTAATACTCAATAAAATTTACGCGGCTGCTTTACATTTTTTAAATTCAGTGGATACAGTGTGCTTTTTAGTACATTCATCCACTGTAAGGCCTTACGACTTGCTGGTGTTCTGCATAATTAATATACCAGTCCTTATGTATCCCATAATCTTTCCGTCATTTCCTGATGTTTATCCTTCAATGACTATTATTATTATTGGTGTTTTTTGTGAAGGTACTTTGGTTATTGATATTAAAATTGGGGTAATTTTTTAATTTAGTTTGCTGTGAAAATTTTTTAATAAAAAGATTGAACCAGAACGTAAGGGGACACACATTACTACATATTTGTACATGTTTCCTAAACAAATTTAATAATAAGAAACTATTCAAAAAATTGTTACCTGACACCAAATATTAATTACACAAGTTTTATATTGAAATAATTTATTCCTAATAAGTATGAATTTTAAAACATGTAATTCACTAAATTTTTATTTGCGTGATTATAAAACTGACCTAACCAACCTAATAATTAAATTGGGTTAGGTCGAAAGTCATTCGCCTTCTTCGGTTTCTTTTGTTCCGCACAAAAAATGCTTTCTTTTGATCAACGCACTTCCGATTTTTTTCTTGGGCTCCGCCTGAGTGTGGTTTTTTTATTTGAGTTTTGTAGGGGAGGCTTAGGTATATCGTATTATTTTTGTTATTAGTGGTGTCTCTTTTTTTATATTCCTTCTTTGTTTATTAACGTCTTTATCTTTTTTAAGGACTTGTAATTCCCACAGTTTTTTGTACAGTATTTTTGTAGTAATGTGCATAAAGATTTTACAATTTTTTTTAAAGTTTTAGAGTAAAATCCAGAAGTAGACGGTTCACTATTTATACGTGGTAATCTGTTTGGAGACATCGAGCTGCTGAGCAATTTGCTTGTTTTCATGATTGATAATAATAGAAGCGTCTTATAAGATCAATGTGCTTTCATTACTTGAGTGTGCTTTAAAAAAAATGTTCGGGAAAGACGTTTTTGTCTAAGGGCCAAACTCCTTTAAATCCGTTCACAATGGTGCTAATAATAGCAGCTCTTTGGTAAGCTTCTGCAAATAAACTTGAAACTTGACATTACATTACTTGACAACCTGGATTTGTTCTCAATCATTTTTGTGTTGCTTGAATATAATAATTGGTCAAAGATTTTGACAAAAGAGACGTCCAGTGGCTGAAGCCGTGTTTCTGCTCCTCCAGAGTAAACCACTAAATAAACCCGGAGAAATACAAATTAAGCATTTATAAATAGCCGATATTCACGGAATTATGATCTAGTTAATATTGTTAGGGCGTTTGTGAGTTTTGTTAATTCGTTAATCTCTTTTTCTTATTTCTCTCACTTTGACGAAGTGTACTGCAGAGTGTGCATGTTCAGCTACAGCTTATAGTATCATTTGTTTCTTTTTTAGACTTCTTTCATATTCCTTAAGTGTAGTGGATATGGATCATGCAGTTTACCAACCGAATAGGGAGTTTTATTAATAAATCGTTTGTAAAAGAATTTTGTTTTAGGTAAATTCAAGTATTTTCAAGTTTACTTGTAAATGTTGGGAATTATTTGAATGTTGGATCTCTAAACAATTTGGCTGTTTTTCTGCAGTTCTGTGTATGTGGAGTAAAACTGCACTATATACTGGCGAATCGTTGTTATTACCTTACCTAGGACCTGTGTTTTTAAAACAGTTAAAAGATCATCTAATATTTTCAGCGAAATATCTATTATACTAGTCAGTTTCACATGGGGCCTTAAATTCTAATAAGTTTATAACCATTTTTAAGACCAATTTTATAGTTTTGATAATTTTACGGCTTTAACAGCATAACTGGCGGTTATTAAGCACGATATAATAAAATTTTATGGTATTATATAACATTTTATCTTAAAAAAGAAGTAAATTTTACTTTCTGGACTATGTTGGGGCAAAATACCGCTAGAATGAACGTAAATTCTGATATTTTTGTTACTAAAAATTCTTTGCAGCCTCTAATTGAAAAAGTTTTAAATTTATGATTTTTTAGCAATAGTGGCAATACATTTTTTTTACAAACTGCAGGCCATCTTTTTGACAAGCATATTTTGGGTCAAGTTTATAGAGACCGAAATCAGCTTTCTGCCCTCTAGAATAAGGCAATGGATAGGATCACCCACATCTTTCGCTATGGCCTACGTAGCCGTCTTAGTACAAGCGATCCGAGCGGCTATACGCGAGGTATAAAATCAAAATAATACGTTTATATAGAAGTGTCCTACGTAGATATTCCGTACGTCTAACATAGTACGAGCGATTTTTGAAGCGTCTGCATCTATCAAACCTTTTGACATGCCAACTGAATTTGGCAAAATACACAACTATACAAAAAATAGACTGTATACAGAAACATTAATTAACGATAAAAAAAACTATAGAAATTTGTAGCATATGAGCTATAAAAGCTATTGTAATTGCTCAGTTGATAGAGAGTGGATCCATACTGCGACGGATTTCGGAGGAACAAGTAAGTTTACAGAATATCACAGATTTTTCAAAATTAGACCTATTTGCTAAATTTAAAGTATCTGCAATTTCAATTTCCATTTCACTATAAAACTTTAGTTGAGAAAATTCGGCCATAACTCGAAATATTTAAGTAAAGGTGGCTTTTCTTTTCACGGAGTTTTTGATTTTTCTCTATGCATATATTCCTGGTAGCATTAGTGGACCAGTAAGCTGTATCAAGAGAAGAAAAATGAGTAGGAGCTTTATTATTTTCTTTTAGGCATAGCACACGTACTGCAGGGAAATCCCTAAAGTGCTATCGGAGCGCTGCGTGTGAGGAAAAAGCGATTTACGTTGGTCTTGAATCGCTGTAAATTTTCTCGGTGGGAAACACAGTCCTGGGTAAATCATTTCAAAGAGATTAGGTTCTCCATATAAAAGATTACTTGAAAAGAACTATACGAGGAGTGACGAACTGAACCTCATACGGAGGTGAAGTATTAGTGCGACGTATACTCCTAGCTCTGGGTGTAATTAAAAGGGATACTTCCGTCGAACTATTTCCATAAAAAGGCTTGTAGCATAAACTCAAGTCGCCAATCAATCGTTGATATTATTATTATAACGGAGTTAACTAACTTGCTTTGATAGAATACATTTTGTATTATTATATTTTTAGAATAAATTTAAAACGAGGACGGTCCCTAAGGCCTGTTTTCGGCCTCCTTCAAATTTTGATGTAAATAAGTGAAAGTAATTTTTTTGATTTGGTAAGTACAAGTAGGTCATTTCCAGGTGAAACGAAAAGTTTTTACCCCCTCCCTCCTTTTCCTTCACCTTATTCCCCGCCCTCTGTTGTAATTCGATTAAGTAATAATTATTAAATATAAATGTAGAGAAATGTGATTAAATGGTACATCCACCAACCTCACAGATGCGGAGACCAAGACAAAAAGAAAAAATCACCCCCTCCCCCTGCCTTATACCACCTCCCTCCACCTTAAATAACGTAAACATGGTATTTAAAGGAATATACCCAAAAAGTTAATATCGTCTCCAGAGTTTACTGGTTGATGAAGTATCCTGTACCATATATAATGATATAATTACCCCCTCTTTCTTTATACTTCCACTTTCTGCCTTAAAATAACGTATACGAAGGAGTTAGTCACGATTTTAATTATTTGGTACAGTTCTGTTAACGCCTTCATATGCGTTATTTTAAGACAGAAGGTGGGAGTATAAAGAAAGGGGGGGGGGCAATTATATCATTATATATGGTACAGTTATACCTTTGAACGACGTCGATCAAAGGCATATTAACATACGGACAAAAATCAATGAACAATCAAAACTGAAAGTGAGATTACACGAGGATACCAAGGAAGTAAAAATAAAGAGATGTGTTAGATAGGGTGACATCATATCACCCAAAATATTCACCCTGATACTAGAATATCTCTCCAAGAGCCTTCACTGGGAAAACAGGGTACTTAACATATCCGGGGAGAGACTCAATAACTTAAGATTTGCTGATGACATGGCACTTTTTACCGGAAATCAAATCGAATTGAAAAAAATGCTCCAAGAATTAAACTGGAGCAAAAACGATCGGTTTAGGGATGAACATCACAAAAACCAAATTCATGACAAACGAACAAACAACCATTAATGACGTAATATCCATACACGCAGTGGAAAGGGTGGACTCATACTGGACGTCGATCGAAGGATACGCCTGGAATGGGCGGCTTATGGTAAAATGAAGCAAGTCTTTCAGTCCAAACTGTCTTTAAAACTTAAAAGTATATAACGAATGTATTCTACCAGTAACAACATATGGTGGCAAAACTTGGGTTCTGACACGGAAAATTATTAGAAAATTGCAAGTCACCTAGGGACTGCAAACCAACCGATTAGATCAGGAAAAAACCAGTGATCCACGGCATAATTGAGAGGATATCTTCCCTCAAGTGAAACTGGGCTGGGCATGTGGCCAGAAATACTGGTAACTGGAGCAGAAAAGTGACCAGATGGAGGCCATGGGGGAAAAAGAAGTAATGGCAGACCTCAACAACGTCGGTATAACGATATTGAAAGATCAGCAGGGCTCAATTGGTTTCAAATTCTTCAAAACAGGGACATATGGAAGCATATGAGAGAGGCCCATATCCAAAGGATAGAGAATGACTAGAAGAAGAAAAAGATATGGTACAGTATCCTGGAATATTTGATCAACCAGTAAACTCTAGAAACGATATTAACTTTTTGGGTATATTCCTTTAAATACCATGTTTACGTTATTTAGGGTGGAGAGAGGTGGTATAAGGCAGGGGGAGAAGGTGATATTTTTTCTTGGTCTCCGCTTCTGTGAGGTTAATATGTCCATTTGATCACACTTCCCTACATTTACGTCTAATAATTACTACTTAATCGAATTAAGGGTGGAGAATAAGGTGAACAAAAATGGGGAGGTAAAAACTTTTTGTTTCACCTGGAAATGACCTATTTTTGCTCACGAAGTAAAAAAAATACTTTCACTTATTTCCATCAAAAACTGAAGGAGGCCGAAAACCGGCCTTAGAGACCCTCCTCCTTTTGATTTAAAAAATTCATGATTTCCAATATAGGGATATTGAAGCGTTTTGGATATATTGATATTTAGGAAGGGAAATTTTTTACTAACCCTAACACTAAGAGTGCACTGTAGAGCGTTTTTCTTTCATAAAGGAAGTTCTCTCCAATTGTTTGTTAGGAGTTTGTTAATATAAATATTTACCTAATATAATTATTTACTATTTATGTAAATAAAGGCTACAGTTGTTATTTAGGAGTTTTTTTATTATGAATATTTACACAATATAATTACTTATTATTTATATAAATAAGGGCTGGCATATTTTATTCAAAAAATTATTATCTTTTTCTTTTTAAAATAGTATTTTTTATTAAAAACAATTTTTTTACAAGTGAACATTTGGGTCCAAAATACACTGCAATACTAGTTGACATAAAGCTAAGTGTCCACTTGAGACAAAGTCTCGAGATTAGTTCCGAAGTGTTGTCCATTTGAGATCACTTTCGCTCTCGAGACAGCAGTTGGAGACTCGACAGTCACTGCAGTCTCGAGATCAGGAAATTTTGTGTACACTTGAGAGCTTACTCTCAAGTCTCAGTCGATTCTGTGACTTGGTTGCTAGTTTGAGATTTATTTTTTTCAAAATAGATTCATGAGAAATCCTAGCCTTTCTAATTGTGCATAAAATTATGAAAAAACGGGAAGTGAAAAAAAAAGCGTGTTGGGTAAGAAAATGGGTGGATCGACGAAATGCATTGGGAGCTTCTTCAACACTTGTGAACGAGTTGCGGTTGGAAGATGCACAACAGTTTAAAAATTTCATTAGGATGTCTGAAGTTCAATTTGAATTGGTTTTAAATTTGGTAAAACACGATATTGTAAAGTAAGATACAAAGTTACGTGATGCGATTCCAGTCCATGATAGATTAATGGTCACACTTCGTTTTCTGGCTTCAGGTAAGCCTTTCAAGCGAATGTACAAATATTTTTCTCTAGAACATTACATTTTTATATTGAAATGAACTTTCAGGAGATGCTTATTGTAGTTTGCAATACCTTTTTCGCATTCCACCTTGTACAATAGGAAGAATAGTTCCCGAAGTGTGTAAAGCCATCTATCATCATTTAAAGGAAGAATATTTAAGGGTATGTATAAATTAAAAAACAACTTTAATTATAGAAGTATAATAACAGAAACTTTACAAATTAAGGCATGTTAATTAGTGAATATGAACTATTGTAAAAATCTTGGGTTGTTTGAGTCTCAATATTTTGTTTTGAGAAAAGTTGTCAACAACAATGGGTGGTGATGCAATTGGCGTACTGCATGAAGTACTTGCACTTGAAGAGGATGCAGTGGACCAGTAGCATTTTTCGTCCATATCAGAAATATTTAATATCGCTTTACGAATCTCACTTTTTAATACTCCTCTGTAATAATTTTAGACTTTTTAGCTCCAACGCTACGTATTCTCCAAAGCGATCGAAATCGTATTTTGGCTTCTTCATAATTTCTATTGCTTCCTTCAGAATGTTATCATCTTCTTGAGTTCTTGATGTTGCTTTGCTAATACGTTTTCTTTTTTGATCTTGTGTGGGCTCATTTTGTATGGACTCATCCTGTGAGATGTTCATGTTTTCGGGAATATTATTCTGAAAAGTTAAAAGCGCAATTAATATACTATGTTGTATCAACTTTTATGCATAGAAAAATAGAAAAATACAAGTAAAATTTTTTTATTTCAGTATCCTTTAAGTGCTGAAGAGTTGAAGAAATATGCAGATCAATTTGAATTAAAATGGCAATTTCCACATTGTTTCGGAGCTATTGACGGAAAGCCTATTACAATGGTGGCACCTGAGAACTGTGGAAGCCTTTACTATAACTATAAGGGTACACACAGCATAGTTTTGATGGGAGTCGCAGATGCCAATTATAAATTAATTTACGTTGATGTTGGTTGCAATGGTAGAATTTCTGATGGAGGTGTCTTTACAAACTGCTCCCTGCACGATGCTTTGGAAAGCAAGCAATTTTCACTTCCCGAACCAGAAGCATTGCCCCAAAGATGTTTGCCAGTGCCATACATAATGGTAGCTGACGATTCTTTTGCTATGACATCGTATATATTAAAGCCCTACGAGTACCGAAATCAACCTGCACCAAACAGAATTTTCAACTACGGATTAAGCAGAGCTCGTCGTATAATAGAAAATGTATTTGGCATTATGTCAAGTAAATTCAGAGTTATCCGAAAACCAATAAATTTAGCACCTAATAAAGTAATAGATGTTACTCTGGCAATATGTGCATTGCATAACTTTTTAATATGTACTTCAAAAAATTATTTGAACCCTTGTTCAGTTGATTTTGCAGATCCTAATACACATGAAATTGTAAATGGCGAATGGCGGAATGAACCCCCACCACAAGGATCGTTTTTTCCACTAGAGAGAGGCCAGCAGCGAAATTATGCAATCTCTCAAAAAGATGTGAGAGATGAGTTTAAAGAATACTTCATGACAACTGCAGGTGAAGTTCAGTGGCAATATCGTTTAATTGCTTAAATTTAGTACCTAATCACTTTGTTTAATTTGAATTTTTTTATTTGTAATTTTATGATAAATAAAATTTCATTATGAAACATAGCAATAATTATATTAACTTACCATGTTTGAAGTCGATGTTGTGGGTGTGAAGTTGAGTAAAATGAACTGTAATGCAGTGAAAAACTTCCATTTACTCTCATACCTGTCATCAGCACCATCACCACTCTTCAATTTTTTTTATCTTTTGCAGTTCATGAGAAACCTGAAAATAATATATTTGACTATTGTCTAAAAAGTCAATTTAAATAGTAATGTTAATAATAATTTCAGAGGATTATACATACCTGATTGTGTAAGTTATGGATCTTCCGCTGAATTTCATTTCCACTGCAATTTTCAAATTTCGAAGCAAATTCTTCGTACATTGCCATTTTTTTTCGCGATTTCTATAAAGTTTATGTTTCACGTTCCATAAAAACTCTTCCTCCTCATAAAGTTCAATTAATTTGAACACTTCCTCGTCAGTCCACTCGCGATTATCCTTCATTTTTAAAAAATTAATTGGTCATTTAAATTAAACAAATATTTTAAATAAAAAGTCTCCAGTCGGGGTTTCAGCTTTTCAAACAATGACGGAAGAGTGGTGACTAAGTCTCATGAGCAAGAATGAACATGTCCACTTCTGACACGTGCAGTGTCTGATACTCGCATCGGTTTGTCTCTGAGAGTATTCTCAGGCACATATACATTTGTGAGTCTGGTCTCGAGACTGCTCTCGAGACCATTTTGTCTCAAGTGGACACTTTGCTTAAGCTGACATATATATCCAATCTAATAATTTTTTCCCTACGTATTAGAACTAACATATATATAGATGTTTTATATATATATATATATATATATATATATATATATATATATATATACATATATATATATATATATATATATATATATATATATATATATATTTATATATATATATATATATATATATATATATATATATACATAAATATATTATTATATATATATATATATATATATATATATATATATATATATATATATATATATATATATATATATATATATATATATATATATATATATATATATATATATATATATAAATATATATATATATATATATATATATATATATATATATATATATATATATATATATATAAATATCTATATATATGTTAGTTCTAATACGTAGGGAAAATATATATGCATATATATATATATATATATATATATATATATATATATATATATATATATATATATAATATGCTTTATTTTTAAAAGAAAATCAAATTACAATGAACTTAGGTGCATAATTAATTCCGAGAATTTGTGCGTGCATCTAATGAAGAAATTTAAAATTTATAATTTACATTCTTTTACATACACAATAATACATGAAACAAATTATAAACAAGTCAGATAACAAATCAGTTCAACTATACTAAAGTCAAGAACAAGTCTTCCCTTAATTGAAATAACCATGTAGTGACTTGTTTCTTTATTTTTGAAAATGATTTATTTTTAAAGGATCGTGGTATGGCGTTATACATTCTAGGAGCTGTAAAAAGCAATTTTTTTTGTACTGAAGTAAATCTTATCCTAGCTGTACTGATAGAAAGTTTTTCCTTATAACTTGTGCTTATTGAGTATGCAACGATATTCTTCGCGATTCGCCATAATTAATAGTGAATTCCACGACAGCTTTATAGATTTTTGTGATAGATTTCTGTGATAAGCTTTGCCTTAATAAGCTGAACTTATACATTGATTTTCTAATTTTAAAACAAACATAATCTATGTGAAAGTCCCACTTCAATGTCTGTCAAAATAAACACTGAGATATTTCACTTTTTCCACAGAACCTATTTTTAGTTGACAGTCATAGTTAATATAATTCTTTCAATCATTATCATGCACTTTGATGTCCTCCACATCAGCCATCCCCGCCCTGGTCATAGATTAGCAAATAAAATGAGACTTCTCGATATTTAATGGCAATAAGCTCTTGTCAAACCAAATTTTAACGTACTCATAATTTTCTCGGCCTTAACAGTGACTTCCTTCCAGGTATCTCGTGATATGGTAATAGCTGTGTCTTCAGCATAACAGACCACACTATCTCTAGGTAGGACTGAAAATATTCCATCTATGTAAATGGTAAAAAATATTGATCCAAGGAACGTACCCTGTGGCACACCACACCTCACTGGCCGGGGTCCACTCAGTGTTTCACCAATCTTAACTTGCTGAGAACGGTTTTCCAAGTAAGACTAAAAGAGTTGTTTCGGTAAACCTCTGATTCCTTTTTCCTCTAGACGGTCCAGCAAGATATGGTGCAACACAGTGCAAGCTTTTGCTAAAGCTAAAAATATTGATAGATATTTTTTTCGTGTATTAAAGCTATTGACAGTGTGATCTGTCACCCTAATGAGAACATCCTCAGTACTGAAATCCCGCCTAAAGCCATACTGATTGGCCGCCAAAAGTTTATTCACTGTCAAGAAACTAACCAGCCTCATTCTGATGCACCCCTCCACAACCTTTGAAACAATACTAATGAGAGCAATGGGCCTGTAGTTCCGAGGCTGGTCCGTAGATCCTGCTTTATGAAGTGGGATTATAATAAAGTTCTTTAGTGTGTCAGGGAATATTCCCGTTGTAAAAATCCCGTTAATTAAATGCTGCAGTGGTTAAGTTCCATAATTACTAAAACTTTTTAAGACATTATTTAAAATTTCGTCACCACTATTTGACTCAGTATTTTTTAAGGATTGTATGACTGTTTCCACCTCTCGCTGTGTTATTAGGTGTAGAAAAAAACTTTTATAACTTTTATTACAATTATTTATTATATTATATTATTATTTATTGGTTTTATTATTTCCGCAGCAAGGGTTTCTGCAATCACACTAAAATACTCATTAAATTCTTCTGCTATTTCTCGCTCATCGGAAACTACCGTACCATCACCGCGAACAACATTCGCAATAGTCGGGGCACTAGCAAACTCATTCGTAGCCTGCTTTATAGTTTTCCATGTTTCTGTGGCATCCTTAAAATTTTTGTCAAAAAGGTTCTTAAAATACATAGCTCTAGCCTTACCCAATAATTTAGTTAACATTTTCTATATTGTACTCAGTATATGTTATATCACCACTACACCAAACACTTTATTTTTTCACTCGACGCGCGTTTCGCTAACCATGTTAGCTTCATCAGGAGCGATGATTGTCTCAATCATCGCTCCTGATGAAGCTAACATGGTTAGCGAAACGCGCGTCGAGTGCAAAAATAAAGTGTTTGGTGTAGTGGTGATATATACTGAGTAGTATCATTGTGCCAAAGATTCCACATTCCCAACTTAGTTCTATATTCTACGTAATTATTTTTGGCTTCTAAATTATTTCGCTGCATTATGCTGAGTTTTTTGAGTTTATCTCTACTCCTCATAGATGTTATTAAACCCAGAGTAATCCAGGGTTTTTTACGTCTATGCTTACATTTTATATATTTTACTTCTGTAGAAAGAGAAATATGTTTATTTAAGATATTAATAAATTGATTTCCAGATGTATTAGAAACCATTTCCCTCAAGACACCCTCCTATGTCTCGTTTTTTAATAATGCATTAAAACGTGTTTTATTAAGTTTTTTTACAGTATCTTTTGTTGCTATGTGGTCCGAATGGCTGCCTTATAGTATTACTGCGTGAGAGGTTTTATTTGACTTAATGAAAAAATGGTCTAATGTATGTTTTAGATGCATCTTCGATTCTTGTTATATTATTAATCTTGCTTTCAAAACCTCTAGCAGAAAATATATTTAAGATAATTACATACATTTATAGAAATATTTAGGTCTTCTTTTCTGAGATTCAAACTATCAACGTTAACGTCTCCACAAAAAATTTCTATCTCACATTTATTTTGAAGATTTTGATAATACTGTTCGAGGCTACCAATGAAATTGACCTGCTCTATGTCGTGGCATCTATAATATCCAGTAAGACTCATGCTACAATCATTTTTGTAAAGTTTAACTCTAAGAAATTTACAATTATTTACCTCCATTACATTGACAGAATTTAAAATACTGCACCTAACATAAAAGACAAAGCCATCACATTTATTAACAATACTAAAATTATAACTGATAACCAGGAATATTCAAATTTAGTGACTTCAAAGTAATATCCTTGTTCTCAAAAAGCTCTATCACATCAAAACTTTTACTTAGCGACTCTAGATATGTTAGTAGATTTTCAAAATTTTTGCTTGAACTTCGAGCATTCAGGTGAATAATATTAAGGTCTCTATCACCAAAATTCAGTTTTATCAATCAGATCTAAAGTTTCTGTCTTATATACCTTTATTTCATCTCAGCGTGAGTTGTGTCACATGGGAAAGGTAGATAACTTCAGCTATTCGATGCAGAGAGGATAAAGATTTCCTCTCATCATTCAGTCATAATTTCCTGTACATGATAAATGTTTAATATTTTTTTTTGCAGGATCGCCCTCTTTTAGCCGAGAGTAAATTGATCCATTACGGACTCATACAAACTTATAACCTATATTTTTAAGCTTGCTTGCTTCACGTAGCAAGTTGAAAGACACGTTAATTTTTCATTGATGTGGATTCTTCGGCGATATTAACTCGCCCGTTAATTGTCCAACATTCTTGCTTATTAATGGAATTTCTTTTCTGTTTGCTGTCGAGAGTTACAACCACAAGGTGTTTTTATGACTTGGTTTCTTGCACTCGAAATGCCTTTATATCTTCCCTCTTTATATTTTCATCTAGGCGTCGAGGTACAGCAATCGATTTTCTTTTGGTGTCTGCTTTAAATTCTTTCTCGTCTATGCAAATCCCAGTAATTACAAGATGCTCGATATTGTTGACATATGAGGTAACAAAGCCCAATTCTCTTCTCAGGGAGGTATTATCTTTTTTCAGGTCATGGACTATCTCAGAGAGTACCTTATTTCTCACCCTTTTGGTTTCAAAGAGATCACTGATATATTGCACGGAGCTCTCCATCTCCGAAATTTCTATTTTTAGATCCTTTATTTCATTAACAAATAAAGAAAGCTGCACCAAGTCGCACCCTTCTTCTTCGTCCCTTTTCTGGTTTCGTTTGAGTTACTTTCCGTCTGGTTACTAACATCTCTGCAGGCACTGCAGCTCCAGGTTTTTTTCTGTTGGTGGAATACTTTCGCATCCACCTCACTTACTTCTGCCCAGGGAAGGTGCAAGTAATGCGCGCAAATCCCACATTTTATTTTATAAACGCTCTTTGGTTTGTTTTTCTGGCACACATTGCAAAGTGTCGCTGATATGATTAAGGAAAGTTTGTAAGTAGAATATATGGTTGTATTTCATCCAGTGTTGGCTTGGAGAAGATATTAGTTGAAACCCAGTTAAAGATTTAATACTTGTCAGTTATGGCCTTTATTATAAAATCTGCATTCATTACAAATCACTTCTTTATTTTAAAAACTTATGCGGACATCTTCATTTTTACGAGAGATATTAGCTGGTAAGAAGTTAAACGAAAGTAAAATGGCAGGTATGGAAAAAATTTCACACCAACTCTCTCTCTCTCTCTCTCTCTCTCTCTCTCTATATATATATATATATATATATATATATATATATATATATATATATATATATATATATATATATATATATATATATATATATGGGTATTTGGGTAAATGTGAATTCTAGCCAACATCATAAGTTGTTACTGATAATTCTAAAAATAAACTCTCAAATAAAATATCTTTCGATCCAGTAAATTTTGTAGTTACGAAAGATGCCAAAGGCTCATCGTTCGCGTCGCACGGACCTCTTGCGTAGGACATAACTTTAGATAATGTCCTGAAACACTATTTAAAACACATATAGAAAAAAATCGGTATGGGTTGTGGTATTACTGTATATCGTCACGCGTTATTGTGATATCTTAATTTTCATGCAAAATATTCTTTTCCAGCTCATATCAGCCATAGAGATTTTTTATACTTGATGATGCTAAATAAGCAGTATACATATTTCATTAAACAGAAATGGCGAAGATAAACACTAAAGATTTAACGCCATCTAAAAAATATATTAGTTCGTAAGATTATCGAACATGTAAGTAACTTTTACTTGTCATAGATTGTCCGCTATTAGTTCCATTTTGTAATGCATGTTTAATATTATGTTTACTATTATTTTTATGCCATATTTTCCTGAAGAAAGCTAATAGGTTTGAGAAATAATTTATTTCGGCAACAATTAACGTCCTGAAATGAATTTTAATGGCATCAAAGTGTTAATACATAAATGCACCAAATTTGAGTGGCCTAATATGCAAGAAGTACACAACTTTATTATCTCTGTTAACTAAATTAACTATTGAAGCAAGAACTGGTCAAGCTAACAGGAGCTGCTTGTGATAATTCTCAGTGCAGCTATAAGTGGCCACTATTACTATCTTTGTGACTCATATATTATGAATTGGAGACCACTGACTTCTATAACTTCCGGTAGAAAATGAATAATTGTAATAAATAAGGAACCCACTATATTTTTTACGTGAACTATATCTAAAAGCAATATACGAGTTTCTACGTGTGAGTCTTTTACCTTTTTAATATCAAAACCGTGCTACCCTAGATCGGTGGTGCTTTTACTTGCTTATAGGTGACATTGAATTTAAGTTTCTTCGGCCTCGGTCAGATGAGAAATCGTGATCTTTAAGATTAGACAGTGTCTATTTGGAGAAGCTCTTCCGATGTTCGCAAAGTCATCTTCAGGAATCTTTACTTTTTGACATTCAAATACGGAATGAGCTCAAAGAAGTACGAGTTAAGTACTTATGTCTATCCGAAGTTCACCGAACCCTGATTCAGTGTAATTATTGTTTTGCACGTGTGATGCAGACCTTAACCCGACTCTCTATTAATGCTGTTAGGGTATTTGTAAATTTGGATTGATTCCTTAAATTATTAAATACAGAAATTTGAAACATGATGAATGGCCTGCGAATTTATGTTCAGCTACTGCTGACTGTACAATTTGTCTTTGTTGTTCATTTTTCAGTTTCTCGTCCATATGGGGTTCTACATGAGCAGGAAATTTTGTAGGCACCTTCGATTTTTAAATGATTTCTAATATTTTTTAATGGTCTCAAGCATTGTTCAGTTTTCTTACAAATGTTCAAGTTTGTGCAAATGTTTAATCATTGAAGTGATTTGGCTATTTTATCAGCAGTACCGTGTAAGTATGGTGAAACTGTACTATCTGCCGGTTGACTCTTATTACTATCTTATCTAGGAGCCGGGTTGTTAAAGTGGTTACACGAACATTTAATATCGTAAGTGCAATATACATTACTTTTTAAAGCACATATTTATAAAGCTCGAAACACTAGTGAGTTGATAACAGACGGTATCTGAGAAGAATGAGGCTATGAATTAGCAATCCGTTTTCTAATAATATGAATTGGTTTTCTATAAACCAGATGTCTTAAGATGCTATTACTTTTCTTCTGTACCAGTACATCTAAAAAAAGAAGGATATTCCATGATTTAGTCTTCATTAAAATAATTTAAAAAATTACAACGTGACGGTCGCCTCTCTCGGGAAGGCAATGGCAAACCACCCGTAGTATTATGCCTAGTAGAGCCCTGTCACTTTGGCCGTTCGGAACCGGCATTAAACTGCAGGTCCTCATTGTCTGTGGGACATTTAAAAAGGCACCAACTACACCCAAAGGCGAGAGGGTCTCCTATCTTCATAGCGGATATGGCACTTCAAGAAGAAGATTGATTAAGGTGATTCGAATAGGCATTTAGGTTTTCTTTACCATGTGGCCAGATAACAAATGGTTCGTCGACAGATCTACACCAAAATTTAATTTTATGGAAACCTATTTATATCCACTTTCCTCAAAAGCGTCCATATAAATATTAGCCTATACAGGAGATATTGGACAGCCCATAGCTGCTCCTAAACTTTGTTCAGAAAAATTTTCTTTAGATAAAGAACTATGTAGACGACAGAAATGCTTCTATTGAATCTATCAAAGCAAAGTCAAATTCTTTATTGTCAAATATGTCTGGATAAGAAAACTGTACCGTCAGTTGGAATATTCGCATATATCGATCCAACGTCAAATGAACCAGAATCATTCCAGACTCCAGCTGTATAATTTTCACACTCTTAATATGTTGTGAATTTTAAATATATAACATGACTTGTTTTTTCTATAAAAGAATCTAGGAATTTTGGAAAATGTTCACCTATTTCATATGTTGGACAATTTGTTGCTCTGCCGATTGGACGGAGTGGTATTGGCCTTATACATTTTTGGAAGTCAATAAAATAGAGGAATTTTTGAGTTGCACAGTTTAAAAGTTTCTTTGCTCCAGAAATTAATCTAGATGTATTAATTAAGTTTCTAACTTACTAATGTGGTTTATTTGGACCATCCTGGAGGCGTTCTCAATTAATTTCTTGATTTTTCTACACATATTTATCCTAGTCCATGACCACTAAGGTGTTTAATTTATCAACTGAAATAACCAGTATATATTGGTTGTTGCTAAGTTCTTCTAAAGCACGTTTTTATCTGTAGTGTGGTTTGGTCCTGGTGGTTACCGTTTCATAATTTTGGCTGTTTCAAACTGGCATCGGCCTATTCAGGAGGTAGTTTCCTAATTGACACTTGAAGATTGGTGGATATCTCTTGAACTTTTTTTTACACGAAATAGCAAAGCTCTGGCCTTTGAAAAAGACTGCCTTTTGGGTCTCAGTTAACTATGTTGTGTAGAGGTTGATTACTATGTTTAGCGGTGAATCTGTGCTTTCTTCCACTTTAGCGAAGATTTTAACTTTCTTTCTTGCTTCTGTTTTGTTTGTTTTTGTATTTTCTCTGCTAAAAAGTAATGATCCCTGAAGAAAATTGTAGGTGCAATGTCGCAAAGTTACTTCAAAATGACAGGACCCCAATAACCACAATTTCTAGCTTTGACAGTATTTTGAAAATATGCAGAAGTGAATAACTGTTTAACCAACTAATTGCGGAATAAATTTCATCGAGTTGCATTAACGTCTGAAGACTATTTCAGACACAGATGGTGAAATTTAATGGATGAACTTTAAAAAAAAAAAATAATGAAAAAGGTACTAGTAACATACTAATAGTTATATTTTGTGAATATATAGTTCTCCACCTACAACTTAGTTAGGTAGAAGTCAAGGATTCAAAAATCAATTAACATATGATTACTTGGTTATTTATTTATAAGTAAACCTCCGGATTTGATAAAAAATGATGATTTTATGATATCTGCGAATAATAATAAGGAAACTGAATTTATTAGAATTGTCCGAAACTCTGTAACCTCTGATATTTCTGCCAAGTTATTAGCTACCAAATCTGTAAGGTTAACCAGTACTATTAATCAATTCCAGTACCTATTTGTAGACAACAAGCTTGAAGAATGGACAAGAACTTGGTGACGAATATTGACCTTGGTAAAACATTGATCTCCTTTTAATACAGATAAAAGATCATTAAAAACATGTGGGTCTACACCCAGTTTTACCTACTTCCTGTTAAAATATAATTTTAATATTATTGAAGTTTTCAAATTATAAAGTTATTAATATACTATTATTAGCAACGTACATTTTTTGTTCCCAAATAACTAGTAAAATAGACGGTACCTAAAGTAAGTAGAAATTGTATATGCGCAAAACTAGAAAATATACCATATTTAAATAATTTAATTATTGAAAATAATGACATGTTTTCTTGAATATTGGGTATATGTGTCTTTTGTTAAATCGACCCTTTAAAATGATAATATATATATATATATATATATATATATATATATATATATATATATATATAAATATATATATATATATATATATATATATATATATAAAAATATATGTATATATATATACATATATATATATATATATATATATATATATATATATATATATATATATATATATATATATATTTATATACATACACATATATATGCCCCTTGCGATATGCCCCGTCCAATTTCTCCTTAATATACATATTCGTTGTACTACATCTGTCACTTTTGATTTTCTTCGTATCATAATATTTAGCAATCTCCTCGCCATTGCTCTTTGGGTTACCTGGAGTTTATATATATTTTTTTATAGGTCTAGCACACGTGCTACAGGGAAGTCCATAAAGCGCTCCCGGAGCGGCATGTGTGTGGAAAAAGCGATTCACGTTGTTCTTGAATCGTTGTAAATTGTACTCGGTGGGAAACACAGTCCTGGGCAAATTATTCCAAAGGGATGATGTTCTCCATATAAAAGACTGCTTGAAATGCGTTGTACGCTGAGTAACAAGCTGAACCTCATACCGATGTGAAGTATTAGCGCGACGTGTATTTCTAACATGCACCGCTCTGGGAGGAATAAAGCAGGCTACATCCTTCGAACACTTTCCATGAAAATACTTGTAGAACAGACTCAAGTCGCCAACCGTTCTTCGATGTTCCAGCGAATCAAGGCCGCCGGTCAGTTCCGGGTCTCCACTCGGACGAACAGCTCTTCTCTGAACAGAATCCAATAAATGCAGTGTGTGTGTTGGGAGCGGAGCTCCGAACATGGGAGCAGTATTCCATAGTTGGTTGAATTTGAGCTTTATAAACAATTAACAGTAGTTGTGGAGTGTAAAGCTTTCTGGTTCAAAATAATATTCCCAACTTTTGAGAAGCTCTCCTTGCTACGCCTGCAACATGTTCATGCCCGGACATATTTGCTCCTAAATTAACCCCAACAAATTGAGTGACGATGCTAGGGGAATGAAGTGCCCCGACATGACTATGTCGGTTTCAGCAACGTTAACTTTTTTAGAAAAAACTGTCGCCTGGGTTTTTGTAGCGTTAAATTCCACTTGGTTACTGTCACCTCACGATAGCATTTCTTCCAGGTCTTTGTTAGGTTGAACGACCTCCTGCTCTCTGCGGATATTCGCCTGAGTAGCCGATGTCCGAGCGTTCAAAGTGAATGAAGAGATAAGCGTAGTGTCATCTGGAAAGCTGTAGATGGGATTCCTGATCTTTTCCAGCAGATCATTAATGTAAATGAGAAAGAGAGTAGGAGACAGTATGGAGCCTTGGGGCACACCGGCGTTGATAGTGAAGATGTTAGAAAGAAATCCGTCTACCGCTACTCGTAAAGAACGCTCTCTGAGGAAACATGAGAGCCACAAACAGAACTTTTCAGACATACCATAAAAACGTAGCTTGGCCAACAGTCCATCGTGCCAAACACGGTCGAATGCCTTGGATATGTCAAGAGCAACCGCTCGAGATTCTCCAAAGTGTTCAATTGTGTTGTTCTAAATATGTGTTACATAAGTCAGAAGATCTCCTGTTGATCTATGAATGTTTATGAAAGCCATATTTTTGATCGCTAATAATGTTGAATCCTTCAAGATATTTTGGAAGAATATATTATACTATTATATAAAACCCAAGTTTTAGTGTTATATATTAATACCGGCAGTACATATTGATCATATACTCTGGCTTTTATTGTATTTGGGATGTCCAATTTAAATGTGGATTGTAATCTTCCGAACACAGACCAAGCTCATGAGACTTTTCTGTTCAGATTTACATTTTTTCTTTCGACTAATTTTAAAATTGAGACAAACATTTACAATATAATTTCTATCGTTTTCAAGACCTATTATTCGAAATTTTGTGAATGCCATAAATAAGGTATTTGTAAACTAAAAATAATTAAAAAGTGTGAAAAGCTCCGAAACTAATATATATATATTGGGCGTGTGAATTAATTTTGAGGAATTTTTCTGTATAAATATTACTTTAGCACAAATTGATTATTCTAAGTATTATCCAACGCTAGCCACTACTTTTTTTCATCTTTGTGGCAGCATGTAAATACCACATTGAAAGAACGACTCATCCACGAATCGATCCATTTTTTGGTATCCTCATAAGAATGGAAGCGCTGTTCAGACAGACCATGCTTCATCGATCGGAACAAGTAATAATCAGAAGAAGTAATGTCTGGTGAGTACAGCGGGTGAGGTAGGACACCCCATCCAAGCGCTTCTAGCGTTTCCTTGATGGATTATGCAACATGTCGTATCTTTTGGCATATTGCGGTCGTTTTTCCTCTAACGCTCGGCTCAATTACATCAGTTATTGTCGGTAACATTCCCCAATAATAGTTTTGTTGGGTTGGGGCAGCTCATAATACACTACATCGAGCTGATCCCACCAGATACACTGCATACGCTTGGAGCCAAATATTGCTTTGTCGAGGATATTGGTGGTTCACCGGGCTTCACCCATGATTTTTTGCGCTTTGGATTATCGTGGCATATATATTCTTCACTAGCAGTTATGATACGATATAAAAAACCTTTCCGACTGTGTCGTTGAAGCAGTTGTTCACAGGTGAAAAATCGCCTTTCAACGTCACTCGGTTTTAATTCGTACGCACCCAATTTCTTTGCTTTTGAATTATTCCCAGTGCATGTAAGCGATTGGAAATAGTTGTGCGACCAACTACTAATGACTTTGCAAGTTATTTTTCCATCTGGCATGGATTTTCATCTAGTAATGTCCCCAATTCTTCTTCTTTAAACTTTTTCGGTTGGCTTGGACTTTCTTTGTCTTCCGTGTCGAAATTATCACTTTTAAAGCATCGAAACCACAACTGACATGTTTTTATCGATGGAATATAATCATCATAGATTTTCGACAGCAATCGATCACTTCCAAAGGCGCTTTTCTTCGAATTAAACAACAAAAGTAATGCTTCCCGCAAATGGTGTTTTGTTGGCACATAATTCGACACATTCAATGCTCAAAAAAAATATATTGTTTACACTTTGACAAAATAACATGTACTAAAAATTAAAGTCTAATGATAGTGCTTCACCATGAATATAGCAACAGTATGCTCCGATGCGATATAATATAAGTTACTCCCTCTCTTAGTAATCCCTCAAAATTAATTCACAGTCCTTATAATTTGTCTTTCTTTCAGCTATTTTATTAATCATAACTTTCTAAGCCATAAGCTTTAGTTATACTCTTGTGATAAGTGTACCTATTAGGGAGAATAGATTTACAATAATTACAGTTTATTTATGTTTATATATTTAGTATCATCATAATCTTGAAGTTATTTTTGTTTAAAATTTCGTTTACCTTTATTACTGAATAAAATTGGATGTAAGAATGTCTATTTGAGAAAACTTGACAAATTAATCCAACACAAAGAATAAAAATTATTAGATATTTTATGTTTTTACCCAGTAAAGAATAATGAAATATTATATAATTTTTTTGCACCATTAATAATATAATATTATTACATCATATATTTTAAATTGGTAACGTTTTTTAATATATACATTTTGTTTGAAGATATAAAAATTTGTTATTATTCTTCCTATTATTAATCGATAAAAAACTTTTGCTGAAGAAAGTTGTTCCAAAAATATGGCAATAAAATAAATTTGGTAAAACAGTCACCACATATTATATTATCAACAACAAGGCTATTGATTTAAAATTTAAAATAGTAATTGTGTATTAAGAATTGAACAATAAAATATTAAATTGCAATTGCTATTATAAATTAATTTGTAGAAAAGTATATACAGTATGTCAAATAAGAACGTGTCCGCGATAATTTATTTTTGGTAGATGCGATTCTAGCAATTCAACAAAAAATCGGTAGAGGGAACCTTTGTCTATAACACATTTTAGTAAAAGTATTAGTCGGTTCCGAACTTTCGTCGAAATCACGTAAAATCCAAAATCAGTCACTTGTTTATGTGTCGGTTCGAGGCAGTCTTTCCGTGTTCCCATACAAAAAGGCCCAAAATTACACATTCCGCGGCAGCTAAAGATATTAAAAAGACGGTGTCGTTTGTGAAGAAGTGGGTAAATCGTTTTAACGAGACGAAAAATGTCAACCACTTGCCAAAACGTTTCTCGGTAGTCAGAGTCACTTCGGAAGTCAAAAAATGAATCGTGTTTCTGTTTTCATGGAACCCGAAATTGACGCTGCGTTAAGGAGCGGCAAAATTAAGAAAATCGGAATTGAATGAGTCCCATGAGACCATTTGATAACATCTTCGTGCTCATGATGTCAAACTCCGAAGCACGTTCAAGAAAACTTTGTTGGGCGAAAATCACGTTGCGAAGTGGTTCGCTTGGGCCCACGATAAGATACTAGAGTGGTCCTCACAATCGCCGGACGCCAACTCTATTGAAAACGTTGGTCCCCTATAAAGAGAAAGCTCAGAGGAAAGACTCTGAGAACCCTGACTCAGTTGCCTCGCGAGATCCCAGGCGATTATCGATGCAGAAGGCAATTGGACAACTTGCTAAGGTAATTGCGCCGTTGTTAGCACATCAAAGAATACATTAATGGCTAAAATTGTTCTCGAAACACATTTTTACATGAATACGAGCGATCATCTTCCTATTTGAGAGATTGTAAGTATTTGTTATTATAAAATGTCTGTTTGCACTTTTACAAGTCGTTATCTAATGTTTAAATAAAGTTATACAATAAAATAGAAGTTTACTCAATCACGTATAGACTGAGAAAACGACGAACGAATATCCTATTACATAAAAGAACCTAGCCTGTACCTACACCTACGTAACATTATTGTAGTTTCTGATTTAACTTTGCTTTAGAAACTTTATAGGTATGTATTTCCTAAAAATTGGAGAAAATGAATGCGACCATTGTTCACAAATAACATTCTTGACCTTGCTACTATGGTAAAACAATTTTAAAATTCCTATATTTTAGTTTAACATCCTATGCGAACGATAATTTTTATTATTTCTATTATAAATTTAATATTTATTTGAGGCCGAAACTGTTTACGCAATAATGATACGTCTATCATTTTGTTTTATCTTATCAAGACAAAATTGATATTACTAACTGAATCGGTCCAAATAGAAAGGGGATCAGTCAAAAAAAAATTTTAAATTGAGTTAAATGCGCGGTACATATTTTGAGGGTCAGGTCAATCAATCCATGATAAAAGGAACTTAGACATTCGGATATAGGAGAAAATGGAAAGAAAATAATCTTGTACCACGAAGGAAGCGGTCAGTGACTGATGACTTTTCTCTTCTGATTATGTTATCAGTGGCCAGCTGATGGTGAGCGTGAAAGAGATTGACGTTATAAAGTACCAGGTTACTTTTTTTTACTGGTTTTAGTGGATTTGTAATTTATTTTGCTTTCAACTAGAAAGTTTTTATTACATTCACTTATAGCATTCAAATAAAATAATTATGGAGGCAGAGACTAGAGGCAAGAAAAGAAAAAGTAATCCAAGCAGATTTGAAGTCAAATCAAAGAAAACATTTTAGAGTTAAAGGACAAGAATATGTTGACTCTAATGAAAAATGGATTCCAGCTAAGCAAGCGAGAACAATTTGTAGGTATTTATTATATTAAGAATGTCTTATCAAATAATTTGTTTATACAGTAAAATTAATTCTACCTATTTATAATTTTCTTTTTTTTTTTAGTTCTGTAAGAAAAAGCTATTTAAAGGAAGTCCGTAATGATACCTTACCGACTATTTTAAATCAATTTCTTGATTTTTCAACAAAAGATGATCAGGATATATTTTTGTAGTCTTTAATAGAAGTGGTATGAACTTTTTTAAAAGAAATATTTCAACTTGAAAGTTAGCTACCATTTCTACTATATTTTCTTTAACTAAAATTTCCGCTTGTCTTTCGGACGTGCATAGATTGTCACGTGCTGCACCTGTGAAGGACTAGAGATAAAACTGAACTATCCTCACCTCAGTCTCACCGCAAAACGTTGTGCAGAAACCGTTCTACAAGTTCACAAAAGGAAAGTCAAACAATTTCACTTAACGCTTAAAAACGAGTCTAGCAAGTTTCCTGGCTAATCTAGTATGCTTGCTAATGCAATTGATTATATGCAGAACATTCACTTGCCCAATATACCAGTACAAGAAACGTCCATATGCTACAGGTAACAGTCAACTGATTCAGTATTCATAATATAAGAGAGAATAAAGCTTCTTTGTACCATAAAAGTGTTGCTAAAAAGGGGACTAACAAAGTACGTTCCTTCCTAAAAAAGTTTTCAGACAATGTTGAGTCACATTATAATGAGCTACATGTATATTCAGACAACTATAGTGGGTTGAACAAAAGCCATATTCTTAGCAGATTTTTACTTGCCCCGACTGACACAAAGCAATAAAACTGAATATTACTTCCTAATGCGCGGACACTCATTTATACCATTGAAGAAATAACACCGTAAGTTTCTTGTGCATCACCACTTGCCAGACATATTGAATTTCAAGAATTGGTGCCCATGCGCTACAAGAAAAATGTTTGTCTCCGAAGAAACATCTAAAAGGCACATACTAAGAGAGAGCAAAGTCAACTTTTCAATAAGTCATGTATGCATCGGAAAATATTAATCTGCTTCCAAAACATACGTTCCGTCTGTATCTCCCTGGCAAAACTTCTCCTTCCCACTACAGAAGCATATCCGACAGGAAAGGGGCCAATTAAACAAACAAAAATAAAGGATATCATAAAACTAGTTTCATATATACCTATTGAGTACGTAGAGTTTTACGAGACATTCTGTGAATGGCCTACAACAACTACTAATGAAGAAGATTACTAAAAGTTTCATTGTATTTAAGTGTAAATTTGTGATACTTACATATTTAACTTAAAATTAAAAATTTTATTGTATTTCAGTATAATTTTAGGATACTTATATATTTAACTTAATATTAAAAATTTTATTGTATTTCAGTGTAATTTTATGGTACTTATATATTTAACTTTAACTTGTATTTTTATTAAGCACTTAAAATGAATGTTTTTTATAAAGTTTTTTCATTTATATTTAACTAAAACCCTGTTTTAGTTGCAAAAATGTATGTATATATATATATATATATATATATATATATATATATATATATATATATATATATATATGTGTATATATATTATATTATATATATATATATATATATATATATATATATATATATATATATCTATATATATATATATATATATATATATATATATATATATATATATATATATATATATATATATATATATATATACAAAGGGCATTAGTTAAACAATTTAAAAATGATAAAATGGCTCAAAAAAATATAAGATCAATTCTCTTGTCATATGGCATACTTCGTGCAGTTGGAGTTCACCATTCTGAATGGTTATTTTTGTTCGATAAGTATTTGGACAAACTATAAGACTTTTTTTTTCATCTTCTCATAACTAAGTGCTTCTGATTGATGGCCTCTCGTTGGATTCAACTATTCTCTGGGGAAGATAAGTCCTAATCTACTACATTGTTAAGGTATTGAGTTGTTGCAGCTTCGAAGCTCAAGATCTGAAGTTTAAAAAACCAAAAATAGAACTTTCTAATACGTATGTAATTCAATAAATTCATCATACCATAATGAATGATCGTATATATATATATATATATATATATATATATATATATATATATATATATATATATATATATATATATACAGGGTGCCCCATATGTATGGAATAATGACTCCACAGCATTTATTAATCAGTGAATCAAAAAAATATTTAAATAAAAGTTATAGGGTGTTATACGGCGCACATGCTGACGTTGAAAATAAAATGTTTTGAACTGTCAGTTCAAAAAAATTACTCCATATTGATTTTTTTTTAAATGGAAAGCCCTATATATTATTTTATTTTTGGGTCCTACTAAAAATTCTAGATATTATTTATCTACCATACCATATGTCTAAATTGAACTGTTTTTGAATTATTGTCATTTGAAATTTAAAATAAAAATAACCGATCAAGTGCAAGTTGAACTTGCGCAATTAGTGTTCCGTACGTTGATTGCTTTTAAAATAAAAACACGCTCTAAATGAGTTTTCAACAAAGTTTGTTTCCAATCTTTACTGAAAACTGATGACATTGAATTTTTTTTTTTTTTTTTTTTTTTATATAACAGGTAAATTATTAAAGGTAATGCCCTTGTGATAATTTTCGTCCAATCTATACCCCGTGGAGAATATTCTAGAATTTTTTCAAAATTTTTTGATCAGTACTTTTCGAGATAAGGTGGGGGGACAGCGATTTTTTGCGATTTTTAAAAATAATACAAAGGAAAGTGTGCGCAAGTATTACATTATATATATATATATATATATATATATATATATATATATTTTACTCGTTGTTAACTCGATGACCTAGTAAAAAATTTTTTTCACTTCCGATTCCACCCCCCAAAACTAACTCCTTAAGTGAAAAATTTAACTTCCAAAACTACGTGACTGTGATGAGGCCATCAATTCCTATATTATTACCAAATTTCAACGTTCTATCACAAATAGTTTCGGAGAAAATCGGGTGTGACAGACGGACGGACAGACAGACACTGAAGTCATCTTATAAGTGTTCCGTATGGAACACTAAAAAGATAAAAAAAAACTAGTAATAAATACTCTAGGTTTATTTTTAAGGTAACAATTGCTCAAAATGCCTACCGTTAGTAGCGAGGCAATGACCCAATCTGTCATAAACGGCCTGAACAGAGTTTTGCAGAGAATCCGGGGTGATCTGTTCTACTTTATATTGAAATCTTTGTTGTCAAATTTCTACAGTTTCAGGTCAACTTCGGTAACCTTTGGTTTCCAAATGAAAAAAATCGAGTGGCGTAAAGTTGGGATTCCTTGCAGACCATTCTACAGCACTTTTTCTACCCATCCATCGATTAGGAAAAATCGCATCCAATTATCTACGAACATTGATTTCATAGTGAGGAGGTGCACCGTCCTGTTGATACCACAGATTCCTGTTATGGGTATCCAAATTATATTCATTTGAAAAAAGACCTGTACAAGTTGGAATAACTTACTCTTGGAGTAACTGTAAAACCGTTCTCCTGTTCCGCCAAGATCTCGCAAAATTAAACGCGTCTATTGTCGTTATCGGATAGTTTTTGCAATAGAATGGGTTTGTGTGGATGCAATTTTTTTCATTCAGTATACTACTTAAGGTAGCCTTTACTTATTTTGTGATCTAGGCAAA
Organism: Pachyrhynchus sulphureomaculatus; assembly: GCA_019049505.1. Lineage (NCBI taxonomy): Eukaryota > Metazoa > Arthropoda > Insecta > Coleoptera > Curculionidae > Pachyrhynchus > Pachyrhynchus sulphureomaculatus. The sequence goes on from CM032455.1 coordinate 78,414,997, forward strand.
GCTGACAAGTGGCTGTATAGGGATTTTCTGTAATTTCCTCTAAAATATCTAACTTTTTATAATCACTTGTTGTAACTTTTGGAGGCTCAGATTTAGAATGATCCTTAACATGACCTGATTTTCTAAATCGTTTTAATATTTTGCTAACTATGGGTAATAGGTTTCTCGATTCGGATATTCTGCGTTAAAATGATCACACACCTCCTGTTGTGTTCTCCTAGGGTCTCCGTAATCAACCATGATTAACAAAGTGATTCTTTCAGTTTCTGTTAAATGTACCATTATGATATTACGCTCAAATTGCAGTTTCACAAAATGCAGCAATAAACGTTTCCGTCAATAAATCATTTTTTGACGCGTTAAGTCGTTATCTGAGAATAACGCAAGCCAGCTTAATTTTTTTTTTATTTTGACCTCCTTAATTTCAAATATCATTAATTCTCAAACATTTCAATTTAGACATATGCTATGTTAGACAAATAATATCTAGAATTTTTAGTAGGCCTCAAAAATAAAATAGTATGACGGCTTTCCATTTAAAAAAATTTAAGATGGTGTAATTTCTTCGAACTGATATTTCAGAACATTTTATTGTGAACGTCAGTATATATATATATATATATATATATATATATATATATATATATATATATATATATATATATATAGATATGCATATATATATATATATATATATATATATATATATATATATATATATATATATATATATATACATATATATACATATCTATATATATATATATATATATATATATATATATATATATATATATAGATATGCATATATATATATATATATATATATATATATATATATATATATATATATACATATCTATATATATATATATATATATATATATATATATATATATATATATATATATATATATATATATGTATATATATATATATATATATATATATATATATATATATATATATATATATATAATAACTGTAATGTTATATAAAGAGTACTGTGAAACGTTACAAAATAACTTGACATCCCTGCCAATGTCTCCTTATTATACAAAAAGTTATAGCCTAATGAGACGCGGAGGCAAACGATTGTATATATACGGGGTGTAATGAAAATCATCTAATATATTGAAACAGCTGACTTGGGATCATGTAAAAGCACATTTAATGTGTTTTTCTGAAATTCGAACATTTTTGGAAAATTTTAAAAAAAAGGCAAAACTGGATTTTACTGCCAAAGTAGACAGGCAGTCTTTGTATGAAATAACTCAGGGGCAGGCACTTTGTTCTTTGTCTACAACACGATTTTTTTCATCAGTTATAGATTTTCAAATTTTAAGTACAATTAATCTCATAACAAATCAAAATAATAATAGATCATACAACATACGCCTAGTAACAACGATATCTAACCATAATTAAGAAGATTTGTTGTCTATTACTATTAACACGCGACAAGTGCCTTTATATTCTGGGATATTGCTACTTAACCGACATTGACTTCTCAGTTAACCTTTCATGTTTAGGCAAAATAAAAACAGAATTTCAAAAAGGTTCTTCTAATAGCAATGCAAAGATTAATACCGACATGGTAAACAATTTTCTTATTACAAAAGTTTTTTTAGTGCTAAAGTGAAAAAACGAGGTAGGTTTAAAAAAGATTTGTTTATTATTTTTATTTTTTTTATTTAGCAGCAGTTTGGAATCTATAAAAATTTAAACAAAAGGTATAAAATTGTTTTTCTTTATATTTTTTTGTGCAGTAAAACACGTATATGAATTACATCCTGATAAAATACTTAAAGTATACATAAATGTGCAACATAAGATTTCCTTTATCTAACCACACAACCATTCTGCAATATCAGCAAATAAAGTTTATAAATATATGTAACGAACAATAGCAGAGTGAGTGTGTCTGTTGTATCAAGTGTCTTAAAAAGTTTTCTGTTGAGAACCGAAAAAAATAAAAGTTTTTAGAATTCAATCAAGTTGTTTTTTAAAAACGTTATAGTCGCTCCCACGATTATAACTTATGTATTTAACTGAACGATATATTTTTTGTGCTTAATATCTCATTGAATTTACACATATATTTACATATAAAACTCTATAGGCTGTTTTAAATATATTTGTAGTATTTATATTTTTTTTAAACCCCAGAAAATAAGAAAATACAACTTTTGCATAAAAATATTTATATAAAACTTTATTAATTTACAGTTTCCATTGATAATGCAGTAGTTTATCTCCAAATTAAAAATAAATATCACAGAAAAATTAAAGAGCAAATTTAAAGTCAAACATTATATTTTTAGGACTTCTAGTGGACAACACTCTACAGTTGAGTAATAAGGTGGATTTTTATATTTCTGACATTATATAAGTAAGAACATCAAAGAGGAATCAGTAATGACTATTGTATTATTATTTTGACAGCAGAAGTATTTTAAACACTTGAAAAAAATCCGATAGCTCTAATCATGATTCTGGCTAATGTCAGTAATAAAATTAAATCAATAAAAGTAAAAGGTACGCGTATTTTTTGATATGGAAGATGATAAAAATGTCTACTGTTTTCTTTCAAATATGCCTGTTTTTTACATACCTTATTATCCTGTATTCCTGCATATTTCTAATTTTCTTCTGCAGCCATTTCTATTCAGTTATGTAACTGATTCACATTTTTTAATTTGCTCACTTTTATACCAATTGCCTAAGTGTACCCCATAAAACCAAACGCTGTATGAAATAAAATAGCACCAGATCCATATATTTACAAACATAAACTTAAAAGATCTTAAGACACTCCAAACGAAGGGAAAATCACAAAATTGCAATGTAACCTTTCATAAAATTTTTGCTATATACAGATATTTTATAATCTAAAAGACAATTAATTTACTAGCGTTCAACATATTTTTTCATCGGCATTACGTACGTAAATGATTTCTTCTTCTTCCCTTTGATGTTATACACCCATGACTTTATTTAATTTTTAGTGCACATAAAAAAATTATTTTGAGATACTGATTTGCAGCAAGCTATTTTTGTTTTTCATGTATTCTGCTTCTATTTTTGGTTTCTTAAATATTAATTTTTGAGGATATTGTTTTTATTCTCCTTAAAGTTTAAATTTTTTTACTGTAAAAGAGCAACTAACCAATAAAATTAGTAAGTCCACGTATATATTTTGGCTATAATATTTTGTGGTAGAAAACTAAAAAAAATTAAAAAATAATATTTTTAAAAATTTACTTGTCACTGGTGGCGTCGCTTTGTTGCAACTTGTTTTGTGTAATTTTATTGAAAAGATCTGAGTTGAATAAAGAAGTAATTGAAACAAAGAAAGCATAGTTTATCGTTTTTTCCTGTGGATGGCGTGATGGTTTTTTGTATGTTTGTCGACATTTTTCATCGTTTTCCAATAATTTATGCCTAATAAAGTGATTATAAAAATTAAAAGAAAAGTATCATTAAAAAAATTAGCTCAAATCAACTACAGGGAAACTCGCCAAATCAAAAGTCAACGGGTTGAGATTTTCAGAATAAGTAAATATTATATAGCCATGAATGCATTCTCTTATCACTGGTTTTAGATGGATTACAGTATTATAATATTACAAATATTCTTAGAATAATAATTCCGGAACAAATGGATTAAAATGTTTAGTAAGTAATGGGATTCCACAACAACTCATTTTTGGATAATGAAGATTAAAAAACAATTTTACAGTGCCCCTTCGGTAATTAGGAGGTAATCATTTTTTATATATTTTTTTGTTAAATTTATTGTGGAAGGTCTAGTTATACCACAGTAATACTGTAAATGTCACGGGCTTGATAACAATCAGCCATATTATTTATTTACTAGTGGCAGAGTGAAAATAGTATTGTTATTTCATTCATTTCATCAATTCTTCATGAAAGGATTTCCCAGCTCATGTTGTAGAACTATCGGAATACTGTCTAATAAATACCTATTTTGTCTTCAACGGTCAGATATACAAACAAACAGATGGAGTGTCGAAAGCATCCTCCCTTTCACCAGTAATAGCCAATGATGTATTTTGAAATAGACGCCCTTAAAAACTCACCACTCAAACCCAAACTCTGGAAACGACATGTCGATGACATCTTTGTAATTTGGCCCCATGGACGAAATGAATAAGATAACTTCCTGACGTATTTAAATAGAATCCGCCACCGCACACACTTCACTTTGGATGTAGAAGAAGAAAAAAGCCTTCCTTTCCATAACGCGAAAAAACAACGGTCAACTTCAATACTCAGTCTACCGGAAGCCCATTCATACCAATAGATATTTAAAAGCTGCTCACACCACCATCCATCCCAAATCCAGTCGGTAGCCAACACTCTCGTATCGAGATCATAACGACTCACCGAAACAGACACGAGACAGCAAGAAATTACACGAATCACTAGGGCTCTTAAGCAACATGCATATAAAGACAGACAAGGACAGAAGAACGCGACCTCAACCAGAGTAGAGTCCTATTACCATATGTGAAAGGAGTTACAGATAGGATTGGAAGAGTCCTAAGAAAACACAACATAGGCACAGCATACAAACCACAAAACACTCTGGTAGACATCCTGAGTAAACCCAGGGACAAGAGAAAACTGGAAAACCATGGAGTTTACAGCATCCCATGAGGAGACTGCCACAAAATTGTATGTAGGACAAATAAACAGAAGAATTTCTACCCAGATTCAAGAACATAAAATAAGTATCAAAAACAAACAAACATACAAACACGATACTAGTGAATGAAGTCGCAAAAAAGTTTGCCGCAAGCGCGTTCCCTTGCAATACACAGCCTAAACCATTAAATATGGAATAATATTATGTAGCAAAGAATATCTATAATCTATAATATATATAAAATACAATGTCTCTCTGGCTGTCTGTGTGTCCATTAGTGCGTTTATCACTCGAGAACCACTTATCCGATTTACGTATCTTTTTTTTTAAATTCATACATATATTCTTTGGCCAGGTTATATAATAATAATAATAATCTATATCTATAATATATATAAAATGCAACGTCTCTATGTCTGTCTGTCCGTTAGTGCGCTTATCCCTCTAAAACCACCTATCCGATTAACGTAATTTTTTACATTCATACATATGTTCTCTGACCAGGTTATAGATATACATATTTTATTGCATCTATAATATATATATAAAATGCAAAGTATCTCTGTCTGTCTGTCTGTCCGTCCGTCCGTTAGTGCGCTTATCACTGGAGAACCACTTGTCCGATTCACGTACTTTTTTTTAAAATCCATACATATGATCTCTGGCCAGGTTATAAATTATATTTTTTTACGATAGGTAGCATAAGGAATGAGCAGTGACGATAATAGTGAATGAAGTCGGAAAAAAGTTTGTTGCTAGCGTGTTCTCTTGCAATACACAGCCTGAACCATTAAATATGGAACAATATTATGTAGCAGAGAATATCTGCAATCTATAATATATATAAAATGTAATGCCTCTCTGTCTGTCTATCTGTCCATTAGTGCGTTCACGCGAGAATCACTTATGCGATTTAAGTGTTTTTTTTTTAAAATTCATACATTTGTTCTGGCCAGGTTATCTATAATCTTCTGTCTATAACATATATAAAATGCAACGTCCCTCTGTCTGTCTGTCTGCCTGTCTCTCTGCCTGTCTGTCTGTTTTTTTGTTAGTGCGCTTATCACTGGAGAACCACTTATTCGATTTACGTGCTTTTTTTTAAAACATACATATGTTCTCTGGCCAGGTTATCTATCTATAATATATATAAAAATGCAACGTCTCTCTGTCTGTCCGTTAGTGCGTTACGTGCTTTTTTTTAAAACATACGTATGTTCTATGGTCAAGTTATAGGATATATTTTATTGCGTTAGGTAACCTAAAGAATAAGCAGTGACGATAATAGTGAATCAAGTCGGAAAAAAAGGTTACCGTTACCGCGTTCTCTTGCAATACACTGCCTAAACCATTAAATATGGAACAATATCATGTTGCAAAGAATATAATATGTATAAAATGCAACGTCTCTCTATCTGTCTGTCTGTCCGTTAGGGCTTGAGAACCACTTATCCGATTTACGTGTTTTTATAAATTTATACATGTGTTCTATATAATTCGATATAAGCCTAGATAATGGGAGATAAGGCGAGATAATGGGAAATAAGTATAAATAATGGGAGAGAAGCCTAGATAATGGGAGTTATGGTGAGATAATGGGAGATAAGGAGAAATAATGCGAGATGAGCAGAGATAAGCCTTGATAATGGAAATTATGTAGAGATAATGGGAGATAAGGAGAAATAATGGCAGATATTTTATTACGTTAGGTAACATAAGGAATAAGCAGTGACGATAGTAATGAATCAAGTCCACGCGAGCCGAGCCGTGGACACTTCTAGTATATATATATATATATATATATATATATATATATATATATATATATATATATATATATATATATATATATATACATATATATATATATATATATATATATATATATATATATATACATATATATATATATATATATATATATATATATATATATATATATATATTATATATATATATTGAAGAGACCAAATAACTTGAATGTATTAAGTTTAGTTTGATACATGAAGTATCTTTCCATTTATTTACTTTTTAATACCCTACATTAACTGTACAGGTAGAGAAATAAGAGAATAATAAAAACGTTTAAGTTTGTTGAGTTCTTCGATTGTCGAAATTTTCTTAAAACCAAATTTCTAGTCTAGAAAATTCAAGGTATTGTCGAATGAGTGTTGTCAATGAATTATTTAGTTAACACGCAATGTGAACATATAAAATTTATAAATAAATTTTAGGCCTCATTAAAGCTGGTTGCGGAGTTATTTTTATAATTACAAATAAATTGGCCAAAAACTTTCTTTTATTAAGTGAATGGTCGGACACATCTTATATTTAATATTGAGAATTACACACGTACAACATTGTTTTAGTAACGAAGTTACCTGAAAACGATTGTTCGTGAGAAACTATTTTTTGCATTCTAATATCAAGTTTTATATTTTTGTAAAATATACTTAGCATAGATACATGTTTGAATAGGTTTATTTTTACTTTCTATGGAATGAGGTTATTGAATGATCTTTATTTAAAAGAAATACTGCTTGGCTGCGTTGCAATACGATATGCATGAATGGAAAACAAAATTGCCGCTTAACAGTACAAAACATATTTGAAATATCAAAACACAATGTATTAATTTTACTCCCAATTGAATTATATTTGCTAAAAACGATTAGGTTACCTATATAAAATATATAGTTTATTTTCTAAAATTATTTATATCTACACTGAAGCAATGACCCAATTGTATATAGATCATCGGTTGAAGAAGAAAATTATTGAATCATTTTACTTCAATAAGTAGCGCATTCGTGCAAAAATCATCCTCCGAGATTTTTACTACACTTTTCATTTCAGGGCCTCTACATTGCGAAAAAGATAATTTTTACTTTTTTCAGGTCATTTCCCTGCCTTCCTTTTAACACAATCACTCGCGATAGAAATAAGATATTAATTTAAAATTTGGTATACATACAGTACTGAAAGTGAGATCTATAGTTTTTGAGCTATATCACCTCTTAGGAAGTTGCGAAAGAGATGGACTAACTCTTGTTGAGGAAACGAATACATTCTAAACATTATTGTTTATAGTCAAGCCAATAAGGAGTATTAAGGATACGAGAACGGGTTAAATAAGATAGCTTCGAATATAAGCCTTTTTAAAGATTTTGAAGTGGAACAATCTGAAAAATTACAATTTCTTTGACATTTCTAATCTACTAGCTACCAAATAGCATGGTAATGTGATTAATAGAGTAGCCTCAAAAGCAATAGCATAATTTAATTTTTTTTCTTTGTTACTCTTTGCATGAAAGCTAATTTTAGGAATATTTTTTTTTGTCAAACATGTAAAGAAGGCGCCGAGAGTAAAGATCGTAGCCTCATATATAACCAGTAATGCGTCCGTTGCAGAGTTCCGGGAGTTTATCGATATAAAAATTGTAGTAGTATTTTAATGAATTTAGAGCTTCAGGCGCTGACGGAATTCCTACCACAATATTCAAAAAATGCGCGAGCAAACTAACACAGGTTTTCTGTAGAAAGAGAATATTTCCTTTCTGCTGGAAATGCGCTACAGTTCAGATGATACCTAAGAAAGGCAGGACATTAAAAAATATACCGATATGAAGAATGGAAGTGGAAGGCTTCAAAGTTATTGAGTAGGAAAAGAAAATTGTGAAAAACTTTTCTCTTATCAATTTCTTAAGAATACATATAATAATAACCAATAGGGGGCGTTAGGCACTATGTTGCGAGCTAGGTTATAATGACTCAAAAATGCTCCAGATCTTTAGGTAAAAATTATTGTCAAACTGGGCAAATTATCGGCTGGCATTTTATTAGTAAAAAACCGGTAAAGTGCAAGTTGAACTTGCACAATTAGTGTTCCGTACGTTGATTGCTTTTAAAATAAAAAAAACCGGTCAAGTGCAAGTCGAACTTGCACAATTAGTGTTCCGTACGTTGATACTTTTATAATAAAAATTTTTGTTACGGAGTTATAAAATGATCAATGATGTCACAAAACATACCCCAAATGAGTTCTCAACAAAGTTTTTTTCTGATCTTTACTGAAAACGGATGACCTTGAAATTTTTGTTTTTATTTATATACCAGATAAATTATTAAAGGTAATGCACTCGTGATAAGTTTCGTTTAATCTACACCCGTGGAGAATATTCCAGAATTTTTTCAAAACTTTTTGATTAGTGGTTTTTCGAGATAAGGCACCGATTTTTCGCGATCTTTTAAAAATAATATACAGAAAAGTGTGCGCAAGTATTACATTATATATATTTTTGAACTCGTGTTTTTACAAGCTTTCATTTTTGTTTCACTTCCGATTTCATCCCTCAGAACCAACCCCTTAAGTCAAGCTTTAACTTTCAAAACTACAGGGATCTGATGAGAGCATCAATTCCTATATTAGTGCCAAATTTCAACTTCCGATGTCCACTAGTTTCGGAGAAAATCGGGGTGTGACACACGGACAGACAGGTGGCGAAGTGATCTTATAAGTTTTCAATACAGAACACTAATAAACGAAGAAATGAGACTAAATTGTTTACAACAAAATATTATCAGTTATGTTATATACATTACCAACTTGGTCTATTAGTTGAATTTTATTTTACACAGTTTTCATACTTCTAAAAGGTAACATATTTTTCAACCACTGCCGGCCAAATACTGTTAACAGTTTATACTAATCTAGTGCTGAGCTACTAAGTATTTTTTGTTTCTGTTACACTGTTACTATTATTAAACAAACGTGGTAATATTAATTCCTTTTACAATGCTGCTTTATTAAGATTTTACAATTTATCTGGAAATTGTGGCATTTTCAAACAGCGGAGTTATTTCTTGGGTTTATAAGAACTATTTTACATTATTTGTTCTGTAAAAAGATATAATTAATTTGTGAAAATCTATCTATAACAAAGCGAGAGCCTGAAAATTATATTCATGTATAATTTGACTATTTTTACCCAGATATGTATTTTAACAACTACATGAGATTACACTGGTCAACAAAAAAAAGAAAATTGCTTGTTTCTTGTGATTTTTTTTTGTTTCTATCTCAAATTGACGCGTATTTTTTAAATATGGCAACAATTTTTCTCTAACAGCTTTTGTTTTTGAGTTATAGCTAACTACCCTCATTTACTATTTTTACTTAGATTTTCATTTTTTATTGGACACTCAAATATATTTTGTTGTTGTTTTAGATATGGCTTCGTCAAGAAGATGTTGTGTGCTTAAACCCGATTGTTTTTGCTATATTTGTGGTGAATATATATTTGCAAAATATCGAAAACCTATATCGGACTTTGTGAAAACTGCGTATCATCAATACTTTAAAATAAAATTATGTAATCAGGACAAGCCACGGGTTCCTCATATTGTATGCCAGAAATGTGTGGTATGTCTACGGTTATAGTCCAGTGGAAAAAACAGATGCAATAATGTTCGTAACACCCATGATTTGGCGAGAACCTCGAAACCATCATGACGATTGCTACTTCTTCGTTGTGAAAATAAACGGAATTAACCCTGGAAATCGAAGTAAGTGGTCATATCCTAACTTATCTTCTGCTCAACGATCTCAATTAAAATCACAAGAGGTACAACCCAGCACGTCTAAATCTTCTGATGATCCAAATCTCTGTAAACCCGAACGAAATACATCAAGTGAAGACTCTGATTCAGACTACAAATGTAGCCTTTCAGAACCTCAACCATTTAATCAAAAAGAACTAAATGACTTAGTAAGAGTTCTGAACTTACCAAAAGAAGCTTCTGAAATTTTAGCATCTCGTTTAAAAGAAAAAAATTTGCTTACTCCGGAAACCAACATTACATTTTATCGTACCCGAGAAAAAAAATCTGTTACCGTATTTTTCTCAAGAGAAGGATTTAGTTTTTTGTAACGATGTTGGTGGTATTTTGCAGCAGATGGGATTAAAACAGTACCAACCTAGTGATTGGCGTCTTTTCATAGACATCAGCAAAAGAAGTTTAAGTATGTTTTGCTTCATAACGGTAACAAGTACGGATCTATACCTATTGCACATTCGACGACTTTAAAAGAAGAATACGCAAATGTTTCTAAGGTTATGGAAAAAATTAAGTATCAAGACCACACACATTTGTGTTGATCTGAAAATGGTTCTTTTAGGTCAACAAGGGGGTACACAAAGTTCCCTTGTTTCATGTGTCTCTGGGATAGTCGTGACAAACAACATCATTGGTCACAAAGTTTGGCCAGTGCGGGAAGAGCTAAAAGTTGGTACAAAAAATGTTATAAACGTGCCTTTAGTTAGCCGAGACCCCATTATACTTCCACCACTTCATATTAAAAACTCGGCATAATGAAACAGTTTGTGAAGGCGCTTGACAAAAGTGGCGAATGTTTTAATTTTCTTTCACTCAAGTTTCCAGGATTAAGTTCAGAAAAATTGAAAGCTGGTATTTTTGATGGGCCACAGATTAGGCAACTCGTGAAAGATCCTAATTTTTGTCAAATCAATGACTGAAGTCGAATCCAAAGCTTGGAAGTCATTTGTTTTGGTTGCTTCCTAGGCAAAAATAAATCTGACGACCATGTCGAGCTTGTTGAGTGCATGCTATCGAACTTGCAAGAGCTAGGGTGCATCATGAGCATAAAAATCCACTTCCTGCACTCGCATTTAGACCGATTTCTACAAGATCTGGGTGATTTTAGTAAGGAGCAGGGTGAAAGATTGGATGGAAGAGCGTTATCAGGGGCGGTGGGACTCACATATGATGGCAGACTACTGCTGGAGTTTGCAACGAGATCTACCTAAAGTCGTTCATTCAAGGAAATCTTATAAATGATCATTTGCTAGTGTTCAGTAGAAATTTTGTTAACATAATGTATAATGTATTTGCATTTTTTTGGAAAAATAATAAAACTGTATATTTCAAAAAGTAAAGCTGTTAGCAATCTCCCAGTATTTTTTTCATAGTCAGGGCCATAGAAATACCCAATAACAGAAAAAAAAATAAAGGAAACAAGACTTGTGTTGACCAGTGTTATCAGTTCATTAAAGTAGGGTTGTTGCAGGGAAATTCATTGTAAATTTAAATCCATCTATTAGTACATATTGTACTTTTTAACCTGAAAGTGTACCAAAATTAGGTATTTCATTTTGAAACTTAGTTTTTTAATGTATTGCAATAGTCATTTTAAAAACTTGTTAATTTAGAACAGGGAAAATGAAATCGAGTTACATGAACACACAGTATCGATATTTCAATATGTGAGTAATTATTCTCCATATACCAAAACTGATATCGACTCATGCCTTAACTTTTCAAATTACAACTAGCAAATGTCGAATGCTTTATTTACGTAATTACATCGAAAAATTGCACATATCAAAGGTAATAACGAAATTTTTTGAAGATATTCTAAATACGATAACATTATACATTGTATTTTTTGTATTTTAGCACCCATTGTTTTGTAAATGGCTAAAATAATATACTGTCGCATGCTTCAGGGGTAATTATAATTGTAAAATCAAATTTAAATGTTAAAAGGCAATTCCAAACTTACTAGTTGTAATTAATTCTGACAGTTGTCGTGACACTTACACCCCGCGAGTATTTTTTCCTGGTTCTTAATTAGAATATTCAATATTTATTATAAAATAAGTTTTTTATAGTAAAATATTTATGAAATGAAATGGATGAGATAGAGGGTTATAATAATATATTTCTATTCAGAGTTCTTGTGTTTCCATTATTTTCAATTTAGTATAGAAGGGATTGAGACCTAATTACAGAGTAACGTAAAAAATTTTGAGTTGAATATAGAACAAGTTTTCAACATACAAACCGTTAAGTTGATGGAAACGTAGTTATAGCACAGCATGCAAAATATTAATTATATTTACTCGCCTTACTAACGAGTAGTATTTTATTCATAAGAAAACTATGTTCAGAAATCTTTGCTTTTCTTAACTTTTTCACGGTTTTTAAATCACGAAGAACACATTTTTTTCCATTTTCGCCTGTCTGTCTATCTGACTGGCGGTTTATCGATCTGTTGATAAAATAACTCTCAAACAAGGTAATAATATAATACGTAAAGTATGGATAAAATCTATAATTCCTTATTGATATAGTTTCAGGAGAATGGGGTGAGAGAGATGGGAATTCATTTGCCCTTCACATGAGAAAGTCAAAGTCAGAACTTATTTTAGAACTACGTGCTTGCACGGAAAGAACTGAATAAATCACATATTTTGAGTTGTTTTCTGAAATTAAAATTTGTTACATTCAAGAAATTCCCGATATTTTTTAAAAACCTATCGAAACATTTAATGGTTGTTACTATACTGTGCTATAAGATGCGTACAGTTTAGAATTTTGGACCAATTCTTTGTAAATATTATTTGAAATTTGTGAAGAAACATTGAGTTTTCGAAAAAAATTGATTTAAAAATTGGGTAAAATTTATTTAAATCGTAACAAAACGCTATAATTTTATATACAAAACTTGAACATAATTCAATATCGTACAAAAATTTCACCCAAAATATTTTAAAACCTCTTTCTTAAGATTTCCTTTTCCAGCCCTATGTTGTACGATATTAGGCGGAACAAGGTTAAATTGTTATATCGAATTTTTGATGAGATTATATTGTACAGGGTGAGTCAACGATAGAGTAAAGTTCATTATCTCATTTGTTTCGGGAATGACGACAAAATGTTAAATACAATAGTTTAAGGGAATGTTAAGGTGCACAGTACATACAGGGTACTTCAAAAAAGTGTGGCCGATAAAACATATGTTTTTTTTAAATGGAACATCCTATTTTCTAATTTATTTTTAAATTTTGCGTAAAATTTTATAACTTTTTATTAATAATATTATATACCTAAATCTAATAGTTTTTCTAATATTTCAAATTTTTCAAAAAAAATACTAGTTTTCAGTTTTGTAAAAAATTGGCAGTAGCGCCATTGTTCTGAAGGCGAAATAATTTGTCCGAGCGTTCTATAGAGATGAAGGAAAAGATATATGTAAAGAAATTTGAGTTAGATGCTACAGGGTGTTTAAAATAAATTTATGCATTTTAAATTGAAAAATCTCAAATTTTTTAAATGGCACACCCTGTATATTATTTTTTTTTTTTTTGGTAGATTTTACAAAATCCTCCCACTTTTATTAAGTATGTCATATACCTATTTCTAATAGTTTTCGATTTATTTTGAATTTTTCAATTTTTTCCCTTGTTTTTAATACACATACCCTATAACATCACAGCTGCCAAGACAAAATAAAAATGTAGGCATTGTCAAATTGTGACATGTCTATTAAGCAAGTAAAAATAGTTTAATTTGTTGTTGTAAGTGAGGTATAAAGGTAATAGTTATGGATTTTCCTAAAAATGAATTAATTGATATGGTTCATATACTGGGCGAGGCGGGAAAAAATTGTCTTTTGGCAGTAAGGCTTTACGGAGCGAGGTACCCTAATAGACGTATACCATCTAGAAAATCTTTTCAGTGCTTAATAGAACGGTTTGATGGTAGTGGTAACGTTAAGTATACGAAACGGAAATTAGTAAACCAGAATACTACCAATGAGGAAAAAGAAATGGAGATTTTACTTCATGTTGAAGATAATCTCCAGGTCAGCAGCCGTCAACTAGCTGACTTATCTGACACATCCCAATCTACGGCTAATCGCACTACGAGAAAATACAAGTATCATCCCTTTCATATGGAACTACACCAAGAACTTCAAAATCGTGATTTTGAACCACGAATAAACTTTTGTACCACCAGGAATGGAGCAATAGAGGCCGATCCAAATTTTTTATCCAAAATAATGTTTTCTAATGAAGCAACAGTTCGCAGTAATGGAGCAGTTAACAGCTATTACATGCCTTATTATTCAACAGTTAATCCATTTTGGGTCCGGGAAGTTCAGAGCCAAAACCATTGGTCGCTTAATGTATGGTGTGGAATATTAAATTTTCGAATTATTGGTCTATATTTTTTTCGCGAACCGCTAACGGGCCTAGATATCTAAATTTTTTACAAAACGAATTACCCCAGCTTCTTGAAGAAGTTGATAATTTTGAAAGGAAACAAATGTGGATTCAACAAGACGAAACTCCTGCTCATTACCCACAAAAATGGATCGATAGGGATGGATTCATTCAGTGGCCCTCACGATCATATGACTTAACAACTTTAAACTTCTTTTTGTGGGGCTACATTAAAGATCGTGTTTATGTGAATCCCCTACAACACCAGTAGATATAGAAAATAGGATACGGGTTGCGTGCAGGACAATAACGCCCTTTATGCTAAGGATAGTGAAGGAAAATATAGTAAAACGACTAAACGTGTATTCAAGTAGACGGGCATATTTTTGAACATTTATTACATCATAATAATTAATCATTAGCTAAGTTAAACTAAATTAAAGGTATTATTAACTATTTGTTTAAGTTTTCACAATAGCGTAAGTGTATTAAAAACAAGGGTAAAAATTGAAAAATTCAAAATAAATCGAAAACTATTGGAAATAGGTATATGACATACTTAATAAAAGTTGGAGGGTTTTGTAAAATCTATCAGACAAAATAATAATATACAGGGTGTGCCGTTTAAGAAATTTGAGATTTTTCAATTTAAAATAGTCGAAATGAATTAATTTATTTTGAACACCCTGTAGCATCTACCTCAAATTTCTTTACATATATCTTTTTCTCATCTCTATAGAATGCTCGTACCAATTATGAGTATTCCGCCTTCAGAAATAATAACGCTACTGGCAATTTTTTGCAAAACTAAAAACTAGTATTTTTTTAAAAAAAATGAAATATTAGAAAAACTACTAGGTTTAGGTACATAACAATATTAATAAAAAAGTTATAAAATTTTACGCACAATTTAAAAATAGATTAGAAAATAGGATGTTCTATTTAAAAAAACTTGTTTTGTATCAGCCACACTTTTTTGAAGAAACCTGTATACTCAAAAATAATTTTAAACTGTGCACCTTAATATGCCCTAAAATTATTGTATTTAACATTTTTTCGTCATTCCCGAAACAAATGAGATAATGAACTTTACTCTTCATTAAAAAGTTATTTGTAATTTTATCGAGGCAATGTTTGAATTTTTACTATTTCACAGAAACATTCCTCGATAGTAATTCATTCGTATGCGCACTTATCATGAAAGTTTGGATTCCATGACCTACGTAATGAAAATTAAAAAAGCATTACTTATATAGATAGATAGATATTAATAGAAATATAATAAAGTTAATGTAAATCCTTTAAATATATAGGAACAATTGAAATTTATAAATGATCCTTAGAAACTTAAAAAGTTCGCATAAGCAAACAGAATCCTCATTTTGCATATTATTGGAAGATTCAATATATCTTAGATAAAAACTGAAGGCAATCAGCAAATTGAGTTGGACAGTAGTTTTTTGTCCCAGAGGTCAAAATGAAATTATTTCATTTTGACCTCTACATTTTCAACATTGTGTTCCGAAAGAACCATTTACCAGACAGAGGAAGTAATACTGTATAAACTAAAATTTTTCAAGGAAAAATGTAGGTGGTATTTTGGCATACTCGAGAATGATAAGTTGTAATGAATCATCGCTTGATGATATGTTAACCAGGAAAATGATTGGTCGATGATAATGACAAATTAAGCAGAAAAACAACTTTCGATAAGCGTCAACTGATATGGAAATAAATTTATTAAAGGACAACAATAATTACTTTTTAATTTCTTAAAATAAAAATAAACAAAAATTTCAAATTAATCACCAAAAGTTAAACCTCATTAACTTGCATACGAAACTATACGTAAAGGTGGCAAGAAAGCTATTAAATGTAGTAGTTCTCCTTGTAGGAAAAATATTTTTTTTATTGCTAGTGTCATTTTATATGGAATTGCAGACTTGTATAGTGGTGGTATTAGATATAATATTATTTTGATATGTTAATTGTTGTAATCAAGTACCATTAACCGATTAATTAACCAGTAATCATAAAAGGGGTTTTAAATATCAACTCCTGATTTAGATCAATTAGTAAGTGTGCAATCAGCTTTCAGTTACTTATGCATGAAATAACAATTTTTTTCTAACAACTACATCTAGTGACTTCAATTTAGAAAAACTTCAGTTAGTTATCAATACATTTTAAGTACAATTAGCCAAGTTTTATGTCAACCTATAACAGAATTTTTCCAGGCACACGTTAAGTTTTATAACTTTCTGTTGTCTACGGACCTTGCATAGGCAGCTGCTATTCGAATACTCAAAGTAAAGAAGAAAATAGTATCCTATCATCAGCAAAGCTATATATTGTATTCTTTATCTTAGCTGATCCCTAATATAAGGAAGAAATAGAGTACGACACCAAATTGTATCTTAAAACATTCTGGCATTGATAATGAAGGTGTCAGAGAAAAATTTCAAACAAAACCCTTCAGACAAACCATATGAGCAAAAATGTGCCAAAAATGCGTCACGTCAAACGCGGTCAAAGGCCTTGGATATATTAAGCGCAACCGCTTCTCGAGACTGCCCATAATGTGGAATTGTGTTGTTCAAAATATAGAGTATAGAGGTTAGAATACCTCTCTTTATTATTACTTATTAATGCTATATTGGTAGTAGATAAAAATATAAATCTAGATATTTGAAAGATGATGGCTGATAACCTTTTTCATAACCTTTAACATTATTGAAAGCAATCTAACAGGTAACGAGTAGCAATCTGCTGAATTTAAGTGCACCCCATCAGGAAAGGAAGACTTCTTTGCTGTTGAAGTTGAAGTTGCAAGTCAGAAAACTAATGTTAGTCCGCTGGCACATTTTTTGAGTACGATGATAACCTTTTTTTAGTGTCTAGCCTCATTAGGATACACTCTCTGAAAACAACATCGGTCATGTTTGATACATTGAGAATAGTCGGTGGTGTTTTCTCTTAGTCATTAAGAGTAGACTGTGATTCAAACAGTTGGTAGTTTCAACAGATGTTCTCATACAATTTCTCGATGCTCTTAGTTCATCACAGCTGGTCAATATGGAACTAAGGACTCGACTTGAACTTTACCAGATTCTTTAAACTAACTTTAAAAAGGCAAGTTTTTAATTCAATACGTATATATGCAATATTGTATAATTGTCATAATATTTCGATAAGTTAGCCTCTATTATATATATATATATATATATATATATATATATATATATATATATATATATATATACATATATATATATATATATATATATATATATATATGTACATATATATATATATATATATATATATATATATATATATATATATATACATATATATATATATATATATATATATATATATATATATATATATATATATATATATATATATATATATATATATATATATATATATATATATATATATACATATATATATATATATATATATATATATATATATATATATATATATATATATATATATTTATACAGGGTGCCCCCATATGTATGGAAAAATGATTCCACAGCATTTATTAATCAGTGTATAAAAAAAATGTTTAAATAAAAGTTATAGGAAGTTATACGGCGCACATGCTGACAGTGACAATAAAGTGTTTTGAACTGTCAGTTCGAAGAAATGGCGCCATCCTAAATTTTTTTAAATAGAAAATCTATATATTATTTTGTTTTTGAGTCCTACTAAAAATTCTGTATATTATTTGTCTATCCTACCATATGTCTAAATTAAACCCTTTTGGAATTATTGATATTTGAAATTAAAGATATTAATAAAAAAAATTTTAACTGGTTCGTGTCAAACATTTACTGTCAAGTAACGACTTAACGCATGAAAAACTGATTTATTGATGAAAGCGTTTATTGCTGCATTTTGTGGAACTGCAATTTGAGCGTAATATCATAATGGTACATTTAACAGAAACTAAAAGAATCACTTTGTTAATGATGGTTGGTTACGGAGACCGCAGGAGAACACAAGTGTGATCTTTTTAAAGCAGAATATTCGAATCGAGAACCTAATGCCTAATCCGTAGTTAGCAAAACATTAAAACGATTTAGAAAATCAGGTCATGTTAAGGATCGTTCTAAATTTGGACCTCCAAAAATTAAAACAAGCGATGATAAAAAGTTAAATGTTTTATTGGACATTACAGAAAATCCCCCCATAGCCAC
This sequence comes from Pachyrhynchus sulphureomaculatus, assembly GCA_019049505.1. Classification (NCBI taxonomy): domain Eukaryota; kingdom Metazoa; phylum Arthropoda; class Insecta; order Coleoptera; family Curculionidae; genus Pachyrhynchus; species Pachyrhynchus sulphureomaculatus. Next base: position 78,433,911 of record CM032455.1, read on the forward strand.
TCGTCAGCTCTCCCTAGGCCACAACATAGGTAAAGGTCGTATACTGAATGAAGAAAAATTGCATCCATACAAACCCATTCTATTGCGAATTATCTGAAGATGACTGTGATAAACGCGTTGAATTTTGCGAGGTAAAGATGGAACGAACCAATAGTGATCCCAACCTAATCCATAATATTGTTTTTTCTGACGAGGCCTCATTTTGTCTTAACGGAAGAGTTAACAGGCATAACTGTCGGTACTGGTCTACTGAGAATCCTCACTCACACACGACAGTGTCTCTCTCAAAGACCACAAAAGATAAACGTGTGGGCAGGGATTTGTGGACGTCATATCATTGGTCTCTTTTTATCGATGGAAAGCTTACAGGACAGCGGTATTTACAGTTACTCCAAGAGCAAGTTATTCCAATTTGTGCAGGTCTTTTTCTCGATAAAAATAATCAATCAATAGGACGGAGCACCTCCCCACTGTGAAATCAGTGTTCGTAGATATTTGGATGCGATTTCTCCTGACCGATGGATAGGCAGAAGAGGTGCTGTAGAATGGCCTGCGAGGAGTACCGACCTTACTCCATTAGATTTCTTTTTATGGGGTCATTTAAAAACCAAAGTTTACAGAAGTCAACCTGAACTATAGACGATTTACAACAAAGAATTCAGTATGAAGTAGCACATATCACCCCGAATTCTCTGCAAAACTCTGCTTAGGCTGTTTATGATAGATTGGGTCATTGCCTGGCTGTTAACGGTAGACATTTTGAACAACTGTTACCTTAAAAATAAACTTGGAGTAGTTATTAATAGTTTTTTTACCTTTTTTTATTTTAATAATTCCAAAACAGTTCACTTTAGACATATGATAGGATTCAAAAATAAAATAATGTATAGGGCTTTCCATTAAAAAAAATTAAGATTGCGTAATTTCTTCGAACTGGCAGTTCAAAACATTTTATTGTCAACCTCAACATGTGCATCCTATAACTTTTATTTAAACATTTTTTTTGATACACTGATTAATAAATCATTATTCCATATATATGGGACACCCTATATGGATATATATATATATATATATATATATATATATATATATATATATATATATATATATATATATATATATATAATCTGCTGCTACTGAACATTTTGTGTGCAATCAAGTATTTTTGAACATAGATCACAGTAAATGAATCATTTAAATCGGTTTCGTAGTTCAAAAAATTATATTCTGACCTCTGACAGTAGTCAAGAGACAAAGTTTTGTCCTTGTCCTAACCCAAACAAAAAGAATGTCAATGTGATGCTTATGCAGTCCGTCTGGTAGGCACTTGGCGGGATGTATGATATGTTTTTTCTTTCTGCGCTGTTTTTATATACATATACTCTTTACTTAAAAATAAAATATATGTGAGCAACGCACCTTTCCTAACTAAGAGGAAAGACATAAAACTACTCGTAAAATTTAAGATAAAATTAAACAGATTTCAAGGAAGTGATAAAAGGAAGAAATAATATTTTTTTATCCTAAAAAGTTAGTACCTACCTGCTCATAAAAGAGAAATATAATGGACAAGAGAAATTATCTGTTATTACTCTAAACAAAAAACTTAGGAAATATAGGCACTACGTAAACATAAAAAATGAAACAAAATCTTGAAATTGGGGCAAGTTAACAACGACAGATATTTCTTCTGTTAATAATATTTTCGTGATTCAGCAAAAATATACTAACTCTGTGGAAATTAATAGGCGACATTATTTTCTGCATTTTATTTTGTAACTTTTCATTATTCTCTTAAAGTCCGTTAATGTTTTTTAATTTCAGATTTCTTGTATAATTTTGTATTAACATTATTTTAGCTGTTCTTTCATTATATATCACTGCTGGTTTTTTAAAGCACATATGTTTCCTAAAGACGAACTAAAATATCCATATTAGTTTTTATAACTACACGATTGTCATTATTGTAAAACCTATCACCTACCTATAGTTACTTCTAGTAGAATGCTAAGGATGTCATCGCTAACAAAATTAGCATAAATATATAATGCCTTTGGACTATTTTCTTTGAGGCTATGTTAAATCACAAGTTTACAGCAACAAACCAGATGATGTACTTGAAGCAAACATTCGTCGTGGCCAAAAATGCTGGCCCGACTCATGGAAAATTGGTCTCGTGTCTGCAAAAAGAGCCGCGGCGGCCATTTGAGCGATATCTTATTCAAATCTTAAAAGGCATAAAATTTCCCGCCAAATAAATGTTTCAGAACGAATTTTGTTTAAAAATTCTTTGTTTTATTCAACTTTAAAGTTAGGACGCTCTTAATGGAAAACCCTATTTATATATATGTATATATATATATATATATATATATATATATATATATATATATAGATATATATATATATATATATATATATATATATATATATATATATATATATATAAATATATATATATATATATATATATATATATATATATATATATATATATATATATATATATATATATATATATATATATATATATATATATATATATATATATATATATATAGACACTCTCGTTTCATCATTAGGTTACGCTTAAACTACAATGAAAAAAGAACAGATTTACGGATTAAGAACATTATGGGCATATTAAATTTTCTGAAATTAGAGTGGTTTTTGCACATTTTTCATTTTGGTAGTAATGAAGATATTTCTGCAATCCAAAGTAAGTAAGAATACTGACCGCAGATTAAATGTTTTTTCATATTCTGAGTCGCTATATTCGGATTTCTCTATCCTATCACGGTTTTATTTTTAACTTTCAAAGAAGAGTTTAATATTTAAAAAAGTCTACCCATTTAAATTTGGATTAAGTAAGTTAAAAAAAAAATCTGTTTTTTTAATTGTCACACGTAAAAACGGTTAGTTTTTACTTAAAAGCCTTTAGTTCCTAGAAATAATGTCCGAGCTATATCACTATTAGTATAAAATCTTGTCTCAATAATATTAAATAATTCTAGTACTGAGGTTTATTTAAGTTATCTGCCTAGATATGAAAATGACTTCGTACAAAATAATTGCTTGGTTTTCAAGTTGCTGTTGCTGTTCTAAACCCTTTCACGACATTTTTCACGAGTTCGTTGCGTTTAACAGGTTTTTACGATTTCTTTTCTTTCGAAAAGTAAGTGAAAGTAATTTGGAGCATTGAGCAGCGATAAGATTTGTTGCTAGAAAATGGACTATGAATTGACACTCTGTCTTATTTTCACATAAAGTTTTACTCTAAAGAATTTCGATGAGACTGAGACTCAAATCAGACCCCACATCAGGAAATCCGATTGAGACAAGAATTGAGGAAATTATTAGATTTGTTAAGGATTTGACCTTATCAGATTGACGAATGAAGACCCTGGTGCTTGTTATAGAAGCTGGAGTGTTCGAAACTACATTTTCAAGACTGTGCACGAAATTTTAGGGATGAAAAACGTTTCAACACGATCGATCCCGAAATTCCTTATGCCAGAGCAGAAACTGGCGAAGAAGAAAATTGCTGAAAAACATTTGGTCTCTTTATAGAAAAGTAATCTTATTTTTTGCGAATTGTTCAGGAGTCGAGGCTGGGGTGTTTTATTGGAATTATACCATGAAGGAGAAATCAATACAATGGCTTAATGGGAGCTCTCCACTTACTAAGAAAGTATTTTTATTAAGGTATTATTAAAGTCATCTTCTCCAAAGTTGATTGCGAACATTTTTTGAGACTGTGAAGATATTTTGCATATTGAGTATATGGAAAAAGAGCTCACGATTAATGGAAAAACATACGGAAGGACGCTGGATTAGTTCTCTGCGACTTTACATCGTTCAAACATATCTAAAGTGCATAACATTTTTATCAGACATCAAACATAAGAATTTTTCAGGATAACATTAAACAATTGAAGAAAGGCTGGACCAAATACTTTCGTATACACGATAGTTGTGTAGAAAAATATATTTTTTTAACTTCTGCGAGTTGTAATTTAGAAAAAACACCCTTGTAATAAGATTAAACATAAAGTATTAATCAGGATATAATGATGAAAATATCGAATCGGAGAAGTAACATTACTTTTTGAGTTATTTATTATTAGTTTTGGGTCAGATCTGCTGACATCCGATGTTTTTGGATTGTCTACTTAAAGGATAAGATAGATTAGTTAGTCATCCATATTCTGTGTTACATCACAGTTCCGCACAATATTTTATTATTTTTTAAAGCTCCAACTAGATTAAGTTTTACGGAAGCCAGGCCTGTTCTGATACAATTTAATTTCCTTTATATTATAAAATTTGACGTTGCCTCACTGGACATCTCCATCGTAGAAAGATGCTTAGTAATGTGAATTTTTTGATTGGCATGTAACTCCAAAAAAAAGAAATAACATTCATTTAGGGACACCCTATACTTCATAAATTAGTGCCCTGAAAGTTCCAGGGCCTACTACACCAAGTGATTTTTAAAACTTCTTCAAGAGTATAGGCTTCATATATATAGTTATTAACTTGCTGTGTTGATCTGGCCTACATTCGGTAAGCTTATGGAGTTGTGCAAATGCACAGTGCTTTAATAGTAACTTACAAAATGTTTAACGTAGTTCCTCAGTCATAATTTCATAATATATATATATATATATATATATATATATATATATATATTATATATATATATATATATATATATATATATATATATATATATATATATATATATATATATATATATATATATATATATTATATATATATATATACATATATATATATATATATATATATATATATATATATATATATATATATATATATATATATATATATATATATATATATATATATATATATATATATATATATATATATATATATATATATATATTTATATATCTATATATATATATATATCTATATATATATATATATATATATATATATATATATATATATATATATATATATATATATATATATGTATATACATATATAATATATATATATATATATATATATATATATATATATATATATATATATATATATATGTCTTTAACATCAGACACCAAAATGTGAACTAACATAAAATAAACCACCTCCTATATATGGATGACATAAAACACTCTCACGAAACTTTTACAAACAAAACTTAATTCCAAGAATCTCATTAAAGCCATCAACCCGTTCGCTATATTTATACTCACATATTCATTGGGTATCATCAAATGGTCACACACAGACATAGAAAACATTCACATTCTTATATGTTTTCAATTCACCAAATCAGGAAATTACACCCCCAACGCATGCAAAGAAAGACTTACCACAGAGAGGAAGGCAGGAGGAAGAGGAATCATAGACATCAGATCATTACACACCAAACAAATACGAGCACTTAGGAACTTCTTTCACACCAAGCAAACCAGCCTCTACATAGCAACAGTGAAGGCAGACAAAAACTACACACCTTTCGACTTATCACGGGAAGACCACCCAGCAGACACACACAGTCACATCTAACTACAATAGGAAAAGATAAAAACGGTCAGAAAAAATACTCCATGGAAAACACAGATACCACATAGAATAAGACCACGTAAATAAAAAACAATCATACACCTGAGTACAGGATGAGCAGCTATTCCCTGCAACTTGCCATTCAGGAAAAAGTCTTATTAACCTGAAACTACCAAAAGCATATCATCAAAGACTCAGCTATTACAGAAAACAGATGCAAGAAATGCAACCAGCAGAAAGAAACGATCGAACACATAACAAGCGGATGTAAAATATTAGACGGAACGAAATACACAGCCAGACATGAGTCGCGGCAAAAGTAGTTCACTAAGCACTAGCCACAACATACAAATTCATAAAAAACACAGATCCCTACTACTAATACACACCAACATCAATACTACTTGAAAATACAGATTACAAGCTCTACTGGGATATCAGTATCCATACGGATAAAACAGTCTCCGCTAATAGTCCCGATATTACTTTTTAGTGCAAAAAAGGAAAGGTCACCTATCTAATTGACATAGCTGTCCCCAAAAACACAAACATCTAAACGAAATACACAGAAAAAATCTCCAAATACACAACCTTGCAACAGAAATAAAAAGACTATGGAAACAAAAAAAAGTCATCATTGTCCCCCTCATTATATCAGCCACAGGCCTTACACCAATACCATTCACACCACACTTAGTACAATTAGGATGCAACATAAACATGCACAGAAGCATTCGGAAGTCAGTGATTTTAAAAACATGTAATGTTGTCAGGTCATTCCTTAATACACAATGGTAATAGTGTTTGTGATGACTTGGCCTGGACCCGTCAGCCAAACCTGGAAACACATTGACTAAATGTGAGGAAGAAGAAATTATATATATATATATATATATATATATATATATATATATATATATATATATATATATATATATATATATAAATATATAGTTCCAAAGGTCTCTTTTTGGGAAACAAAAAAGAAATTAGGGTAGGGAGAAGCAACATAGCTGTTTAAATTGGTCTTATTACCTTTTTCTCAGACCTACAAGACCGGGAGGTCTGTCCCCCCTCGCACCCACTTAGCTGCACTTCTGCGCTTACTCTAGCAACCATATTATATGAAAGATGGTGGAAGAGCTGAGAAAATTATTATATAATAAGAATTTTAAAACAATTAAAGTAAGATGCGCACGAGTGATAAATTGGAAAAGTGTGTGCATAGTGTCGTGTTGTTGTGTTCGATATGTCGAAATTTATACCGAACAAAGAGCATTCGCGGACAGCAATAATTTTTTGTTTTCAGTTGACAAAAACGGCTGTTGAATCATACCGATTACTTCGAGGTGGTGAAACATGCTCCATCGCAAGATACATGTGAGCGATGGTTTCAGCGTTTCAAAAGTCGTGACTTCGATGTTGCAGACAAGGAACCTGGAAAATCGCCAAAAAAATACGAAGATGTGGAATTGCAAGCATTGTTGGACGAAGATGATTCGCAAACACAAAAACAATTCGCCGAGCAATTGGGCGTTAGTCAACAAGCTGTTTCCAATCGGCTACGAGAGATGGGAAAGATTCAGAAGACCGGTAGATGGGTACCACATGAGTAAACGACAGGCAAATGGAAAAGCGCAAAAACACGTGTGACATTTTGCTCGCTCGGTACAAAAGGAAGTCGTTTTTGCACCGTATAGTTACAGGGGATGAAAAGTGGAATTATTTTGTGAATGCCAAGGGCAAAAAATCATGGGTAGACCCAGGCGCACCATTCACATCGACCGCAGAAAGACGATGCTCTGTGTTTGGTGGGACCAGAGGGACGTGGTCTATTATGAGCTGTTAAAAACTGGGGGGAAACGGTTAATACTAAACGTTACCAACAACAATTGATCGATTTGAACCGTTCGCTGCTTGAAAAAAGGTCAGATTACCGAAAGAGGCAACACAAAGTCATTTTTCTTCATGACAATGCGGGACATACGGCAAAATCAGTTCGCGACACATTGGAAGCCCCAGCTGGTAAGTTCTACCCCATGCGGCTTACTCACCAGACTTGGCTCTTTCCGATTACCACTTGTTTGCATCGAAGGGTCACGCACTTGCTGAGCAGCGCTTTGGTTAGTACGAAGATGTGAAAAAATGGCTCGATGAATGGTTCGCAGCAAAAGGGGAAAATTTTTACTGGCGTGGTATTCACAAATTGCTCGAAAGATAGGAAAATGTATAACAAGCGATGGAACATACTTTGAATAAAGCACTTTTTATCATTCTTCCCAATTTAACATGTTTTTTGGAAAAAAAATCCGCATTTCATACTTGTACACCTGGTATATATATATATATATATATATATATATATATATATATATATATATATATATATATATATATATATATATATATATATATATATTAGTTTGACCGTTTTTTATTATAAACATTTTCTAGAATTCAAGAAAGTAGCACATAGAGAGACTAAACAACTAAATTTTTTAGAAAAAAGGAAACTTATACTACAAAAGATGGTTCAATATGTTCGCAAGTTTGAATAATAATTTTCCCTTGCCAATTAGACGTATGACATTTGTGAAAAAAATTATCCTTCTAGGTTTTTGTATTTCCTCACTTAGTCTGCGGATTATAAAAAACATCCAATTACCGTCGGTCTGACGGTCTGCCGGTTTGTTGGTCTGTTTATTGGTCTGTCTGTTGACTACGATAACTTTTTAAGAAAATGAAATATCGTTTTCAGATTGGGTATTCATAAAAAACTCAAAGTAGGAATGGTACATATCTTCTTCAAGATTATTTGGGTCAAAAAATCAATTTTTAGGTAGTACTTATTTAATTGCTTTTATGTTTATAGAAAGAAATAGTAAGTAAAAGGAGGAGATCAGGCTTCAGTTGTAAATACAATCTGTCAAGTATGAACGTGTCCGCTGTAATTTATTTTGTTGTAAATACGATTCTAGCGATTCAACAAAAAATCGATAGAGGGAACCTTTGTTTGGGACGCATTTTAATAAAAGTATCAGTTGATTCCGAACTTTCGTCGAAATCACGTAAAATCCAAAATGATCCATTTCTTTGCGCGCTGGTTCGAGGCAGTTTTTCTTTGTTCCCATTCAAAGAAGCCTAAAATAACACATTCCGCAGCCGCTAAATATATTAAAAAGTCGGTGTCGTTTGTGAAGAAATGGGTAAAATGTTTTAACGAGACGAAAAATGTCGATGACTTGCTAAAACGTGGCTCGGTAGGCAAAGTCACTCCAAAAGACGAAAAACGAATTGAGTTATCAAGGGACCAGAAATTGGCGCTGCGTCAAGGGGCGGCAAAATTAAGAAAATCGAGTTTGAATGTCCCATGAGATCATTCAACAACATCTTCGTGCTCATGATGTCAAATTTCAAAGCACGTTGAAGAAGGCTTTGCTGGGCGAAAATCATATCGCGCTCGTTTGGGCCCACGATAAGGTACTAGAGTGGTCCTCACAATCTCCGGACGCCAACCCTATTGACAATGTTTTGGTCCTTTGTAAAGAGAAAGCTCAGAGGAAAGGCTCTGAGAAGTTTGACTTAGATATCTCGCGAGATTCGAAAATTTGCAGAGTATGCAGAAAATCTCGTCTATAGCATGTCTCGAACATGCCAAGCGATTATTGATGCAGGTGGCGATTTGACAATTTACTAAGGCAATTGCACCATTGTTAGCATACCAGAGAATACATTGATGGCGAAAAATGTTCTCGAAACACATTTTTTCAAGAATACGAGCGATCCCGCTCTTACTTGACAGACTGTAGTTCATAATTTCAAACTGATACGATAGATTAATAGTTTTGATAAATTGAATTATGTAATATTTAAAAGGTTACTACAATAGATGGACAATATGAACCAAATGCACTTTATACCAAAAAACTTGAGTTATAAAAATCAAAGACAGTGAGATTTTAATTAGTAAAAATAGATGAAAACCTTGACCAATTAATATTATGTCATCGAAAGTAAATATTGTTATTACGTAACAAAATCATTTTACTCTTGCCTTGCTGATCTTATTGTAATATAATTTTAAAATGCATTATTCTTTTACTGTTTGTAAATAATACAAAATAAACTAACTAAAATATATTCGTAGTTTCCTTTCACCGGAAATAATTCGATAAATACCGTCGTGCCCATAATCTTATATGGAACGATATGGTTTATGAAATATATACTTAGCACCAGGATTTTATCGAGAATGAAAATATGAATACCAAGTATATTTGCAATGATGCATCGTCTAGTTGATTACTGTTAAATAAAAATGATATATGAAGATGACTAATGAGAAAAATTACATTTCAACAAATTTTTTTACACAAAAATGTAACCACTGAGAATTTTGGTCCTTTTGATCAGTTGCTAAGCCAGTTAGTCAAGATTTCACCACATCCACCTTACCACCAATCACACGGCCAGATAATTCTATTGCAACACCTGTTGAGAAAGCGAACTTGTTGGCTGAACAATTTGTTTCACATTCTACTGTCGATTTCCAAGGAAAAACATCACCTACTCTTCCCATAGTGTAGTCAAGGAGGCCCGATATTGTCTTCAGACAGCGTATCATAAAACCTTTTTTAATGAAGTTCTGGCGCAGACGGAATACCTGCTATTGCCTCGCTTATGCGAGGAAACTAACACCAGTTTTCTGTAGACTTTTCAACCTATCCTACAGACAGGGAATATTTTCTTCCTGCTGGAAATGCGCCACAGTTCAGCCGATACCTAAAAAAGGCAAGAAGACTTTGCCAAATAACTACCGAACAGTCGCACTGCTTTCGATAATATCGTAAGTTATGGAAAAGGCGATTAATCAGCATCTTCTAACTTGAACAATTTGGAAAATCTCGAGCGGTTGCTTTTGATATATCCACGGCATTCGACCGTATTTAGCACGATGGATTGTTGGCTAAGCAACGCTTTTCTGGTATCCCTGAAAAGTTCTGTTTGTGGCTCTCATCCTTTCTCAAAAAGCGTTCTTTACGAGCGGCAGTCGACGAATTTCTTTTTAACACTTTCACTATCATCGTCGGTGTGTCCCAGAGCTCAATACTGTCGCCTACTCTCTTTCTCATTTACATTAATTATCTGCTGGAAAACACTAGGAATCCAGTCTACAGCTTTGCAGGTGACAGTACGCTTACCTCTTCATTCACTTTGAACGCTCGAATATCGGCTACTCAGACAAATATCCGCAGACAGCAGGAAGTCATTCAACTTAACAAAGACCTGGAAGAAATTCTATCTTGGGGTGACAGTAACCAAGTGGAATTTAACGCTACAAAAACCTAAACGGCGGTTTTTCTAAAAAAGTTAACGTTGCTGAACCCGACATAGTTATGTCGGGGCACTCAATTCTTCTAGCATTGGCACTCAATTTGTTGTGTGTTAATTTGGGAGCAAATACGTCTTAGCATGAACATATTGCAAGCATAGCAAAGAAAGCTTCTAGAAAGCTGGGAATATTATTTCGAACAAGAGAGAGCTTTACATTCCACAACTGTCAATTCTGTACAAGGCTCAAATTCAACTATGGAATTCTGCTCCCATGGGCTCTGCTCCCAAACATACACTACGTTTGTTAGATTCTATTCAGAGAAGAGCTGTTCGCCTGACTGGAGTCCCGAAACTGGCCGGCGACCTTGATTCCTTGGAACATCGAAGAACAGTTTGCGACTTGAGTCTAATCTACAAGTATTTTCATGGAAAGTGTTCGATGGATGTAGCCCGCTTAATTCCCCCCAAAGCGGTACATGCTAGAAATACACGCCGCGCTAATAGTTCACAGCTGTATGAGGTTCAGCTTGTTACTGGTCGTACAACCCTTTTCAAGCATTCTTTTATATGGAGAACCTCATCCCTTTGAAATAATTTGCCCAGGGCGGGGCACTCCATTCTCCTAGCATCGTCATTCAATTTGTTGGGCTTTAATTTGGGAGCAAATATGTCCTGGCATGAACATGTTGCAGCCATAGCAAGGAGAGCTTCTCAAAAGTTGGAAATATTATTTCGAACCAGAAAGCTTTACACTCCACAACAACTGTTAATAATTTACAAAGCTCAAATTCAACCAACTAAGAAATACTGCTCCCATGGGCTCTGCTCCCAAACACACACTGCATTTGTTGGATACTGTTCAGAGAAGAGCTGTTCGTCTGATTGGAGACCCGGAACTGACCGGCGGCCTTGATTCGCTGGAACATCGAAGAACGGTTGGCGACTTGAGTTTGCTCTGCAAGTATTTTCATGGAAAGTGTTCGAAGGATGTAGCCCGCTTAATTCCTCCCAGGGCTATTTTTCCCACCGAGTATAATTTACAGCGATTCAAGAACAACGTGCATTGATTTTCCGCACGCATGCGGCTCCTGGAGCGCTTTAGTGACTTCCCTGTAGCACGTGTGCTAGACCCATAAAAAAAAGGGCTGTGTTTCCCACGGAGTACAATTTACAGAGATTCAAGACTAACGTGAATCGCTTTTTCCGCACACGTGCCACACCTGTAGAGCTTTAAGGATTTCCCTTTAAAAACGGTATAGGTAAAAAACTGTTAGTACTTTGGTACTATTGGTATGTAAATTATATTTAATAATTAGTAATATAGATCACAACAAAAAAAAACACAGTATACAACACACAATATAGAAACCGTCAGCAACCATTTTTATAGTTAAAAAGGGAGGACGAGAAAAATTACTCGGATATGGAGAGATGTCTAACAATAAATACATAAAAGGTTAATAGGAAAGTATTTTTGGGTTGTAAAAAAATTCAAAATTATTAATTTTTTTAGTGCTTCATTATCATGAGAGTTACCTTCCAAATTTTTTTAAGAATAATTCGGTTATGATTTTGGGATAATAAATAAAGTTACGATTAGGATAAAGAACAGCATAAATATTTCTTCTTAATTGATTTAACCATAACTTGAATACTATAAAAATATATGTTAATGTATTTTTTTAAACAAAAACATAATTTTAAGTTTATAGATTATAGCTTTAGAGAACTGTAGGCCTAATTCCTAAATAGTACGTAAAATAAAAGGCTAACTTTTTGTAGTCTGAACTCATTAGCTTTAATTAAATTTTCAAGGAACCGAAGCTAAAAATTTTATGCACAAAATAAAAAGTTTATAATATTTGAATAATTAATAATTAAATTTGTATGATATTTTTAATTAAATATTCGTATTCTCCGCTTTCTCCTGTATAAAAAGGTTCTCGTGGTAAATGTTGCTCCGAGCAACAGTTTCTGAGATAATGGGATGTTTGTTTCCATTCTTTAATTCCATTTTCAAAGTCGCAAATGCGTTCCGTCGCGCTTCATCCAGGCTTAGGACAGGTGCAGAATAGTCTTTGAAATTTGAAGCTTGCTTATAGGCAAACGGCTAACAACAATAATAAATTTAAAGATCAACGGGCCAACAACAGTAAGAATATAAAACCAACTGGCTAAGGGCATAAAAGATTAAACGCAAATTGATAAATTTGCAAAAAAGTTTAATCGCTCAACTGAAAAGGTACTGGTTTCACAATAAATGTTCAATATGGCCGCTACTTTCGTTAATACATGAATTAATACTTCGCAGAATATTTAAATGTACTCTTCTTAAAATGTCTTCATCTTGTAAAACGTTAGCAGCATTTTGAATCTTATTCCACAATTGCTGAATGTTGTCGATTTGAACTTGATAAGCTTTCGATTTCAATGCACCCCAAAGGAAAACATCGCATGGATTTAAGTCTGGGGAATGAGGTGGCCAGTGAATTGGAGCATCCACACCTCTCCCGAGACATTTATCTGGCTAACTTTGGTTCAAAAAAATTCTCACATTACGCGCAAAATGGGCTGGTGCATCATCGTGCATGAAAAACACATCGCGACGTAAATTAATCGGTAAGTTTTCCAATAATTCGGGAATAGTTTCACGGATGAAATTCAAGTAAACGTCACCATCAAGTCGATCTGGTAATCTAAACGACTCGATCAAATATTTCGCGACACATCCCATCCAGACATTATAACGAATTCGCGTTGAAACTGTCTTTGTTGCACTGTATGTGGATTTTCTTCAGCGTAAACATGATCATTATGCGTATTTGTTATTCCACGTCGAGTGAGGCGTGCTTCATCTGTAAACAAGATTTTAGTGTGAAAAGCCAGAACATTTGCTATACGTGCTCGAATAATTTGTGAAAAATGCAAACGGGATTCAAGATATGGAGGTAAGAGTTCCTGGACGGATCGCATATGAAAGGGGTGAATAATTTGTTGTCTCATGATCTGGTTAGTTGTACTTTTTGATATTCTCGTTTGACGTTCAATTAAACGAGTGTTGATGCCAGGATTATCGTGTTCAATTTCAATGATTTCCTCTTCAACATCGGGTGCTTTAGCTTGTGAAGGCCGCCTAGCATTATTCCTGATCGGCTTAAATTATCCAATTTCTCTAAGTCGCCTCTCAATATTGGCCAAAGTCTGATGGTTAGGAGTCCAACGATGCGGAAATCTTTCGTCATATACGCGACCACTTTTGCGACCGTTGTCGTTACACAAACCAAAATCTAAAATCATATCAGGTTGGTCACCAAAAGTTTACTCCATAATAATCTAGATTTAAAATACCGTTGAGCTTGAGATTAATTCTCGTTAATACTCGTAAAATTTGTTTGATATCTGTCAAAAATTACTTTCTGTCAGTATTACTAGCAGCCAGTTAAGTCATAGAACATATGATATCTTACATCATTGCCAGGGTGATCTTTGAGTGTTGCCAAGTAACTATACACTGTGAAGAAACGCATTTGCGAATTTGACAATGGAATTAAAAAATGGAAACAAATATCTCGGAAACTGTTGCTCGGAGCAACATTTACCAAGAGAACTTTTTTAGAGGGGAGAAGGCGAAGAATACGAATATTTAAATAAAAATATCATCCAGAGTGGTATAAAAAAGTTATGACAATTTAAAAGTATACACAGTAAGTGGCGCCCCCTACAATTTATTACAAAAACTGTAAGCTGAGCACCGAATCTTGAACAAATAGTAAAATTATTAAGAAATCCACTTAAGAAAAACTAAAATGAAAGTATAACTTTGACACCCTGAATCTAAAAAATTACGAATTTTTGGAGTAAGGTAAGTTGGGTTAAATGGTCATATTTTCATCCCAGAAATCCACAGTAACGGAATATACATATATATATATATATATATATATATATATATATATATATATATATATATATATATATATAAATTTAGGTGAATTTATTCAACTTGCATCGAGATAAGTTAGTATTTTTGCATTTTTATTTATTTCATAAGATTTGATGCACTTTATTAATCTCTTTTCTAAGAATTTGAAATGGTAATTGACAATATGTCACCTGTAATATATTAAACAATAAAATAGGTAAATTTTATTCTGAAACTACAGAACTTGGTTTAATATTTCAAAAATTTCTGCACATCGTCTGTCAGTCTTGAAATTCTCAAGTTATTAATGTTCCTAACTTTCCGAAACGTAAAAAAAAATAAGATCGATACACAACCAATTTTTCAAAAATCAAGTCTTTACTGACAACTGAAATAAAATATAGGCTCATATCAGGCAGCATGCAGTAACCTACTAATTCTTTGTTATTTAAATAATGCCCGAAACGTCTTTCCTTATTTTAATGGTTGCATACTTCTATTAGGGGATATTTTGTCACTTTGATTATTAATTTCTCGTCTTAATACAAGACCTACTTAGTTACATAAACTAAAAATTTTAGAATCAAGACAATTACAACATGGTTTCATTCTTTTTCTTCAGATAGTTAATTGTCTAGAAACGTCCTACTCGCAGGACAACTTTCAATATACGAGGAACACTTTTTTTGAGTATGTTTACAGGGTATAACTCGAGCCTTAAAATTAGCCACTTCATTGCCTCAATCTCCATCTCTGTTTACCAATAACTTTTTAATGTTTTGTATCAAATATCGAATGGGCTTTATAGATCTAACTTATTCTCTATTAAAGTTAGAAAATCCGATGAAAGGTACAAAGAAGGATTTTGTTTTGTCTTCAGTTTTCCACTAAATTAAAAGACGTTCAACGAGGACATAGTTAATGTACAAAGTATACAAGTACACGTTTATTATTCTGAAAGTAGCAGGTAATGTTATTTCGTCAAACTAAAAATTTGTGGAAATTTATTATTATACATATCTTCAATCACATAAAAAATATATTGACGACTACACTACTGGTTCTTAATATTTTACAAGAAATGATGTGTTGCAATTTTTAATGATCTATAAATTAATTATTTACGCTTTAATTTTTTACATTTATTAGGAAAGATAACGGGTAATAAGTCTAAAATGCACATAAAAGAAAGTTATTTTTATTACTAAAATTTTAAAGTTTTATGGAACATCAATAATGCCAAAAAAAGCCTTACAAGTTTCATTAAACTGATTTGTTAGTCAAGTCAAACTCTAAGTTACACTAAATTAAAACTTGGTCTAAATAAAAAAGATTTAATGTTATTGATAAGCGTTTCTGGGTTGATATTTTCAAAATTAGATGCTACATTCCCATAGCGGCCTTTTATGTACTGAATAACAAAGAGCTATTCGAGCGGGTTACTGTGACCTATCTATTTGTTGCCCATATTAATATACTTACAGTTTAAAGCTGGATGTGCTTTGAATTGGAATAGTAGAGAACTGTTACCATTCTTGGTATACATACATTCAAATAAATGACCCATACACATTTTAGTTTGGGTTTTGTGGTAAGACCGCCAGCTCCCAAAAACAAATTCACTTTATAAATTCATTTGTCCAGGAGACTTAGCATTTTGCTGCCGATTTTGAGATAATAAGCTATAAATTGGTGTATATCTTCGTTTTGGCATTGTTTATGTGTAGTCAAAAGTCACCGATGATAGCTTGTTCGGTTCATCAAAAAAACGAAGGTCAAAGGTCACAAAAATTGGTTTTTCAACAATATCTCGTTTTTTATGCTCTAAATCACTTTGGGACCTATTATAAAAGTTGTAGAGCATAAAATTCTCTACAAGATTGGTCTAAGGTATTTTTTTCTAAGTCTAACCGTCTTTGAAATAGAGCGCGGAGAGTAGGAAGTATTTGGTCGTATGCATGATAACGCTACGTTAGCTGCATAATGCAATACGTTGTGCAGTTTTATACGTTAATAATTTACTATAAATGTTTAAATAATCAACGAATTTCAATTATTTACTTGAAAATAAATGATATTTGTTTATAATATTTAGAAATAACATGTGTTTGATTAAATTTAGTAAATATTAGCTTAATTGCATTCTCATTATATTTTTATTTTCTCTGCTATGAAGTTGTAGAGATTTTCAAAATCGTTCTCGAATTATTTATAATAAACGGATGGAATCATACTACTTTATGGCAGGATCTATGTAGTCAATTACGGACCGTATAATTTCCAAAAATGTTGGGTCCCTCATAGATACAATGCAGGTACATTTGCACTAATCAGTTTTAAATTTCGGTGATTTGTGCGATGTCGTAAATTTACAGTTTCGAGCGGATGATAATTCTAATTTATGGAGCTTATGCATATTATAATTTGAGAAATTTTAATATATACATAGGAAGTATTCGGATTAGTTAGTCTAGGGACTGCTCTGTAAAACCAATCAGCGGTGTGCACCACCAAGCAGCCATCCCCCTCTATTGAGTGGTTGCAAGAGAGCGAAAATACGAGAATATAAGTTCAAGAATTTTACCTTCTTAAGGCATTAGTGCGTGAAGCTTCGAAGAGCTAGAGTTTCTTCAAATTCACGTATATTCTCATATATTCTCTCTATACATCTTTACGATCAATGTGTGCGCGTATGTGTGTCGTCGACTACCTGTGTAATAGTTCACGTGTTATAGACGTAGAGGGCCACGCTTGACAGAGGGGGGCCTCTACCAACGGTCTTTTATGTTTTCATATAGTGAGTTGGGACAGATGTTACATAAGACTTGTACCGTTCTCAAGGCTTCTCCTTTTATTTAGTTTCACTAGACTTCTCTTCAGTGTAAAACTGAATTTTGGCAAATACAGACATACGATTTCGGGTAAAATGGCTGAATTGTGTTTTATATGTGAAAAGTTACTATCAGATGACAAAACTGTGAATGTTTCGCGTGGCTTACAAGTTTTAAAAAAATGCAAGTATTCAAAGAAATGACGGTAAAATTGACTATTTGAACACTTTAAGTTCTGTAAAAGTGCATATTAACTGCAGGAAACAGTACACCAGTGAACATAGTATAACTGCATATAAGCGACGCCTGGAAGATGATGAACCTTCGACATCAAGTTCACCTCGTAGACTAAGAACTGAGCCTTTTGACTTCGCAAAATTGTGCTTGATTTGTGGCCAAACAGCTGATGAAGGAGAAGAAAAACGTAAACATCAAAAGTATAAGCGCGTCATTAGTAAGGTACAAACTATAAATATGAAAGACAATATAATTAAAAGAGCAGTTGAACGAGGTGATTATTTTGGAGAATTAGTGAAAAGTCGCGTAATTAGTGAATTTGACTTGATTGCTGCCGGAGCAAAATATCACACTATTTGCATGACTAAATTCTTTCATTCAAAGCCGTCTAAACATGAAGAGCCGAGCCGAAAAGATGAAATCGAAGTAGCAATGCAAGAAATTTTTTCTTTTATTGAAAATAACGAAGATTCACAATTTACATTGAAAGAGCTTCGAGATGTCCCTACGCAGTATTTGCCCGATGATGCTACTATTATTTCCAATTTAAGACAGAAATATTTAAGTAATATAGTAATCACGGTGAAGAATAGATCATTCACTATTATAAGTTTTCGCGACACGCAAGCTGATCTATTATCACAAAAGTGGTATGAAAATAAAAAAAAAACTCCGGAAGAAGAACGGTTGCGAATAGTAGAAGCTGCTGCAGCGATTATCAGAGAAGACATTCGTACATCTATAGTTGAAACCAAGTCTTATCCGCCTCCAAGTAAAATGCTAAACGATATTAATAGTGAAATACCTAAAACTTTATTATATTTTATACAAGAAGTTATAATGAAAAATAAAAAAAATTCGACCGAAAACTTGAATACTAAATGCACAGCTATAAGTCATGCTATTATGGCTGCGTCGCGACCACGGTCATTTTCATCTCAGCTGTTATTAGGACTATCTGTATTTCTCCATAGAAGATTTGGATCTAGGAGACTAATAGATATTTTGTATAGCTTGGGATTTTGTGCGTCGTATAATGAATGTATGAAGTATGAATTTTCAGCAGTTTCTCACCCACAGCCTCGTATTCTATCAGAGTCGCTAATACAATATGTAGGAGATAATGCTGATATAAATGTTAATACTCTTGACGGTCACAATACTCTTCATATAATGGGTATGATCAAAATAGTAACGCCAAAAAGTGCTGTTATTTTAGATGAACGCATAAAAGTATGTACAACTAAGCCAAGTGCGAAAGAGTTGGCAGCGTTATCACATGTACCCCTTTTAATATATGAAAAGCCAATTGTACCTGGATACAGTAAAATTCAAGTCCAAAATTTGAATAACGAAGTAATTGAACAGATGTTGAATAAAGTTGATTTTTTGTGGCTATACGGAAAGTGGAGGAATATTTCATCGTTGCCAGGGTGGAATGGATATCTCGAGCAGCTTACGAAATATAATACGAATTATTCAACTTCTCAAGTTATGTTTCTTCCTTTCATTAATAATCCTGCCAGTAATCATGACACAATTTACACCACATTACATTGCGCTCTAAATACTGCTAAAAAACATGGACAAAAAACATGTGTAATTACATTTGATCAACCTCTCTACTCCAAAGCTCGTGAAATGATAGCTGCATTCGATGATAACTCAGACTTTTCCAAAATAGTTATAAAACTAGGAGGTTTTCATACTCTTATGTCCTTTCTTGGATGCATAGGATATATAATGGACGGAAGTGGAATTAAAGAAGCTCTCAGTAAAATATATGCTTTGAAATCTATCGACAAAATGATGGATGGTCACGCTTATTCAAGAAGTATCAGAGCTCATACATTATTACGTCTTGCATTATCGAAGATAATTTTAGAAGATATGAAGTTCGAAAGTGATTTGCTTGATACTTTAACTGAACAGATAACCACTCGTATTATTTCGTACGAAGATTTAGAGGAATGTATCGATACTTCGAGCTCATCTATTGAAGAATTTGAAAAGAAACTGAATGAGTTGAAAGCTCGTGGTCCCACAGCACAGTTATGGATACAATATTTCGAATTAGTTACAATTGCACTCGATTTTATTCGCGCTGAAAGACTGGGCCTTTTTGACGAACATCTTGTTGCATTGAAAAAAATGCTCCCGTATTTTCACGCAAGCGGTCACTTTTTATATGCAAAATCGGCACATTTATATCTTCAAGACATGATTCAATTAAAAAATACAATGGATCAGCAGGCTTTTCATAATTTCAAAAATGGGTTTTTCACAGTGAGAAGAACAGAAAAATTTAATTCCGGAACATGGACCGACATGATTATCGAGCAAAGTCTTATGAAATCTATGAAGACGGAAGGAGGCATATCTCGAGGCCGAAGTACGAAAGAAAGTGTTTTATCTACGTGGATACATTGTATGTATGCCACGAATATTATTTGCTATGAAATCGAGAAGTTTTGTGATATATCTTTAAATTCTGGGGAACAACACGTTGATGCTCGAGACTCGCGAATAACAAGAGATAATAATGATGTGAGTAAACTTGTTGATTGGTTTACTCTGCATAATCCTTTCCCAATTACGGAACAAGTGGTGTCTATAGCTTCTGGAGTTGTGGGAAATGACCAAATTAATTGTATAAAGCCCACGAAATTGGTCTACAATCAATGGCAAAAATGACTGGCATTAACTTCAATGAAGTTAAATTAAAACGCATCGACAAAGTTTTACCAATTTCAGCAGTTAACAAGTCTATCAAAATTAAAGATTGTAAAGTTATTGTTGATCCATTATTACTCTTTCAGAGAATAACAGTGAACAAAAAATTTGAAAGTAATCTTAAAGACTATTTACAATATGAACTGAGTCCGTATCCGACATCTTTATTTGATAATGATGGCATGAGAAAAACAACTAAATCAAAATTATATAAATATATGGAACCTGTTCATGTCGAACTTGATGAAGATAATATAATATACATTGTCGATGGTGGATTTCTTATGCATCGCGTGGTATGGAGCAAAGATGACACTTTTTCTATTGTTTTAGATAAATACGTCAAATATTTGCAAACGCATTATGGCTCGAGTATTGTTGTTGTATTCGACGGTTATTCAGACTACTGTAAAAACATTAAAGCAATGGAACAACAAAGAAGAACTGCTGCTCTTTCAATATCTTATGAAGTTTCTGTTGATGAATCGATGATTGTGCCAATCAGCCAAGAAAAGTTCTTGTCGAACCGATCTAATAAAAAGAAGCTCATTGAAATGCTCGTTGAGAAATTAAAGACGGCCAACATCGCTACAAAACAAGCCAAAAATGATGCTGATGTTCTCATCGTCGAAACAGCCATTGCAGAATCTGAACATCAAAAGACTGTCGTTATAGTAGGAGATGATATCGATTTACTAGTGATTTTGATAGGACGTACGCAATCACATCAGCAAACTATTTTCTTTAAGAAAATTGGTAAAGGCAATGTGGAGACAAAAATGTATTCATCGAAAAGCTTCGAAAAATATCCTCGATGTAAAAAGCATGTATTATTTTTGCACGCATTCAGTGGATGCGACACAACTTCTGCGCTTTTCAGAAAAGGAAAAATTGGCAGTTATCAAAATGTTCGAGAAAAACTCCAATTTAGATCAATTAGCTGAACTATTCCAGCAAAAAAACAGCCATCCACAATTATTATTTGAAAATGGAGAAAGAATTTTATTACAAATGTACAATGCTCCAAAATTAGAAGGAAGCATCGACAATTTGCGGTATACGCAATTTATTAAATTGACGAAATCAAATAAACCGGTGCAATTATCATCTCTTCCACCGACAAGCGCTGCAGCTCGACAGCATATCAACAGAGTATACTATCAAACTCAAATTTGGTTGGGGAATGATTTAGGGCCCCAGGACTGGGGATGGTCATTGCAAAATGAGACCCTGGGACCAGTAGCAACATTGTTACCATCAGCACCCGAAGAGTTGCTGAATAGTATATTCTGCAATTGTAAGAAAGGTTGTAGTTTGAGTTGCGGGTGCAGAAAAGTAGGCTTGCAATGCTCCTCTGCGTGTGGTCATTGTAAAGGGCAAGCATGCCTCAATGCTCCATTGTATTCATATGACCAAGATGATGATAATGCGACGGATATATTTGAGATGCTAGAAACAACTGTAAATACGGACGACGAAAATGATGATGACGATCAATTTGATTTGCAAATTGAGCAGTTGGAAGAAGAAGAAGAAGAAGACGACGAAGAATGAACGATTTAATAAAATAATATATATAAAAATATGTAGAGGACTCTCACATTTTATTGTGATAAATATTGTATGTATGTATATATATATATATATATATATATATATATATATATATATATATATATATATATATATATATATATTTTATTAATAATAAAGTATTCAATTTTTCTATTTTGAATAATATAAGGAAGTTCTTAAAATGTATTTGAGTTTATTCATTTCAATATCTTTTTTTAAATTACTATTTCCTAATTTAAATCAAACACATGTTATTTCTAAATATTATAAACAAATATCATTTATTTTCAAGTAAATAATTGAAATTCGTTGATTATTTAAACATTTTTAGTAAATTATTAACGTATAAATTGCACAACGTATTGCATTATGCAGCTAACGTAGCGTTATCATGCATACGACCAAATACTTCCTACTCTCCGCGCTCTATTTCAAAAACGGTTAGACTTAGAAAAAAATACCTTAGACCAATCTTGTAGAGAATTTTATGCTCTACAACTTTTATAATAGGTCCCAAAGTGATTTAGAGCATAAAAAACGAGATATTGTTGAAAAACCAATTTTTGTGACCTTTGACCTTCGTTTTTTTGATGAACCGAACAAGCTATCATCGGTGACTTTTGACTACACATAAACAATGCCAAAACGAAGGTATACACCAATTTATAGCTTATTATCTCAAAATCGGCAGATAGGCTCTTTTTTCAGCTATATTGCCTGGACTACATACCTTTTTTTATGTTTTTCTCAGCACTTTTAAAATAATCGAAAGGAGAATGTCGAAAAAAGGCAATTTTTTGTTTAAAGAAGTAACCTAAAAATCAAATAGTTTTGAGTTATGTGTACTTAGACTTACCTGGAAATAGCAGCCGTTAGTCCAGGATGGCGTGGGAACATGACGAATTCGTTGCATTTTCTGAAGAAATCGTATGATGAATAGTCTTGTCATGTACCTAGCATTTTACTATGCATTTTGACAATCTGAAACTGATTTTGGTACACATACCGACCCATAACGTTGCATTCTTATCCTAACCTCAAAAACACCTCAAAAATGGCAAAAAAACTTGAAAATAGATAAAAAAAGATCTTGTAACTAATATCAAATTCTTTTTGTATTTTGATTTGCTCAAACCAATATTCATACAACACAATATTCATACCAACCCATCATGTGACATTTTTTTTCTAACCTCAAAATATACCTCGAAAATGGAAAAAATAGGTAAAAAAGTTCTTTTATGTGTAACCCTAGCATTGTATCCATTTTATATTTTGATATGCTGAAACCAATTACAATATCTTCAGCGACCAACTTTGTATTTTTTCATAACCTCAAAAACCACATGAAAAATCGAAGCAATGCTTCTCGAACTGCATAAAAGCGAAAAAAGTGAGCTTTATCATATCAAGGGAGAAAGGGACCAAGGTTTACTTGCCATTTCCCTTCTTGTACAAATAAACGGATTTGCGACCATTTAATTTAGTACCTCTTTACCTCGATAGCATGCGAAGGTAGTTAGAGTTTTCCAATTAAGTAAGCCGAACCCAGAGACACGAACGAGGACGTGGCTGAGATTGTCTCCGTGTGTGTGTGTGTGTGTGTGTGTGTATGTGTGTATGTATGGGTGTGTATTTGTTTATGTTTGATTTAATGTATATCTTGATCTGTGCACTGTGTGATTGTCATGTATGTTTGTATACGTGCGCGTACGTTTATATGAATGTATTAGCGTTCGAGTGCTTGTTTATAGGTTCTAGTCTATAGGTTTTCGTGTTGCATGAATATAAATGTATGTGTGTTTATGTGCATATGCATGTATATGTATGAGCGTATGTGTTTGCTTGCAAGTTATATTGCAATAAATTCATTTTCTTTTGAGATTTTCATTCTCTCCCTATCCAACTCATCTACTTTGCAGTTTATTTAATTCAATAGCCTGTTTTATATATCAATCATCTTCGTCCCTGATCTTATTTCCATATCATTTAATATTGGTTCATCATCGTCTAAGAACTACGTACTCAAATAATGAGCAAGTTGTAGTATTTCATTCTGATACCTTGCTAAACTAAAGTACCGAATAACAGTAACAACATGAGAACAGCATTCAATTACTCATTTACCAATTTTACAAGCACACCTATGTCCTACTATAGATGAGAAACCTTGCTTTTGTTTATTAGCAAAAACATATATAAAGTATTTAACCGAATGAATCTTGAATTTTAGGTTACATCTTTAAACCAAAAATCGCCTTTGATAGGAAAATAGTACACAAATTTCAATTTTTTTTATTTGAAGTCATTGCACCAATCAAAAAATAAGACAATTGTTGAGAATTATTATGATAATTTTAGAAAGATTTCGTCAATAGATTTGTAATAAATTTTAAAAATAGAATATTTGCAAAATCCGCCATGCTTAAAACAGTATGCAATCGTTTCTCTTCTGACTCTTTTTCAAGTCATATGGATAAAGTTTATAGCGTCCAAGAGAGTTATAGAAACAATGTTATCTTTATCGATTGACTCTAACATTTTCATAAGTAAAATCTTTCTATAATAACATTTTAAAGAATGTATCACACCTTGATCCATAAGGTGGAGCCTTGCACTTGTGTTTGGAGGCATAAAAACCAATTTTATTTGCTGTAGATCAACTTCAGGGTGCGCTGGACAGTTGTCAATCAAAAGTAATATTTTTCTGTTTGTGAATTTTAATTCTTTGTCCCATTCAATTAGTTTGTTTTTAAAAATTTCTGATGTCACCCAGGCTTTACTGTTTGATTTGTACTTTACTGGTAAATGTTAAAACACCTGGAATTGGCGGATTTTCCTATCACTAACAATTTTCTTTTCTCTGTTCCAGACATATTTGCAGTTACCAACATAGTAATCTTTGTTTTTGATAATTTTCTACCAGCACAATTCTCTCCGACAAACTCTAATATCTTATCAGGCGTCATCTTGTTAAACAAACCCGTTTCATCCGCATTAAAAAAGTCCACATATTCATAACTTTCTCGAATTTCCGGCCATATATTGGCCAACCACTGATCAACAACAGTCATATCCACTCCTGCAGTTTCTCCTACCCCCACTAATATTATGTCACTTTTTAAATCGTTTTATCCAACTTCTAGAAGAGTTAAAGTCGGTGTTCTTTATTTTCCTTCCCAATTCACTAGCTTTGTCTTGTATAGCCGGTAATAGGAACATGTGCATGTCGTTTTTGACTAAACCATTTAGGAAGTCCTTTATCGACTTGGTCATGTGTAGATTTTCTTACTTTTTTACAACTAAAGTTTCTTTTATCATAGATTGATAAGATTTCTTGCCTCTTCTTCCATATAGTAGAAACCTTACATTTAGTTAAATTTAACTGTTTGCAAACATCACTTTGTTTAACTCCATTTTCTATTTTCCTTATATATATATATATATATATATATATATATATATATATATATATATATATATATATATATATATATATATACGAGTATATATATATATATATATATATATATATATATATATATATATATATATATATATATATATATATATAATTTTTTATACCATCCTGTACGATATTATTAATTAAATATTCGTATTCTCCACCTTTTCTTGTCTAAAAAACTCTCTTGGTAAATGTTGCTCCGAGCAACAGTTTCTGAGGTGGAAGTGGGAAGTTTGTTTCCATTTGTTAATTCCATTGTCAAATTCGCAAATGCGTTCCTTCACACGTTTCTTCACATTGCATAGTTACTTGACAACGCTCAAAAACCACTCTGATAATGATGTAAGTTGTCATATGTTCAAGTGATAGAACAGAACTGACTTGTAATACTGACAGAAAGTAATTTTTGACATATATCAAACAAGTTTTACTAGTATTAAAGAGAATTAATCCCTTTTCAAGCTCAATGGTGTTTTAAATCTAGATCTTCATGGAGTATACTTTTGGTGAGCAAACTGATATGATTTTAGTGTTTGGTTTTTGTAACGGCAACGGTCGCGAAAGTGCTCGCGTATATCGCGAAAGCTTTCCGCATCGTCAGACTCCTAACCATCAGACTTTTGCTAATATTGAGAGGCGACTTCGAGAAATTGGACAATTTAAGCCGATCAGGAATAATGTTGGGCGGCCTTTATAAGCTAGAGCACCCAGTGTTGAAGAGGAAATCCTTGAAATTATATACGATAAGCCTGGAATCAGCACTCGTTTAATGGGACGTCAAACGGGAATATCAAAAAGTACAACTAACCGGATCATTAGACAACAAATTATTCACTCCTTTCATATACAGTCCGTCCAGGAACTGTTACCTCCAGATCTTGGATCCCGTTTGCATTTTTCACAAATTATTCGAGTACGCATAGCAAATGTTCCGGCTTTTCACACTAAAATCCTGTTTACAGAAGAAGCACGCTTCACTCGACGTGTTATAACCAATATGCAAAACAATCATGTTTACGCTGAAGAAAACCCACATGCTGTGCAACAAAGACAGTTTCAACGCGAATTCAATATTAATTAAGTCTGTTTCAGCTAACAGGTTTAAGATTTAATTACGGTTTGCAATTCTTACAACAGGTTTTATAAACTTTTTAAGATTAAAAGCATATTTAAAACTACAAAGATCAAAAATCAGTTGTAATAAACTTCAAATGGTAGATTACTGAATTATATATTTGACAGCAGTCGAGGATTGTCTGAATTTTATATTATACTAGCCGGGCCCGCGGCTCCGCTCACGTGGACTTGATTCACTACTATCGTCACTGCTTATTCCTTATGTTACCCAACGTAATAAAATATCTCCCATTATTTCCCCTTATCTCCAAATATTTCTCCTTATCTCCCATTATCTTTACATAATTTCCATTATCTAGACTTATCTCTCCTCATCTCCCATTATTTCTTCTTATCTCCCATTATTTCTCCTTATCTCCCATTATTTCTCCTTATCTCCCATTATCTCACGTTATTTTCCCATTATCTAGGCTTATCTCGACTTATCTCGCAATATTTCTCCTTATCTCCCATTATTTTTCCTTATCTCCCATTATCTCACCATAACTCCCATTATCTAGACTTATCTCTGCTTATCTCCCATTATTTCTCTTTATATCCCATTATTTATACTTATCTCCTATTATCTCACCTTATCTCCCATTATCGAGGCTTATCTCGACTTATCTCCCATTATTTCTCCTTATCTTCCATTATCTCACCTTATCTCCCATTATCTAGGCTTATATCGAATTATATAGAATATATGTATAAATTTATAAAAACACGTAAATCGGTAAGTGGTTCTCGAGCGATAAGTGCACTAACGGACAGACAGACAGACAGAGAGACGTTGCATTTTATATATATTATATTCTTTGCTACATAATATTGTTCCATATTTAATGCTTTAGGCAGTGTATTGCAAGAGAACGCGCTATCGGCAAACTTTTTTCCGACTTCATTCACTATTATCGTCATTGCTTATTCCTTATGCTACCTATCGTAAAAAAATATAGCCTATAACCTGGCCGGAGAACATATGTATGTTTAAAAAAAAAATACGAAAATCGGATAAGTGGTTCTCCAGTGATAAGCGCACTAACGGACAGACAGACAGACAAACAGACAGAGTAGGTTGCATTTTATAAATATTATAGATGTAATAAAATATATATCAATAACCTGGTCAGAGAACATATATATGAATTTAAAAAATCACGTAAATCGGATAAGTTCAGACAGACAGACAGAGAGACGTTGCATTTTATATATTATAGATAGAAATTTTTTTATTATTATATATCCTGGCCAAAGAATATATGTATGAATTTAAAAAAGACAGGTAAATCGGATAAGTCGTTCTCGCGTGATAAACGCATTAATGGACAGACAGAGAGACATTGCATTTTATATATTTTATACATTATAGATTATAGATATTTTCTGCTACATAATATTGTTCCATATTTAATGGTTTAGGTTGGGTAATGCAAGGGAACGCGCTAGCGGCAAACTTTTTTCCGACTTTATTCACTATTTTACGTCACTGCTCATTCCTTATGCTACCTATCGCAATAAAATATAGCCTATAACCTGGCCAGAGAACATATGTATGTTTTAAAAAAAAAAGTACGTAAATCGGATAAGTGGTGATAAGCGCACTAACGGACAGACAGACAGACAGACAGACAGACAGACAGAGAGACGTTGCATTTTTTATATATATTATAGATGATTGGAATTGACAAATGATAGAAAATGGACATGATTGTAGTTTGCGTAAGTTAAATCTCACACGTTAAATATATATGGAGCTATATCTGCAGCAGACAGTGCTAAATAACAGATACTTGAGAAAGGACCTTCGGGAATGTGTATCGTGTGTGATAAATAAAAATCTTTAACTTTAGAACGCAGTGTTAACTATATTAATGCATTAGCTTTTTTTTTATTTATTAATAAAAATTTTTAATATTACTTTTGCAACTAAAAATTTTAGGATACCTAAATTATAAGTACAATAATATCAAAGATATTTAAATTAATTTAAAAGAGAAACTGGGGTGAGAAAAGTTTCTGCAAAATAAATTTCACAGGTTTACAAATTTTTAATTTGGAAAAATACCAAGAACGCCACATGCCTAGATAAGTTAATTGGGACCTCCTGAACACGAAAAACGCTATATTTTTTTTTTTTTAAGTACCGTTTTTTAGATAACGGTACTTTTGTGTTTTTCGGTGTATGGTCCCACTCAAACCCTTATGGAGCCCAACCGAAAAGTCCGATCGAGATAAATGTCATACCGTTGGAAAGGCAACTAAATGCCTTTTCCGGCGGTATACTATAAATTTCTATGTGACAAGAAGTGGCTGAGTTATAACACCTCAAAGTTCAAAATTTTCCTATTTTTTACGTTTTTAATTTTTTTTTTTTTTCAAAATTTTTCATTTTTATTTGTTTTTTTTTTTTTCTACGTTATTGTAAAGATCTGGAATGTTTTATTTTTTTACCAAGTAGTTTATTTAATAACCAACATTTTAAACGTAATTTGAAAAAAAAAGGATGAAAAATAAAGTTTTTATTAAGGATTTTGTGGAACGACAATATTTTCATTTTCATTGCTCACACGCTATATTCGGCGTCCATCAGAATTTGAATCACTGTATACGTTGGTAGCCCTGACACACGCTATATTCGGCGTCCATCAGAATTTGAATCACTGTATACGTTGGTAGCCCTGACACACGCTATATTCGGCGTCCATCAGAATTTGAATCTGATCACAGTAAACAGTTTGGCTTTGTACGTGCAAAAAATAAAATGTGTTCAATCGATCCCAACGAATTTTGTTATGTTTGTGGAGTTCTTGTGAAAAAGAAATCACAGCATTTGATGCGAAAAAATGAATACGAAAAATTTATTTGAAGCGTATAAGAAGTATTTCGGCTTTCGACCTGCGTCTCTGGACAAACCGTGGACACCGAATAATGCATGTAACAACTGCCGAACAATATTAAATAAAATTGGTAAGGGTCAAGAGTGTTTCTTCACATTTGGAAAGCCAATGCAATGGAGAAACCCGATCAGTCATACAACAGATTGTTATTTCTGTTTAACGGAAAAGGCTGTCGGACGTAGAATTGAACCAGTTTATCCAGTTGTTAGCTCGGTGACGCTGCCAGTGCCGCACTCAGTATCGTGCCCCAAACCGCAGCTGATTGTAGCAGAGCCCACAAAAATACGAAAAAGAACAACAATAAGTGATTCATCAGATGAGTGCAGTGAATCAGAAATGCAATCAAATAAGAAACCCCATTTACTTACTCAGGCCGAGCTTAATGATTTGTGCCGAGATTTGTATTTGCCGAAATCGAAATCTGAATTACTTGCATCGCGATTTCAACAGTGGGGATATTGTGCTCCTGAGACACGTGTTACATATTACCGTGATCGTAGCAAACAACTTGCAGTTTTTTTCGCAAAAACGGGAAACTTTTGTTTTTGTGCCAACATACGTGGTCTTTTCAATGCTCTCCAACAAAGTTATGACCCAGTGGAATGGCGTCTTTTTCTGGATGGAGGCAAGGATAGTTTGAAGGCAGTCTTGCTTCATAAAGGGAATACGAAACCATCAATTCCAATCGGATATGGAAAATACATAAAGGAAACATATGAAGCAATGAAAGAACTTCTCGCTCTCATACAATATGACCAACATCAATGGAAAGTTTGCTCTGATTTTAAATTAGTTGCCATACTATCTGGATTGCAAGGGGGCAATACGAAGTTTCCCTGTTTTCTATGTCTATGGGACAGCCGTGACCGTCAGAATCACTACATCCGAAAAGTTTGGCCCGAACGAAGTGGGCGTACGCACGGAGAGTACAATATTAAAAATGACCCACTCATTCCTCAGGAGAAGATAATACTTCCTCCACTACATATTAAGCTTGGGTTATTTACAAATATTGTGAAAACGTTGCCAAAAGACAGTCTTGCCATGAATTACCTTAAACAAAAATTTCCGAGAGCCACAGCGAGCAAAATTGAAGCTGGTATATTTGATGGACCTCAAATTCGGGCTCTGTACGGTGACCAAGCATTTAATGAGTGTTTAGGTCCAGCTCATTTGGAGGCATGGGAAGCATTCCAGGACATCGTTTACAACTTTTTGGGAAACTACAGAAGTCCTGATTACGCTGAGAAGATCGATACATTACTGCAAAAATTCAATGCCATTGGTAAGCGTTGAGTGAAAGCATGTATATCAAAAAGGCCGTTATCATTTGAAAATTATTTGAAATTTATTCTTTTTAACTTTTAGGTTCAAATATGACACCTAAACTACACTTTTTATTCAGTCATTTGGATATTTTCCCCATGAACTTGGGATCCGAAAGTGATGAGCAGGGTGAAAGATTTCACCAGGAAATGCAAGATATCGAGAGACGTTACAAGGGCTGGTGGGATGAACAAATGATGGCAGACTATTGTTGGTTCCTCATTCGCGAAGATACATCCGAAAAAAAAAAACGGAAAAATTCAAGTCACTCGTCATTTTAATTTAAATTTTTTTAATTTACGCCGAATATAGCGTGTGAGCAATGAAAATGAAAATATTGTCGTTCCACAAAATCCTTAATAAAAACTTTATTTTTCATCCTTTTTTTTTCAAATTACGTTTAAAATGTTGGTTATTAAATAAACTACTTGGTAAAAAAATAAAACATTCCAGATCTTTACAATAACGTAGAAAAAAAACCAAATAAAAATGAAAAATTTTGAAAAAAAAACGTAAAAAAAATAGGAAAATTTTGAACTTTGAGGTGTTATAACTCAGCCACTTCTTGTCACATAGAAATTTATAGTATACCGCCGGAAAAGGCATTTAGTTGCCTTTCCAACGGTATGACATTTATCTCGATCGGACTTTTCGGTTGGGCTCCATAAGGGTTTGAGTGGGACCATACACCGAAAAACACAAACGTACCGTTATCTAAAAAACGGTACTTAAAAAAAAAAAATTATAGCGTTTTTCGTGTTCAGGAGGTCCCAATTAACTTATCTGGGCATGTGGCGTTCTTGGTATTTTTTGGCTGTAAACCAGTGTTTCATCGCGACAATTTCAAACCCTACCGTTGTCACGAGGTGCAACAGCCACAAGAGGATTATCGCTAAATCCGCATGTTTTACAGGTGGATTCTTCTTAAAAGAATACAGAACCAAAACATATATATATATATATATATATATATATATATATATATATATATATATATATATATATATATATATATATATACAGTAATACCCCGCTTAGTGCGACCCCGTTACGCGCGGTTTCACTATAACGCGAATTTCAAATTTCGCGCTCATGTAGTCATTAACTTCTCTATGGTCGCGGGGGGATCCCCGCTTTCTCTGAATATTCTCTTTGAAGAATTGGGAATTCCCTGTCCTTCGACTTTGTTCTATGGGGATTTCCTCGTTCGTTTCGTGTGTTCATTTGTTCCGTAATGTTAGTTCGGTCGGCTGGCAGTTTTGTTTTAATATTTATTGGAGATACATACATACATAATTTAACCCTACGTTAAAAATGCCGCCTGTAAAGAAAAAAGAGCGTAAAAGCGTCACTTTGGAATTGAAGATGAAAGTGTTAAGAAGAATGGAAAATGGAGGCAAAGCAACAATTGTTGGGAGAGATTTTGGACTCTCAGAATCGACTGTGAGAACGATTTATAAAAATCGGGAAAAAATTAAAATCTCCAGCGAAGGTTCAACACCTATAAGTGCAACAAAACTTTCTCGTTCGAGATCATCTATCTTAGAAAGAATGGAGAAATTACTGTCAGTCTGGATCGAAGATTTGAATAAGAAGAACACACCACTAAGTCAAGATCTCATATGCACAAAAGCAAAATCTTTGTATGAGATGCTGAAAACAAAAGAAGGAGAAGGGAGTGCCACTCCGACTTTTGCTGCCAGCAGAGGCTGGTTCCATCGGTTCAAGCAGCGTTCTAATCTTCACAATATCCACATAACAGGCGAGGCGGCCAGCGCGGACATTCAAGCTGCAGCTGAGTTTCCAGACAAGTTTCAAGACTTCGTTAGACGAGAGAAAATTCCTGCTTGTCTCATCTTCAATGTTGATGAGACCGCACTTTACTGGAAAAAAATGCCATCTCGAACATTCATTTCTAAGGAAGAACGTCAAGCCAGTGGTTTCAAAGCTGCGAAAGATCGACTAACACTTCTGCTGGGTGGTAATGCCACTGGTGATTTCAAACTGAAACCTTTACTAGTGTACCATTCAGAAACACCCCGTGCAATGCGAGGCACAGACAAGACAAGTCTACCAGTTGTGTGGCGATCAAACAGAAAGGCGTGGGTTACACGGGAAATTTTTCAAGAATGGTATTCTAATAGTTTTTGCCCATCAGTCAAATCATACTGTGACAGAAATGGGCTTGAACCTAAAGTTATATTACTCTTAGACAATGCCCCAGGACATCCAACCTCACTTGATACGCCCAGAGACTTAAAAGTGTACGTAAAGTTCCTTCCACCAAACACTACGTCAATATTACAACCTATGGACCAGGGAGCAATAGCAAACTTCAAAGCTTATTACCATCGCCGCACTTTTAGCCAACTAATTCATGAAACTGACGGGGAAGGAAGACAGTCTATGCGAGAGTGGTGGAAGTCATACAACATTATGAAGTCTATTCACAACATAGAAGAGGCTTGGAAGGAAGTTAAAATGAGTTGTATGAATGGGGTGTGGCGTAATCTTTGGCCAGATGTAGTGGAAGCACCTAGAAGAATTGTCCAGATGCAGAGACAAGTGCTTGAAGACATTGCTGCAATGATTGAGGGGTCTGAACTTGAAGATGTCACGGTAGAAGATCTCGTAGAACTTGTAGCAACGCACGACGATCCTATTAGCAATGAAGATCTGATCGAGTTACAGAATAATCCTATCTACGATGAGGAAGAACAAGTAGAAGAGAAAGTTTTATCTTCAGGGGAAATACAAAATGCACTTTCAAAAATTTATTCAGGTTTGGACATATTGCAGAGTATAGACAATAATGATGACCGTGTCTTGACCGTGTGTCAAACAATTAAAAACAGTGTTGGGTGTTATGAACGTATTTTACAAGAACGTAAACAAAACGTTACCCAAAAGACAATAGATGTATTTTTCCGTAAAAAATAAGAGTATGTATTGCATAAAGTGTTCTTAGAATTAAAGTGATTGATTAAAATGATTTGTATTTTTTTGTATTAAATTTTGACTATGTTTAATCATAAACCTCGATATACGCGAATTTCAGTTAACGCGATTTTTTTCGGAACGTATCCCTCGCGTAAAGCGGGGTATTACTGTATATATATATATATATATATATATATATATATATATATATATATATATATATATATATATATAAAAAAAACTTAGGGCCAGACCAGAGTAGGTTTTGTAAAAAATGGATGGTTCAATCCATGGATATCGGTGGATTCAGGAAAACCAGCATATTCATTGCGAAACAGCATTCCAAGACACATTTAGGATTAACGTCTGATTAGGTAATCTCAATTCAAGTATAGTAGGTCACTATTTTCTAATGATTCTTTAATTAGACAAACATATTTAAACGTTTTAAATAATAAATTACAAGGTTTTTTAGATGGTCTACTAATAAGACTTATTAAAAATCTCAACTAATTTCAACAGGGTGGACCCCAGCACACCATGGTTGTCAGCATGTCTGATTTTTAAACCAACTGAAACCATTGGACTGAAAACAATGGACCTAGAAATGGGCTATCGCGTTTACCTGGTTGAAATAATATTAATTTCTCCACATGGGGTTCCATCAGACTCCTCCAAATAATGTAGAGCATCTTAAAGAAAAAATAAAGGATGCTTGTAATTTAGTGACATCAAGAATGCTACAAAATATGGAGCCAAAGATGATCAACAATGCAAGGTTATGCCTTAATAATGGTGGGCATTTTCAGTATTTAAATTAATAGATTAACTTTTTGTATAAATTTGTAGTAAATATATAGTTTGATAGTAATTATAAAGATAAATTTTCATTTATTAAAAATGTTTTAGCCTTTGTTTCGTGTTTTGTGATTTTTAAATTGATTTGGTTTTCATAATTTTTAGTGTTCCGTACGGAACACTTATAAAAACACTTCGGTGTCTGTCTGTCAGTCTGTTCGTCCGTCTGTCACACCTGATTTTCTCCTAAACTATTTGCCGTAGAAAGTTGAAATTTGGCACTAAAATAGAAATTGATGTCCTCATCAGAGCCATGTAGTTCAGAAAGTTAAATTTTGACTTAAGGGGCTAGTTTTGGGGGGTGAAATCGGAAGTGAAAAAAAAAATTTTTACTAGGTCGTCACTCGACGTGTGATGAAAGCTTGTAAAAACACGAGTTCAAAAATATATATAATGTCTTACATGCGCACACTTTTCTTTGTATTATTTTGAAAAAAATCGCGAAAAATCTCCCCTTTATCTCGAAAAGTATTGATCCAAAAATTTTTAAAAATTCTGGAATATTTTCCACGGGCTGTAGATTGAATGAAAATTTTTACGAGTGCATTACCTTTAATAATTCATCTGATATATAAAAAAAGCAAAAATTTTAAGGTCATCAGTTTTCAGTAAAGGTCAGAAACAAACTTTGTTGAAAACTCATTTGGGGTTTGTTTTGTGAAATCACTGAACATTTTATACCTCCGTAAAATTTTTTTTATTTCAGAAGCAATCAACGTACGGAACACTAATTGTACAAGTTCAACTTGCACTTGACCGGTTATTATTTATTATTGTAAACTTAAATCTGCCAAAATTAAAAGATATTTTACTCTTTTTAATCAAACTAATTTTTATCTTTTCTTCTAACTAAACTAATTAAGAACAGCATGAATAAACAATAAATATTATTTGTATTTATAATTTATTTGTAACCTGTTTATTAGTTCAAAAAACCTGAATTAACCTTCATACCTAATGTACTGGAATTTCAAACTTATACGATATAATGTACTATACACCCAATAACATCCTTCTCATTGCGAGAAGATCGAATCTGAATTAATTGTTATGAGCGGCCGATCTGATGACACGACGAACAGTGGAGCCATTTGCCCGATTCGCGGCAAAAATTATATTACTTCTTAAATATGCAATGAATGAACACATAAACTATTTGTGTGGCATTATAATAATTAAAAATAATTTATTTGTGTAAAATTCACATAATACGAACACATATATTTAACCTTTTCAGTCACGCAATTCGGGGAACAGAAGGATCTCTCACATCATGCATGTTATTATAGGTTTTTAGGGTCGCTGAATTCAAATACGCTGTCAGATTTCAAAAATTCAAAATGGCGGATTTAATATGGCGATGGAATTTTCGAAAATTGACATGTATGCTTTCAAATTTAGAAAATGTAAATGTTTCAAAAGGAATAAATTATTAAAATAATCAAAATTTTGAGTTGTCATTATCTTTTTAATAAATAATGAGTAATGGTTAAAACTATTCGATTGTTATTCATGATCATATACATAACAATATATATAAAAGTTATAATAATATATTTTACTTACCTTATTATACAGAGTGATTTTTAATTGTTTAATAATGCTGCAAAGTTGCAAATGTAAGAAGACTATCAACGTCAAATTGTTTTAACCCTAAAGCTTCAATGCGCTCGAAATGATAACCGTTCGTTATAACCAAATGTATAATATTTGTGAGTCGGTCACTGAAATGATTACCATAGTAACAAAATAGATAGGCAATTCCCTATATGAAAAGAACAATCGAAAGATTGCATAATAATCATTTGTTTCATGCTTAGACGACATATGTTCGTAAAGACATTATATAGTTCGGCGATAATTCAAATATGTTACGAGAGTAGTCCGAAAAGTTTTGAGTTTCAACATAAAGATGGTGTTATTCGTCAAAACCATTATTTTCAGATAACTCTCGTATATTGATTGTGAATTAAGACATTTATAGACACGCCTTCCGCATATGAATGACTCTTTCTCGGGGCTTAATATATACGCTACACAGCTAGAGTTCATAAAAAAACTAGTGCACTATATCTATCTTTATATAATTTAATTTCTCTATATTTCAAGTTATATTTAGCATTTAAAATATTTAACTGTCTCTCCTAAAAGGAAATTGTATAAAACAGGCAATTTTTCGTCTACTGACAGAACTTTAACCTTTCCCAGTGTGGCGAAAATGAGATTATATATCCCTTTTTTCACCTAGTCAAATTGTACGTTTGTGGATATATGATTTGTACTCGTAATCGCACTTGATCGCACTTAAAACCATTTGGATATGATAAATAACAATGTACTCGTAATCTTCTAATAAAAATTAATTTTAGATTGTAGAAAAGTGTATATAAATAGTTACGCCTAAATAAAGATACAATTTTATGAAGATTTTTGGTTATGTGGCATTATTTAATTTCGCACGTAAATATTCGCATCAGAAACGAAACCAATACGTGTTAATGCAGCTATTATATCAAACTTTGAATTAAAAAATGTATATAGCATAGTGTTCTTAAAAAATTGTGGGCAGCATATGAAATAAAAACGTAAGAATGTAATGTGTTATCAGAGGTAATTTATTTGAGTGATCTATATAAGGAATATACTCTATTCAGATAAGTAAACATAATAAATTACACTTGATTCATTGAATTTAGACATTTCTCTTCAAATTTTTGTGTTTATTATCCTTCTCCACATACTTTTATAAAATCGACTTTTCGCCGCCTCGGTTCCACTGTGCGACGTAATTTCACACTAACTCTGGCAGCTTTAATTACCGAGAAGGTATAAAGTTAAAAGTAGTCTAATTTGACAGTTAGGGGTTTAAACTGACAAAAGGATCAGTAAGCTAACTAAAGTTACTACTCAGTATATATCACCACTACACCAAACACTTTATTTTTGCACTCGACGCGCATATCGCTAACCATGTTAGCTGCATCAGGAGTGATGATTGACTAACTAAAGTTATGATACTGTATATTATTAAGCCAAAAAAATTATTAACTGTTCTTTTAATTAAGCCGACAAAAAAAGTAATAATATTTTCAAATTAAAATTATTAACTTCCCACTAGGTAAAAGATCTTACTTTTCAATTGTCGTTTTCAATTTTCTAACGAACACGTTTCTGTGGCTGTATTTACCATACGAAATATAACAGTATCAAAAACAAAAGTTAACTGGTCAACTATAAGTTTTAAGTTTTTCTGTAAAACTGGCTTAATAATTTATTTTATTCCACTGTGTATTTTACTGCCTATTTTTTTTTAAATAAACAACAAAGAGATTATAATAAATCACTATTTTTTTCTATAAATAAATGATTATTAGGAAGTAGGAAGTATTAAATCTATTATTGAAAATGAAGTCAAATCTCTATAGAAAATAACAGTTTCTTTTGTACGTGCAAATCTAGTAAAAGTGTGAGTGAATTTTATTTTACATAAGAAAGTTTATGACATGGTAGAATATGAAGTTTGTTTTATTAATAAATTAGAAGGAAACATCGTAAAATGATATTTAAAGATTCTAGTAAAACTTGTCCAATAAAAATCTCATATAAAGCAAAATTATATAAGCTGGATTTCAGGTTACATAAATATTCAAAATAATTATTTTTTAATTTTCTTTTGTGCAGTAATATAGGAGTTTGTAAGATTTGTTTATACACGTATATTTTTCCAAGTATATTATTTATTTTCTGATGGAATTTCAGAGAAATTTTTCAAGGTTAGGTTTTTATGCAACTAAAAGTGCAACTGAGGATGTAGTACGAAACCTAACGGACAGATGAACTTGTAGGCTGACCAGCCGATAAGTTTTATAATACTTTTTCTTATTGGAAACATTTCGAAAATGTACGTCACCATTTTAGAACTATGAAATTTTTTCGATACATTTATGCCATTTTCGTTGAATAGAAAAAAATAAAGTTATGTTGCGGTGACCGTCGCATATCCACAGAGGAATAAAAACAGGACGTTATGTTTTTATTATTATACCATCACTAAGCCTGTTGCAATTACAACCCTTCATAGCTAATAAATAAATGTAAATTTTTCACAGTGAAGTATGTAATTTAAAAAAGAAGTAGGATTATAAAAAATGTTGTTAAATATTGAAATTTATCCTTAAATGATTGTTGCAGTAAAACTGTATTATATTATCATAAATTTTGGAAAAACAATACAAAACTAACTAATAAAGTCGAAGACCTGATATTCTGTAGTATGATGTTACATGTTATTTTTAAATTTCTAATTTAAATCACTATAATGGTATGGTTTATAAAATCACAATAAAAAATACATACACTCTCCCAACTAACAACGTTACCGCTCGTATTCTTGAAAAAAATGTGTTTCGAGAACATTTTTTGCTATCAATGTATTCTTTGGTGTGCCAACAATGGCGCAATTACTTTAGTAAGTTGTCCAATCGCCTCCTGCATTAATAATCGCCTGGCATCTTCGAGGTATGCTGTCGACGAGATTTTCTGCATACTCTTCAAATTTTGTTTTTTTTTTTACTTTCGGAGTGACTTTGCCTATCGAGTCACGTTCTGGCAAGTCCTCGACATTTTTCGTCTTGTTAAAATGATTTCCCCTCTTCTTCACAAACGAAACCGATATATTTAGCGGCCGCGGAATATGTCATTTTAGGCCTCATTGGATGGGAATAAAGAAAGTCTGCCTCGAACTCCTTTTGTATTTTACGTGATTTCGACGAAAGTTCGGAATCGACTGACACTTTTACTAAAATGCGTAGTAGACAAAGGTTCCCTCTACCGATTTATTGTTGAATCGCTAGAATCGCATTTACCAAAAGTGAATTATCGCGAACACATTCTTACTTGACAGACTGTACAAATACTTTACAGATCGAACTTGTAAAAATCATGGTTTTTGATTGTCTTGCATTCGTGAAAATTCATAATTTGAGATTTTGACTTCTCTTCAAATTGTTGGGTTCCTAGACTATGAAAACAGACCTCTATTTCCATCGATCTATCAGACTGTTAGCACTCTGTCATTTCTTTCACCCTACCTGTTTATTTGTCTGCCTGTCTATTTATCTGCCAGTCTATTAGTTGGTAACAGTAATGAGGTACCAATTTCAAATTTGATACACATATAATACTGGAAGATGGAATAAAAACTATAGTTTCATAGGATGGAGGTGGAAGAGGTGTCTATAAATTTTGTGTAATTTTAAGGTAATAGGAGAATTTTTCTTGGTGTTTTTATTGAGATAACATACAAATTAAGGGGGAAGGTCAGAGAGGTTGCTTGGTATATATGGTCTTATATGTTCTTCTTAGGGTTCCCGAAATCGAGATATCTAAAAGTTAGGATACTTTTTCATTAGTTTTAAGTTTAATAGAAGAAGAGAGTAAAAAGAGTGGAAGACGATAAATATTGTATAGTTTTAATAGTATTATGACAATTTCTCGAGGTTTTTGGTTAATATGAAGAACCAATTTTAACCATAATTACATATAGTAAAATATGTAAGAGGTTTAAGAGATGGGGAGGGGAGTCAGGAGGCTTAATTATTCCATATTGTGTTATAGGTCATTTTAAGGATTTTTGAAGTCCCAGAATCTAAAGGTTATATTTTCCTTACTTTCACTTTTACAGAGTAAGGGGGGGTTGCAGATGGGAAGTAAAGGAGATGAAGATTATTCAATATTGTATAGTTTCAATAGTATCGTGCAAGTCTTTCCTGGTTTTTGACTGAAATATTAGATAAAATTTTTGACTAATTATTTATAGTAAAATATACATGGGAGAAAAGAGATAGAGCGATAGAAGGATAATTGTGTATATTTCGTAATATACGTCCATTTTAGTATCCTTGAAGTAAAAGGAACTGAAAATTATATCGTTTTTCTTTATTTGTAGAAGATTTACTTAAGTTTTTAGTTAACATTTCAAAACAAAGTACCTATTATATAAAATGCCTAGTTGGAATGCGTGCTTCAAGTCCTTCTTTAGGGTGAGAAACTGAAATTAGTTGTTTATTTTAGATCTGCTTGTTTGCAATGGATGTACTGGATAAATCATTACCAACTTTTCTACAGTTGTAGCAGGAATTAGAGTGTTAAAATTAACAATAATTTGTTTTCCAAGTTTTTCAAATATTCAGGAAAAAATGTATGGAAATAAACAACAAATTCTTGTGTTATTCTTGTTATTGAAATACAATTCACATATATAGGTACATAATGTAAATAACAAAAGTATAAAATTTTAGTGGTGCGAAAAGTTCAAGGTGTTTTGTCGGTATTATCGCTAAAACCTTTGGTTGTCACAGTAATTCTAAATCTCTGAACAGTTTACTGTTTCGAGTTGAAGCCGCACGTTCATATAGGATGGGATCGTAGAATCATTGTGGATACACATTTCCTAAAAATGTTTCCTCAGGTGACAATGACCAGTAGTGTCTCAACACTAGTTTGTTTAGGGCTCTTGTTAACAACGGTTCTCAGTTGTTAGTCCCTTGAGGCCCCTCGCATATCTTTGGCCAGCTGTTGCAAGCGAACATTCTAGATGTTGCTGATTTGACCCTCTGTTGCATGTCGTGTTTACACCTGTTTTAGTATACCAAACGCTGCTTCTGGACTCCTGTATGGTTTTGGAGCTCCGAATCATGTTAATTGGTTTGCTTTTCCATTACCTTTTATCCCCAAGTATCCTGGAAATCACAGTAGGTCAACCTTGTGGTGCCTAGAGGAAATATATTACAAATATTGACATGATGTGAATAAGAAAAATATATAATTTTAGTGGTGAGAAAAGTTTAAGGTATTTTGTCTGTATTATCGCTAAAACCTTTGGTTGCTACGGTAATTTTAAGAAATATTTCAAAAACATTATTACAATACTTGCTAGGAATAAAAGGGTTTTTTTTATTGATTAAATTAATTTTTGTAATAATTAAAACGCCCGTGAAAATTTTAGTATGGTACATTCGTTCGATTTTCAACTCACTTGTTACAAAATTTAGTAGCAGCAAAAACTTTGAAGTTAAAATTACTGATAACAGTGTAAACTGACAGAGACAAAATATCAGGAATGGAGTATTTGCCAAGAAGTAGCTCATCTATTGTACTCAACTCATTTATCTATGTATATATTTTTTGAAATATCTTGATCTATATATATGTTTCTTCTGAGGCCAAATTGGAATATCTCGATGAATCTAAATCCAGAGAAAGAAGAAAATATTATTCATTACTATAATATTAAATATATGATTTAAATAAATTTTTAATTTTTACTAGAAATTCAAAGAGTAAATAAAAAAGTGAAATATTATAAGTACCCTTACTTATAGAATAATTTGTAACTTCCATTGCTACGGGAGGTACTGTATTCACAAGAAACATAGACTCCCATTTCCGCCGGTCTGTGTATTGGCAAGAGAACTCACAAGCAAAATACAAGTTTTGTACTTGCATAATTGAAACAGAAAAGGAACCTATCGTTTTGGACCTTCAGAAAAAGGGGTAGTTAAATTTTTTATAGTTTCTTTAGTATTTTGTGATTTTACCGAGTTTTTGGTTGAGATAATGAACAAACTCTTACTAATATTTTTTATCGGTAAGCATATAGGGTGTTAAAGGGATGAAGGAGGGTGTTAGAGAGGTTGCTGCGAATACGTTATCGCTTTATGTGTCGTGTTCGAAATCGAAAAACCTGAAAATGATCATATTTTTTCATTATCTGGAATCTTGATAGATATAGCAAGTAAAAGAATATTGTGGCAGAGTGACTTCAAAAAAGTATATATTTACTTTACAACTTGTACCTGCAAAGGATGTTCTGATCAAATAATTTTACGCACTTTTTTGCATAGTAACAGAATCTTGACCTTTTTGTGTAAAGTTTAAATTCGAGTATAATTAGAAATTTTCTATAAATTTTCTGTAGACCCATAGAGAAGACCTTAAAAGCATATTAAGATTAGTTCTACTGATACAAAATAATAAAACAGAAACAAAAACAAAAAAGGAATAGAGTATAACAATAACGTGAAGTTTTGAAATTTAACAGATATTCAGTTGTTGGTAATTAACACAACAAATAACAAAACGGAGGACGTGAGATTTTAAGTTGCAAAATGCTTTTATGCAATGATTTTATTTTTTGGTTAAAACTCATTAAAACAAGGCTATTAGATTCTCGAGTATAATAAAATAATTTCAGTATACTAGCAGATAAATTATGAGCGATAAAATGTAAATATAGTAATTTTTTATTAAAGTTATAGTTATATTTTCTCTGCATGTTCAACAGAATTATTTTTTATTAGTTTTTTAAAAATTTTATAATATTGGGATGATATTTTAAAAGTTTATAAAAGTGTAAAAATAATAAATGCACTTTATTACAGCTCTACAATAAATCCTGACGCACAATAGTATGACGGTTAAATACTTTCAACGCAATAATATTTACAGTAACCAACTGAAAACGTGACCTGAATTATCCTCCAGGCACTGTAGGGTTGACCTACTGTGATTTCCAGGATAAAAGTTAGTGGAAAAGCAGACCAAATAACATGATTCGGAGCTCCAAAACCATACAGGAGTCCAGAAGCAGCGTTGGGTATACTAAAACAGGTGGTAAATACGACGATGACAGATGGTCAAATCAGGAACATTTAGATCGTTGGCTGGCAACATCTGGCCAAAAACATGCGAGAATCGTAACTAGCAGCCCCTCAAGGAGACTAACACTACTGACGTCCTTTGTTAACTAGGGTCCTGACTAAACTAGTGGTGAGACATTACTCGCCACTCTCACCTGAGGAAACATTTTTAGGAAATGGGTATCCACAATGACTCCACGATATCCAGATTATGCAGTAAAGAGGAAGAAATCTGTATGCACATCCTATATGAATGTGCGGCTTCAACTCGAAACAAATATAAACTGTTCAGAGATGTAACGAAAGATGTGGCGAAAAATTATCACATGAAGGCGCCTTAAAAGGGCAGTTGCCCATGTGACCAAGAGACGGGAGCATAATAAGCCAAGAGGCTCCAGTATACAAATAGACACAGTCGACTACCCTACTTACAACCAACCAACCAACCAAGTGAAGTCCCATTCATTTAATAATTTCAATTTCCATGAAGTTAGTAGGAAGTATTGAACTGTAGCCTATTAAAAATCGCATCTCCAGGAAGTTTACATTGATAATGATATAAGTAAGGTAGGTATAGGATACTAATCGTTTTTTTTTAGTTACTAGTACTCACCAAATAAATCCCTGAAATCGGTGTTTGATGGATAGATAGACATTAAGTGGTCTGGGCGCATCAACAGTTAGGTCATTTAGCGCCCCTATTGTATTATTGGAAAATTAGACTGTAAAGTTAGTTTCTCTCAGGTAGTTAATAAGACCTGTTTTTATTCATTCGAATGTATCTATAGTTGTTTTCAAGCTGGATTGAACATTATGCTTGTCTCTAGTAGGTTTGAAATGTGGGACCTCTATTAGGTGAGCCACTGTTAGGAGATATCCATAGATGGAACACGTGGGAGCTAGTTCATTCTTTAGTAAATGACAATGAGTACTGTCCGATTGCAAACTCCGCATGAGTACGTTCTCCCTTCTGGTCATGGATTAGTTATATC
This sequence comes from Pachyrhynchus sulphureomaculatus, assembly GCA_019049505.1. NCBI lineage: Eukaryota > Metazoa > Arthropoda > Insecta > Coleoptera > Curculionidae > Pachyrhynchus > Pachyrhynchus sulphureomaculatus. The sequence goes on from CM032455.1 coordinate 78,478,387, forward strand.
CGAGCTAAGTTGGAACAATGAGAGATATAGGTGTCTGAGGTAGATGTTGAAGTCTTTCGGATAGTTCTCTCCCAGTCCTGGAATGCCTCTTGTTATAGCTTGTTTAGCATACAAATCAGCTTTATCGTTGCCTCTGATACCAGAGTGACTTTTTTGGGAAGACATGGTTCGGACGGTATGCATGGAATAGATTCAAGGAATGTTTGGTGTTTGGGCGGTTTAGTGAGGTGGAATAGAATTATAGGAGTGAGTGTTGTCTGGCAAGATTTAGAGGAGGGGTAAAGGATATGCATTGTAAACTAGGGATAGGTGACGTGCGAAAAGCCCCGGTGATTGAGCGGAGAGGTTGATTTTGGATAATGTCCAGCTGTTTTTTTAATGATTGGCATGCAGCGTCGTATATGAAGTCTCCATAAGCGAGTTTTGAGTAAATGAAGGATTTATAAGTTGTTTTGGAAAGGATTCTGAGGAGATTGAGGTTGAGTTGGTGTTTGACAATTTAAAATATGAAAATCATTTTTCGAATTTGTTATTGTTATAGAACCTGGTATGATTTTAGAGTCTAATTATTTCTTGATTGAAAAAAGTTGGTACAAGTTATTTTCATACTTATGTTTTTGAAGAGATTTGTTTTACATGAAAGAAATAGTAATTTATTGTTTACAGCTAATCTTGACAGTTGAAAAAACCAGCACATTTAGCAAACTCGCAATGGATATAATTGATTAGATTAATGGATATTTTAAGGGTGTCCATAAGTAACGTGATTGTTGTGTCAAAGATCCTTCAAATTATATAATGCCGAATTGGAGTTAACTTTAACTTACGATGGCAAGAGCAGTCTTCGAGAATATTTACTCTTTGGAATTAAAATACTTCAGTTAAGATCTAATTCAGTTTAATACCAAGAAACATGATTTGTTCTCTAACCAAGAAAGCCATGAAAGATTCCTTTTCATGTGGTGGTTCGTAATTTTATACACTCTGTTATGGAATTTATGAAACAAAAGTCAGATTTACTGTGTGCCGTTTCTGGGGAACAAAGGACGTATTATGCTAAAGTTAATGAAGAATATCTTGACCCTATATCTAACTTTTGGTAAGCATCAGTAGAGTGTAGGGTTGACGTATGTATTTACCAAATTTGAAAGTCAGGGTGAAAAAGAAAACTAATACTTAATTCGTAAGCTGAAAAGTTTTTGGTCTAGCTACTTAAAACACATTTTTTTTTGCAAAATTCTACTTTATTCATCAACATCTCCTTTAAAAAGCGATACAATCAGACCAACGCTCTTCTAATATTTCTAAAGCTTTCTTGTAGAAGGATTTGTCTTTGCCTTCAAAATAGGCTTCAGTTTCGGCGATAATTTCTTCATTGGAACCAAATTTCTTTCACGCGAGCATTTTTTTGAGGTCTGCGAATAGATAATAGTCACTGGGGGCCAAATCTGGATAATACAGTGGATGAGGAAGCAATACGAACTTCAATTCATGCAATTTTGCCATCGTAACCATTGACTTGTGACACGGTGCATTGTCTTGATGAAAGAGCACTTTTTCTTGTTTATGTGGGGCGGTTTCTTTGCTATTTCTCCCTTCAAACGCACCAATAACTTTATATAATATTCTCAGCATAGGCGATGAAAATTATTCCATGCGCATCCCAAAATACACACTGTTGTGTTTTTGGTCGCTTCGGGCGGCTTTCACCGGCTGCTGTCCATTCAGCTGACTGCCGATTTGATTCCGGTGGGTAGTGGTGAATCCATGTTTCATTCATTGTCACATACCGCCATGAAAAATTCCTTTTTATTGTTCTTAAACGGGTCCAAACAGCGATCAAAATCATCAACACATTGTTTTTTTCTGGTCTACTGTGAGGAAACGCGGTACCCATTTCAAGCAGAGCTTCCTTAAGCTCAAATGTTCATGCAAAATATGATCAACACGTTCTTTTGATACCTTTAGGGTGTCAGCTGTCTCATGCAATTTCACTTTACGGTCATTCAAAACAATTTTGTGGATTTTTTTGATATTTTCTGGTGTAACCACCTCCTTTGGGCGTCCAGACTGTTCAGTATCATTTGTGTCTATACGACCGCGTTTAAATTCAGCATACCAGTAAACGATAAGAGATTTTCCAGGGGTAGAGTCCCCGAACGGTATTTTTTCCCATCAAAAAACAGTGTTTAATCAACTCACAGAATTCGATTTTTTCCATTGTTTTGAAAATATCAAAAGTAGCATCACTAAAACCACTGTAACTTGTAAACTAATCGTCGAAATGTCATGAAATTAGGACACGTATCGCTTGTAAATCTTTTGAAAAGGGCGACATCTATGTGTCATACCAAAAACTTCTCATCCTACGTGTTATTTCTCGTTTGATATTTTTTGTGATCATTTTGTGAACTAATTGATGTAGTACATGAAAGTGAATTTACTACGATTTTACTAAAACAAGAATGTTTAATTTAATAACAAAAACCAAAGATTTCACGTAGTAATCATTTGAGAGGGGTGGTAAACGATTGTAGTCTATTTTTGGGAATTAATGTTTCCAATATTTTCTGAAATATTTGAATCAATCAAAATATTAAATGAAAATTTTCAGTGACCTTTCCAGTTTCGTTTGTCATAGAATCCTCATAAATGTGTAAATTTTATTTTTTTGCATTTTTACACAAACATAACCAACAACAATTATTGCCCACATTTCAATTCTACACCATTCTTCAATTCCTAAGACCGCAGTTTCCACCTATTAGACAAAGACAAGGTAATTAACTTTCGAATTTGCCGTGCTATATGCTCTCTTAAACAAGGACAAACCATTCTCGGTGTCTTACACTAAAAGAAGAAAGAAACTTATTGGTAGGGGCCTTATGCGGCGAAATTCATACGCTACTCGATCTAAGTGCAGTAGTTCGATAAGGCAAGTTGTAAGCGCAAGAATTTGTCGCGCGGTAACTGTAACCTTACGGTAGAAAGCGGTTTTTAGGTCGCGAATGTGACTGTGAGTGCGCTTTTTTGGATTTGATACCACTGTAATAATTTTATTTGGACTTTATTTAAACTTATTCAAAATGGTAAGTGGTATTTTGGAAAATGTTATTTGATGTGAGAAGATAAATTAGAAATTTTAAAACATGAACGTTTTTGTTTATAACTTAAGAAAAAGGTTTTTTTTGGGGAACCTAGGTATTGTTTATTTACTATTTAAACTCTCCGAAAAATTATAACCAAATTTCACAGAGAACATCGGAATCTCAAATTAAGCAATTTTCGACATATTGAAACTAGTGCAGTAAAAAAAGGGCAAAATAATGATGAGATAGGCATAGTTTAGATACAGCAATATTATGATTTTATCCTCTCTGGGATATCACCAGAAGTGATCCTGGTTTTCGACCTCGAAAAATTTTCAAAACGCTTTTTTTTTGAGCTTAAAATGTAAATAACTCCGATAATATCAGTCAGATCGAGACAATCAAAAAACTAAACTCTTCACAATGAAATTTCCAACAAATTCTCGTTGGTTTTAAATTGCTCAAATGTGTACATAACCTACAAAATTGAAAAAAAACAGGCAAAAATCTGTTTTTTTTTTTCATTTTATTGTACAGGTCGACTAAGTGAACCGATCGGCTTGAAACTTCCTTTTGTTATAGCAAAAATACCTTGAAATTTGGGTACAAAAATATTGAACCCAGTGGACAAAATTGAATTTGTCTTTTAAAATTTGAATTGCTCGCCATTTTATGCCATTTAGTCCAAAATGGATCTTTTTTTTTTCAAAATTTAGGTCTCGACGTCAGCTTTTCGATGACAGATGTGACAAAAATTTTTCAATTTTTTTTTTCAAAATGACCGAAAAATCGCATGTGTTTTTATTTGATTAATAAACAAACGTAAAAAAAAACAATTGAAATGGCTCCACAATTTTTTTTTAATTATATCAGAAAGCTGGCGTCCCAAATTTTGAAAAGTAAGATCCATTTTGGACCAAATGGCATAAAATGGCGGATAATTCAAATTTTAAATAACGAATTCAATTTTGCCCATTGCCTTTAATATATTTGGACAAAAATTTCAGGGTATTTTTGCTATAACAAAAGCCATATTTTCTGAAAGTTTCAAGCCGATTGGTTCACTTAGTCTGCCTGTACAATAAAATGAAACAAAAAAAAAAAAAATTTGTCGATTTTTTCAATTTTGTAAGTTATGTACACATTTGAGCGACTTAAAACTAACAGGGATTTGTTGGAAATTTCATTATGAAGAGTCTGTTTTTTTTTTGTCTCCATCCGACATATATACTTGGAGTTATTCGCATTTTAAGCTAAAAAAACGTGTTTTGAAAACTTCAGTTGTTTATAAACAAAAGAGCACAAGTTTTTCGAGAGGTCCCGATATCCCAGAGAGCAATTTCAAGTGCTTTTTTACTGCACTAAACTTACAAATGACTTTCCTTGCATTTTAAGGAACTACAGTGTCTATACCGAATGTCTAACAGCAAAACAGTTTGCTGTTTGTTCCGATTGGTTTTTTATTTTATTTTTAAATAAATATTTCCTTTTTTGGTTTAACCAGTAAAGTTCATTCCTAGCTCGAAAGAAAATTCATGATTTTGCTCTAAATTTCACCCTTTATACGCTACAAGTATACAAATTGAATAAAAATCTATTTTTCAAAAACTATTTGATTTAGATTAGGGTATGCTATACGAAATGTGCTTAGAATTAGCCGTAGAGCTTAAATATTATATCGCTGGTTAAAGTATTGGGCTCTTCAAAAAATCAATCTGCGATAATTTCAGATTTCGGCAACGGAAAACATAATTCCCCATTTCCGTCGGTTCATCAGTCTGTTGGCACTATAACTATCGAACAGAATAAGATTTGAAATTTGGTACACACATTGTACTTCAAATAGGAAAGGAAGCTAAAATTTTTGAACAGCATCGTTTTAATTAAAGGGATGAACGGGAACTGGGTAGTTAAATATTTTATTAGCTCAACAGTATTTTAAGATTTTTTGGTTTTAGGCTGAGTTAATAGACAAATTTTAAAGATTAAACATATTATATTCTAAATGGATGTGGGAGTAGGTTAAAGATGTTGTTTCGTATACATTGTGTTACACATCCTTTTCAGGCTGGTGGAGACGAATAATTTGAAAATTATGTTATTTTGCGATATTTTTAATTTTAACGTTCGTTCTCTGGTTAGCTTTTTTAGTGTTCCGTACGGAATATTTGTAAGATCGCTTCGGTATCTGTCTGTCTGTCGGTCCCTCTGTCTGTCACACCCTATTTCTTCGAAACTATTTGACGTACAACGTTGAATTTTATTACTAATATAGGAATTAATGGCTTTATTAGAGCCGTGTACTTTTGAAAGTTAAATTTTGACTTAAGGGGTGAGTTTTGAGGGATGAAATTGGAAGTAAAAAAAAAAATTTACCAGGTCATCGAGTGGGGTGTCAAATGAAAGCTTGTAAAAACACAAGTTACATTTTATATATATATATATATATATATATATATATATATATATATATATATATATATATATATATATATATATATATATATATATATATGGAGATCATTCTATCATCACATCCCTTAGTATATTTTTGTTTCGGTTGAAAATAATAAACAAGACAAGATAACTTTTAGGTTCCCTGTTCCCAAAAATCCTGACATCACCGCTCTTAAACTCTTTCTTCATTGAACCCCTACGTTATTGTTTAAAAATAATTTTACTTAGAGTTTGATCATTATCGCAACCAAACACCACGAAAAATTGTCATATTCCTATTGAAATTGCTATGCTGAGAAACTACTATAAGATCTATTTCTATTTAAGGTAATATATGTGTGTGCCAATTATAAAATTGATACCTTATTTATTGGAAAATTATGGTGCCAGACGGTTAGACGACAGGCAGATGACTGAAACAGAACTAGGTTTATCGTGAACTAGGAATCTTGAAAGATTAATAAATGAGAAATCTTCGATGATATTTTCACGAATACATCTATGTAGTAAAGGAAGTAAAAAGGATAATTTCTTTATTCTTAAAAAATCGCACTCCTCTTACTTATATCGAAAAGAATTTTGAAAAAACTCCGAAATATTCGCCATAGGGTGTAGATTTAATCTGTTAAACAAAAAAAACAAAAATTTCAAGGCCATCAGTGTTCAGTAAAGATTGGAAAAAACTTTATTGAGAACTTATTTGGGGTTTATTTTGTGAAGGCATTGATCATACCTCCCTAACATTTTGTTTTATTTCAAAGGAAATCAACGTATGGAACACTATTTGCGCCAAGTGCAACTTGCATTTGGCCGGTTATTTTATTAGTATCTCACCTTAAAGTATTTAGCATGTAAAAAAATGCATTCTTATGCTTTGATTTGTTTTTTCTAGTGTGAGAAAGTCAAACTCAGAATTTATATTACTACCTGTTTGCGGGAAAGTATTGAGCAAAATAACTTTATGGTTTTTTTTTTATATAACTGTTCTATTTCTATTTACAGAAACACTTC
>CM032455.1:78489943-78527443 GCA_019049505.1 Pachyrhynchus sulphureomaculatus
CTCCAAGACTAACCCCTTAAGTCAAAATTTACCTTTCAAAACTACACGGCTCCAATGAGGCCATTAATTCATATATTAGTACCAAATTTTAACTTTCTATGTCAAATAGTTTCGGAGAAAATCAGGTGTGACAGACATACGAACGGACAGACGGGCAGACGGACGGCCAGACGGATAGATACCGAAGTGATCTTATAAGTTCCGTACAGAACATTAAAAATGGTAAGGCTTAACATCTTTTAGTTAGTTTTCCTTTGAACCTCTTCTGTTCCCTTTAGGAGGGTGTTTTGTTTTGTTGATTTAACTAACACAAATAAGTTTATGTTAGGGCTTTATTTTAGGTAAAATTTCCCTGAAAAAAAATGTTACTAAAAAGAACCAGCTCTACATGATTAGGTACTATGGTCATTATAATTTTTTTATAGATCACAGTGCAATATTTCTATAGAGTGTTTTTCAAGCCGAGATATTTCTTCAGAAAGATTTAATTTTTATAAAATTAATTATTTCTAAACACAAAATAAATAACAAAGGCAACATGTAAGTTCTTTAGAGTTTAATTTCAGACGAATATAAAGTTCAGATATACTGGTTACATTAATGGGTTGGTTTTCTTAAGTTCTAGGAGTGGTTTAATTTTTTTTAATAAACCTTTCTTGAAGAAAATATAACACTAATTGAGGACAAATCTTTAAAACAGTTATTTGTAAATTTTTAAATAGGTTATCTTTGGTGAAGTAATTTATTTTAGTTAGGATAATAATCAGTGAAAAGAAATGAAAAAATTAAAAACTCAAGCTGTTTATTATTTTTTGTATTACACCAAGTTTTTGATATAACTGCTTGTTTGTAGACTGTTGTAATGTAGACAATTTTGATATAAAATTGGTTGTATACTTTAGCAATTTAATTTAATGCTAAAAAACAAACTGAAACAATAATTTCCTGTTATCCGCAATAATAATGATGCAAGAACTCAAAATGTGTTAAAGAAAATAGCCCACGGACTTATATCCTGGTATACTTGACAGTTGTAGATCGATTGTATTGATTTCTATTGTACATTAAGGTTACCATATGCTAACTTATTATACAGGGTTGGATTAAATTTATTTCTACACGTTAAGTTTCACAGCAGACGTGATATAAATTATAAGTAGACTTATGTAACTACTTCTAGCAATGCATTATCCCAGTTTAGAACTTCTAAACTAGTAACGTAATAGCACAATACAAACAATTTTGTCGTGTCATGTACGATAACTTTGCAGTTTTAGGAACTTTGTATTTTATTTTTAGTGTTCCGTACGGAACACTTATAAGATGACTTAGGTGTCTGTCTGTCTGTCTGTCCGTCTGTCTGTCTGCCACACCCGATTTTCTCCGAAACTATTTGTCACAGAAAGTTGAAATTTGGTAATAATATAGGAATTGATGGCCTCTTCAGAACCGTGTAGTTTTGAAAGTTAAATTTTGACTTAAGGGGTTAGTTTTTGGGGGTGAAATCGGAAGTGAAAAATTTTTTTTTACTGGGTCATCGAGTGTGATGTCAAACGAAAGCTTGTGAAAACACGAGTAATATATATATATATATATATATATATATATATATATATATATATATATATATAATATAGTACTTGGACTCATTTTGCATCGTATTATTCTTAAAAAGTCGCGAAAAATCGCTGTCCCCCACCTTATCTCGAAAAGTACCGATCAAAAAATTTTGAAAAAATTCTGGAATATTCTCAACTGGGTGTAGATTGAACGAAAATTATCACGAGTGCATTACCTTTAATAATTTATTTGGTACATAAAAAAATAAAAATTTCAAGGTCATCAGTTTTCAGTAAAGATTGGAAACAAACTTTGTTGAAAACTCCTTGGGGGTGTGTTTTGTGAAGTTACTGATCATTTTATACCACCGTAACAAATTGTTTTATTTTAAAAGCAATCAACGTACGGAATACTAATTGTGCAAGTTCAACTTTCACTTGACCGGTTATTGATTGACTAAAACCTAGAGGTCTACAGCGGATGCTGTATTATATTATATGTTATGACAAATACCTCGTCCTCCAGGGTTGTTAATTTTGGTTTAATATGTAAAGAAGATTATAAGTTTTGCAGGTAAATTCAAGGCGTATTTGTTTGGCAAGTCATCCCCCCTGTCCTCAATTTTTACTTGGGTGCTGAGAAAGATCCAGGTATCTAGAGTTCCATTTTAATAGAGTTTTTATTTCATTTGTGAGTTGTTCCCCCTGATAACTAATTTTGTTCACTCTTAAAATCTCCCTTTGAATTTCCATAAATTTAGAAAACGCGTTCTTTATAAGCGCAATGCCTTTGTTGTCCACTTTTTCCTATAAAATAAGTCTTTGAGATCCAATTACCCCATCTCTTAGCCTCTGGAACTTAGATATCCCAATGGATATACTAATTATATAGAGACCTAATAGTCAATGTATCTTTAGTGAAGTACTACTAAAAATAGCTTAAAATTAGCCTAAAATTTTTCGTATTTTTCCGATTAGGATATGTTTTCCTTTCCCTTTTAAATGAACGCTCACATTTTGTTGGTTAGAATCTTAAGATTCTGTCAAATACGAGGGCTTTGTTGTTGTACAGCGATTTCAATATATTATTTTAATTTTAATTAATAGTGCAGTAAAAAAGAGCAAAATAATGATAAGACAGACATGTTTATAAACCAAAGAGCACAAGTTTTTCGAGGTCCAAAACTCAGAACAATACTCCTGGTGATACCCCAGAGAGGATAAAATCATAATATTGCTCTATCTAAATTATGTCTGTCTCATCGTTATTTTGACCTTTTTTACTGCACTATTGCTGCACTAAGCTGGCGTCGAGACCTAAATTTTGAAAAAGAAAAGATCCATTGTCATAAAATGGCAATTCAAATTTTAAACAACAAATTTATTTGTGCCAACTGAGCTCAATATTTTTGTACCAAAATTTCAGGGTATTTTTGTTATAACAGAAGGCATATTTTCAGTCGCTCAAAACTCACAACAGCTCAAAAAACGCGTTTTGAAAACTTAAATTGCTTATAAATAAAAGAGCACAAGTTTTTCGAGGTCCAAAACTCAGGACAATACTCCTGGCGATACCCCAGGTATCCAGTATTTAAACTGTGCAATTTCAAATACTTTTTCTACTGCGCTATAAATGAAAATGGTCAAAATGGACAGTTAAAATATACATCTTAAAGGTACCTACAATGCTAACGATGCTGAATGACGAGTCTTGAAGAAACCTACCTAGATGTTCAATTTAATATTTAGAAGCTCTAAGCCATTATATATTTATCTTAATTTAATAAAATAATTATACTGATTTTTTTTAATGTATCTATAACCAGGTTATAACAAAGACCATGTAAAATCTCACTAAATTTTTTTGTTTGTATTTGGCAATATTATACATATTATATACTAACAGTCTCGGCACGCATACATTTCAGTGTTGTTACTCTCCGTATTTACAAGTATAATTCTTAAAACAACTGTAATTTTCAAGAACTTTATATAATTAAAAATGCCTCTAAGGTACTTAAATAGGTAGCTCAAGGTAACATGCAACTTTTTATGTTACAGTTAATTTTACTTCGTATACATAAGAAACTATAATATTTAAAACAGGTTGGAAATGTTAATAGGAATTATTTAAGACAAGATATAAAAACTTGTACTGATATGACGAAAAAAATACCGAGTGTTCTTTTAAAGTTGGAATATTTTTAAATATGCTGCAGTACTCACTGAAATAAGTTAAATATAGTCTATATTAAATATATTATTTTGAAAAAATTGTTGTAATAAAAAAGCCCTAAAATTGTAATATTGCTATATTCAGTCCGGCCTCAAGATATTATTTAAAATTATCATACCCCTAAGAACTGCATTTTTATCGATGAAATAAATATAACGCAATTTAACGGTATCGACAATTTGAAACTAGCTAAAAAAATTTAAAATAAATTTTAAAAAACGACACTTATTTTACTATTCAACCATTCTAGAAAAGAGAATTCTGTTAATTTCAATAGTACTATACCATAAGGTTTTTTCTGCCTTAATAGGGATTAACAGTTTATATATCATGAAGATATCGGCAGAGATGTGATATCCGTGATCATGGTTCACGTGTTCAAACCACTACCCATAGATAAACTGTCTGTCAACCATAACAAACTGTATGTCAATTCAAACTCGCCCTTATTGCCAACCTCAAGCAACCAAACACCGTCTTCCGGGACAATATATATCTTCATGGTAAATAGACAATCTTGTACGTTTTTAAGTATTTTTTATTCTATAATCGATTATAAACACATTTTCTTCTAATATGCGCTGCAGATAAATTGAACTGTCCTAGAAATGTCAATTTCTGGTTGAACCGACGTATAGTGCAGTAAAAAAAGCATTTGAAATTTCCCAGTCTAGATACAGCAATATTATGATTTTATCCTCTCTGGGGTATTTCCAAGAGTATTGTCCTGAGTTCTGGACCTCGAAAACCTTGTACTCCTTTGTTAATAAACAATTGAAGTTTTCAAAACGCGTTTTTTGGACTTAAAATGTGAATAACTTCGATTATATAAGTCGAATCGAGACAAAAAAAAAACAAACTCTTCGTAATAAAATTTCCAACAAACTTTAGTTTTAAGTCGCTCGTGCATACATAACCTACAATACTGAAAAAAATAGACAAAAAAACTTTTTTTTTCATTCTATTGTATAGATCGACCAAGTAAACCGATCGGCTTGAAACTCTCAAAAAAGATTCCTTTTATTATAGCAAAAATACCCTGAACAATTGAATTTGTTATTTAAAATTTGAATTGACCGCCATTTTATGTCATTTGGTCCAAAACGGATCTTTTTTTTCAAAATTTAGGTCTGGACGTCAGCTTTCCGATGTAATTAAAAAAAAAATTTGGAGTCATTTTAACCGTTCTTTTCACACTTGTTTTTTTCAATCAAATCACAACAATTTCGGTAGAAAAAAAAACTGAAAAACTTTGATCACATCTCATAGAGAATCGCGAGTCATTTATTAAAAAAGAAATGTCATTAATATTTTTTTTTAAATGATCGAAAAAATGTATTATTGTTATTTGACTAATACAAAACGGTTAAAATAACTTTAGTTTTTTTTTTTAATTTTGTAGGTTATATACGTACTTGAGCGACTTAATACTAACGAGGATTTGTTGGAAATTCTATTGCATGGCTTTTTTTAAGCTTAAAAAACACGTTTTGAAAACTTCAGTTGTTTACAAACAAAAAAACAAAGTTTTTCGAGGTCCAAAACTCAGAACATTACTCCTGGTGATACCCCAGAGAGGATAAAATCATAATATTGCTGTATCTAAACTATGCCTATTTCATCATTATTTTGACCTTTTTTATTGCACTAAGAATAATGTTTTAAGTTAATATTTTTGATTGATCAAAGGTATTTAAAACTATTAAGAAATAAAATAGATCTTAAATATCGAAATACCTTTTACATTATAATCTCGGTGACAGAATCGTGATACCAAAATTCCCATAATTAGTTAAAAAACTCCATGCCATCTTCTATAGTTTAAGCAATAATTTCAATATGTGTGCATAAATTGTATTTTTGTAATGGTCCTTCACACTAAAAGGGATCGGTAAAGTCAAACACATTAAAATATTTCTGTAACACTTTATGTGTACATCCACATCAGCAGAACAGGTTTTAAAATATTTCACAGTCCATCTTCGAAGATGAATGAATATTTTATGAGTATTTTCACATCTAACAAAAAATCAAAATTTTATCTCTCCTATTATTAGTCTTATAACTGGCGTTACATTATTAAAATAAATAATTGACTCGGAAAAAAGAAAAAATACAAAAGAAATCTGCTGCGTTCTCTGGTTCATTAAAAAAAAACCGGTCAAGTGCAAGTTGAACTTGCACAATTAGTGTTCCGTACATTGATTGTTTTTAAAATAAAAAATTTTGTTAGGGTGGTATAAAATGATCAGTGACTTCACAAAATACACCCCAAATAAGTTTTCAACAAAGTTTGTTTCCAATCTTTACTGAAAACTGGTGACCTTGAAATTTTGGTTTTTTTCTATACCAGATAAATTATTAAAGGTAATGATAATTTTCGTTCAATCTATACCCCGTGGAGAATATTCCAGGATTTTTTCAAAATTTTTTGATCAGTACTTCTCGAGATAAGGTAGGGGACAGCGATTTTTCACGATTTTTTAAAAGTAATACGAAGAAAAGTGTGCGCAAGTATTACATTATATATATATATATATATATATATATATATATATATATATATATATATATATATATATATATATATTTTACTCATGTTTTCACAAGCTTTCATTTGACACCACACTCGATGACCTAGTAAAAAAATTTTTTTTTCACTTCCGATTTCACCCCTCAAAACGAATCCCTTAAGTCAAAATTTATGTTACGGTAATATAAAATGATCAGTGACTTCACAAAACACACCCCAAATAAGTTTTCAACAAAGTTTATTTCCAATCTTTACTAAAAATTGATGACCTTGAAATTTCTGTTTTTTTTTTATATACCAGATAAATTATTACAGTTAATGCACTCGTGATAATTTTCGTTCAATCTACACCCCGTGGAGAATATTCCAGAATTTTTTCAAAATTTTTTGATAAGTACTTTCCGAGATAAGGCGGGTGGACAGCGATTTTTCGCGATTTTTTAAAAATAATACAAAGAAAAGTGCGCGCAAGTATTATATTATATATATATTTTTTACTCGTGTTTTTACAAGCTTTCATTTGACACCACACTCGATTACCTAGTAAAAAAATTTTTTTTTTCACTTCCGATTTCACCCCCCAAAACTAACCCCTTAAGTCAAAATTTAACTTTCAAAACTACATGGCTCTGAAAAGGCTATCAATTCCTATATTACTACCAAATTTCAAGTTTCTATGACAAATAGTTTTGGAGGAAATCGGGTGTGACAAACGGACAGACAGACGGACAGACGGACAGACGGACAGACACCGAAGTGATCTATCTTATAAGTGTTCCGTACGGAACACTAAAAACCGTCAAGTGCAAGTCGGAGTTGCAGAATTAGTGTTTCGTGCGGCGATTGCTTTTAAAATAAAATAAACTCCTTAGCTAAGCTAAGTCAATTAAGTTCCTAATATGTATATATCTTAAGATCCAATATGTATTTTCACGTTTTTTCTTCGTTAATAAAATATAATAGTTATAGCTTCTTAGCTACCTAATAGCCAATAAATGAATCTAGCTCAATCTAGAATCTAGTAGTAAAAGTTTAAAACAAATATTTACGACCTAATTATTTATTTAATTATAATTAAATAAAATAAAATTATTTTGTCTCGGTACTTAGCCGTTAGTCTCCAGTCATTTTTGAAATTTATTTTTTCTGTGATTGGCCAAATGCAGTAATGTACTGAAAAATATATGAGTATATTACTGATTGTACCAAATATGTATTGATATTTTGTAGCTTTTAATCCCAGTGAAATTCTCAACTTTCGCCGAAAATAACTTTCATTATATTCTCAAGACAAATAGTTTTTTATACCGAATAAAATATCAAACGTTATGCCCTCCTAACAACTTTCGCTCAATTTACACTTTATGGAGAATATTTTATATTTGTATATTTTTATAATTTTTTCAAAACTTTTTGATCATTACTTCTCGAGATAGGGGGAGGGACAGCGATCTTTTTCCATTTTTTAAAATAATATGAAGAAAAGTTCGCGCGAGTATTACATCATTTATATTTTTCAACTAGCATTTTCACAAGCTTTCATTTGACACCCCACTCGATAATCTCAAAAAAAAATTACTTCCGATTTCACAACCCCAAACTAAACCCAGTCAAAACTTAAGTTTCAAAACTACACGGCTTTGATTGGGCCATCAATTCCGATATTTGTGCCAAATTTCTATGTCGAATAGTTCCGGAGAAAACCGGGTGTGAAAGACACAGAGACGGACAACGAAGTGATCCCAGAAGTGTTCCGTTCGGAACTCTAAAAAATGAGACTCAGCTGTCCAGGTTGCTATTATATTAGTGTGCTGATTATATAGGCTATTTTCTAATATAGTTTTTACTCATGACTTTTTAATTAGAACTTAACATCTACACGTTTTTGAGGTATGTTAATTAGATTTATTTAATATATATTTTTTAGCCAGTTATTGTAACCTAGTGGTTCCCAGCCTTTTTTAATCGTGACCCTTTTTAGATTTCTTTAAAATGTTCGCGACTCCCCTTTCCCATTCGCCATATTAGTTTAACAAAATAAAAAATAAAGGGTTTGAAAAAATATATTTTAGGACTTAACAGTGATATTTTTCATAAAGTATTAATTATTAAGTATTAATGATTAATGTGATGATTTAGTTTGCATCTGCTTAACAAGTATTATAATTCTTGGTTGAGTTTTTGTCAAGGCCAATCTCATGTCACCTTGAATATCCAGCTTACCTGGCTTTTGTCTGTCTGTCTGTCTGCAGAAGAGTTGAAAATCCACATTCGCAGAGGTAAGTAGAAGCAAATGGCACTAATATTCGAAAAGAAAACATGGAAATTTTAGGATATGAATGACGCATAGCACACCAAAATTGAGATAACGATTTTTCCTGAAATAAATCACGCGCTGAGAAGTTATCTCGCAGCTCTAAAAATTCTTTCTGCACTTTATCGAGAATGTCGGTTAAATCCAAAGATACATAAAATGGGTTTCGTACTAACGCAGCTTCTTGTTCAGAAAACTCCGGGAAATAAGATAATAACAAATTTCAGATTTAAGGGCTACTCGTTATATATCAGTTGGGAGTACTTTCCCGATTATTCTTAGCTCGGCGGAACGTCAATCTGTTCATCTCGAAACTTCTCTCTCTTGCACGTTTCTTCAAAAGGCAATGGAGTATCGCAATCGCTATGGTTTACCCGGCTAGCTTACTCCAGTCGGATTTCACCAGGGATAAAGAGAGGTGTGTGCGCCAGCCGTCCACTGATTACGTCGCGTATCTCATGTGTTGCCAAGCATAAATAAATTATTAACATTTTAACACCTATTTTAAAATCTAATTTTGGTTTTTAAAATTGATAACCGGCGACCCCCCAAAAAATCCAAGGCGATCAACCGGTTAGGTATCAATGCTCTAACCAATACCTTCTAAGAAGACAAAGTGATAAAGACATTTATCTTTATCTCCATGTAATTCAAACTTCAGATTTCTTTTACTAATATATTCTAATAATAGATTGTTTATATTTTTACTAAAGTAAAAAAAGCTGCTTGATAGAATTACATATGCTGAAATTAACTACAAACTAAAAAATAAAGGTTAAAAATATCTATAAATAAATTATGTAAATTGCATAACAAGATGAACATAACTTTGTAGTTAACTATGTTAATAAAAAATATATGAAGAAATATATAAGGAAAATTATTATGTATTATGACATCACTTTGCTTGATTTAGTTTGGCAAAGACCACAGTTTAGTTATTAACATTTTTTATTCTTATTTGAAGAACTTTAATTTTAGGTTATTTATTAATAAATTTATTGCTTCAAATATTTTCTGACCAATAAGAAGTTTCTACGTAATTAGTTAGGCTTAATTCACATATTTTCTCTATCGCTTTTGCCCTATTTGTTGTCTCTGCATTAGTGTGCAGATATTCTACCTACCTAAATTTAAAAGTCGTTTAAAATGTCTTCTTTTTAAAATTTTGAGTTCGACCTCTTTGGCACTGAACCGTTCATATATTTCAGAAGAGAATCAATTTATTATTTAAATATTATTTTTACCCGTAAAAATAAACTGAAATTATATTTAGTCCCAGTTAATATTATGAAAGCTTTTTGTAAAAATCTGATGATAAATAGACTAGAAAATTATATAATTCTTAGTAGATTATTTTACCGTGTACGTTTCTCAAGCTGAGTTATAGCATAAATTGCCATAAAATAATGGAAATAATATAAGAAAATTGGGTCAATATATTCAGCTACCATAGAGTTACTCAATTATGGAATCAGTAGTAAACTAATTAAATGACTTTAGAAGTAATTAACTTACTATAAAGGTAATTGAATTACTGTAAAAAATAATTAAAGTACAAGTAATTGAATTTATGTAATAATAACTGACATGTCATAAAATAATTCAATTACAGCGAGAGTTAATTAAATTAGAGTACTCGTAGACCGAATTACTTTGTGTTCTTTGAGTATAGGTCACTGAACAACTCAATTACTTTGCGTTATTATTCGTAAATTATGGAGGTAATTATAATTGAATTACTTTTTTAAGTAAATTTATATATATATATATATATATATATATATATATATATATATATATACATATATATATATATATATATATATATATATATATATATATATATATATATATATATATATATATACATACATACATACATACATACATATATATATATATATATATATATATATATATATATATATATATATATATATATATATAATCATCATCGTATGTCTGTATTAGCCCAGAGTCGGGCAGAGGCCTCCCCCAACTGGAACCATCTTCTTCTGCATTTTACCTCTTTCATCCATGTGTTCCTCGCCGTGTTCTTGATATCATTCACCCATCTTGTTGGTGGTCTTCCCTGTGTTCTCCTATGTAGCCTCGGTCTCCATCTCCATTTCAGCCGTACAATTCTCTCCAGTACGTCAGCTACTTTCGTCTTATTACAAATCGATTCGTTGCACCTTCTATCTCTAAAGCTTCTTCCAAGCATTCGGCATGCCATTGATCTTTGAGCTACCGTAAACTTAGACGGACTTTTTCGTAAACGCCATAGTTTCCGTGCCATATGTTAGCACAGGCAGGATATGTTGATTGAACGCCTTGGCCTTTAAGTGAGTAGGAATGTCTCCTTGAAATATATCCTTGAGTTTGCCAAACACAACTTAAGCTATTGTTTTTCTGCGGTCCACTTCTGCTATTTGGTTGTCTGTTCTCAACATTATTTTATGACCCAAACAGATATATTGTTATACTAAATCTACCGGCAGCTGGTCTTGTGTGTAAATGTTAGTCATGAGTTTAGTTTTATCGATATTCATCCGAAGTCCCACTTGTGCTGATGTTATCTTTAGTTCTTCCATCATTTCCAACAGTTCTTCGATGTCTTCCGAAATCAATACTATATCATTCGCAAATCTCAAGTGGTTCAAATGTTCTCCACAGAAATTAATCCCTTTTTTGTTCCAGTGTAATTATCTGAATATATTTTCGAGTGTAACAGTAAATAATTTTGGGGATATGGTATCCTCCTGTCTGACTCCGCGCCTTATATTTATTCTATTTGATGTTTCACTTATTCCAATAGTTGATGTTCCGTGATGATAAATATTTCTAATTAATTGTGTATATCTTTTGTCTCTTCTACAGTCTCTCATTGCTGCAAATAAGGCCCATAATTCAATGCTGTTAAAAGCTTTTTCTTAGTCTATGAACGTTAGAGCCAGTAGTATTTTGTATTCATTGCACTTTTCTATAACTGTTTTGAGAGTCTGCAGATGATCGTTAGTGCTGTAACCCGCTTTAAATCCCGTTGGTAAGAGTCCAGTTTCGACGCGCGGTGATTTACTATATTTCTTGTAAAGAGTTTGTAAATATCCGATAAAAGGCTTATTGGTCTATAATTAGATAGATATTTTATATCTCCCTTCTGGTGTGGTAAGATGATTATCGCATTGTTCCATTCATGTGAAATAGTACCACTAAGAAGGTATTTGTAGAACAGAACAGCTAGTGCTAGGTACAGACATTTTATATATATATATATATATATATATATATATATATATATATATATATATATATATATATATACATATATATATGATATATATATATATATATATATATATATATATATATATATATATATATATATATATGTAATGACCATACATCTCTCGTTTGTAAGGGAAGTACTGAGTAAACAACCTTATTAATTGTTTTAAGTTATAATTATAATATAAATAAATTTGTAATTTTTATTATAATAATTTTTGTGTTAATAAAATGGCGATGGAGCAAACAATTTTGTAAAAGAAGATTATTAAAAACTCTGAATATATACTATTTTTGAACAAACCAGTTTAACTGAATTAGTACAGACAAATTATTGAAAACGGTTTTGAACCATGATTTCTATTTTCAAAAACCCGGAAACACTCTGTATTTTAATAATGCCTAAAACCGCTTAGTATGTGGAAAGTGACTCACAATGTGATGTTTATCGAAGAGTTTCTTCGGAGCAATAAGAAAAAGCCTAGAACAAAAAACTATGAAATTATTCCATTTTAAATATAATTTTTATTACAAATATTATAAAGAATTATGATAATAAATTTTAAATTGAGTAGTGGTTTCCTATTTTTACAATTTTCATTTATTGACAATAATTTTAAGGATACAATAGGTAAAATAAAATTGCAATTGAATAATTACAATTAATTCTTATTTGTAAACCTATCATATGGTTATTTATATTATTCGTGCTTAAAACAAGTGAGTTCTTAAGTTTTTTTCAATTAGTTTTAGAAACAATGCACTGCTTGTACGAATCACTTCATGTAATTTAAGTAACTGTCAAAAACTATAATTTATACATACAAAAAATATATATTACAAAAAAAAATTATACTTGATAAAAAGTTCTGGTTCATATGGAAATCCATAATCAGGCATCAAAAGTTTAAAATATTTAGTGGTATACAGGGAAAATAAAAAATGATGATTTACAATGATGATTAATGTATATAAACTATAAATTAAACAATAATTTATATATATATATATATATATATATATATATATATATATATATATATATATATGTATATATATATATATATATATATATATATATATATATATATATATAAATATATATATATATATATATATATATATATATATGTATATACCATAGATACATCCATTTCCATGTGATTGACATTTATCAAGAATAAATTTTTTTGTAATATGTAAGATAAACTTTTTCTTCATTTGTATAAAACTTTCTGGGACATAATGTATATCTACGTATATATATATATATATATATATATATATATATATATATATATATATATATATATATATATACATATATATATATATATATATATATATATATATATATATATATATATATATATATATAAATTATTGTTTAGTTTAACTCCAACCTCGTTGTTTCTTTGTTTAGTTAATAAGCTATCATCATTTTAAACGTTAAAACCATTTGTAAAATCAAAAGCTTCCACCATATGAAACAATGGTCTAAATAACTGGAAACACAATACAGACAATACTGTTGTATTCTCCTCCCTCCTTAAAAATGGAAAGGCTAAATTTGTCCAAAATTGAATAATAAAATATAATTTTGAAGCCTTAGAAAATTCAATAAACAAATATATATATATATATATATATATATATATATATATATATATATATATATATATATATATTTATATATATATATACATATATATATATATATATATATATATATATATGTATATATATATTTATATATATATATATATATATATATATTTATATATATATATATATATATATATATATATATATATATATATATATATATTTATATATATATATATATATATATATATATATATATATATATATATATATATACATATTTATATATATATATATATATATATATATATATATATATATATATATATGTATATATATATATAGTGCTGCCGCTTGAAGCTAACAACTGTTAGCTTCGAGAACAGCAGCAGTAAGATCACAGTATCGAGTAGCAGTAACAAGAGCACTTGAAAATGCCAAATGAGATTTTGGTGAAACATCGTGCAAATTCATTGTAAGACGAACAGATTGAATCCCGGAATTTTAATATATTACATTCCACCATCCGTGAAAACCTCTATTGTATCATATATATATGTTATATATATATATATATATATATATATATATATATATATATATATATATATATATATATATATATATATATATATATATATATATATATATATATATATATATATGTGTGTGTGTGTGTTTAAAATTGTAATTAATAACATTTTTACGCAAATATGTATATATGTACAAAGTATAAAAGAGGATCTCCAGCATAGTTTCATATATTTCAGATAGATAAAATATATTTATTCATGATAATAAAAGAACGATAAATCTTTAGAAAGTTCTTGTTAAAATTGTTAAATACATTTTTTTGCTTTTAGATTAATAGCATAATATTAGCAAAAAAGCCATATTTTTGTTATTCATGTTATTGTTTTATATCAAACTTTAGAAAGTAACAGAATTTTTTTGCAAATAAAAAGAGATATTTCTATTTACCATACGGTAGGCAATAGGCAATGTTGAAAACAAGAAACCAAAAAAAAACCTTAACTGATAAATTTTTTAAGGAAATGTTAAAGTAAAAGAGGATCTTGAGCATAGTTTCATATATTTCAGTCACATAACTGTCACATCGTGTACTGAAACTTTTAGTTTTCCGATGAAAATGTTAATATACCAGTCAGAAATCTTACTAGACAAACTTCCTGTGAAATATTTATTGGATAGAAACCTCCTTTACATAATCAATAAAAACACTTTTGTCAAAGACCAGTACATGCATGGTATAAAGTCATTCAACAGGTGGTATACTTATAAAAGCTTTTCACTATAAGTCGGGTTAAATCAAAAACCACTGCAATTAAAAGAAAATCCAATTCATTTTTCTAACACTAGTGAATAAAAATTTTCTCTTTAATATACAAGATAATTTTGAAAAAAACAATCATCGACTTTCACAAGTTTAAAAAAATAAGCTTTGACCCTTTTTTTACCCATATCAGTACGGCGCAAATTTATCCCCAGTAACAATATAATTGAAATTTTGAAACACAGCTGTTCCAGTCAGAAAAAGGCCGAAGGGACGGTTGAAGATATGGATAAAATCTGCAAGTAGGATTGCCAAATTTACCGATTTAGGACTAGATTCCCGATTTCTTTTATAAGCACGTATAAATGGAACACATATTTTTTAAAGTAAATTCTTGATTGCAAAGAATTTCTAAAAATATCGATTGTCTGTTTTAATCTGTTACAAAACAAAATAGTTCTTGTTACTATTATTAAAAAGGATATGAAGCGATATTTATTCTTTAGGTTGGGACTTAATAGATTATATAACTAATTCAAATAAATCACTTTATTAAATATGATAGATATTTCATATTTGCCATGCCAATTCTAAAAATTCAATTATTTTTATTATAATTCATACGAATTCACAACCAACTGTGTACCCCTCATGTTCGGAAAGTGACAATAATATTACAATACATGTAAACTTTCTGTCTGAGGCATCTTCCAGAAACTTACTTAGTAATTCTGCGAAATACCACTTTTCAAACTAGCTATTGATACATCAGCCAGAGTGGCGCTTAAATGCTAAGTGTGTATAATAAAAGACCTTGTTTTAGTACCGGACTGAGTAAAATTTTAGAGTATATCTTTTAGTGAAGCAATTGATATTAGTGAGTGCTTTAATCCATTAAAAAGAAGATACTCTGTGTAGTTCAAAATTTCAGATTGCATATGTATAGTTTGATACATCTAGAAATACATATATTATATATATATATATATATATATATATATATATACACGTTCTAATTTTGTGTTTATTACATATAATATATATATATATATATATATATATATATATATATATATATATATATATATATATATATATATATATATTATATGTAATAAACACAAAATTGGAACGGCAGAAACTGATAATGGGGAAAAATAAAGGAGTAAATTACATGCAATTAGATAAACACAAACAACTATATTACGATAACCTAAAAATTGCTCTAGACGAGAATCCAATCAACATGGAGACAAGCGTGGATGAATTAAATGAAATTATTGTGGAGAAAAAAATACAAGCGGCAAACAAGACTATTGATAGTATACTCAAATTAAAACCAATTAGTAAAATAACAGAACAAATAAAAAAATCTAATCAAAAGAAAGAATAAAGAAAGGAAAAATATGATTCCTGACGAACTGAAAGAAATCAAAAAGGAAATAAGAAGAAAAGTGAGTAAAGACGTGGCTGAGTATAACGAAAAAGGGATACGGGAAACTTAAAAACTTAAAGAAGGGAACAAGGAAATCACATGGCTGGTGGACGCAAGAGGAGAATAATAAGGGATAGAAAAGAGAATAAAATACATAGAAAATTTCTACAAAGAACTGTACGATTCGAAAGTGGAAGAAACGCCTAGAAGCCCCAGAGACAAAAGATCGACACTTGATAAATATTACACTGAGATATCCCACCCATTTGCAAATATGAAATAAAAATGGCCATGAAACATATGAAAAGAAGAAAAGCGGCAGGTCCTGATAGGATATTAATTGAAAAGATAGATGCAGCCGGGGCTATATTACTAATATATCTGGAAAAACTGTTTAACCAATGTCTAGAGAATGGAGAGACTCTTAATTATTGGAAGACCGCAAGCGTTGTTTGAATATTTAAAGAAGGAAACAAACGAGATATTAAAAATTACCGTCCTATATCTCTGCTTTCTCATATATACAAATTATGTACGAAGGTCATAACAAACAGACTGACAAAAAAGCTCGACGAGTTCCAACCACCAGAACAGGCAGGCTTCAAACAAGGTCACAGCACTAAAGACCACATTCATACAGTACGTGAAATAATAGAAAAATCTTACGAATATAATCTAAAATTGTATATGGTCTACATAGATTTTGAAAAAGCTTTTGACACGGTCGAAATTTGAGCTTTGATGAACGTCCTGAAACGTGCCAAATAGACAGCAGATATATACAGTTATTCAAAGATATATATAATAACGCTACAACCAAGATAAATACCTTTGAAAAATCTGATTTAATAAAAGTTAAAAGAGGGATAAGACAGGAAAATACAATATCCCCTAAGTTACTTACCAACTTATTGGAAGACGTCTTCAAAACCCTAACCTAAATTGGGGAACCCTAGGATTAAATATCAAAGGGGAATATTTGTCGCACCTTAGGTTTGTAGACGACATAGTTCTTCTGGCTAATAACATGCCAGAGTAAGAGAATCTAATTAAGGACTTACAACATGCTGCAGAGAAGGTGGGACTGAAAATGAACATCAGTAAAACAAAGATAATGGCACACCAAAGCGATGCAACACCAGTCATATTAAACAACGAGACAATAGAGGTAGTGCACGAATACGTCTACTTAGGACAGAAACTGTTCAGGAACAAGTGTCCACAGAGCGAAGAAATAAATAGAAGAACGAAACTTGCATATGCAGCGTATGGAAAATTGAAAGGTATCTTTCATTCAGCGTACCCACAGCACTTGAAAACCAAAGTGTAAAATCAGTGCATTCTCACTCACTTACGCATCAGAAAACTGGTCCCTGACAGAAACAAATTTAAAATTGATTACCCAGAGAAAAATGGAAAGATCTATGCTAGGAATAAGATTATCTCATAGAAAAACGAACAAATGGATACAAAACAAGACCAAAGTCGAAGACGTTGTCACACGTATTGCAAGACTGAAATTGCACTGGGTTGGCACCTGATGAGAAGAGACGACGATAGGTGGAGTAAAAAAGTGACCGAGGGGAGAGATGACACTGAAAGGATTGCAGGAGGCTAATGGAAACGATATGCAGAACGAGAAACTTGGAAACAATTGGAGGCGGCGTTTGTCCAGCAATGGTCCAGTATACGCTGATGATGATATATGTATATGTATATGTAATGTGTATATATATATATATATATATATATATATATATATATATATATATATATATATATATATATATATATATGTATATATATATATATATATATATATATATATATATATATATATATATATATATATATATATTCTCAATTTAGGGGAGCTGCAGTCTATATTTAAATATTTATGGCCTTGGGTAGTGAAAAAACCTTTTTGTTAGTCGAGCTTTCGAAATTATATTTATTTCTTCTTCACGACATCTGGAAAGACAAAATTTTCTTTTTTCTTAATACTGTTAAGTGAAAAATTACTTTTTTAAATACATTCATATGATTGAAAAAATAAAAAAAGAAAGAAGGCATGAGAAAAAAGAAAAATGATTGACTCACCAAAGTGTTTTTTTTATATAACAAAACAAGCAGTCATTTGCAATATACTGTTGTTAACTACATAATATTATAATTAAACGGAAAAATACAAAACGGCCAAAATGGCTGGCTTTGGTACTCTAATCCCGTAAACCAATTTTTGGCAGTAAAGATGGAGTGTGATAGATCGATATAACTTTTATGTGGTAGAGAAAGATCGAAGATATTGATTCGTTTCGATCTGAGATATGCTTTCAGTTGAAAAATTATTTACATGGCAAATAGCGCAATGAATGCCATGTAAATAATTTTTCAACTGAAAGCATATCTCAGATCGAAGCGAATCAATATCTTCACACTCCATATTTACCGCCAAAAATTGATAATTTTTGTTAATTTACCGGTTTACGGGATTAGCAGAGAGTACCAAAGCCAGCCATTTTGGCCGTTTTGCATTTTTCCGTTTAAGTATAATATTATGTAGTATATTGGGGAATGTCCCTCTGTGTAAATGACTGCTTGTTTTGTTATTAAAAAAAACCACTTTGGTGAGTCAATCATTTTACTTTTTTCTAATGCCTTCTACTTACTTAAAAAAGTTTTTTTCACTTAACAGTATTAAGAAAAAAGTAAATTTTGTTTTTCCAGATGTCCTGAAGAAGAAATAAATATAATTTCGAAAGCTCGACTAACAAAAAAGGTTGTTTCACTACCCAAGGCCATAAATATTTAAATATAGACTAAATTGAACATATATTTTTCTTAACTAGTCAGTCGCGACTACTCCTGTCTTTGTTTATATATATATATATATATATATATATATATATATATATATATATATATATATATATATATATATATATATATTAAAATAGAGGTTTTCACTGATGGTGGAATGTAATACATTAAAATTCCGGGTTTCAATCCGTTCGTCAAACAGTAAATTTGCAAGAAATATATTTTAAATTTGCAAGAAAGTGCAAATTCATTGTTAGATGAACGGATTGAAACCCGGAATTGTGATGTATTATATATATATATATATATATATATATATATATATATATATATATATATATATATATATATATATGTACAATTATAAAAAAAAATAGATTGAGATGAGAAATAGTAAAACAGCTAAGCCCTGTTTATTGAAGAAAATCCTACATATATTATTTTTTTAATAAATCAATCGAAAAATCTCAGATGTTTTTAGGAAAACTAGCATATTGAATTTATTTGGTTATTGAATGCAATAGAGAATGTTTAAATTCCCTCCGCCAACCCTATCTAAATTTTATTAAAAAGTAAATCACATTGATATCCATATGCAAAACCTGTATTACGAATAAACTGCTATTAAAATGTAAAGCAGATTAGGTAAATAAACAGTAAACTCGATAATGTCTAAACAGGAAGCGGCATGAAGCACGTTCAAAGGTACAAAGTTGTCTAACGAATATTAAAAGATTTCGTATTTTCACCGATTTATAATTTGATCATGTTGGTCAACGACTAATACGGAGGGAAATTGCCAGTAATTGCCCGTTGGGTATAATAATATACTATTAATGTGTTATCAATATCTTCAAGCTTATTTGTTAAGAAAAATTGATTAAAATTTTCTTTTTGTCATAATATTACCATGTGTTATGAATAAGTTTTAATAATATACCTTCTTCTTGATACAGATTAGCTACAAACTCTTGTTTTGATGTAAAAAGAATCTTTCAGTTATAAAAGCACCGACATTAACATTTTTTGATATTATAGCACTCAACTATTAGAGTTATTCCTTCATTCTTCCACATACAGCGTTTTTTTGCGAGGTATCAAAGGAGCACTTATTACGTTTTCGTGGAGTATTCAAACCAATTGGTATAAATTTTGCGAATCAAATATTGTATTAATATTATTATTGATTTCGTTTTAAGTCGCAATGTCGATTCCGTATTTCCTTCCGGATTTAAGTTATGTGAAAGTAGCTCTTGTACTCGGTCAACACATGCATACTCTGCTCTACTAAGCGTAACTTTTCTTTATCGGATAACTTTTTTTTCATACAAAAATGGCAATTATAAACAAAATAGTCGACTATGTTCAAGTTTAAACAATTAAAATGAAATAAAAATCATCATAAATAGTATAATTTCAAATATTTTATTAATAACTCGTCGTGAGAAGCAAAAAATGTATTGAATAAATATTTGTTTATTATTAACTTTCTAAAATACGATTTTAATTTTAACGGAAGGCTCAACTAAAATTTGATGCAAATTGTACCCACAATATTTTTTGTTTTATTTGTCTTGCATATGTATATATATATATATA
Source organism: Pachyrhynchus sulphureomaculatus (assembly GCA_019049505.1). Lineage (NCBI taxonomy): Eukaryota > Metazoa > Arthropoda > Insecta > Coleoptera > Curculionidae > Pachyrhynchus > Pachyrhynchus sulphureomaculatus. The sequence continues at coordinate 78,510,630 of CM032455.1, forward strand.
TATATATATATATATATATATATATATATATATATGTATTTATATATATATATATATATATATATATATATATATATATATATATATATATATATATATGTATTTATATATATATATATATACATATATATATATATATATATATATATATATATATATATATATATATATATATATGCTTTACGACGGGTAGTAATCATAGGCTGGTTAGAGCAAAGGTGTTTTTTAACAAAAAACACTAAAAGAAAACGTAGAACAATACCAAAAACAGATTATAGCCAACCTTAGTAACAACACATTAACTACAGGAGCAAGTATAGACGAAAGAAACAGAAAAATAATTCAAACACTCAAGACCACCGCAGAAAAAATAGCTCCCCAACCTACTAGGCGAAAGAATAACAAGCTCAGTGAAGAAACAAAAAGAATGTTGGAACAACGAAGACAACTTATACACGAAGGAAAGAGATTAACTGTCGAATATGCAGAATTGAATAAGACAGTACGAAAAGCGGCTAAATAAGACATAAACAAATACAAAGAAAACATGGTTAAAGATCTTATTGAGAAAAAAACAAAGGATTAAAAGTTTTTAGGAGAGCAAACGCCTGTAAAAGTGAGATAATTTAATTGAAGGACCAAGAAGGAAACATAATAAATGACAAGAAAAATATCCAGAACAGAATTACAACTTTTTATCAAGACCTCTACAGTTCAAAAGTCCAAAATGTCGTAGTTGAAAAGGACAATTCATCAACAGACAAAAGAGTAGTTAATGTCAACTCAGAAGAAATTCCTGACATAGAAATGGATGAAGTTAGGAAAGCCTTACAACAGATGAAAAGTGGAAGAGTGGCTGGAGAGGATGATATTATACCTGAAATGCTAAAATGCGGAGGTGAAGCCCTAATGAATGAATTAAAAGATCTTTTTAATGAATGCCTCAAATGTGAAAATATACCAGAAGACTGGGAAAACGCCATATTCATCTTAATATACAAAAAAGGGGACCCCGAAAACCTAGAAAACTACCGGCCAATTAGTTTACTCTCCCAAGTTTACAAGCTGTTCTCACGAATCATAACAAACAGACTAGAACACAAAATGGAATTATACCAACCGATAGAACAGGCTGGATTCAGATCAGGCTTCAGTACGATTGAGAATACTAATCGAGAAGGCCACCGAATATAATATACAAATGTGGCTCACATTTATAGATTTTCGCAAGGCTTTCGACACAGTGGAAAAATGGGCTCTTATAAGAGCTCTTAGAAATGCTCGTATAGACCACAGATACAGCGAACTGATAGCCATATGGTAAACCAAGAACTGACAAACAAGGTCCCAGTGAATAAAGGAGTAAGGGAGGGCGATGTAATATCGCCTAAGTTATTTACAATGATCTTAGAAGATGTATTCAAAGAAATGAATTGGGACGAAAATGGCCTTCTGATAGCTGGTGATCGGCTAAACAACCTGAGATTCGCAGATGACATTGTAATTATAGCAAACAATAATAATGAAATGATCCAGATGATCACAGATCTCCACCACCAAGCAAGAAAAGTGGGACTTGACATAAATTTCTCCGAGACAAAGTACATGAGTAACGAAGACACCAATGATGAAAATATAGTGATTGAACATTCAACAATAGAAAAAGTAAACACATACATCTATCTGGGCCAAATAATAACGATAGGAAAGAAAAACTAGCAGCTTGAAATAAAAAGAAGGATACGTATGGGATGGGCAGCATATGGAAAATTGAAATATGTACTGAATATGAACATTCCTCAAAGATTAAAAACCCAAATTTATAATCAATGTATCTTACCTGCTACAACGTATGCAGCCGAGACATGGGTTTTAACTAAAAGAACAATAGAAAAACTACAAGTTCACCAACGAGCAATGGAAAGGAAGATGTTGAGTGTTACTTTGAAGGACAAGAAAACTAATAAATGGATTAGACAGCAAACAAAGGTGGATGATATCACCAAACGGATAACATCTCTGAAATGGAGCTGGGCCGGCCATGTAGCGAGAGCGACGTATAAGTGGAGTGGCAAGATCACTAGGTGGAGACCATGGGGTGAAAAGCGAAGCATAGGAAGACCCCAACAGAGATGGAGCGACGATCTGAAGAGAATCGGAGGGCTTAACTGGTATCAACAAGCACAACATAGAGAAAAATGGAAAGATTTGAGAGAGCGACAGTGGGTAGAGAGCGGCTGAAGGAAGAAGAAGATATATATATATATATATATATATATATATATATATATATATATATATATATATATATATATATATCTATATATATATATATATATATATATATATATATATATATATATATATATATATATATATATATATATATATATCTATATCTATATATATATATCTATATCTATATCTATATCTATATATATATATATATATATATATATATATATATATATATATATATATATATATATATAATTGTAGCCATAAAAAATTTTTCTACAAAAGTTGTAGGTTTTTTGAGGTAGAATAAGATTGTCAGAGAAAACTTTTGTTTATATTTATTAAAAAATTACATTTTTACTTTAGTTTTTTTGAAATTTTTTGAAACCCATTTCGGATTTGGCTCTGTATTGAGCCCAAATCAGCACAATTTCTTAATATGCTACTCAAAATTCAAAACTACAATCATAAGCTTCAATCTGGACTAGATTATGTCGTTATAAATTGCGTCAATTTTTGAACTAATAGGGGGTCCGATTGACGAAGAATGATCCATATATATGTATATATATATATATATATATATATATATATATATATATATATATATATATATATGTATATATATATATATATATATATATATATATATATATATATATATATATATATATATATATGTGTGTGTATATGTATTCTATATATATTGTTTAGAAATAACTGATCCTAAATTTTTCTCTGGAGCGCTGCTGGGACATATGACTAGTTGAAAATCTTAAAGGCAAATGTTTTTCTTTCTTAGCATCTTAGCACCGATTACGTAATATAGCATAATATATTATTTGGTAATGCCAAGAGAGCTAAAAATTTTAATAGAGAAGAAAATAATAACTACTTGATAATTTCGTGACCATGAAAAGATTAATGTGAAACAGCTCCCTGTGACACTATTCTACTTAAAAACTATAATTATACTATTACTGTATTGCTATAAATTTATATTACTTGTGGCTACTATATATCATATAATAATAGCTCATTCCAGTGGTTATTCGCAAAAAAAATCCTGCAACGTGACCCAAACTGAAACTGAAAAGTTATCATGCATTAGCCGAACTGCTTTATGTTCTCCTAGGAAGGAAGTAAATTGGTTATAACAAACATTTGAAAAAGATCTATTATTTAGAGAGAAAAATAAGTATTTTTCATTTATAATCCTATGTAGAAAATCAACCATCAATTATCAATAAGACACTGAAACAGAATTAATGTGTAGTTCGAATTGTAGGTTTTATGTTCAGTACCAAACTTTTTATCAGCTCTAGCTTATGTAGAATAATCAGGTCTTTTAATAGCGTAAACATAATAAACGATATATCAATCCATTAATATTAATATTTTCGGTTTTAAACCAAAAGTTTCTTTTGACACAGGCAATACGACAATAAATTTCTCAATCTTTAATCTTAACTGGTCATACAAAACAAGTACAAGATGCAGATCAGACGACACCACGTCTCTTTTTCTTTTCTTTTGCAATACGCAACCTGATGACCCAAAAACTCTGCATTCATTCAACATCGTGCGGTCGCGTGGATTTAAATTGTGTAGGTTTGGACACATCGTGATCGTCAGATAAAATATTCCTTTTGCTACTTTAGTACTACTTACAAATATTTCTCAATGAATTTATTATTCATCGTGTTATAGTTAATATAAGGAGGATTACTTTTCATGTTATAGAATGTTAATAAAACGAAACAGAAGTGATACTTTTAATTTATAGTAGATTGCACAGGTTTCTTCAAATAATTATGACTATTAAAAAATACCTAATAAAATAAGAAAAGTTATTCTGAAAATGCGCTCATAAGAGGCGACTTTTGTGAAAATATGGCGGAAAATGTGATGTTACTAGAAGATATTGTAATCCTTTCGAACTTCAGATTTTAATACAGAGCTTGTAATTAAATATTTTAATTAACTCTATATTACAAATATACCTCACGTATAATTCAGCCTGCTCTATGTCTAAATTAGAATGTTTTCAACATATCTATGTGTCGATGTAGAGTGTTTCAGGAATCGTATAATGTCATATTATTAATTTGATAAATCTCTGCGTCAACTAAGGAAACATTCACTAGTTTTTTTCTGAATTCGAACATTTTGGAAACTCTCCCATTTGCCAGGGTTTGGGGGGCTCATGTTAATATTTTTGCCAAATATTTATCATTTCTTAGTAACATAATTGTCAAAAAAAATATTTTTAAAATAACGGGATTTTTAAATGAAAAAATAAAAAAACTGTTGTTAAATAAAACCATTGGGCCAAATTATTTTTTTTTGTAGGAATTATGGGAAATATTTGTCATCACTTTAAAACAAAAAATAATTTTTTACTTTTTTCCTAACAAAAAAAGATAAGGTTCTTTAAAGCATTGAATAATGTGCTGTTAAAACAAATAACTTTTAGATGCATATATCTCTATAATGAATACTAAGTACTAAACTTCTTGAGTTATTAGAAAACTGATTCTTTTCAGAACACTCGATTGTACTAAATAACTTGCTGTTATAAAAATTGCAACATTATATTAAAAACTCACTAAATAAAATGAAACATATTTGTCAGGCTTAACTGATTACTCTCTAAATAAAATTAAGAAAAAATACGATGTATTACAGAACCATGCACGTAAAACGCCACTGTGTTTAAGTGTTAAAATACTCACTACATAGACCAACTAACTAGACATGGCGATATTAATCATGATGAAACGTATAGATTAAAGCTTGTGATTGACAACGGCTCAACTAGTACGAGCTCGAGAATTGCAAGCAAAGCATGTTAGAAAAATAAGAGGAGGTTTTAATTAATGGAATGGCCATTTTGTACTCCCGTGTTAAAAAATTATACTTTGTATGTATTTTCACAGCATCATAATGAAACTACAATTAAAGTTAAACAAAGTTTCTAATGGAATATGGTGGTTATTAGAGTATTAGAAAAATTTCAACATTAGACAAAAATCGTTGGTGCCTGTTTTGTTTGTTAGTGAATTAAACTTCGAACATCATAAATAGTTTTTTATTTTTAACTGTGCAAGGTATAATTTATTTTTTTGTTATATAATAATATAACAAACTATAAATTTTAAATGTAGTAATACTTCCAAAAAGCAGGTTAATTTCAAAATTGCCGTCAATTATTCTTATTGTGCCTGTACGCTGGAATGACTGGCGCGCATACTGAAAAAGTACAAATCTTATTTGGTTGGTTGATTTTCTCAATAGTTAGTTACTTTCCACAGTTATCAAGAGGAACTGAAGATTTGCGGATCTCAATATAATAAACACTTTTTACAACACCTTTTATAATAATCTATCTATTTAGACGGAAGTAAAAATTCCGCATTCTCGTTATTTCTGACTCGTATTTTTACTGTCATATCGAAGTTTAGCCAAATATTAAAAAAATATTTTTTCTTATGGGTCCTTGATTTCCATTATCTAGGAAATAAAAAGTGGTTTTTGAGTTAAAGCAATATTTTCCTCAGGTTACAGTACTTACTAAATAAAGTCACTCTCTTAAATATACCCTGTTTAAAGGTTTCTAAAAATCTGTTATAAGGATAGCCACCCTAAAATTGAATAAAATCGTGTTTAGCCGACCCGAGATGAAATGTATGAAAAGAAACTCAATGAATCATCTTTTCACCATGACATTATTGTCATATTGGATTATAATTTTTATTCAAAGCTAAACATAAAAGTGAAAGAGCGATTGAGAACTTTAGAAATCAATGAACTATTGGACTATTAAATTAGCAACCAAATGAGAGACATTTAGGTGCACACTTAAAATTCCTAAAATTTTAAATAATTTTAATTTTAATTATTCAACTTTTACTTAGCTTATGTTTAGTAAAGTCACTTATTGTAGTAAATAATATCAGATAAAAATAATACCCAAACATAAAAATAGTCTGCATAAAAAAGTAATTCGTAGTACATTAAGATTATAAAATTTAACTTCTCTGTTAGTCCAATCATCAGAGACGAAAATGTAGTAAAAGTGCACATAAATTTAAATAAATTAGATTTTTGGCCAGCGAGATTCACTATCAGCCAAATAATATATGTAAAAAAGTTTGCAGCAGTCGGGGCATGGCCGGCTGAAAAATGGAGTCCTGCAAAATGCACTGTTTTTGAGAAAATGCCGATCCAAAAAATGTGGGTTTGCAACAATTATAATAAATTTTTTTGAAAATTTCGATAAATTTTTTAAAGAATTCTCATTCAATGATTTCTTTGGTACAGTATCAAAGAATTAGTGTGTAAATTATTATAAGATCATATGAATTTGCTATTAAATTTTTACTTAAGGTAATGCAAACCTTTTATGAAATATATATATATATATATATATATATATATATATATATATATATATATATATATATATATATGGAGCAGGATGGAATTACATGTAGAAAATAATACAAAAAAGCATATGTTATAAAAAAACATATAATTTGTTTAACATACACTATTAAAAACTATATATTCAAAATTTTACTTAAACATGCGTGCCAGAAACCTCTGATACCAAAAATTCTTCCAAATCCTCCTCTTCTACAACTGGTTGTTGAAAGATATTCAGAAGTTCGGATTCTTCGACATTTTCTTCTCCTTTCTCGGATATTTTTATCCATGTGCATGCCGTTAGTAAACATTAGATGGCAATTCAGTGAAGTAATGGCGCTGCGTGCGCGGTACTTTCCTCTACTTTTCACGAGACGAAAAAAAAAATAGAGATTTTACAGCTGCGTATTTTCTATGTGGACCCCTGAAGAAAATCTCACTACCTTAACTTGACCTCAAAAGGGCCAAATTAATGAATACTTTGTAATTACAAATAATATAGACCAATTCAGAGATTTAAACAAAAAAATGAAAATCACTGTAAAAATGTTATAAAATTGTACTTTCCAAAGTCATTTTCTTAAAGAGAAATGTTTAATATTTAAGAAAAAATGTACATAAAATTACGGTACTTATTTTCAACATTTCTAATATAGTTTGAATGCAAAAATTACCTAACCCTAAAAATAGCAAAGCAACACATTTCTTTATTTCCAATGCATTTGAAATCAGGGCATCAGGCAGTGAAATGTGTATTCCTAAATGAAAGAAAATATATAAATAAAAAATGTCTGAAGAGTTTATTGATTAGTTTAAATTTATCAAATATATATAAAAATACAAGTGTCCGTGTTAAAAAAGTTTTCCTTTCAAATGCATTTCTTGATTTCAATTTGAAAAAAAAATGAATTTCTTCAATGCATCAGAAAGGTTAGACTTTCCCCTTCAAAATGCTTTTTTTTAGTATGATTATTTTTAAGGAGCTTATGACAGTTTTCTGGGCGCGATGCGCCTGAAAATTTTTTGAATTTCGCTTGGCGCGCTTTGAAATATCGAAGTAAAACAACCCGTTTTAAATTACGATTTTCTGGAAAACGATGCATTTAACAGGGGAATATCAAGAGACCTTTTTTGTGTAGAATCGTACTGTCAATATTTTTTTCAACTAATATTTTCACAAATTATGTATATTTTCCAAATAATTATTGAAAGACCCAAAATGGGGCCCTTTCGGACCCCATTTTTCAGCCGGCCATACTCCGATTTTTTTATATGTATTACCTGGCTATCAGTGAAATTCTCTGGCTAAAATCTAACTTATTTAAATTTATGTGCGGTTCAACTCCTAATCGACTGGATCATATTAGTTTATGGGTGAACAAATAAAAATCTTTATGAATTAACATAAAAGAATCAATTCGATTACGCATTTGAAATGTTAAATGTACAGATTTCCATGATCATATTACTTTTTTAATATCAAAAATAATTGGTATTAAGTTGGGTACGTTAGCTAATGTAGTAGTATTCTTGAGCCAAGAAAGCTTCACAATATAGAAATAATATACAGAACATAAAAACGCAGACACCTAAATTAGAATCAATAAAAGAACATAGAAACTTAATAACTTGAGTTATTTACCTTTTGATCAACAATTTATTTATACTGTTTTACTCCCTCATCACCGATAATGAATTTGTGATGTTTTTAATACTCTGGTGACAATATGATCAGCTTATCATTAAAGAAAACATCTATAAATATGTCCATATTAATTCAATAATAAAACCTGTAGTAAGAGAGAGGGTGACAGAGAGAATTAAAACAATGATTATTAAGTATTGATTGCAATAAAAAACTAATTATTCCATTAAGAATCATATATATAGCCATACTGCCATTATATCAAGATTATTGTATATCAGAAGTATTACAACGTGATGAATCTGACATTGGTACGTTGGGTAATATTTAACAATTTTATAAATGTTTAGCATAATGAATTATTTATTATTTGGTTTATTATCCTTTTTTAACCTTCGGCACTTCGTAAATTACAAACGATTTGTATTTTTTCAGCGTTTGTAAGGTTATATCAATTTTCAGTTGAACAAAGACTTGATAATTGCCTTTTTTATATGCCATTTTTTTAGATCAATTAGAATCCCAGCTCTCGGAGTTGCTAAGAGAAAAAATGCTTTATTGTGATTAATTCCGAATTGAATGGAAATGTACGTTAGTTTCTAAATGCATTTTAATGGGTAGCCATCACTGGGTTTATCCTTGAAGGTCGAGGATGAGAAACCGTCTTAAGATATTATAAAAACCACCATCAACATGCGGAAGATAGGTAATGTCTTGCAATAGCTAAAACAATTTAACAAATTTAATTATTACCTCTCGCAAAAAAACAATTCTGCAAATAAATATATGTTATTTGGAAGGAAAGTGGTCAGATATATGGCTAAATATTGTAAACGAGCTTTGTTTCTATCGTATACTAAATGTAGTTAGCTTTAAATTTTAAAATCACAGTACTGAATATTGAAATTCTGACTGTGCGTGTTTTCTAAACACTGCAAAATATCCGTTTTGCGCAAAACTATAAATATTGAATCAAATACTTTTCTGTATCATGTCCTTCGAAAAAATGGCTTAAACTTTTCTGTAAATATTGATAGACACCGTTCGAGGTCAATATTACACGAATTTGGCATAATTGAAATATGTTTCAGAATGGATTTGACGCCGTATTAGAACAGATCATTAAGCCTAGGTGGAAAATAAAACTGTTCCGATTTAATAACCATACCGGGTTATTCAAAAGTACAACATTTTTCTCTAAGCTGGAAACGCTATACCAACAAAACTAATACAAAAAATAACAGAATGCTATAATTACTGAACTAATATTTGCAATGTTGACAAGTTTCTAGATATATTTTTAAAGTTGTGTATTTTTTATTATATATATATATATATATATATATATATATATATATATATATATATATATATATATATATATATATATATATATATACGTGTGTGTGTGTGCATGCGTTTCAAGATTTTTAGAGCACAAGCCAAGCAAAATATCGATATGAAATAACACGTACATAATACTTGAAGTATTTGGTGTGTAAATTAATTTTGAGTAATTTTTCATTAAAATATCGGTTTATTGTAAAAAAATGGTTACAAATTGATTATTCAAATTATTGTCCATAGCTAGCCACTACTACTTTGTCTTTTGAGTCTATCCACGAATCAACCCATTTTTTGGTATTCTCATAAGAATGGAAGCGCTGTCTGGTGGGTACAGCGGGTAAGGTAGGTCATCTCATCCAAGCGCTTCTAGCTTTTCCTTGACGAGTTTTGCAACATGTGGTCGAGCATTGTCATATTGAAAAATCACTTTGTCGTGTCTTTTGGCATATTGCAGTCGTTTTTCCTTCAAACGCTCAGCTCAATTGCATCAATATTCCCCAGTAATAGTTTCGTTGGGTTGAAGCAGCTAATAATATACCACACCTAGCTGAACTCACGAGATTCACAGCTTGGGAGCTTGGAGCCATGCATGTTCGGCTTCGGCGAGAATGTTAATGGTTCACCGAGCTTCGCCCATGATGTTTTAAGCTTTAGATTATACTACCGTATCCATTTCTCATCACCAGTTACGATGCGATGCAAAAAACCTTTCCGATTCTGACGTTGAAGCAGTTGTTTACAGGCGAAAAATCGCCTTTCAACGTCACTCGGTTTTAATTTGTACGGCACCCAATTTCCTTACTTTTGAATCATTCTCAGTGCATGTTAGTGCTTCGAAATAGTTGTGCGATCGACTACTAATGATTCTGCAAGTTCATTTTCCATTTGGTACGGGTCATCGAGTAATACCTCCAATTTCATCTTTAAACTTTTTCGGCTGGCCTGGACGTATTTTGTCTTCCGTGTCAAAATCACCACTTTTAAAGCATCGAAACAAATACTCATATGTCTATATCGATGGAATATAATCACCATAGGTTCCCGACAGGAACTGATGACTTTCAACAGCGCTTTTCTTCTAATTAAACAAAAAACTAACGCTTTCCGCAAATGGTGTTGTGTTGGGAAGTAATTAGACATATTCAATGCTCAAAAAAAAATTTGTTGTTTACACTTCGATAAAATAACATATGCTAAAAATTAAGTACTAAGTAAATCACCAATTTTTTGATACGATAATAGTGCTAACATAATGATATTTACTGAGTATATATGAATATTTATACGCATATATATATATATATATATATATATATATATATATATATATATATTTATATATATATATATATATATATATATATATATATATATATATATATATATATATGTATATATATATATATATATATATATATATATATATATATACATATATATATATATATATATATATATATATATATATATATATATATATATATATATATACATGTATATATATATATATATATATATATATATATATACATGTATATATATATATATATATATATATATATATATATATATATATATATATATATATATAAATATTATATATATATATATATATATATATATATATACATATATATGTATATATATATATATATATATATATATATATATATATATATATATATATATTTATATATATATATATATCCATATATATATATATATATATATATATATATATGGATATATATTTATATATATATATATATATATATATATATATATATATATATATATACATATATATATATATATATATATATATATATATATATATATATATATATATATATTGTATACATATATATATATATATATATATATATATATATATATATATATATATATATATATATATATATAAATAATAAATAAATAAATAAATAAATAAATATCGTCTTTATTAAGATGTTAATCACATGTGATGTGAGTACATATTACCCACACACATCGTGTAGTAGAAGAGGCGAGATTTAACCATCGGTTACTCTTACATCTAACCTCTTCAACACACAACGCGCTTACAAACAAAAATGAAGCAACAATTACATACTAACATAGTAAAATCAATAATCGACAAGAAACATCAAAATACAAATAAACTACGTCTGAGAATTCTGCTTATTTAACAGCTTTTTCCCTATATAATCGACGAAGTCGGCCAATAGTGCACGTTTTCAGTTCTGGATTCATAGTATTGTATGTATTTTACTGCACTATATGTAAAACTGCGCTGAAACAAGGCAGTGCGATGCTGAGGCATAGTCAAGCGATCAGGCCGTCTAATATACCTATCATGTACCAAATTTCGGGATACTAGCTTCTCCCTTAAATAAATCGGGACTGAAGTTCCTAAGAGCCTCATTAAGAATATTACGAAGTGCAATTGCACAGTATTAGCAAAATTTAACCATTTTAACTCATTTATTTTTAAAGATATGTGATCATATTTTCTCAAATGGAATATAAACCTACAGCAGACGTTCTGTACATACTGCAAACGTCTCCTTGAAAGCGCATCCAAGCAAGGATAGTATACAATACTACAATAATGAAATGAAGACAAGACCAAAGATTCACACAATTTTTTCCTCATCTTAAAATTCAGAATAAAACGATTTGCATATAAAACCTTCATTTTCGCATAACTTTTTTGTAGGAGCACCCTAACATGTTCCCTGAATCTGAGATGTGTATCAATGCAAAGACCCAAATTCTTGGCACAATCAGAAAACAGCAAATCCTGATCAGCCAGCCTCAGTCTCAAAGCCATGCTCAAGGTTGGTCGCCGATTTTCCTTGCAAAACAATAAAACTTGAGTCTTGTCTGGATTTAGCCTCAAATTATGTTCATCCGAGTAAATTGACAAAGCCATGAGATCTTGATTTAAATTTTCTGCTGCAGACTCAGGATCCGATGGTTCAAAGAAATGAAGCAACTGTGTGTCATCAGCATACGACTGAACCGATGAATATACAGCTGTTTGGAATATATCAAAAGTATATATAAGAAACAGAAGAGGCCCCAGTATTGAACCCTGGGGCACTCCGGAGACAATTTTACCAGCAGCTGAACAAACATCACCCATTCGCACCCTCTGCCATCTACCCGACAAATAGCCATAGAAAAATTGTACGGAGTGATCAGCGAAGCCCAGATAGTGCAGTTTAGCACAAAGTAGGTTATGATCCAGCACATCAAAGGCTTTCGAATAATCCAGTGAGACTGATATAACAGCCATATTTTATCAATAGCTCTGATTATGCTATCCGTTAAATTCAATAAAGCCGTTGATGTGCTATGACCCCTCCGGAAGCCAGATTGATGCAAGGGGAGCAACTCATTTGTCAAGAGATATTCTGAGACCTGTGTATGTACTGCCCTCTCCAAGACTTTTGACATAACTGGTAACAAACTAATTGGACGCAAATCTCTGACGGTTAAAGGATTTTTAACTTTAGCAACAGGGCACACAATAGACTCTTTCCAGCTCTCCGGAAAATACCCACTCTCCAGGCAACAATTAACAATATGGGTTAGATGATATAAGATAACAGGTAAACTAAGCTTAAGCATAAAAAGTGTCAAACCATCATTTCCAGCAGCATTGGACTTTATACTATTAACACACCTGCAAATTGACTCAGGGGTTTCCATTAGGAAATTAAAGTTCAGATCTAAATTCCTCTTATTGTTACTGTAATAATATATTTTACCAGCACAGTTGTCAGACTTTCGGAAAACGCTCAAAAAGTATTCATTTATATCATTCACATTGGCCAAATGTGCAGGCAGACGAGGGGTATCTTTTGAACCCGTGTGAACATTGCATTGCTGAAGTCCCTTCCATAATGATTTTGCATTCTTTTGTGTCTCTAAATATTCAAGATATCCCAATTTTTCACGACGCACACTGTAAAGGGTGAGATTTCTTATTTCTTGGTAATATTGATGACTCTCCTGAGTTTTATTTCTCTTAAACTGAGCTAGTGCTCGGTCTCTTTCTAACATTAGCGCTTTCAAAGCAGGTGTTAGCCAGGGAGCTGGAGGCTTGTTTACTCTTACCGTTCTGAGAGGACAATGGTCCCCAAACACGCCTGACAAATGAAAATTAATAAATCTGACCTTGTCCTCAATATCCTCAATATAATAGATGTCATCCCATGATATGCGCTGTAGGTCAGTATAAAAATTATCCTCATTAAAGTGCTTAAAATCTCTGTAAGTTATGAATTTTTGTCGGCATAATTTTGCGAAAATATTTAATTTACAATATGTTAATTTATGATCACTTATATTTTCCGCGTCTAAAGTGCCCACTGAACAACACACTCCTCATCCATAACAAAAATAGGATCCAACAATGTTGAAGTTTTTTGAGTAACTCTGGTTGGCTCATTGATGACTTGGGCAAAACCAAGGGTGTCAAATACTTCTGACATAGGATTAGGTAAACAATCCGGCATCATGTTAATATTTAAATCACCCAGAACTATAACACGTCCATACAATGCCAAAACCTCAGGAAGAACCTGGTCAAGAAAATTAACAGAGTCGAGAATATTGTTTTTGGTGCGATATATTACACCTACCACACAACATGATTTAAATTTAATTCTTATCCTTACCCAAAGGCTCTCAAGACCATCTACCCGCTGCGGCATCTGCAAGGGGAGCAGCTCGCTCTGCAAGGAATCCCTGACATATACTCCCACACCTCCACCCCTGCCATCTATTCGATCGCATCTATAAAAGTTATAGCCGTTCATTCGCACCGCATCATCTGTCACATTCACATTTAGCCATGTCTCACTGACCGCCACAACATCAAAACTATTTGTCGCTACAATATCTACAAATTCATCAAATCCAGTAAATATAGATCTTAAATTTAAATGAGCTACACTAAAGACTGATGAATTACTTTCCCCATTCATTTCACTAACTCTTGAGATTCACACAAATAGTCAATCTTTTTATTTTCAATTTCCATCATTTTAAGAAAAATAGGACAAAGCCGATCCAATGAACATATTACCCACACACATCGTGTAGTAGAAGAGGCGAGATTTAACCATCGGTTACTCTTACATCTAACCTCTTCAACACACAACGCGCTTACAAACAAAAATGAAGCAACAATTACATACTAACATAGTAAAATCAATAATCGACAAGAAACATCAAAATACAAATAAACTACGTCTGAGAATTCTGCTTATTTAACAGCTTTTTCCCTATATAATCGACGAAGTCGGCCAATAGTGCACGTTTTCAGTTCTGGATTCATAGTATTGTATGTATTTACTGCACTATATGTAAAACTGCGCTGAAACAAGGCAGTGCGATGCTGAGGCATAGTCAAGCGATCAGGCCGTCTAATATACCTATCATGTACCAAATTTCGGGATACTAGCTTCTCCCTTAAATAAATCGGGACTGAAGTTCCTAAGAGCCTCATTAAGAATATTACGAAGTGCAATTGCACAGTATTAGCAAAATTTAACCATTTTAACTCATTTTTTTTAAAGATATGTGATCATATTTTCTCAAATGGAATATAAACCTACAGCAGACGTTCTGTACATACTGCAAACGTCTCCTTGAAAGCGCATCCAAGCAAGGATAGTATACAATACTACAATAATGAAATGAAGACAAGACCAAAGATTCACACAATTTTTTCCTCATCTTAAAATTCAGAATAAAACGATTTGCATATAAAACCTTCATTTTCGCATAACTTTTTTGTAGGAGCACCCTAACATGTTCCCTGAATCTGAGATGTGTATCAATGCAAAGACCCAAATTCTTGGCACAATCAGAAAACAGCAAATCCTGATCAGCCAGCCTCAGTCTCAAAGCCATGCTCAAGGTTGGTCGCCGATTTTCCTTGCAAAACAATAAACATAGATCTTAAATTTAAATGAGCTACACTAAAGACTGATGAATTACTTTCCCCATTCATTTCACTAACTCTTGAGATTCACACAAATAGTCAATCTTTTTATTTTCAATTTCCATCATTTTAAGAAAAATAGGACAAAGCCGATCCAATGAACTGTGATGAAAGTCAGCATTACGATTCTCATCTTTTGAAACTTTAGTGCAGTTTACACATTTTTTAGTCCCGGATTGACAGTCTTTGTAAGAATGGTCTTCAGATGAACAAATAGAACAGACTCCATGGGACTTACAATCTTTGGCAAAATGACCAAAATCCATACAGTTATAACACTGCAAAATGCTAACATGGTTAAAGACCAGGCATCTCGACCAACCAATACAAATTTTATTATTTTTTAGGAGCACGTTATGTGTTTTTGGATCCGTCTCTAATAGAAGATCCACTTTGCCATGCTTATTTCTACACTTTTTTAGAATTTTTATGTGCGTACGACCGTCATTAATTAAATTATTACACTGAACAATCTCCTTCACTATGTCCTCATCAGCATCTTCAGGATCAACATCGTCCTTGTTTATATTGATAATCTTCAACTTTGGGTTTTTTAAACGGGGCTCTTCAACAACGTACTTTTCACCAAGTTTGTCCTTCAACCGCGATTTAAGAGTACCGATTTGTTTCTTATCCTCGCAACCAATCACTACTTTACCATCATAACCCTCTCTAAATGTTGACACACTAAGACCAGACGGATCTACATGACTACGTATATATTTCTTTGTGATGGAGCCGGCTTGTTTTTGTTTCGGTTTCACTATCACTATAGATTCTGCCTTTCCCCGACCAAGAGCCTCAGCATATGATTTAGGTTGCTTGACAACTGCGTTACGTCTTTCCAGTGAAGAACTTTGAATGAGTTTTAGATCACCTTTTATTTCTTCTAACATGCTAACAATGAGCGGAATTTGCTTCGCTATTAATAGACAGTTGTCACACAAAAAGACCAACAGGCGCTTCTGCAAGGGCATACACTTGGATTCCGACGGAGCCAAGCGTGCACAAGCCTTATGAACATGACTACAGCAAATATCACACTGATAAAACATATCTTTATGTAATATCTCTTGCTGACATTTATAGCACTGCAAAGGAGGATCACTCACCTCGCCCGCATCCTCATCCTCGTCA
>CM032455.1:78529943-78607478 GCA_019049505.1 Pachyrhynchus sulphureomaculatus
TTGAAGAACTGAAATTTCTAAAAAACAAATCAAGCAGAAGGAGAATATTTTGAATATTTATTAGCTGGTCGTTATAAACAGATCTACATCTGTATATTAAATCATAAATTAAAATTTTTTTGTAGCTGAAATAATTGGAAATTTTGGTTTACGCTGCTGCAATAGGAACGAATAAAAAAGTGCTTGCCAATTATTAGTTCTTGAAGTCTAAACACTTGTCTTCTTTCTTATGTGGTGTGATATAAGTAGGCATAATGCCCGTTTTATCTCCATTATGTCTCTTCGGATGTGGACGTCCAGCATTCTTTTCACCATTTCGGAGGTCTACCCCTAGTTCTTCTAACCGCAAGGTTTATTGAGTTTTGCTCTTTTGCCAGTCTGTTGTGATCCATCCTATCTACTTGTTTATTCCATTGTTTTCTTCTGGTTCTGGTTCATTTAGATGTTTCTTAGATCTTACTTACTTCTTGTAGATCTTTGCTGCCGATTTTGTCGTGGATAGTTTGTCCATGTATATCTCTAATCACTTTTTTTCTGTTGTCCTCATCATTTGTGATGTTTTACATGTGCCAGTTCTTGTTTCTACAGCATATGTGAGAATCGGTCTCACTGTTTTGTATATCCTTGTTTTGCTTTTCATTGGGAGGTATTTATTTTTCCCTACAATATCCTTCAAGCAACTTGAGATTAGTGATGCCTTCATAGATTGTTATTTTACTTCCCTGTTTAAGTCTCCGTAGCTTGTTATCATTATTCCCAGGTATTTTAACCTGTTCAACAAATACTTCCTTGGATCTCCAGCTTCCATCTTAGAATTTCTTTTAAAACTCCCATACATTTTTTCTTGATTTTGTTAATGATCATGTTTAGTTTTCTTGGTTCTAAATTGAAGGCCTGAACGAACTTCTGAAGGTTGTCCTGAGAAACGGAGATGAGGATCGCGTCATCAGCGTAGCATGATTTTTGTTAATACTTTTAAAGTAGTATTTAGGAGCGTTATTCTGTGGTAGATTTTAGCTGACATCTTTTGCCACTTTTTGAACATTGGACTTATTATGCTAGTTTTTCCGATCTGTGGGTATTTATCTATTTTTTACCATGTTGTAAAGAGCAATGTTAATTGCTAATGTAGGTTTTCTCCTCCATATTTGAGGATATCATTTGTAATGTCGTCTTGTCCCGAGCTTTTTCTATTTTTAAGACTTCTTTTAACTCTTTCTGTCTGTTCCAAAGTTAGTTCTAAATTTATTCCTTCTACTTCTTCAAATATGGCTTCGTAGATTTATTTTCTCCACTTCTTCAAATATGGCTTCGGTATTCTCTTCTTCTTTATATGATTTCTCAAAGTATCTTTTCCATTCTTGAATTGCAATTTTTTTCATTTTTTAGCTATTTTTGTGATTTCGATAATATTTGAATGGTGATATTTTTAATAAGAGAACCAAAAGCACTAAAACAAGAAAATCCTCGAAAAATTCTTTATAAAACTGAGGCATATTAAATATTTGGTAAAAATATATTTGTAGCTAAGTTCTAGATTCCCTCTAGAAGTTTGCTTGCTCATAAGGACTACTGATTGATTTTGCGACTTAAGAGCTATCTAGGATTTTATTATTATTTATTTAGGAAAATTTAAGTATTTGCGAAAAGATACCGATAGATAATAAAAAATCAAGGATATTTGTTAGATTAAAATTTAACAAATAATGAAACAAAATATTAGAATTTTCTCAGTTCAGTGTGAAAGATAATAATTATGTAAATTATATTATTATATATTTTAATTTGTATGCTATTTAACGTTAATAATATAGCCATATATTATAAATTTGGAAACAAGAGCATACAGTGCCTCCCAAAACTCTGTACTATATGGGAAAACTGCTTCGTCGAAATATTCCAGTTGATAAAGTTTTGAGAGAATTTATATCTAAATATAGCCTTTTTAAAACTCTTTTTTTAATTTATTTACAAACTGATCTCATAAAATGCATAGGTAAGCTCAAGGAAAATGTCATTCCAGATTAACTGATCTATAATACTAAAATAAGCCGTCAACTTAAGCAAAATAATTTCGTTTTCTTTTCAGTGTTCCGTACGGAACACTTATAAGATCACTTCGGTGTCTGTCTGTTTGTCTGTCTGTCTGCCTGTCTATTACACCCGATTTGCTCCGAAACTATTGACGTAGAAAGTTGAAATTTGGCACTAATATATTATTTGATGGTCCTATCAGAGCCATGTAATTTTGGAAGTTAAATTTTGTCTTAAAGGATTAGTTTTAGGGGTGAAATCTGAAGTGAAAAAAAAAATTACCAGGTCATCGAGTCTAATGAAAACTAGTGAAAAACACGAGTTTAAAAATACATAAAATCGCACGAGTGCATTACCTGTAATAATTTATCTTATATATATATATATATATATATATATATATATATATATATATATATATATATATAAACAGAAATTTCAAGTTCATCAATTTTCAACAAAGGTCAGAAATAAACTTTGTTGAAAACTCATTTTGGGTGTATCTTGTGAAGTCATCGACCATTTTATACTTCCGTAACAAAATTTTTTATTTTAAAGCAATCAACGTACGGAACACTAATTGCACAAGTCGGACTTGCACTTGGCCGGTTATTTAGAATTAAAGAGGTAATAAAATCCAACACTATAAATAAACAAGCTGTAGCGTTTATAGAAAGTATAATATTAAATGCTTAATATATAACTTAGAAATCTATAGCTTTCAGCGGCCACTAAAAAGTCTCTACTATGAGAAAAAAATCCTTTTCTTTCTCTCTTTCTATAGAACGACTTGAAATATTTTACTACTTAGAGTATTAACCGATTTGATAAGTAAATAAGTACGTTCTCAAAATCTTATTCTTTTTATAAAATTAGTCGTTATTCTATATAAAGACGTAAAAGTAACTTTAAGATAATGTAATGTTTCTGTTAGATCGGTGATGTCAAAATACTTAAACAAAACATATGCCAATAATTCTTCCTTTATTATAAAATTAACTGATCTGCGATATTAAAATAACCTCTCAGCATAAAAAAGTAGGCTTTTCCCTTTTTAGCATTGAAACAGTATTAAAACCATATAATCTGAATAAA
Source organism: Pachyrhynchus sulphureomaculatus (assembly GCA_019049505.1). Taxonomy (NCBI): domain Eukaryota; kingdom Metazoa; phylum Arthropoda; class Insecta; order Coleoptera; family Curculionidae; genus Pachyrhynchus; species Pachyrhynchus sulphureomaculatus. Next base: position 78,533,073 of record CM032455.1, read on the forward strand.
CAAGTTAAAGCTCTGATAGAAATGCTAGTGTAAAACCTTGACACATAGCTTATTAAGCTAAATAATACAGTGCCCAACGAAAAGCCTGTACCATATGGAATTTTTTTCTTGTATTGAACGACTCATAAAATAAGCTGTCGACTTCAACAAAGTCATTCCGAAACAATTCTTTCCCTTTGCAGAATTAAAATAATATCAAAATTCTATACTATAAATAAACAAGCTATAGAAAATACAATCTAAATTCTTAATATCTTATCAAACATTTTTATAACCAATCTTTCAACATATAATTAATGTTAATAACCCTTTCGATTTTAATTTCTATACGATATTTAAATAAAATTTCTCCTTTGGTATTTGATGAGTCGAAACTATCATTAATGTTTCTCCTAATTGAACTTTAACTAACAGTTCACATAGGCGAATTTATAGTTACGCTTGGTAAATTATCGTAAATAAATACACATTAAGGAGTTTTTGCTGAGAAGGAGCGCACTTTTTGTAACTCGAAAATTTTTTACCAACTCTTTATGGCCGATTATTAACCCTGTAACTATGCTACAAAGAAATTAATTTTAATTTAGTAATTTTGAACACACAAGTATGATATATTTTACAGACAACTTGATTGTTCTAAATGAAAACCACTTTATTCTAAATAAAGTAGCGGTATTCTTTTTGATACTGTTCAAAAATAAAACAAAAAAAGGCAAAACAAAGTTCCAAAAAATATAAATATAAAAAATTTAGATCAAGACGGTATTATTAATAAGATGCTCTATCGAAGCCAAAATTCCTGATGTATAAACAACTAACAATACGATGTTACTGTTCAAAAAAAGAAAATAACTAACTATATATATAGTGCATTTGTTTGGAGTTGATAGCGGCATTCTCTCAATGTAGATGCAAATACATGTTGGGGTGCGCACAAAAAAAAAATATATTTCTTATGCATTTTATTGGATTTTGCTACCTGTTTTGAATTATTTTTAAGGGTTCACCCTATTTTAGGCAGAAAATTTTTGCTATACAATAGAGTCATAAAATGTAAATGAGGATTAATCGGTAGCATAGTCGTGCGAGCGTAACTTGCTTTCAGTGTTTAATAAATAAAATTATCTTAAAAATAAAGTTATAGAAATATAAGATTTATTACCAAAAAATTTTTAATCTGTAGATGTATATACACAAATTCACAATTCATGATATATAAGTACTTTAAAAACAATCACCATTTTCAAAATCTGAAGACTCGATTTCTCTTAAATTGATAATCAAGGGTTCTATTTCCATAGTTTCTTCGATGTATTCGTCAAGTTTCCACATTTTATTTTCTTCTTCTATAATATGTCGAATGGCATTTTTCCAATTATTCTCTGTGCTCCTCTCTATTTCGGCGAGTAATAATTGCGTTACGTCTTGAACTGTGCTTTATTTTGTTTCGCAATTTTGCGAAGTTCCGATTTTAACATACCAACTTTATGTTTCAGATTTTTGTCTCTTATCCATTGAAGAATATCCGCTTTCTTCCATGAATTTGTCGGTAGTCGTTCTAATAATTATAATCGATAATGGTGTGGGGCATTCAATCATTTATTGGAAGTACTCCTCAAAAACATCGGCCGTCATCTCCTTGGTAATTTTTAGTTAATTTTAATTTGAATTCCAACAAGCCACCGTCGAGAAATCCATTTTCACTACCGATATGTGCTATAATTAGCCTAGCTCGTTTGGCACTCTTAATGTTTTTGTCAGTCCAGAATTTTTTCACTGTGTGTCCTTCGTTAAACTAAAGTCTCATCTAAATAAAAAATATTTCTTTCTTCGGCTCGAAATTTTCTGATTGCTCATAGATAGTCTCTTCTCCAACAAATTATTTCTGATTTATCGATAAGAATAGATTTTTCTGTTATGTTTTTCCCAACGAAAATTCAGGTTATGAAGGATTTTCCATACTTTCTATTTTTTTTTTTAAGTCCTGGTCTTTTCTGATTTATCGCAAAACTTTATGTAGAGTAGGTATTTCTTTCTTAATAAAAAATGGTGTACTTTTCTTCTTATTGTGTTTTCATCGACCTCTACGGGCTCCTTTCCTTTGTGATTCTGAGGTTTGTTGCAAGGAATGCGTTTCCTTTCTTTTAGAAATCTAGAAGTAGTTGCTAATTCAACTCCCGTCATGTTAGCACAGGTTTTCACAATTTCACGGACTGGGCTTGTGGATTATGCACTAGGGCATCGTGGACGTTATTCCATTGTTTTCCTCGCAGGGACAATGCAGATTTACTGACTCCACGAGGTTTGACCAGGGCAAAACTGAAAGTTGAAGCCAGCGCTGTTCTGATTTGAACTAAGCATATTATAGGTCTTTAGTTTATTTTTATACTTGCACAGAATATTTTTATTGCATACCTAGGTACTTAGGCACCTACCTACTGATAAGTACCTTGGTTAATTATATTCCAATAATTGCTAAAATCCCAACTAATTTTACTGTACCTATTATCATTAAGCTTTATAACACTTTAGATTTCTAGTTCTTAAGGATTGTTAATTGTACTCGTTTAGGCCTTTATCATACAAATAAGATTTTTAGTTTCATCATTTGCTCATTAAAATAAACTTTGAAATTCGTTGATTTATATAGCTTATTGTAAATTTTAGAAGGCATGTAATAAAAGATTTTTTAGAAAAAGGTTGCACTGTTGTATAGAGATAGAAATAAAAATGCTAATAATTGGTAGAGGCATTTCGGATGCTTATGGTTTATGACATTTTAATATTTATAACCTATGTTGTGTACTATCAACTCTAAACAAACGGACTTTAGTTAATAAAGATCAACGACAATATTCTACTGACAGCGAAACAACAGATATATAGGTTAAGAAGGCTTATAGGGATGCAGTTTTTATCATACAGTAACTTATCGAAAAACCTATAGGATACAGTAGACCATCTTTTTTAGGTTTCATTGACTTACACAAAATCTCTACATCTCATTCAACTAAATGGCGTAATATATATCTTTTATGAAAACAGGTAATGAACAAGCCACAGAAAATACGTACTCAAAAATCATAGCGTAGCTAAAAAATTCTAACTCACAGAGCTGATACCTTTAGAAGGAGGAATTCGCTATGAAGGCTTCTTGAGCACAGTACTTTTAAGTGAAATAATAGATGAAATAATTAGACAAGTTCACATACTGAAGTAATATGCGATAAAGGAATAAAAATACTCGCATAATGTGATGTTGATAGCAAAGAATAAAGACGATGTTTAGAGATACTTTACTAATTTGACTAAAGAGTAAAAAAAATTAATAAAAATATCAGCAGTAAAAAATTGTTTCGTTAGTTTTCTAATTATAAGTTAATTACTTGTCTTTATGAATGCCTTGAACTTGAGTTGGCACTTCTTTATCATCTTTATCCGCTACTAGAAAGCGCATAGAGTTCTTTACTATAATTTCTATTTTTTTTTTATTAAAATATTAACGAACTGTTATAGCTTAATGTTTTGTGTACACCAATATCTAGTAGATATCCAGTGGATAATACAAAATTCACAATTCGTTTCACGAACGGACTTCTAGACCTTGTTTATGCATGAACATTCATTAATCTTAATTTTCTTTGACCTTTTTTAGGCACCAACATTCATTAATCTTTATTTTCCTTCTTCTATATATTAGAATATATTCTAGTATTGAAACTCCGTATTTATCATAAACCGTGTTACAATTAAGCTATTTAAAATCTCACTGTTCTAATGCCAAGGCCATATTTAAGTAGAGATGGGGCGTTTTTGAAATATTTAAGTTACCAAAAACTAATTACACTGTCCGTGGTATGTAAAGCCGATAAGCTAATCAAGAAGAGGCATTTTGTGGTTAAAGAAAATAATGTGCTCAAGTTTCCAAAATGTATAAAGATGATTAGATAAAGGTTTTTCATATCATGGACTGTATTATTATGAAGTAAAACATTTTTATCATCTATTCTAGATAAAACTGTATCAATGTCTGTATATACTGCACCGGTAAATGTCAAATGAGTTTTATTATTTTATTTTGCTATAAGACTTAATAAGATTCTGAAATTGGACAATTGACGTATAATCTGTCCCAAAATATAAGAACCTGATTTTTGCCATTTTAAGTGGGCAATATAAAAATTCTGACCTTTTGTTTATGCAGAGATGGATTTAAGAATTTTATTCATTAATGCAAATAAATAAAATTATAAGTGTTTTTGGAGATGTTATAGATGCATGTAAAAAACAAATGGATACGAAGTACAAATATACAGTTTGAATGTATGGGGTTTACAAGAGGGGACATATTGTATAAATAAAAATATATTTTAACTCAAACCTAATTCGGCTTCACTATCACTGTCATCGGCTGAGGTAATTATCAGTGGTTTTATATTATTTACATAAATATATGAATCTTCAACTTTAACAACGTGCTGAATGGAATTCTTCCAGCTTTCACAAGGTATATCACTTATAACTTTTTTTACTAATTCAACCACTGACACTCTTAAAGTAGGAGAAACATTTTGTGCCCTTATTTTTGATTTAACTTGATGCCAAATATGTTCAATTGGGTTAAACACACAATAATGCGGAGGAAGCCGCAAAACAGTGTCTCCCATTTTCTCAGCCAAAACATATTTCTTTTTCAATTTATAGTCTTTCAAAACTTCCAAAAGATCGCTTTTTTTATAACTAAAGTCAAAATAAATGTCATTTTCTAACAAATATTCCTGTATTTCCGATTTGGTGTTGGCTGCATTAGGAACTTTATTTAGTAGGCGACTATGGCAACTTGCATTGTCCATAACTATAACACTCTGTTCGGGAACACTTGGTAAAAGGGATTTTTGAAACCAATTTTCAAAGTTCTGCGATCGTGTTTTCGTGATAGTCCAAACTAGAATCTTTTATGTTTTTTGCAGATAATAGTAGACAATTTGAAAGCCAGCCCTTTTCAGATCCAGCATGCAAAATGATTATTCGTTTACCTTTATTTGAAGTTGCGTTAGTCTGAGATTTTGTACTGCTGTCAACCCACCATGTTTCGTCAAGGTAAATTATTGGCCATTTCTCTGATCGATTCTTTTTAATTTCTTATAAATAAGTATGTTGCAAGATTCGTAATCTTTGTGACTCCATCACTACTTGCCTTTTGTTGATTTTTCGGAACGTGAATCCCATTCTTAAGAGAATTCTGTGAATGGTTAATCGGCCACAATGTATATTGGTCCTGGCCTGCACCAGTCTTAATTCTATTTTGTCTAGTTTCGGCACCAACTGCTCTTCCTGCATAGAAAATATTTTTCTCTTGAAGACATCTATTTCACAATCGTCTACATGATGTATTTGAAAATCTTTCCGTTTTTTCATGTTCCCCGAGTGATGGTTTTCCTACAATACCCTTAATCGTAGAAATTGGGGCTTTTGTTAGTTCACTGGTTTCTTACCGTTTAGCGTCAAGTGATAAATGTTTTCTCTTGCGATAGCCACTATTGCAATTTTCCCATGGACGCCACATAATTAAAATAGAACCGTTACATTGTAAGTTGTAAGTAAAACTAAAAATAAAAATAATAAAAAGAATCTTTCGAATCTTAATGGGGACTTGTGGTCATGAGGCCTATATTATCAAATATTTAAAGGGCTCTAAACCGGGCTGCCATGTAGTAAATATATAGGTAAAAATAGATCCAATATGATTGGATCTTATATCTTGGGATTTACTTTACATTTATGGTAAAAGGAAAATTATGTTCGGTACTCAAATATTACTTCATTTAAATAGTTTCGTAAGAGGAATTTTGCAAAGGTCATAGTAATTATTTTTAATCATTAGAAAGGTTCCTATAAAATTTCAAGAGTATCTAACATATCATGAATAATTGTTATTTAATAGTAGTCAAATTTAATTTGTTGCCTTTATATTCTGATAGAGATATAAAAAGACGTATTATAATTTGTAATCAAATACTTGACTTTTGACTTGATGAATTCCAATAAAATTATTTTTCGTCGTATAAAGAATACCTATTGAAATAAGTGACACGGTCTTCTTAATACCCTGCTCGGGACTGCAAACATTATTGCTAGTACTATTCAAGTTTTTCAAGTCATAAGTGCACTAACGGACAGACAGACAGAGAGACATTGCATTTTATATTTTATATTTTTTTGCTACCTGATATTGTTCCATATCTAATGGTTTAGGCAGTACATTGCAAGAGAACACGTTAGCGGCAAACTTTTTTCCTACTTGATTCACTATTATCGTCATAGCTTATTCCTTACGTTACCTAACGTAATAAAATATATCCTATAACCTGGCCAGAGAACATATGTGTGTTTTAACAAAAAGCACGTAAATCGGAGAGGTGATTCTCAAGTGATAAGCGCACTAACGGACAGACAGACGGAGAGAGAGACGTTGCATTATATATATATATATATATATATATATATATATATATATATATATATATATATATATATATATATGGTAAATGGTAATCAACCAAAAAAAATGTTTATTAATAATATTAAAGGAGATAAAATTATCGATATATATATATATATATATATATATATATATATATATATATATATATATATATATATATATATATATATATGATTTATTTACCGAATATTTCGGTCGCTTTTTACTACGAGTTCTGAAGATTTGTAGGGAACTATGTTTACATAATAATTTCTTTATTTATACAATTTTAAGGGATTTGATAACATGCTTGTTTTGTTTTCGAAATAATGTTTAGGCAGCCTTCCTGTTCATTTATTCGGAATTGACAAAAAAATGGTAAATTCTTTTGTTATTTTTGAAAAGTAACATTTTCTGATTTAAAAACAGAGCTATTTCAAAAATCTTTATGTGGTAACCACTATTATGTCATACCCTCAGAATATTTTTCAACTCTTGGAAAACTAGTGTGGGCCGAATTTACCGATTTTTTAAAAACTTTTAATCATCCTACACTCATTGTACAGCTTGAGAATCTTTGTATTTATATAGTTTTACTGAGGTTACTTTCTTTTGTGGATATCGAATTCGACTAAATATGTACCTACAAATAATGTAAATTGAAAATTAATTAATGTCAGTTCGGGTGACCCTCAAAGTTTCTCCTTTGAACCCTTCTTATTTTAAATTTTACGTGCTCAAAATTCTGCCGATGTAGCAATATCCTTAAAATATATCTTCTTTTTCTTAAAGTACCTATTTGGTCCGAATGTTGGCAATTATTCTGACTTTTATTACTTAAAGAGTGTTTTTAGTCAATTTCCACTGGTTTATTTAAATTGTGATGACGCGTTTCGCTGTTGATGCAGCTTTTTCAGATCTACATTTTAAACTCTAGAAAGCTTATATCACCTTGTTTCAAATTTCGGATGGCTTCTACTTGATGGAAATTTATTATAAATATATAATAAAAGAAGTTTTTAGTCAATTGACTAAAAATAGTATCTTATTAAATATTTATAATGAATTTCCATCAAGTAGAAGCTACAACCATTTTTTATACTTTATCCACTGCAACTCTAAAAAGGCCGGTAGTATTTGTTGCGAACCAATTTCGCAGATTGTTTAACCTTTCCTTGGAGTATTAACTGTGATAAAATCCATATCTATGGGAATGTCTCATTATGTGCCCTAAATACTCCAATTTTCCTACTCTAACAGTTTCCATAATTTCCAGTTTCCTGTTCGTGCGACGTAAGACATCCTAGTTGGTAATATGGTCAGTATAAGAAACTTTCAAAATTCTGCAATATAGCCATAATTCAAATGCTTCAAGCTTCCTAGAAGTGGTTTCAGTCAACGACCAAGATTCGACACCGTAAAGGACACATCTTAGGAAATTTATTTTTGTGCTTAATTTTATTGCTGAGGTTTTGAAAAGTACGGCAACGAATTTCCTGCGAGTGATCCCATTGTTCGTTTATCATGGTACCTAGATATGAATATTGTGGAGTCTTTTGTGTTTGTTGATTGTTAACCATCGACAAGGTAGCAGGAACCGGAGACTTGCTGATTACCATGTACTTTGTTTTGCTGATATAAAGTTTGAGGCCGTATCAGTTACTGATTTCATTTATTTTTGTCATAAGAGGTTGTAGACTCTTTAAGTTGACAGAATCGACGTACCGTCAACGTAACGATTATTATTTATTCGTTCCCCGTTAAGCAGTATTCCTTCATCAGCCTCTTCCAGGGCCTCTCTGGAGATTTGCTCAGAGTATATATTAAACAATAGTGGAGACAAGACACAACCCTGCCTTACTCCACGCTCAATCGACATTGCTCTTAATAAATATTATCTGGTTCCAGAAAAGGTTGTTAATCATCCGCAGATCCTTTCCATCTAGCCCAAGGTCTTTCAGAATTCCAACCACTTTGTGATGTTGGACTCTATCAAAGGCCTTTTAATAGTCGATCAGGCACACATATACGTCACAATTGACGTCCCTACATCGTTGAATCAAAATCTGCATAGGAAATAAGGCCTCCCTGGTTTCTCTGGCATCATGAAACCCGAATTGTGCAGCTGACATGTTTTCTTCATATAACTTGTATATTCTTCTGTAAATGAATTTCCGAAATATTTTTAAAAGATGGCCTATGAGGCTAATTGTTCGATGTCCTCCGCATTTTTTAGTGCCCGCATTTTTTTGGAACGTTATAACCTCAAACTTTAACCATCTTTCTGGTATGCTTTTCAAATCATAGATTTTATTGTAGATCACTGTAAGCCACTTAATCCCATCCTCATCAAACAGGTTAAGAAACGCCCCATAGAATTCATCGGGACAGGTGACCTTTCAATTTCTTAATTGATTTATTACAATGCGCACTTCATCGGCGGTAATACAGGGCCCAAACAAGTCTGTTGAGCATTGCGGTTGATCTGGTCTTGCTTCAAAAAATAATTCTGTGATAAAGTCTTGCCATATCTTGAGTTTCCCTTTCTTATGGATGATATATTAAATGTCCATTTGATTTCGTTCTCCGTTCACAAAATATAATTTTATAAATAATACTGTAGGCTATGAAGAGCTTCGAATTAATTAAAATACTTCACCAGTTACTTCATAAAAGATAGGGAACACTTATTTTGTTATGCTGTGTCATCTTTATAATAATGTAATGTTTAATGTTGTGCTAAAGGATAATGTTAATACTATCAAGAATTTAGCAAGAATAATGGACGCTAAACTATAAATTCGTAAGGTCATTTTTATAGTATTGATAAGGACTTGGAGAATTTAGAAGAAATTCTTGAATTCTGTATTAATTGTACAAGTCGCTTTAAAATACCTAGGTTCGACAAGTTTAGAGTTTTGTATGATGGATTGAAATCCAATAGACAATATGTTTCTTGTATGGAGTGAGTACAAAAGAAGTTTATATTTGTTTTATCAGTTTACTCAAAATACATAATTTCTATTACATAAGCAAAATTCAACTTTTTATAATGTAGATTCAATGTAGGATAAATGAATTGCAGTTTTAAAATAAATACTAAATTCCACTTCCTTGTACATACTATTTCTGTTAGGACCGGAAATATTAAAAAAAATCAATCTATCAAACAAAGACAATGAAAAATTCTCATTTTTTATTGTAACAGTACATATCCACCTTACCCTTTCACCCCCCTAAAGCGAATTGTTAAAACATGAAAATGTCTTGATTTATATTATTACCTCGTATATATTATAGGTGTCCTTTTTCTTGTGAGTAACATGAATATACCAAATTTTTCGATGCCTCATTTCGTTAGGTTCCACATATAGACAGACCGACAGACATTAGAAAGTAAGTTTCTCTAAATTTAGAGTCTCTCAAGGGACATGGGTGTAATTGTTTTCCCCACAATAATTTCCTTAGTGATTAGAGTAAAAAGAGTTAAAAAAAGTTTTATTCATACTTAAGTTTCATAATTTACAAAAAAATAATAAATTCTAGCCTCCTCACACCACACCATTTTTTGAAAGATATTTACTTTATAGTAAGTAGTATTCACAAAAAAATATGAGCAGATGAAGGGACTTTAGAGATATTTAGAACTGATACCTGATATTTCCCTTTGTATTCCATTTTTAATAAAACTGAAAATATTGATTAAATGACATTACTTTCAGATTTCTCGGATTCAGAAACCCTAAATAGGATATATATCATAATGAACATAAAGTACCTCCTCTAACTTCCCCCTCACCTTTTTAACCTTTCGTATATTTGAGTCTAAATAATAATAAAAAAAATACAATTTCGTTTTTCTTGACTTTAAGAATATATAATACTATGTATGAAAGACAACATATCTCCCGCCCTCTAACCCCCACTTCCAGTCTTTCTCTCCATCTCTCTCATTCCTACTTTTCACTCATTTATATGTTGGACTATAATTAAAATTTGTTTATTTTTACAACCAGAAACGAGGAACCACTCTAATTGTAATATTAAAATGTACAAAATTAATCAACTACCGCTCTTTTCACCCTTTCTGAAGTCCTACACTTTGATTATTGTATGTATACTAAATTTACAATCGATCTCTTTTCATTCAAGGATCATCGTTGAGAACGTTTTTTGTAACCTAAGAATTTCGGAAAATGCAATAATTCAAAAATCTCGGAGTGTAATTTCTTCTCGAATAAAATACTTTTTAATAATGGAAATAGACTATAAATAATTTGGTGCGTAGCATTTCTTATATTATCTTGATTTCTAAAGACTAGCCATCGTTCGGCGGCGGCGGTAGTGTAGTGGGTTAGGAGCCTGCACATTAAATCAGGAACAAACTAAGGTATCTCAGGGGTCATAATTGACTTGCGCCTGAGATTCCATGCGCATGTTAGGTTATGTACTTCAGAAAGTTTACGTCGCCATGCAAATTATATATTCACTGATTGAACCGGGTTTACATATGGAGCTAAGAAATAAATTGATAATATATAAACAAATCATAAGACCGGCGTTCACATATGCTCCACCAGTCTGGTGTGGCATAATAGACACAGAGACCGCTAGATCGCCAATTTATTTTGAGGTTTCATAAGAGTATCGCGACACATCAAAATAGACGTATTAGGACACCAAATAAAAATTTACGCACAGAAATCCGACGCCAAACGCTGATAGTACACCACATAACCACCTGCAAAGGCGGCGAGTCGAATTCCTGCATGAAAATAAACAAAACAACCAAAACATATGACCGAACACAAATAAAAATAACATCTCAGTCAGATGCATAACATAAACAAAATAGCAATAGATTTGATAATTGTAAAAAAAACCAAACACTAGCAATAGTGTTAGCGAAAGTAATAAATAAAAAAATCTAAAGAAATTACACATGTAAATAATATAACTAATATAAATAGATAAACCTGTATATAAGCTATGTAAAAGAGTGAAAAGTAGCAATGAGAGAGAGAAGGAGAGAAAGAGCGATGGATACAAGGAGAAGGCTAGAACGAGATTAGAATATAAGAAACAAAAATTAAACTTTGAATATGCTACCCAAGTATCCGACCGATATCAAACCGGGTTTTTTGCGCTGTAATTTTTCCCAGTAAACCTTATTTCAAGAAGCGCATTAAAAGAAATATAATAATTTCCTAAAAACACCTATCCAAAAAAAAAAAACAAGTTTATAAAAGTCATGAAAGACAAAGTCGGAGATGACTAAAAAACTCAACACATACACAAGGTTTAACTACAAGGCAAATCATCCGCCAGCCCTAGGGTACATTTTATAAATGAGTGTACTTATTAGAGCAGACTGTATTTGTAAAACTTAGTCGTAAGAAAATATTGTTTCACCAGAAGTGTAATAAAGATATTTTGAATTTGCATATTAAACCGATTGTCGCTGCTTCGGTTTCGACATTCGGCTGGCTGTTTTGCATATTTTTAGGTAGTAGTTAAAGCAGAAATGCAGTGATGCCGAAGATAGCACTACCGCGTTGTCTTAAAAGTGCCGTGAAATTCAAACGTATGTTTCGGCACCCGGGTAACCTTGACAGATATTTATGACATCCCGTCAATATATCTCACCAGCGATAGAGTAAAAACAAAATGGTAAAAATTTCTATAGTGGCGGAGAGGTGGATGATCAGAAAAAATAGTCAAGTTCAATTAAGGATCACAAACACATTTATTGCTTATTTACCAAACACTAATTGTTTTTTGATCGAGTGTTACTGTAATTCTAATATAAAGAAATTTTTTTTATAAACCTTGCAATGAACTTGTTCTTAAGTAAGTTGAAAGTATTAAAATATACATAAAAAAATCTCTATTTAGTTTTATAACATGCATCAAAATGATCATTACGTTTTAAAAGACCCTTATTCGTCATCTCTGCATGAACATATTGAACTTTATTTTTAAAGGTGTAATACGAGGCTGGTTTGAAAAGTCCGTGCAAAGTCCGAGAGATGGCACCACCGGCACGTATCGAGGTCATGTTTAGTTAGTAGCATCTCTTGAATCAATGCACACCAAGTTTCAGCCATATTGGTCTATTTCTTTGTGTTTGGCATTCGTGTGAATCAAGGAAGTCCAGTGATTTTCAAGAAATGGACGAAAAAGAATTTCGTGTGGTGATTAAACATTACTTTTTATGAAAGGCAAAACGCCTCAGGAGACAAAAGAGAAGCTTGATAAACATTATGGTGACTCTGCACCTTCGATTAGAACAGTTTATATAAGTGGTTTCAAAATTTTCGGACTGGCCATACAAGTGACGCTGAACGTTCTGGACGGCCTGTGGAGGTTACGACTCCAGAAATCATTGATCAAATCCATGATATGGTGATGGATGACAGAAGAGTTAAGGTGCGTGAGATTGCTAGTGCTGTGGGCATCTCGACTAAACGGGTACATAATATTTTGCATAAACATTTGGACATGAGAAAGCTATCCGCAAGATGGGTGCCGAGATTGCTCACGCTTGACTAAAAACGGAATCGTGTGAAGTGTTGCAAGGATGGTTTGCAGCTGTTCCAGAAGAATCCGGAGGACTTTAAGCGTCGTTTCGTCACTGTGGATGAAATATGGATACATTACTATACTCCTGAGACCAAACAACAATCTAAACAATGGGTTACCAAGGGGGAATCTTCACCAAAAAAGGCGAAGACCGTTCCTTCGGCCGGAAAGGTTATGGCGACTGTCTTTTGGGATTCGCAAGGGATAATCCTCATCGACTATCTGGAAAAGGGTAAAACTATTACAGGTGAATATTATTCATCGTTATTGGACCGTTTGAAAACCGAGCTGCAAGAAAAACGCCCGCGATTGGCCCACAAGAAAGTCCTTTTCCATCACGACAACGCACCAGCACACACCTCAGCAGTTGTGGTCGCAAAATTAATGGAAATAGGATTCCAACTCGTTTCACATCCCCCTATTCTCCAGACTTGGCTCCCTCGGACTACTATTTGTTCCCCAATTTGAAGAAATGGCTGGCGGGACAAAGATTTTATTCAAACGAAGAGGTGATTGCAGACACTAATGGATATTTTGCAGACTTGGACAAATCCTATTATTCGAAAGGGATCAACAAACTAGAACATCGTTGGACGAAGTGTATAAGCCTAAAAGGAGACTATGTCGAAAAATAAAAAAGGTTTACCCCAAACACATAAGTAGTTTTTATTTTTGCACGGACTTTTCAAACCAGCCTCGTATAGGCTAGCCAGTAGTAAACTGTGTGCTCTTTTATAAACGGTTGCTTGTAAGTTTGTGAGAGGACTTGAGTATTTAATTAAAAAAAAAAATTAGAAGTAATAATAAATTTAAACTGATGTCAAACTATTTGGCTCAATCAATTTAATAAAATTTACTATTAGACTTGAGGTACAAGTTCCTGACTCGAATTCAATGAAGGCGGTAAGCGTTTGTTATATAACCGGTTTGTTGAAATAATAGAAAAAAAATTATCTAAAATAAATTACAACGACCAACTAATAATTGAAAGAATTGAAAGCTGTTTTCAATTAATGAATATTAAACCGGTAAATGTTGCACATTCCTCAAATAAAACATTAAATAACGGTATTTATGGATACTTATAAGCTTTACCGTTCTATTTAACTGCTTAGGAAAAAATATTGTGTTTTTCAATAAATGCAACAAATAAACGACCAGTTTAATAACAGTACTCGTTAATTTATATTTAATTAAAGAATTATGTTACTTTGATATATTTTATTTAGATCCTAAGGGTTAGACAAAAACTAAGATTCTGATAAACTGAAATTTAAATTTCCATAGATTCTAGAGTCCAATAAAATATCTTTAAAAAATCAAATGACTTGACTTCTCGCATTGTTAAAATATGAAAATGTCTCGACTTACTTTTCGATCTATGTGGGTCTTAAAACCATGACAGTTATTTGACACGTCTTAGTAAAAAGACAGAAGCCCAACTAGAATTTTCCCTTAATAATTTAAACTTAAATCAGATTTACAATACAACTGTTATTAAATTCTCTGTAATACAATATTAAGCTTCCTAGAGTAATGTTTACCTCGACTTCTATTTCCTTCTATTTCATCATAAGCTCCTGTCTTTACTTTACTGATTATTGGTCGATTTGATAATAATAATTCTAAGTGCAAGATGGATGAAATTTAATTACATTGAGTTAACTAATTCGAAAGTAATACTTTTTGGTTTACATGCACAAAATAGCAGTATGTTTTATAAATTACCTGAGTTATTAGGCTACTAATCATTTGACTTATTAGCCGTTTTTTATTACCAAATTTGTGCTTAAGATAATAAGAAGTACCTGCAAAATAGTTAAAAATCGAGATGAGTATAGCATGTTGTGAAGTACATTGACTAAATGTTGTATAAATAACTTTAGTATCAGTCTACTTGAAAGTTTTATATGAAGTTTAAAGAACAACGTTCATAAATATTCTAAGTAGTCTCAAATGTTTTAGAATTAAAAGGGGTGGAACTGGAAAAAATAAAAATTAAATTTCTATTTCTATACTGGAGAGAATATTGTAAGATTCATATTTGCATAATCGTTTGTGTCAACATTTTTAATGGCCTTAAATTTATTTTTAGACCCGGATTAAGCAACGTTTGATCATAAGATATGTGGAGTTATAAATCATCAATTAACCATTACTTATTGAAAACTGCTCCATATTTTGCTATTACCGCCCCAAAAATCCTTAAAGCCCGCTATTCCACGAAAATTTGAGAGATCCTTAACTGTAGTATCTAAAATAATAAAGACAAATAGCGTTGTTTATATTGTTAAGAGAACCAGCGGAAAGGTTGAGTCACTCAAATTTATACAGAGTGTACTCCTAAAAATATAAATAATAAAAAACTGTCACACTTAAAATTGTATTAAATTTCTTTGTAAATATTACTTTTTAGGGTTTGACAATTAGTTACATTTATTTTTTTTTAGACAATTAGGTCATGATTCTTAAAAAAATTAAATATTTCCAGTGCATTTGCCATCATTCAAGGTCTTTATTTTGTCTGCTTGTATTTAATGCTTTAATCTTAATATTTTTTGCTTATTTTTTACGTGAAGCAATAAATACATAGGTTACTGTTATTCCACACAAATAACTTATAATTATGATCTTGTATGAATCAGAACATTAGTTAAAGCTGAAAATGAATACAGGCAGAACACGACTTATGAATCAGTTATATATGAATATACATTCTTCCGTAGTGTCAAGGACTACATTTTATTTTAGTGGTGTAATAAGAAGAATATAAATTTAATATTAGCTACTTATTAGTGGGGGTGTTTTGGCAATTGTTAAGTTTTGTGCAGATTGTAAATTAGGTTCTAAAATAGTAAATGGCATTTTGCATCATTAATTACACAGGTATAAAAAAAAAATCTCTGCCTTTTAAGTGAGACACGTGTTTTCTTAAGTATTTTTTATGTTGGATACAAAGAAATTATAAAAAATGACATTCACCTTGAGGTTTTTTTTAGAAAACACACTTAAAGTTGCCAGAAAACTATTAAATTTAAAAAAATACATTTTAACAAAAATAATGTAAAACTGTATAACCACTAAAATTATGGAATAAAACTATTATTTCGGACATTTTTAAATGTTTTGAATCTACATTTATCATAACAATTTTAAAATATTAGGCTTTAGTGTTCATGTTTAACTCAGCTATGTAGCAAAATGCTGTTTAAAATAAATATGTGCAACCGTTGAATTAAAAAATTGTTTTAAATTTTTGGTAATATTATTAATAACATTAATTATTTCAAGTGTTTTTTGAAGTTCTTAATCCTGACTTGACACAAAGAAATTAGGTTTTCAACAGTTTCAAGAAAAAACTCTCCTTTAGCACTTACAAGGGTGCGATATGGTTGGTAAAATGCTTTTTTAAGCAAATAAATGCTTGTTACGACAATTCCAGGTCCTTTTGTTCAGTCGCTAAGGCAGTTAGTCAAAATTTCACCAAATCTACCATATCACTACTCACACGGCCAGATAATTCTATTGCAACGACACCTGTTGAGAAAGCGATCTTGTTGGGTGAACTCTTTGCTTCATATTCTACTGTCGATTTCCAGGGAAAAACACCTCTTACTATTCCCATAGTGCAGTCAAGGATGCCAGATATTGTCTTCAGACAGCGTATTATAAAACGTATTTTAATGAAGCTAGACATCAAACAAGCTTCTGGAGCTGATGGCATACCTGCCATAGTTCTCAAAAACTGTGCGAGGGAACTAACACCAGTTTTCTGAAGACTTTTCAACCTATCCTACAGAAAGGGAATATTTCCTTTCTGCTGGAAATGTGCCACTGTTCAGCCGATACCTAAAAAAGGCAAGAAGATCTTGCCAAATATCTATCGATCATTCGCACTGCTTTCAATAATATGAAAAGTCATAGAAAAGGTTATCAATCAGCATCTTCTCAAATACCTTGAAGGATTCAACATTATTAGCGATCACCAATATGGCTTTCGTAAACATAGATCATCAGGAGATCTTTTGACTTATGTAACACATGTTTGGAACAACGCAATTGAATACTTTGGAGAATCTCCAGCAGTTGCTCTTGACATATCTAAGGCATTCGACCGTGTTTGGCACTATGGACTGTTGGTTAAGCTATACTTTTCTGGTATGCCTGAAAAATTCTGTTTGTGGCTCTCATGTTTCCTCAGAGAGCGTTCTTTACGAGTAGCAGTCGATAGATTTCTTTCCAACACCTTCACTATCAACGCAAGTGTGCCCCAAGGCTCCATACTGTTTCCTACTCTCCTTCTCATTTACATTAACGATCTGCTGGAAAAAACCGGGAATCCAATCTACAGCTTTGCAGATGACAGTACGCTTATCTCTTTATTCACTTTGAATGCTCGGACATTGGCTACTCAGACGAATATCCGCAGACAGCAGAAAGCCATTCAACTTAACAAAGACCTGGAAGAAATTCTCTCTTGGGGTGACAGTAATCAGATGGAATTTAACGCTACGATAACCCAGGCGAAAGTTTTTTCTAAAAAAGTTAACGTTGCTGAACCCGAGATAGTTATGTCGGGGCACTTCATTCCTCTAACATCGTCACTCAAGTTGTTGGGCGTTAGACCAACTGTGGAATACTGCTTCCATGTTTGCGGCTCCGCTCCCAAACATAGACTGCATTTGTAGGATTCTATTTAGAGAAGAGCTGTTCGTCTGATTGGAGATCCGGAACTGACCGGCGGCCTTGATTCGCTGGAACCTCGAAGAACGGTTTTTTTTCATGGAAAGTGTTCGAAGGATGTAGCCCGTTTAATTCCTCCCAGAACGGTGCATGTTAGAAATACACGTCGCGCTAATACTTCACATCCGTATGAGGTTAGATTGTTACTCCTCATTCAACGCTTTTCAAGAAATCTTTTATCCCTTTGGAATAATTTTCCCAGGACTGTGTTTCCCACCGAGTATAATTTACAGCGATTCAAGAACACCGTGAATCGCTTTTTTTCGCACACATGTCGCTCCTGTAGCGCTTTAGGGACTTCCCTGCAGCACGTATGCTATACCCATAAAAAAATCGAAAAACTGCTTATTTATAGAATATGAAATTTTGGATTACTCCTTAACTAAAACTGCTTTTTTTAAAAAAAAAATTAGTAAGCGAACTATAGTTTTAAAATACATCTATCTACTACTATGGTAAATAATGTATTTCTGAAAATGAGGAGAAATTTTGCTAAAAATAACTCATAACAATTAGCAATAGTTATTAAAACAAATATTATTATATGAGAAATTTCTTTTTAAGTGCAAATTATTTATTATTCCAACAACAATGAACAGATAACACTGTCACTTAACTTTCTAAAGGAATATACAATACAAATAAAAGTTAAATAAGCAATTACATTATAGGAAGTGGACGATATGGATCCATTGTCTGGAATATAAATATGTACGAGTAATTCATTTCGGCTGTGGTATTGTTATGATAGTCACAAGACATCGCAGATATTAAATTATAAACTTAGTATTTGTTAAAACTCTTACCTAATTTTTTTTTGATGCCTATAAAAAATTTTAATATGCATTTTCGATAACACCTTATTATGTAAATTACACCAAATATAGTTAATACTATATACGCATTAATATGCGTAATATACAATAACAAAACTTATCTCCTGTGAACATTGAAATTGTCAGTACATGTTTATCATTAACGAGCCCCAATAGTGCAATTTAGAGTAAAATTTCACAATTAAAATGTTAACATCCTGGTAGTAATGAAAATTACTACCTACTACTACTGAGACAAACTCGAGTTTTTTTCATGTTTTGAAGATAACATATGTGATACATTTATTCTATAAATAATTTCTTGAGTACAACAATAAGAATAAAATAAATATCTCTTACTTACCCAAAAAAATGTTTAAGTTTTACAAAAAAATCTATACAGTTCAGTACAGCTTTTTCCTTAAATAGGAAAAAAAGTCACCACCATAACAATTGATACCAATGGTCTAAAAAGATGACCGCCAAGATGATCAGACCTTAAGCTTCTTAAAAAATAGGTATACAGGAAAACATCGAAGAATATTCAAAACCTTAGAAATAGAACTACTTAAGCCATTAACTCTATTACACCACTTCAAATGAAAAATGATCTTGGCGAATGTCAAGATCGAGTTCGTTTAGGCCAGGCGTAGATTGGTTAACATTTTGAACTACTGATAAGGAAGAGTAGATGTTAACGTGTTCTAGGAGGAGTGATTTCTGTAGAATTCAAACAAAGTTGATTTTGCTTTCTGTTAACGGAAGCAATGATAATTTGTTTTGACCTTAATAACTTCATATATATATATATATATATATATATATATATATATATATATATATATATATATATATATATATCATCACGCAGCCACTCGCATCCACTGCTGGATATAGGCCTCCCTTAATCTATTCCATCCATCACGGTCCTGAGCAGCCTGAATCCAATTCGTTGTAATCCGTTTGATATTATCAGTCCACCTAGCATATGGCCTTCCACGGCTTCTGAAAGCCTTCCGTCTGGGTCTCCATTCCAACAGGCGCTTTGTCCATCTGTTGTCAGTCATTCGCGCCACGTGCCCAGCCCAATTCCACTTCAGGCATGTCATTCTATACACTGCGTCGATAACCCTTGTTCTTTGCCTTATGACTACATTGGGAATTCTATCCTGGAGAGTCAAACCCAACATAGAGCGCTCCATTGCTCTTTGCGCTACTTGAATTCTATTTATAGACTTTTTAGTAAGAGTTAAAGTCTCAGAACCATACGTCAGTACCGGTAACACGCACTGGTCAAACACCTTTTTCTTGAGACAGATAGGGATGTTGGATTTGAAGATATGTCGAGTTTACCGAATGCTGCCCAAGTCAGACCCACTCTCCTTTGAAGTTCGTAGGTTTGGTTATATTTCCCCAATTGTATTTCATGTCCCAAGTACTTATATGTGGAAACCTCATAGATGTGTGTGTGTAATAATATATATATATATATATATATATATATATATATATATATATATATATATATATATATATATATATATATATATATATATATGTAGTAGTGGTTTTTTTCGGGTATCCCGTGTTAGCTTAAAGTCCCTTGATGGACACTTTCGTTGACGTTTCTCGGAATCTCATCCATCTTTTTCAAAGCGTTAATCAATGGTCGGTGTCTTGGTGTTAAATGTCGAGACTGGCTCCGAGGGCGCCGACTTTATGTGCTCGGGGCGTGGTTCTATTGGTCGGACGGATCTGGCCAATAGAGGCTCGGCTTTGGCTGCGCGTTGTCGGTCCTATGGTTCTTTGTAATGTTTGTGCTGGTAAAGTAACATATGGTTGACTTATTGTTTTTCTTGGTTGCACTTGGTACTGGGATAGAATATGTTTCCAAGAGTTCGGTAAGCGTTGGCTATCATCCCGATTATTTAAGTTTTTGGGTCTCTTTTCTATTTCTATGGCTTCTTTCATAACCCTAGTGGATAGGTTATCACTTTTTTGTAGGGTTCTGGTTTTGTCAAAATCGATATTTTGGCCGGTATTGTGTGCATGTTGTGCTAGAGAAGAGGTGGTGGATTTTTGTTTTACGGCGTTTTTGTGCTCGTCTCTTCTGGCGCTAATTTTCCTGTTTGTTTGGCTTATGTATGAAAGACCGCAGTCCTGACACGGAATTTCATATACACCTTGGTCTTCTGAGGCTATGATGTCTTTTGGTGTAGGTAGAATATCTTTAATTTTTTGATTCGTTGTGTAAATGGTCTCAATTTGGTGTTTTCCTAGAAGTCTTCCTATTTTGTCTGTGATGCCTTTTATATATGGGAGAAATGCTTTTGTAGTATATGTCTTTCTTTCCGGTTTGTGTTCTTTATTTAGGGCCCGCCGGATCGTGTTTTGACTGTATCCATTTGAACGTAAAACGTTTCGAAGGAGCTTGGTTTCTTGTTGCAAATGTTCCTTGTCTGTTAGGGTTTCTGATCGGTGAGCTAAGGATTGGGCAACGGAAAAGAGTTGGGCTGGGTGATGATGTGAGCTGGCATTTAAGTATCTGTTTGTATGTGTCGGTTTTCTATATACTGAGTGAGACCAAGAACCATCTAATTTTCTTTGAAGCAAGACATCTAGGAATGGTAGTTGTTCTGCTACTTTTCTTCCCATTGTAAATTTAATGTTTGGTTGTATATTGTTAGGGTGTTCCAGGAACTTGTTTAGGTTGTCTTCACCGTGTTGGCATACCACAAATGTGTCATCTAAGTATCGTAGCCATGTTTTCGGTTTATACAATACGTAGATGATATATATATATTCAAACTTAATAGCATTTTCACCTATTAATTTGTATGCCATATAAAACAGTATAACAGCATAAGTTCAATACATACAACTTATGTAATTTATCTAAAATGGACAGAAAAATTAACCGCCGTTTAACCAAATTGTTTTTAGACATATATTCAGCTGACTAGATGAAAGTTTCAATGCAATCAAGAAGAAACTAACTTGAGTTATATTTGTTATTATAGTATGATAATTGCCAGTAAAATTTCGGAGAAATTATAGATTATCGTTTTAATATTTTTTAAAAGTTATTTTATAGAAAATCTCAAGGCTGTTAGAGACACTCAATCTTAAACATAAATATTATCTTTTATCATTGAAATATATTGTTTTCCTCAAAAAAAAAGATTTTAAACTCCTCTATTTTTCCAAAGGAAATTTGAAGCAATTTTGTAAAAAAATTTAAATGAGCGATTTGCGAAAACTCTGAAGAAAATTACACCCATCCGTGCAGCACAGCTAAGAACACGGAATGGTCACCTGATGTCGTGCAGTAAAACAGTAAAATTTGCTTTGAATGCTGTGTTGTTCCTACTTACACTTATTAATTTTAATAGCCTGTTATACGTGGTTATATATAATTTGTTTAAAGTACAAATTTAAAAAAATGTTCAGCTGTTATAGCCTGTCCCAAAATATAAGATCCTTATTTTTGCCGTTTTAAGTGGGCAATATAAAATTTCTGACCTTTTGTTTATGGTAGGTTGCAGAGATGGACTTAAGAATTTTATTCGTTAATGCAAATAAATAAAAGTGTTTTTGGAGATGTTTATTTATAAATGCATGTAAAAACAAATGGATAAGAAGTACAAATATGTACAGTTTGAATAAATGGGGTTTATATATAATATATTTTAACTTAAGCCTATGTCTGTCATCATCTGAGGTAATTATCAGTGGTTTTATATTATTCATTCATAAATATATGAATTTTCAACATTAACAACGTGCTGAATGGAATTCTTCCAGCTTTCACAAGGTATATCATTTATAACTTTTTTTACTAATTCAACCACTGAAACACTTAAAGTAGGAGAAACATTTTGTGCCCTTATTTTTGATTTAACTTGATGCCAAATATGTTCAATTGGATTAAATACACAATAATACGGAAGAAGCAGCAAAACAGTGTTTCCCATTTTCTCAGCCATACTATCACAAACATATTTCTTTTTTTTCAATTTCTAGTCTTTCAAAACTTCCAAAAGATCACTTTTTTTATAACTAAATTAAAAATAAATATCATTTATTAACATATATTCCTGTATTTCCGATTTGATGTTGGCTGCATTAGGAACCTTATTTGGTAGGCAACTATGATAACTTGGATTATCCATAACTATAACACTCTGTTCGGGAACATTTGACAAAAGGGAATTTTGAAACCAATTTTCAAAAAGTTCTGCGGTCGTGTCTTCGTGATAGTCTAAACTAGAATCTTTTATGTTTTTTTTTTTTTTTTTCCAGATAATAGTAGACAATTTGAAACCCGGCCCTTTTCAGATCCAGCATGCAAAATGGTTATTCGTTTATCTTTATTTGAAGGTGCGTTAGTCTCACATTTTGTACCGCTGTCAACCCACCCTTTTTGCACAGTGTCATGGGTATCGAACCATGTTTCGTCAAGGTAAATTATTGGCCAATTCTCTGATCGATACTTTTTTTAATTTCTTGTAAATAAGTATATCGCAAGAATTGTAATCTTTGTGATTCCATCACTGCTTGCCTTTTGTTGATTTTTCGGAACGTAAATTCCATTCTTAAGAGAATTCAGTGAAGGGTTGAACGGCCACAATGTATATTGGTCCCGTCCTGCACCAGTCTTAATTTTATGTTCTTTAGTGTCGGCACCATACATAGAATATATTTTTCTCCTGATGGCGTCTTTTTCACAATCGTCTACACGATACATTTGAAAATCTTTCCGTAAAAATACGTTTACCGGAATACCTGGCAACTATGCACAAAACCTTAATAGGGTCGTTTATTGCCCCATTGCAAAAACCAAAAAGGGAGGATCTTATATCTTGGAATTTACTTTACCTATAAATATATTGTCATTTAGCTTCCTTTCTATTAGCTAAAATAATATTGATTACTTTGGAAATCTGACAATGCCATACATCTAATCAGTTTGTTAGTAATTGATCAATTCAGCTAGTTTTCAGGACAAGTTAGATGTGTGATCATATGTGAATGTAAATTTGTGGAGGTTTGTTGATATTCTGGGAGAAAATTATATCGCTATCGCTTTCCACCGTAGTGTTAAAAAAAAGAAATTGTAGATTAAAAAGAGAAATTGAGAACTCTCGCGCTTAAATGATGACTGTAAACCGAACTAGAATATTAGATATGTATTTTGCTGATTATTGCACATTTATAACTCTTGGCTCTAGTAAGTTCCTTTTTTGCTTGATTCGCAATTATTAAGTAATCTATGGTCTAATAAAAACCTTCTTGATCTGAAAAAACATACTTTTACAATAACTACAAAAAAGATTCAATTCGATAATAACAACATATCTAAAAATGATATTTTTTATTGGAACGTAACTGTTTTCCATAAACTAGATTTAAAAATGATAAAATCAGATACCTTCTATTTTTAAAGCCGAATACCACAGTAACTATAAGTCTTAAAAACACTTGCTCTACTTACACCTTATTTGAATGTTTATGAGATTCACTTCCACTATTTGACAATATCGATTTTGTATATATTTTTCACACATCTTGTATACTTTTTCAGCGAGATTTTAATGTTATAAAATCACATTATTTTTACGCTTAATTATTCTTCGGTGAAAAAGACGTTCTTGCTGCTCCAAATTTTGATATTTTTAAAAATTGGAAAGCAAAAATTGCAAACTTTTTGACAGTCTATATATAGTATGATTTGTGCCTGTAAAAGTTTCCAAAAAAATCTGCATTTTTTTCTTATTCTTAATTAAATATAGCTTGTCAATTAACTTATTACCGCATCAAAAACGAAGGACTACGAAATCAGTCAATCTGCAGATAATTATGATGGGACTGGCGACTAGTAAAACATGTTATGTAATAGTAATATTACTTCTACTTGTAAAAAAATGCTAAAAATAAAACTAATATCTTTTTAGAAGGAGCAATATTTTCAAAATGGCGCCAAGTTGTCAGACACCTCACTGACCAACATTAATGACCTTGAACATACACGTAAAAGTAGTAATAGAAATTACATATTAATGAACAATGTTACCGTTAAATAAGTGTTGATTGAGTCATTTATTACAACAAAATTTTTATTTGTCCTCTTAATGGGGCTTAAATTGTTTTGATTTGTGAACCTGTCAAATTAATTATGTATTAGTAGGGATATATTAATTAATTTTTGTAGTCAATTAATAGATCTGCTTTAGAACTAATGTTAATACTCTTTAAGATAAAATAATAAATTTTATATACTTAGAATAAAGGAAACAATATTTTTTTTATCAATTAAATTATTTCATATAATTTATCCTTTTCCCTGATATAATTTCCTATATTCAGTCAGTCTTTAACAGCAATTGGATGCACCTAACCACCGCACATAGTATTTCATCGTTTTATGCGGCTAAAATTATTTTTTTGGTCTTAAATATTTTAAATCGGGTTTTATTTCTAAATATAGCATTGAAAGCTTTTTGGAGTGTATATATTGAAGAAAAATACATTTTAATATATAAAAAACAATATATTGAGAAAAAAAAACATATTGATTTAAACAAAAATTACAAAAATAATTATTCACGATGAAGAATCCTACATCTCTTCGTCCGCGCCCAAGCTCCATTCCTCAGCCTCAGCAAAAACAAGCATTTGTATTGCTTTTTTACTAAACGACATAGATCTTTTTTTGGGTTTTGGCCTTTTCCTAGATATTAAGGGATCTGAGGTGAGCAATAATCTGTCGAGGATATCTAAACTGCAGCCTTCTCTTGGAATTTTCTGGCAAAATTTTTCCGGTACAGACGAAAGTGCTTGTTTCGGACCTCTGCTGCCTCTTCGAAAAGTAATCCAGTGCTGTTGCACCGTGAATGAATATTTTGTATATCGTAGGATTCATGGGATGCCAAGGATATAACGCCACATAAATTTTGGCGGTTTAATATCCATAGTCTACAAATTTACTTTATGACCACTCAATACTACTTCCAAAATCACTTTCAAGCGATTTATGAGGTTTAAGTCGACACCGGTAATTTCAGCGGCTACCTGTGGATTGACAAAAAATCTCCTACTTGTATTGCCTTCATTTGTGTTAAAAAATCCAGCTTTTGGCACATCTATGATTAAGCCTGTTTGATCTCTGAATTTTGCCAGTTTTTCTGACCTTTTTTTGTTTGACAATTTCTTTGTTACTGCTCGATTTTAGCTGCCACTTTTGCACAGGGAGCTTGTATGACAAATGCAGAATAGTTTCGAAAAATCGGATCCTAGCGTTCAATTCAGACAAGCCAAACTGTGATACAACTGTATCGACGGATTAGTAAAACAAAGTAGCAGCATTGTACTTTTGCATCGACCATAGTTAGCGTCATTATTTCATGGAAAAAGAGATGTCTCCCTGTACGAATTCGCTGTTTACCAGAGCGTTTATCATATTTTCTATGTAAGTAATTTCAGAATTTGTAATAGCCACTGTTTCTTTAACAAATCTAATCCTCATTGGTCGACAGTATCGTGGCAAAGAAGGAGTTGGATTCTGCTAAATAACTTTCTGTCCCACAAATCAATTGTAGTAGAACAAAGCAACTTTGAAAAATATTACTGTCGATTATATCTTCTTCTTCCATCTTAAATTGTGCTTGTTGCGATTCGAGTAACTCGGATAATATGTTACTATTCCTCATTATTTCATATTATTTCCTTGAGAGGTCAGCTTCTACAAACATGGAGAGGGCGGCTACTGGATTTAGTCGTGAATGTATTGCATGCTGCTTTGACATTTTGTATGCTTTTTGGTATGCTTGAGCTGTTTGGGGAGAGTTAGTTATATCTTTTAAAATATTGGATGCAATTTTCCCTCCAGAACTTTGAAGGGATGTTTGAGTAGCACGCATTATTATTTCTTTATTTATAGGACTGCGTACTTCTTATGTTTTTCTACGTTTGCTCCTGTCACTTGATTCCTCAAATGACTTTGTTGGTCGACCAGAAGAACGGCGTTTTACTCTAGGTATTTCAAATATTCCTCGTAACCACTCGTCATTTTTATTCGCTTCTGTCCACTTTTTCTTGAATTGTGACTTCAAACAGGAGAACTTATGCTTCACTTCCTTCCTTTGCTATTCATAATATTCATCTTCTGATAAAATATAACTTTCAATATATATCAATTTTTCTTTAAAATTTGACAATCCTTGTTCCTGCATTTTGTCAAAAAATAGCCCACGCGTTACTACTCGAACACCTGAAGTACCCTCGGATCCTAGAACAAAATAAAAACTGTTTAAATAAAATAAATAAATACAAAATCCCACGCAGTTTTTACCGTCTGATTTAAAGACCATGAAAACCTCGATTTCACGGGAAATGACGGCTTATATTGATATATTTGATTAGTGCAACTACTTTTTTTTTCTGCTAAAACCAGTAAAATCACTGGACGCACCATGAAGTATAACAAATACCTTTTTAAATACCGAAAAACGGGTTTTCGTACAATTTCGAGTAACACTTCCTACTTTCAAAACATTACTCATTATTTAAAAAAAATACATAAAAATCATCAATATGTATTCGCTTGTACCTGTAATATTCCAATCCATCACAATTTTCTTCAAGATAAACTCGAAAAAGGAAAAAGCACTTTTTTAAATAACTGTTTTGTAATGAATTCCGAGAAGAGAAACGAACACTGAAAGCGACGATCAAATTACGACTGAGACTCCGGCGCGCGCGCTATCAAACGTGTAATGGGACGGATCGCCTATTCAACATTGTTAGGTAGAAAATTTGTTCTACCTGGGACAAGTCTTACGAATTCGATTTATGGTTGCCACATTAACGTTTATTAATATAATTATTTTAAACTACAAAAAAAGATTCTTTTGCTAGGTTTTTTCGATACTGTCATTCTAGGTCTTTTTAATATTGCTCTTTGTAACTATGGTGTCGATTGTAGAAAGTTTGTGTAATTTATTTAAAGCACTTTTAAATGAAATTTTTTACAATGGGTTTTCATGCAAAAGGTTACGCGAGTTTAATCGCATCTAGTAATGCCACTTTTTGTTATATTTTGGGGGTTCATACTATTATTATGTGCGATTTTAACTTGCGTGCATGCACAGGGACATTATTTTAGGGGTCGCATTTAATTCACTATTTTCCTACTCTTTATACCCAGAAAATTATTTCAGTACTAATTTTTTTTTTATGAGAAAACCAAATATGATAACAAAAATTTGTTACTTGTCAGATTACAAGCCAACTAGGGTTTTTTAGACGGCACTCGCTGGATATAAGCATACAACTAAACAGCATTTTTTACTATGTTTACAAAAATATATAACAATATTTTTGTGAACGGACTGAAAAATACTATTTAATGGTGTGCTCATATGTAGCATTTAAAAAAATCCTAGTTGGCTTCGTAATCTGTCAAATTTGATAGGTGACAAATTTTTTATTATCTAATTTGTCTTCCTCAGAAAAAATCAAGTTTAGTACTAAACGTATTTTCTTGATATGTATAATAGGAAAATAGTAAATTAGATGGGACACTTAAAAAAATGTCCGTGTACAAAATTCTAATAATGATATTCGAGATAAAACCTTACCTATGAAGGTATTTTCTTTATGTTCCATATACCTTGTGGATATGCAGAGGTAAAAAAAAATGGCAGCAATTAGTTGTTACAATTAATTGCCTAAAATTATATTAATATCTGTAGTTCATAAGGAAATAAAGTTTTCAAAGGAAACATATGTGATCAGGAAATTTGATTATTAATTAACTTTGGACAAGGTAACAATCATAAAATCCAACCTAAATAAGCATTCCACACCCTCAACTGTAATCGGAAGCAGTATATTTTTAAGGGAACATATTAATATTTAAGTTTATTATGTTTCTTTGCCACTTAATATACCAATATCAATTTGGAATTTGTTCCAGTCATCACTGTTTCTTTCTGATTAACTTGCACATTTGTTTTTAATCGCTTAAATTTCAGCTATCTATCAAATATGTTAAAATAAAATGATACTTCATTCATCATTTCGAACATAGGACTTATAGATGATAGGAAAAAGTAAAAGTTGGAGGAAAAGTTAATGAACAAATGAAATGATATTCTGTGGAATATGAAATTAAAGAAATAATCATAAATTTTGCTTGAACAAATATTACCCTCTTAATAATCAGCGATATGTTAACTCCATATGCACCTCTGGGTTTTATCATCGTATTATACCTTTATGTATAGTTCTGAAATTTATGAAAAAACTACACAAAAAACTGGAAATTTTTGTGTAGTTTAATAGAGAAAAATTTTGCAAAATTTTCGAGTTTAATAGAAAAAAATTTTGCAAAATTTAGTTTAGAGAACTTGAAGAGTTATTAAATTTGATTAAGCTTTCGGTCAACAAAGTCTAGTCTTCGTTTTTTTGCAGACAATTAATGAATCTTTCCAAGAAAAAATAAAAGAGATTTTGAAAATGTTTGAAATGCAAATGGTAAATGAGATAGGTTCAAATAACAGAGATAATTCATTTATTGTTATTTGACTTGGTTAATTCAAAATCTGGTTATTGTGTCGTATATGTTACATTCTTGAAAAATATGAGCAATATGAAAATAGATTTCCTGCCGTATTCTATGGAATAAATAAATAATGGAATTAAAAAAATTTAGCATCAAAAAAGTGGAGAAAGTTAGCACACAGTAAAACGAAAAATAGAGTAAGAAATTCACTTTTTAAACAAGGGAACGGGCAGGTACGTATTTGATCAGCATTCATAATATCAGATAACATAAAAATAATACTTACCTGTGGCTTAACTAAATTCGTTGGTAAAGGGAACATAACAATATGAGCTGGTACTAGAAATTACGTTCTAAGCTGAATTAACATAACGATCGCAAGAGTTGATCTGGGAAGAAATATGCCCATTTCTAAATATTTCAGTAACTGAGATTTTTTCCCATATGCGCTTCAATGCGCAACATAAATGGTGGAAATGGTAAATTACTAGTAGAATAGCAAGTTTAAAATTAAAGCAATTGCAGGAACAAGAAAACAGTTAGATAGCTTTTTTTCGTTAACCATAGTAGTATATATACAATACTAGCCGTGCCCGCGGCTCCGCTCACGAGGACTTGTATCACTATTATCGTCACTGCTTATTCCTTATGTTACCTAACGTAATAAAATATATCCTATAACCGGGCCAGAGAACATATGTATTTTACAAAAAAAAAACAGGTAAATCGGATAAGTGGTTCTTGAGTGCCAAGCGCACTAACGGACAGACAGACAAAGAGACGTTACGTCTTATATATTATAGATTTTTTTGATAAATATTAAGTTAAGAATTAAAAAAAAAAAACAAGTAAATCGGATAAGTGGTTCTCGAATGATAAGCACACTAACGGATAGACAGACAGAGAGACGTTTCGTTTTATATATATTATATAGATCAATATTATTATTATATAACCTGGCCAGAGAACATATGTGTGAATTAAAAAACAAACGGACAAATAGACAGACAGAGAGGTGTTACATATATATATATATATATATATATATATATATATATATATATATATATATATACATATATATATATATATATATATATATATATATATATATATATATATATATATATATATATATATATATATATATATATATATATATATATATATATATATATATATATATATATATATATATATAGATTATAGATAACGTGGCCAGAGAGCAAATGTATAAATTTAAAAAAAAACATGTAAGTCGGATAAGTGGTTCTCAAGTCATAAGCGCACTAACAGACAAACAGAGAGATGTTGCATATATTATGTTCTTTGCTACATGATATTGTTCCATATTTAATGGTTTAGGCAGTGTTTTGCAAGAGAACGTGCTAGCGGCAAACTTTTTTCCGACTTGATTCACTATTATCGACACTGCATATTCCTTATGTTACCTAACGTAATAAAATGTAGCCTGTAACCTGGCCAGAGAACATATGTATGTTTAAAAAAAAAGCATATAAAACGGATAAGTGGTTCTCCAGTGATAAGCGCACTAACGGACAGACAGACAGACAAGAGAGACGTTGCATTTTATATATATTATAGATTATAGATAAGCTCTTGGTGGGAGTGAAATAAAAAAACAAGTAGTAAAAGAACAAACAATTGAAGTTTTCGGCTAAATGTATGTTTGAAGATTGTAACAGGCGGTAAAGAAAGACACCCTTTCATTTCACATTAGTTTGGCATACTTAAAATTTACAATGAAAATGACATTATTTGAAAGAAATCTGTATTTTATGACTTACAAATTTAATAGGTTAAAAATCTATCAAATTTTAAGAAAATCCAGTGTAATATACTAAAAAATTTTAAATACAATTTTAGGTTGGATTTAGTAATTAATATAAGTATCCCAGATTTCTCTAATATATGTAATTATTCTTTAAAAAAAAACATTAAAGCAATTTAAAGAGTTTATACATATAACGTTTTACGTAAAATTTTATATATTGCCAACCATTTAAAACTATAGCACTGGCAATTCAGTTAATAATTGATTTTTTAAAATTATTTATGTACGTTGGTTGGTTGGGTGGTTGTAGGTGAGATAAGCGATTGTGCCTATTTGTGCACCTGCAGCCTCTTGGCTTATTGTGCTTTCTTCTTTTGATTACATGAGGGTCGTCACTTTAAAAAAGTTTATTAGCTTCCTTCGAAGCCCTTAATGTGGTAATTTATCGCCACGATGTAGATCTCAGAATGTTTATTGCCAGTGAAAGCCGCACATTCATATATGATGTGCATGGAGGTTTCTTCCCCTTCTCCACACAGTCTGCATATCGGTGGACCATTGTGGAGACCTCTATTCTGTATATGTTACCGCAGATTGTAGTGGTCGGTCTGGTTTGGTCTGGGCCCTTGTTAAAAAAACCGGTCAAGTGCAAGTTGAACTTGCACAATTAGTGTTCCGTACGTTGATTGTTTTTAAAATAAAAATTTTTGTTAGGGTGGTATAAAATGATCAGTGACTTCACAAAACACACCCCAAATGAGTTTTCAACAAAGTTTCTTTCCAATCTTTACTGAAAACTGGTGACCTTGAAATTTTTTTTTTTTTATATACCAAATAAATTATTAAAGGTAATGCACTCGTGATAATTTTCGTTCAATCTATACCCCGTGGAGAATATTTCATAATTTTTTTTTTTTCAAAATTTTTTGATCAGTACTTTTCGAGATAAGCTAGGGGACAGCGATTTTTTTAAAAGTAATATGAAGAAAAGTGTGCGCAAGTATTACATTATATATATATTTTTTACCCGTGTTTTCACAAGCTTTCATTTGACACCACACTCGATGAACTTGGTAAAAAAAATTTTTTTCACTTCCGATTTCACCCCTCAAAACGAACCCCTTAAGTCAAAATTTATGTTACGGTGGTATAAAATGATCAGTGACTTCACAAAACACACCCCAAATGAGTTTTCAACAAAGTTTGTTTACAATCTTTACTGAAATCTGATGACCTTGAAATTTTTGTTTTTTTTATATACCATATAAATTATTAAAGGTAACGCACTCGTGATAATTTTCGTTCAATCTACACCTCGTGGAGAATATTCCAGAATTTTTTCGAAATTTTTTGATAAGTACTTTTCGAGATAAGGCCCGGGACAGCGATTTTTTCGCGAATTTTTAAAAATAATACAAAGAAAAGTATGCGCAAGTATAATATTATATATATATTTTTTACTCGTGTTTTCACAAGCTTTCATTTGACATCACACTCGATGACCTAGTAAAAAAATGTTTTTTTCACTTCCGACTTCACCCCCCAAAACTAACCCCTTAAGTCAAAATTTAATTCTCAAAACTACATGGCTCTGATGAGGTCATCAATTCCTATATTATTACCAAATTTCACCTTTCTACGGAGAAAATCGGGTGTGACAGACAGACAGACAGGCAGACAGACACCGAAGTGATCTTATAAGTGTTCCGTACGGAACACTAAAAAGGACGTCAGTTGCTACTTGAGAGGTCGCCAATTACGTCCCTCGCATGTCCTACGGCAGATGTTTTGTTTGTCATTTTTTTACATTACATTTTTATTTTGTTTATCTCCGACGGTCCTGGGACCGGCAGTAGTACAACCCTATTGTTCTTTTCCACTCCAACTCATGATCTTGTAGTTGGCCTAATAGACGTCTTAAGCCTTTAGAGCAGCTTTAGTTTCTAAGAGAATATATATTTCTTGATTGCCGTAGTCTCTCGTCTAATGTGTTACACATATTCCTAGTGGAATGTTCCACTTGGGCTTTTCTGCATATATTTTGATCTATCTGTGTAATAGACCAGAGTCGTTGCCTTCGTTGACATTTTTATGTATGTACATTTATTCAGTTAAAAATGTGACAAAGATAAAGCATGTATTTTTGTCTAGTTATTCTTAGAGAAATTAATCGTAGGCCAATATTTGAGAGCTAAAATTTTTAAAGACGAATAGACTGGTATAGCCGCCATATTCGTCGCTAGACACGCTCTGCCCCATTGTGTCGAAATTTAGGAAAATACTGAAAACCCTTTATGATCACCAATACAAAAATGTATTTAGAGGAGAGGAGGTTCATCTAAGAGTAGGAACACATTCCGTTTTATTTCATATTTTTTTTTTACGCTCAAAATATTTAATTGCACACATTAAAGTTTGGTTTTAGAATTTTTCAAGAAGAAGATAGAAAGCTGGTAGATCCCCTAAAATAAAAACATACAATTTTTTGAGCATATACATGTCGTAAGTTGTGTTTTGAATGCCCAAGATATCAGTTTTTTATTAAGAATTTTCCTAAATAGAAAATTGTATGTGTTTTGTACAGTCTAGAGATTTGTAGGAGGTAATGCAGTATTTGCCTTTTTAATAATAGCAAATCGAGATTATGAAACATCTATGTAATATAAAGTGCAATGAAAACTTGTACCCAAACCTTGATTTTAAACTCCACTTAACAAATCATCCTATGATTGGGTCCCACAAACGGTCAATTTGATATCCTTTTCTTGAGAAATTGTGACAAGTTAATGTATATTTCTTCTGTCTGTATTCTACAGAGACAGTAAAACAATACCAGTTGAGAAATATACTGAGCCAATTGTAGAAAAATCGCCCCTATCTATGATCTCTGTTTATCATTCAAATCTTTTTATTCTCGTCCTTTATTTCTTTTGGCATATATACTTAATTTTTGAAGGTCTAAAAAACTACGATAAAAACATAAGTTCATATTTCTTATTAAATATTCTATTTGCCTTCCCCTAAATTTTCATTAACTCACCTAGCTGTAAGCCAGTACACAAAAATGATAACTTGCTTGGAATGGTTGTTGCTTGTAATGTAAAATATATTATTCGACCCACAAAATAAGTGCTCATGGGACTATTATGTAAATTATTTGCAGAATTTTTTTAAATCACACCATAATTGTGGAGATTTTGAATGATTTAATTAGTTAAGGTCAATAGTAAAAATTTACACGGGGTTCCAAGTTTAACTATTTTATTAAAAATAATTGCGGTTCTTATGAGGAAAAATATTTTGCAACAATATCTTATTTAGCAACAGTTTTTGTTTTTGGTTTTTTACTTAAAAGTTTGATTATTTTTGTTTTGACAAATATCATGCTAGTTGCAAAAATCAATATTTGACAACAATATCAACAGGAGTCTTACAAGGGCGGATATTTGTAAACATTTTGTAAAGGATCAACTTAAACGCAGGTTAAAAATAAATATCTGAAGGGTGGAGAACTCTCTCATACAATGGAGCTTTCAAAACATTCTCCTGTAGAAAAAATTAATTCTTAGAGAGTGCTATTTTTTACATCCATAGAATATGAAAAGGGACATAGTTCTTCTGGCTCTCCCTTGGCTAAACCACAAACACTTATATACCTTCTTACCAAATATTATCTTCTAGGGCGATATATGATGATAATCTGATAAGGTTTTTATGACTTTAGTTTTACGGTAATAATCAGCAATCTACGCAAATAATTGAATACTGACCTAAATGGCGTTGAGAATATTTTTCATGTTGTGTTGAAACTCATTGTTCAAAATCGGTTAAGGCGTTTTCAAATGAGGCAGGACCTACATATTATAACACTTCTAACCACGCGATAGACGTTTTGTTTCTTCTCCCTACTTTTGGTAAACTTGCTACTTGACTAACATTTAAGAGGCTCGATAGGTACTAAGTTTACTAACTTAAGGGCTTCTTTTACTCTGACCTATCTGTTACAAATATTGATTTTTTTTATTAGGGTTAGTTCCAATTATCTAGTTGATTCAAACATTCTTTTGTTGATGAAAATAACAATAAATATTTATTAAGTAAAATTTTCGCTTTAGATTAAAAAAGAAGAAGAAATACTGTCTTTTTTACACATTTTTGAAAATAAATTTCTGAACAGGAATTTTTTGAAAAATTGATTTTTAAATTTCACACGTTGGACAAAATTCTTTGCGGTCAAATTCTGAAAAGGAGTAGTATTAAAATACATATTCTAAAATTTAATATTATTATCCACAGTAACAGGCCTGTATTGGCAGGGACTAACCAGTAATATTGTAATTTGGAAATTTATAGTTCGAAAAATTGAAAATTTATTCTTTTTAAACGATTTGTTTTTGTAATGTAAATTAAAATTAATAAAAAAATAGTTTCAAATTATAATTTTTTCGGTCAATCGAAAAAAATTTGTGATACACATAATTAAAGGTAACGAATATTTCAAAAATAAAATTACTTGAATGAAAATAGAAATTAACGAGAAAAAAGCAAAATTAGTCGTCCGGCGGATTTTTAATAAATAGAATCATATATTTCTATTATTAGCTTTAAAAGATTTTTTTTTAAAAAATTTATACATAAATATTTTTAGGTGTAACAATACTTAATATTCGCTAAACCATAAAGTGAATTGCACAAGCTCGCCTTAATAATACAGTGTCTGAATGTGAGTCTGCATATTCTACTGTTATGTTGATATAGTTGTTAACCTTCATGTAGTGACTGGGTGGGCTTTTGTTACATTTATTGATCTTTCCTGATATAAGTTGGTTGTTAAATATATGTATAGTAATATATTGAGAAATGTTAATACATTTTGTTAAATAAAACCAACTTCATATATAACAAGAAGCAATAGCTGGCTTCTGACCTTGATAAGTTTACTATAAATTTTATAAAGGATTGAAAGGCTGTTAGTACAGAGTATCTGCAAAATGTAAAATCAGATAATGGAACAAATCAATATTATTATTATTATATCTTAAGAAAAATTAACCAGTCTAGACAACAGCTTCTCGTATTCAGTGAAATGATCTTCTACAACCAAGAAGAAAACAAGTAAGAAGCTTGGTCATATTCATGACAGACTTTCTAAAAACTCATCAAATATGATCAACTAGTACACGCTCTCAACCCCTTGCAAAGTATTGTCGACAATAAAATTTTCCTCACACAACCATCTGCTTACTTCCGGGAGAGATACCAAACCGCCATCGGTAGAAGAGGTGACTGTATTCTGTCTAGACATTTACTCTACTAAAAACAATTAAATGCTAACGTTCCCGCCCTAGATTACTTTATAACGTACTATATATAGTTTCACTTCAAGGGTAGGGGTTGCAAATGTCATTGAAAGCTCGAAAAGTTTTACAATTGCATATGTCATTACCAATTTTTGGTGGAAAATTTATTAATTAGTCTCCACAAATGCATTAACATCTTGTTTATAATAAATAATAAATTTCTGAGTGGTTTGTCCAAGGCAAAACGCAACACATTCAGTTTTTAGGCACTTGTTACAAGATATTCACTTGTACTCTTTACAACAGATTACCTAGCACGATTTAACCAGCTCAAGAAAATTTTTTGATGTATTACACAGGATAACATGCAATACAAAAAAAGTCTGTCCATTGCATAGATTCACTGTCAAAAAGCGTTCAATAAAACATCTCATGATATGATCCTTTACCCATTAATAAGATTAAAAGTGGCGTCTCCTGTAAATAACTGCCTACAAAATTTAATAAATCTCCAGAAAACTATTTTATAAATAGTCAAAAGGTAATTGATTTTTAAGGCTACTCTAAGCCAACTTTTATATCACGTTGCTTCCTTTTTCAGTTGCCCTCAATATGAACTTTGTGCTCTGTTCCCACGACATTCACTAAAAATGGTGGACCTAGTAATCAGAGTTTCAAGAGGAAATAAAAATCAATTCCTAGAAAACCTAAGAAAGATTCCTGCCATCTGTATCTCAACACCGACTCATTTATAATGAATATGCAGATAGAGCTTATCCGTGGTTCTCTTAGATTGTTCAAGCAAATGATTTTGCTCCACCATCACTAATCGAACGGACGTAAAGCGCAATCATTATTATACCACGTGGCAACCTTTGTGGACTGGAGACATAGCAATTGTCACATCGGATTTTTTTTTCAGTATTAATAATAGGTTTTTTTCGCTAACAACTATGGATATTACTAATACGTATTTCATTTATTCTCCTTTACCTTCTGCTGCTGCCGCTCGAAGCTACTTCTATTAGCTTCGAACAGCAGCAGAAACAAGATCGCAGTATTGAGTAACAGCAACAGTAACAAGAGCATTTGAAAATGCCAAATGAGATTTTGGCGTCGTACAAGTTAATTGTCAGATATATATATATATATATATATATATATATATATATATATATATATATATATATATATATATATACATATATATATATGTATATATATATATATATATATATATATATATATATATATATATATATATATATACATATATATATATATATATATATATATATATATATATATATATATATATATATATGTATATATATATATATATATATATATATATAATGTATATATATATATAATGTATATATATATATATATATATATATATATATATATATATATATATATACATATATATATATATATATATATATATATATATATATATATATATATATATATATATATATATATATATATATATACATATATATATGTATATATATATATATATATATATATATATATAATGTATATATATATATATATATATATATATATATATATATGTATATATATATATATATATATATATATATATATATATATATATATATATATTCGGATAATCCCGATTATCCGAATCGCGATTATCTGAAATTCGGCTTATCCGAAACAAATTGTTAAAAAGCAAATTGTATTCCCATTAAGCGAAAAAATCCCCATTATTCGAAACAGACGATGAGTGGTTTCCTTAACGCGTCGGGAATTCCCCGACGTCTAGAATTTCACTGCTGTCTATGTTCTGGTTAGTCGACGAGTGTTATAAGTTACTCATTACATCTATTATTATCGCAGAGGTAACAGTTTCGATTTAATAGATATTTTACAAAATGGAGCCTCATAATAATAAGCGTAAACGTGTTGTTATGACCTTAAAAGAAAAACTTGAAGCAATTCAGCGTTTAGATAATGGTGAACTTCTTAAAAATATAGCGAAGGATTTAGGTATAGCCGTGAGTACTGTTTCAGAGTGGAGAAAAAATCGCGAAAAACTTGAAAAATGGTGTAGTGTTTTGTCATCGCCCACACAGGCACGAAAAAGTATGAAAAGCGGTGAATATCAAAAAGTGGATGATTTTTTTTATTTTTATGGTTTACACAGAATCGAGGACGTGGAATACC
The DNA here is from genome assembly GCA_019049505.1 of Pachyrhynchus sulphureomaculatus. Classification (NCBI taxonomy): domain Eukaryota; kingdom Metazoa; phylum Arthropoda; class Insecta; order Coleoptera; family Curculionidae; genus Pachyrhynchus; species Pachyrhynchus sulphureomaculatus. Next base: position 78,571,555 of record CM032455.1, read on the forward strand.
AATTTCAGGAACAATTTTAAAATCTAAGGCAGTGAGTTTAAGCGAAGTGTTGCGGGTTATTGAAGCACCTGTAAATTTTTCTGCAAGTGATGGATGGCTAGATAGGTGGAAAAAAAGACATGGTGTACCTCAACTGAAAGTTTGTGGAGAAAGATTGTCGGCTGATGTATCTGCTGCAGAGAATTTTGAGCAGCTTATGAAAGAACATGGTTTACAACCAGACCAAACCTATAATTGTGATGAAATAGGCTGGAGCACCTGGTTACAAACGTAGCAAAGAATGTATTACTGTTCTTGCATGCAGTAATGCTTCTGGAACACAAACTTCCATTATTATGTATTGTTAAGTCAGCAAATCCACGAACCTTTAAGAACATTCGTCGCAATGCTTTTCCTGTTTTGTATAAGAATCAAAACAATTCCTGGAGAAACACGACTCTATTTAAAGACTAGTTTTTTAGAGATTTTGTTCCCGAAGTGGAAATTTTTTTAAAAGAACATGATTATACTAGAAAATGTATTTTGTTACTAGATAACGCCCCCACTCACCCAAGTACGGAGCAACTTGAAAGTGGGGAAATAAAAGCAATGTTTTTGCCTCCTGCTGTAACTTTCTCTCATTCAGCCTATGGATCAGGGTGTACTGGAAAATCTAAAACTCAATTACAGGCGTTTGTTATTGGAGCATATTTTAGAAGAAGTAGATGAAGGTGGCAATCGTACTGATTGTCTAAATAAGATAAATTTGAAAAATATTTTATATTGGATAGCTTCAGCCTGGACTCAAGTAAAGAGTAGTACTCTGGAAAAATCTTGGTCAAAATTGATTCCACAAGAGGAGAGACATTACTCAGAAGCAGAAACAGAAGATAACAAAAGAGTTTCGGAAACTGATGTTTGTGAATGGTTAAATAGTGATAGTGTGGAAGATGAAATGATTAACCAAGACTTAATTAAAAGTGTATGCAAAAATGTTAATAAAATAAACAGTGATGACGATGATGAGGCCCTAGAAAAGCGTTAACTTATGTAGAACAACAAGAAAATGTAACCGACGCGGACGTTTTGCTTATCAAACGTTGGAGAGACATTGCAGCCAAAACAGAAGTAACGCAATACGAGTGCTGTTAAACATTATCTCGTTTTTAAGACATTAAAGTTAAGCAAGAAACTGTTTTATTTTCGATTTTCCGTACATATACATAAAATAAGTAAAACTAATTGTTCTATTCTTTGTTTTAATAAATACCTATGTACATATTGTATAAATAATTTTAAGTCAATCTGCAATGTTGTATTCATTCAAAACTTATATTTAAAAAAAAAATTCGGATTAACCAAAATTTCAATTATCTGAAATCACTTTGATCCATATTTTTTCGGGTAATCGAGATTCTACTGTATATATCATATATATATATATATATATATATATATATATATATATATATATATATATATATACATATACATATATATATATATATATATATATATATATATATATATATATATATATATATATACAGGAAAGTACTAATACCTATGTAACCTGGTGGTCATAATATACAAGACATAAAATACATTGGCAATATACTTTTGACTATCAAATATTTGACATAAGTCAAAATCAATAATTTTTACGAAGTAGAAGAACATAAATAATTTAAAATTCTAAAATAGGTCAGTTAAAATAAATCAAAATGAGGCGATTACCACCGAATTTTCCAACAGATATCACTGATGACGATAGAAAAAAAGCCAGAGATAGTGTAATTATTAATTTAGCATTGTTTGGTACTTTAGTAATCATTATCAGAATTATTCCATTCATGTTTTCCAATGGCGACAACGCTGAGTCTGGAGAAGCACTTATTGAACCGTTTATAAAATCAGGAAAATGTTAAAATTTAGTTAAATATTTATAAAAAATAAAAATTATTGAATTTAAAGAAGCATCTGTGCGTTTAAGATGATATTTTTTATAACTACTTTTAATTATGCTTAATCAAAAACTAATAAAAAGCAACAACAATTTCTATTAAATTATATTATTTTGGACAGAAATTTTGGTTTGTCTGAATTAGAGAGGCTACGCCCAAGAAATATGGATAGGTACTCAATTTTTCGATGTATTAATTGGGAACCTGCATCAATGCCTTATTTTTGCCTTACCAATTTTTTGGGAGAAAAGAGAACAACAAATTTAAACTAAAATAAAAAAATGTGAAAATAATTATTAATATTACTTACATTTTTTCAATTTTTCTTTTACACAAAAGTATTTCAGAGCTATCGATATTATAAAGATTTTGCAAATATTTTTCAATTTAACGTTATTTTTTCACGTAACATATCAGTAGTAGCTGAGTACAATCGGAATTAAAGGTTATCTAGATGGAATCCTACTTATTGTTTATAAGTATAACGTAAATAATTTTATATGTATAATTTCGGAAATTTTGTACCCTTAAACATACCGAAATAGCACTGGAAAAATCTCGTTATTATCTGTTTTGTTATATATATATATATATATATATATATATATATATATATATATATATATATATATATATATATATATATATATATATATATATATTTATATATATATATATATATATATATATATATATATATATATATATATATATATATATTTATATATATTAAAAAATATATATATAAGTCGCAACCTCTAGGTAATAACTATCATATATAAAATATTGTGAAGATAAGAGATACTGGGTACAATTAGGCATAACTTGTATAGAAAGGTATTAACTAGAATTTTTTAAAGCTCATTTTTTTTGGGATATGAAGATAAAATATATTGAGCTCTATTAGGTATAGATTAAATTAATAGATATTGACGGGGCTTTATTATTGCCAAGACATTTCTTGTAATATACGATAAATTATGAACTCTATTAGATTTGGGACAACGTCTTAATGGCATATGAATTTAAATTTCTTAATTAAAAACGGGTCAAGTGCAAGTTGGACTTCCGTAAACTGATTGTTTTTAAAATAAAATAAAAACCCTACTTAGGTCTAAGTTAATGAGGTCTCTGACATCTTAAGATCCTATACATATTTTTACATTTTTTCTTAGTCAATAATGTATAATAGTCATAGAATCTTAGCTACCTAATAGCCAATAAGTCATTCCAGTTCAATCTAGAATCTAGTGATAAAAATATAAAACAAATATTTACTACCTAAATATTTGTTTAATTATAAACAAATAAAATAAAATTCTCTCAGTACAGCAGAAACGCCCGATAGTAATGTACGGAAAAGTATATTAAAAGAAACTTCAACATAGTGTCAAGTCACCTAGTTTTCATAGTTTTTTGTTATAGCAGATATATTATCAAACGTAATGCACTCGTGATTATTTCCGCTCAATCTACACATTTAAAATAATACAAAGAAAAGTGTGTGAAAGTATTTTTAAATTCGTGTTTTCACAACCTTTCATTTGACACACACTCTATGCCCTGATAAATTTGCGATTTCAACCCCCAAAACTAACCCCTTAAGTTAAAATTTAACTTCCAAAACTACACGGCTCTAATTGGGCTATCAATTTCTCTATTTGTGCTAAATTTTAACTTTCTATGTCAAATAGTTTCGGAAAAAATCGAGTGTGATAGACGGGCAGACGGACACCGAAGTGACCTCATAAGTGTTCCGTACTTAGAAGATTTAAGAAGCCGAATTTATATCAACACGAAGAATTTAAAATATATTGATACATCTAAAAACAGTTAACTAACTTGGAGGCGTCTGACTTACGAAAGGAAGGTTATCATCTTTATCGAGATTTGCAATTTGTTGTTACGTTAATAGCGTTATTGGAGATGCCTACTCTATTAGAGGATATAACCTATAAAAGGAATACTATAATCTCTTAGATGTATGTAGAGAACTAGGCAACAAACGCTCGATATGTCATTGAGCCTATGGAGCTCGAAATGTTCCGGGTTCTATGTTATTCTAGGACCTCTGCACACAGTGATACCCTTTTTCACAGTGGAGTACCCTTACATAATCACATGTTCATTTTACTCAATAAACTTAAACGCGAGCAAATATACAGACATAGGTCATGAGGCCAATAACTTTCACCAAATATCCATCCTAGAGTTACTGTTCAAGAAAGCTTGGTAGCTTTACAATAATCTAAGATTCAGCTTTAAATTGGCTGGCTCTTTCAGAATTCTCAGCTAAAATGTCATTTAGAGTACGATATGCCCACACACCAAGGACATAATTGTAAACGCATTGATCATCTTCTATCCTTTTTACATTTAATTATAGATTATAAATTACTCGACATACTGTTCCTTTGAGAATATCCTTGGGAACTTAACAACAAATCTTATACATTATAGTTTAGGTAGTTGATAATTTTGACTAGTACAGTATATATATATATATATATATATATATATATATATATATATATATATATATATATATATGTATATATATATATATATATATATATATATATATATATATATATATATATATATATATATATATATATATATATGTTTTGACCAATGTTCTCACGGGTGTGAAATGTAGTAATGGTTTTTCGGGTATCCCGTGTTAGCTTGAAGTCCCTTGATGGACGGTTTCGCTGACGTTTCGATGGAATCTCATCCATCTTTTTCAAAGCGTTGATCACTGGTCGGTGTCTTGGCGTTGACACCGACACCGACCAGTGATCAACGCTTTGAAAAAGATGGATGAGATTCCATCGAAACGTCAGCGAAACCGTCCATCAAGGGACTTCAAGCTAACACGGGATACCCGAAAAAAAAAAACCATTACTACATATATATATATATATATATATATATATATATATATATATATATATATACATATATATGTATATATATATATATATATATATATATATATATATATATATATATATATATATATATATATATACGAGGCTGGTTTGAAAAGTCCGTGCAAAAATAAAAACTACTTATGTGTTTGTGGTAAACCTTTTTTATTTTTCGACATAGTCTCCTTTTAGGCTTATACACTTCGTCCAACGATGTTCTAGTCTGTTGATTCCTTTCGAATAATAGGATTTGTCCAAGTCTGCAAAATATCCATTAGTGTCTGCAATCACCTCCTCGTTTGAATAAAATCTTTGTCCCGCCAGCCATTTCTTCAAATTGGGGAACAAATAGTAGTCCGAGGGAGCCAAGTATGGAGAATAGGGAGGATGTGAAACGAGTTGGAATCCTATTTCCATTAATTTTACTACCACAACTGCTGAGGTGTGTGCTGGTGTGTTGTCGTGATGGAAAAGGACTTTCTTGTGGGTCAATCGCCGGCGTTTTTCTTGTAGCTCGGTTTTCAAACGGTCCAATAACGATGAATAATATTCACCTGTAATAGTTTTACCCTTTTCCAGATAGTCGATGAGGATTATCCCTTGCGAATCCCAAAAGACAGTCGCCATAACCTTTCCGGCCGAAGAAAGGGTCTTCGCCTTTTTTGATGCAGATTCCCCCTTGGTAAACCATTGTTTAGATTGTTGTTTGGTTTCAGGAGTATAGTAATGTATCCATGTTTCATCCACAGTGACGAAACGACGCTTAAAGTCCTCCGGATTCTTCTGGAACAGCTGCAAACCATCCTTGCAACACTTCTCACGATTCCGTTTTTGGTCAAGCGTGAGCAATCGCGGCACCCATCTTGCGGATAGCTTTCTCATGTCCAAATGTTTTATGCAAAATATTATGTATCCGTTCAGTCGAGATGCCCACAGCACTAGCAATCTCACGCAGCTTAACTCTTCTGTCATCCATCACCATATCATGGATTTGATCAATGATTTCTGGAGTCGTAACCTCCACAGGCCGTCCAGAACGTTCAGCGTCACTTGTGCCCATATGGCCAGTCCGAAAATTTTGAAACCACTTATAAACTGTTCTAATCGAAGGTGCAGAGTCACCATAATGTTTATCAAGCTTCTCTTTAGTCTCCTGAGGCGTTTTGCCTTTCATAAAGTAATGTTTAATCATCACACGAAATTCTTTTTCGTCCATTTCTTCACACGAATGCCAAACACAAAGAAATAGACCAATATGGCTGAAACTTGGTGTGCGTTCATTCAAGAGATGCTACTAAGTAAACATGACCTCGATACGCGCTGGTGGTGCCATCTCTCGGACTTTGCACGGACTTTACAAACCAGCCTCGTATATATTTAGCCAGGAAGAAATGGACACATCTTGACGAAGGACTTCAGGCCGATCAGCCGGGGCTCCTTTGTGATGAAAACTGGGAGAGAGTATGGAGAGTGGGTATCTGAAGTCAGGTCCCTTGATTGAACACCCTATAGCCTCTAATCAATACGCCTACATGGAGGGTAGGTCGACTGAAACGGCCCTGCACCATCTGATGGGCGGCATATAGGCACAATTGGCGAATAAGGGATACGCTCTAGGCTTCTTCCTTGATATAGAGGGAGTATTTGATAGCACCTCATATTCGGCCACTAGGGACTCAATGACCAGTCACGGTTCATCCAGTGCGCTGGTAGATTGGGTAGGAAGCATGCTAACCAGCAGGATTCTAACAGTTAGCTATGCTAAAACAGATATTAGGGGCTACTCCGCCAAGAGATGCCCGCAGGGAGGGATTTTGTCACCCCTACTGTGGTGCATGGTGGTGGATGACCTATTAAGAACCCTACAGGAAGAAGGCATCTACGCCGATGATGTGGCAATAGTGGTTAGAGGTAACTTTCTAAAACCTCTTAAGGAGATCATGCAGAGGGCCCTTAGGATTACTCAAAGATGGTGCATGGCAAAGGGGACTAATGGTCAATCCATCAAAAACTAATGCCATGATCTTTACCGGGAAATACAAACCCCAAGAAATTGCACCACTTAGTTGAAGTTAGTGAAATACCTTGAAGTTCGTCTGTACCAAAAACTAAACTGGAGACAACACCTCAATGAAAAGAGGAACAAATTCTCCACGTTCCTTTGGGTGTAGGAAAGCTCTGGGCAAATCTTGGGGTATGCAACTCAAGGTCGCACTGTGGATATAGAGGGCGGTGCTATTGCCTAAATTAACGTACGCAGCAGTGATTTGATGGCTCAGAGTGGGCACGGTGGAGTCAAAGAGCCTACTGCGCAGCCTACAGGGGAATTACCTTAGGGCAACACTGGGAGCTATGAGGACGACACCAACGGAGGCGCTAGAAGTAGCACTCTGACTCCCACCACTGAACCAGTTCATCATCTACACGGCGAGATTAACAGCGTATAGACTGAAGTGTCAAGGCAAATGGAGGAATGGGGACCGGGGACACACAGGTCTGAAATTCCTCCATGAACGCCCATTCGTCTTAAAACAAGATAAAATCACGAAAACGAAACCAGTGATTAAGTCTTTTTCTGTCCATATCCCTGAGAGGAAGGACATGCAAAAGCTCCTAAACAGGCCGAATACCAACATTTGGTATACTGATGGTTCAGGAACTAATGGCCATTTTGGGGCGGGAATCTTTTGCCATAAATTAAACCAAAGGGAAAGTATACCCATGGGCAATATGGCCACGGTTTTTCAAGCTGAGGTGTTAGCCATCCTCAGATGTGTAAAAATTCAAATCTCGAACGGAACAAATAATATGAAAATTTTAATCTGCTGCGACAGTAAAGCTCTTCCCAAATCTACCACGGACAACTTGCTGATCAGGGAATGTGTACAAGAACTAAACACATTAGGAGGTAACAACGAAGTTACCCTAATGTGGGTACCAGGCAACCAAGGCATATCCGGAAATGAAATAGCGGACGAACTCGCCAAAAGAGGCACCTGAACAGGTTGTAGGAGTTCCATTCGCTTTTTCGGTAAAACGAAATCAGGGAATGGTTGGATAAAGAACACCAACTCTCTTGGATCACTGGAGTGGGGTGTCGTCAAGCCAAACTCTTTACGAAACAAACTACGACAGGCAGAACAAAAGGACTCTTGTCGATATCAAAACAAAGGTTACGTCTGAACATAGGACCCCAAGCCCATCTATATAACCTCAAACTGGCTAAGCGGAAAACATGTCGGCAGTGCGAGGGAGAAAGCGAGGACAGTATACACATTTTGTGCGAATGTCCTGCACTAATAGTCAAGAGATTTAGATACTGGGGTCAACTATTCTGTGAACCCAAAGATCTACAAGAGGTCAGGGTGAGTAGCCTGTGTCTCTTGGTAGAAAATGCTGGACTAGGGCTGTGACCCTGACTCGACTCTGTGGGGGAGTCACAGTCTCAGCCTGCGTTCATCCACTCCTGAATGTAGACCTCTTCCAAAACCTTCCATGCTCTTCTATCCATTGCAACTTATGTTCAGTTCCTTCCTGCAAACCTTTGAATGTCGTCTCGCCATTGCTTTTGTGGTTTTCCCACACTTCTCTTGGCCTCCCTTGGTCTACATGTTAACAGTTTATTAGTCCGTTTATTCGGATCTTGTCTCGGAAGGTGGCCCGGCCATTGCCACTTTAACCGTGCTATTTTTTCGATTACGTCCAGTACTTTTGTCCTTTCTCGGATATTTTGGTTTCTGATTCGGTCTCTAAGGCTTATTCCAAGCATGGCTCTTTCCAATACTCTTTAAGTGATTTGGAACTTGTTAGCCGACTTGCGAGTTAGTGTCGTATTTTCTAAACCATAGCTGAGAAGAGGCATTATTATTAAAGGCTCTCCTTCTAAGATTTGTTAAGATAACTGGTGACTTCGTTATATGTCCCAATTGGGATGACAGCGTTTATGCGCCTAGGCATGCTTCTAATTAAATTTTGAATAAAATCTTGAGGAATTTGCTCCCATTCTGTGATAACTGCATTTTCAAGTTCCCTCAGGTTTCTAGGTGCAGGTATATGACGTTTCACATTTTTCTTAAGATGATCCCATACATGTTCTATCGGATTCAGATCCGGGCTTTTTGGTGGCCATTGCATAATCGGTATATCAACTTGATTAAGATAATCGAGTACCTCCCTAGCAACGTTAGGTCGAGCGTTGTCTTGCATAAACAGGAAATTGGGCCCCACAAAATGACCGAAAGGCATCACATGTTCTATTATAATATTCTCAAGATAGTAGTCAGCATTCATGGATCTCGTACGGACAGGAACTAACTCTGTGCGAGCATCAAAGCAGATGCCACCCCAGAACATAACAGAGCCACCGCCGAATGGAATCCTTGCAGAGATTTTGCAAGGAGCAAACCTCTCTCCTGGTCTTCGTCATACTCGCTCACGACCAGCTGGATGTTTTAGACTAACCCTAGTTTCATCTGTGAAGAAAACTTGTTTCCAATTATCCACAGACCAGTTTTCGTGATTTCGAGCAAAACGTAACCTGGCAACTCTGTTCTCTCTAGTAAGCAAGGGCGTAGTGGCTGGTCTCTTACTGTTTAATCCAGCTTCATTTAACCGTCTTCTAATTGTTTTAGAAGAAATTGTGACATTGCGAACAGCTTCGAGTTCGTTTCTTATTATAGAACTAGTGACTATTTTTTAAAGCATATTGTCTTATAAAAACGTTCATCTAGGTCGCTGGTGCATCGTTTTCGCCCTTGCCCTAGCCTTCTACAATAAGTTCCTACTTCATTCAAGGGTCTTACCATACGACTTATTGTGGAACGATGTTTGACTAACAAATTGGCAACATAACTCTGACAATATCCCTCGTTCAATAAAACTGAGGCTCGCACTACCTCGTGTTCAGTTAAATTCCTTGTTCGATTCATTTTTCTAATTCTTCGGGGTCAAAAATAAAACAGTCTACCACAAAAACGTATTACTTTGAAAAAGGGAACAATTTATAAGCTTATTTTTAAAGAAAATCTATCGCATTATTACAGAAAATTGTTTATCTTCTAAAAAATTCTTTAAAACTCTAAATCTAAACGAATTGTTTTGATTTCTGTCATGAACAACGAAACAAAATATGCATAGCCTACTATTTAAATACTCGATAAACTTTAAAACTGACACAAGAAAAAGAAAAATTAATTTTCAGATTCTTGCGTTAATTCTGTGCAGGAGATTATATATATATATATATATATATATATATATATATATATATATATGTATATATATATATATATATATATATATATATATATATATATATATATATATATATATATATATATATATATATATATATATATACATACATATAAATATATATATATATATATATATATATATATATATAATATATATATATATACATATATATATATATATATATATATATATATATATATATATATATATATATATATATATATATATATATATATATATATATATATATATATATATATACATACATATAAAATATATATATATATATATATATATATATATATATATATATATATATATATATATATATATCACTCTTAATTTCAACAATGAAATTTTCAATATAGAATTAAATATTTTACTGTGACTGTTGATTAAATAAAATTTATTTCTAACACTAAAGTCATTTTGATATTACCACGGGGCTATCTATTTTATGAACCCACTATATTTTTAATTTAAAGACTGCTACGCCTATGACTCAAACGTACTTCTTCTTGCAACAAACCGGTCCTACAATATGAGAAACAATGGAGCGACCAGGAAGTCAACCATATAATACTAATATAGGGCTTTATTACACCAGACGAGGTCAGTAGACAATAAAGAATCAGGTTGAGTTTTTATGATGACGTTATACCGCACGGAACTAAAAAAAGTTTTTGCATCAAGATCAAAAATATCGCTTAGTATTTTGATACATATCTTTATTATTCGTCGAACGTTCTCTCTTTCATTCTCACATATGTTATTCCTTTCTTTTTGTTGCATCCAATACCACAATCGATATATTGTTTTTAGTTTTCCGTACGGAACACTTATAAGATCACTTCGGTGTCTGTCACACTCGATTTTCTCCGAAACAGTTTGACATTGGAATTTGAAATATGGTACGAATATAGGAATTGATGGCCTCATCAGAGCCGTGTAGTCTTGAAAGTTAAATTTTGACTTAAGGGGGTAGTTTTGGGGTGCGAAGTCGGAAGTCAAATTTTACCAGGTCATCGAGTGAGGTGTCAAATGAAAGCTTGTACAAACAGGAGTTCAAAAGTATATATAATATAATACCTGCATAGATTGATAACGCGTACAAAGATAGAGACACCAACAGAAATATTAAAGCAAAACACAAAAGACGAATATCGGCAAGCACTAGAAAATCATATAAACCACATAAACTACCAAACAGAACTTGATGAACTAAACGCACAAATAACCAACAGCTTACTCATGACTACAAAATAAATAGCAACATCGAAAAAATACGAAACACAAAAATTAAGACACAAAATTTTATGAAACAGAGAAGACTATTAAGAAATGATCCTACAAATGACAGATTAGAATTGGCAGAAATAGACAAAACAATAAAGAAAAAGATCAGAGAAGACGTCAGACAATACAGGAACTCGAAAACAGAAGAAACTCTGAAAGAAGGAAAAAGTTTGAAACACTTAAACAAACAAATGGATGAAGGGAGACATCAATTAATAGAACTTGTAAATAACGATAACCGAGAGATCGTACAAATCAAAAAGATAAAGAAAGCTATAGAGAAATATTATCAAACACTATATGACACGAAAATATCGCTACCGCCCGGGAAAGAAGAAGGAAATAGAGTAATAGTAAGAAATGTGGGTTCTGAAGAAATTCCCGATGTAACAACGAATGAAATAATGGACGCTGTACCACATATGTACAACAACAAAGAACCAGGGGACGATGAAATAATTATTGAAATGATAAGATGTGGAGGGGTATCGACAATACAATCTCTTCAAGCTCGTTGGGTAAATGCCTTGATTGTGCTTATTTTTAAAAAGGGGAACAAATTTAAATTGAAGAATTACAGACCCATCAGCCTGTTATCGGTACTATACAAATACTCACTAGAATTATAACATATAGATTAACGAACAAATTAGACAGTTATCAACCACGTGAATAAGCGGGATTTAGACGGGGATACTTTGGACCATCTTCAAACAATTGGAATACTAGTAGAAAAAGCAAATGAATATAAGATCATCTTGTGGATAACAATGGTTGACCACAAAAAAGTATTTGATTCGGTAGAGATATGGGCAGTTCTTAGCGCCTTAAGTAACAGCAGAGTCGATAAAAGATACACAACTCTTCTTGAATACATATACAAAAATGTCACTTCATAAATAATGCTTGAGGAAAAAAAAATAGAATCAAAGTTAAAAGAGGAATTAGTCAAGGCGACTCGATATCCCCAAAGCTGTTCACGTTGACTATAGAAGACATGTTTAAATCGTTAAAGTGGGAAAATAAAGGAATACTAAATGACGGTGAACGATTAAATCACTTAGGGTTCGCAGATGATGTCACTCTGATCGCCAACACAGAAGAAGAATTACAACAAACGTTAATGGAATTAAATAACAAGTCTCGAGAAATAGGCTTAAAAATAGACTTCACAAAAACCAAATATTTGAACGACGAAAGTGAAAATAACAGTCAGGGACTATTAATAGAAGGTGAAAGAATAGGATAGGTCAAACATTCATATATTTAGGACAAAAAATGGAAATATCAAAAAATAATTTAAAAGCCGACTTGGATAGAAGAGTCTCGTTAGCTTGGTCTACGTTTGGAAGGTTAAAAATCTACATTTAAACTGAACATCCCAAATACAATTAAAGCCAGAGTATTTGATCAATATGTTCTACCGGTATGTTCATTAAGTTGGATTTGGGTTGGGCATATAGCAAGGATGAATGATAACAGATGGATACGCCGTATAGTTGAATAGAGGCCTAGAGAACACAAAAGATGCAAAGGTAGACCACAGACAAGATGGACGGACGACATAAAAAGATTAGCAGGAGACAATTGGATGCAAAAAGCAAACAACAAAGCTCATTGGAGACAACTTGGGGAGGCTTACATCCAACTATGGATAGAATGAGCTAATGATGATGACGAATACTTGCGCACACTTTTCTTTGTATTATTTTTAAGAAATCATTTAGAGTGTGTTTTGTGAAGTCATTGCTCATTTTATACCTCCATAACAAAAATTTTTATTTTAAAAGTAATCAACGTACGGAATACTAATTGCGCAAGTCTAACTTGCACTTGACTGGTTGTTTAATACTCATTTCAAATAATGTCATAGAGTTTTTCAGGTAACAGCAATTAATACAGAATAAAATAGACTTCCGTTATCTCGTTGACTGCCATGTATATAAATAAATTCTATCATTTTTTGTACTTTATTACGATAAACGTAAATAATCACCATGACGTGCTTTTAAGTTAGTAGTTAACAACTCAATCAAGTAAAATGTTAAGATACTATTTTGGCCATTTTTAAAACCTAAACTGCTAATGACAATAAGAAACTGAAAGGAAAATTTTTACAAATTTCTTGGTTTAGGGCTCGTTTAGTTTTAGAGACTTTATCGTAATGGATTAAACTGATACTGGTGGTCTTATAAATCCAGTATTTTGCAGTGACGGACGTCTGGTCGATCAATTTATTCTGGTCTATCTTTTATTAGTAAAACAAGTTATGTTGACTTACTAGAAATTTATCAGAGCGAGCGACGAATTTAAGATATTTTTTCCAGTGATCACAACAAATTTCTAAACACTTATAGCAAATAAGTTTATCTATCATTTACAAATAGGGTAATAATACAATCTATTTAAAATATTCTAATCGACCAACTTTTCTTCGATTATTCTGCCTGTGGATAAAGTGATTTTGTAATAACCTATTATATGTATAATAGGTTATTTCTATAATAGTTATATTGCAACAAGACTAATTTGTATCTATTTTATTAATAATAAATAACACCTGTCGTTCTTTCAATCTAGTATACTTTCAGATTTAGTACTTTAAATACCATATTTAAAGATATAGCTACGAGTAATTGCTGTTTTACTCTCTCATGATAAAATTAAAACGCTAACAAAACGGTAAAGTTTATCATATTTAGGAATTAACCGAGTGACTCTGAACTTACTATCCACACAGCCATAATTAAACTGCTTCAGATAGCAAAGTGGAATTTAGTATTATAGGACAGTACATCAATTGACCCTTACTTCCTGTTCAGGAAAACGTGACTTACTTTTTTACTTTAAATGAAATATTTTATATTTTTTTAAATTTTTTGACATCTAACAGAAAATTTTACATAATTTTCGTGTACTTCGTGTCAAAAATCAATAGTTTTTGAGATAATAACAATATAATAATCGACAATAGCCCTAAAAAAAAATCACTTCGTGTTATCGTTCTAATTTACTATTTAATGAAGTAATTGTGAAAGTTTAAAAGCAATTTTATAATTTCAAATTGCTTAAATTCAAAATTTCAGGTAATTTCAGCATTAAAACGGTTGAATTTAGAAAGTCGACATCCAACTAATATACCCATAGTGCAGTCAAGGATGCCAGATATTGTCTTCAGACAGCGTATCATAAAACGTATTTTGATGAAGCTAGAAACCAAAAAGACTTCTGGCGCTGACGGAATATCTGCCAGAGTTCTCAAAAATTGTGCTAGGGAACTAACACCAGTTTTCTGTAGACTTTTCAACCTATCCTACAGAAATGGAATATTTCCTTCCTGCTGGAAATGTGCCACAGTTCAGCCGATACCTAAAAAAGGCAAGAAGACCTTGCCAAATAAATACCGACCAATCGCACTGCTTTCGATGATATCGAAAGTCATGGAAAAGGCTATCAATCAGCATCTTCTAAAATATCTTGAAGGATTCAACATTATTAGCGATCACCAATATGGCTTTCGTAAAAATAGATCAACAGGAGATCTTCTGACTTATGTAACACATGTTTGGAACAACGCAATTGAACACTTTGGAGAATCTCGAGCGGTTGCTCTTAACATATCCAAGGCATTCGACCGTGTTTGGCACGATGGGCTGTTGGCTAAGCTACGTTCTTATGGTATGTCTGAAAAGTTCTGTTTTTGGCTCTCATGTTTCCTCAGAGAGCGTTCTTTACGAGTGGCAGTCGACGGATTTCTTTCTAACACCTTCACTATCAACGCCGGTGTGACCCAAGGCTCCATACTGTCTCCTACTCTCTTTCTAATTTATATTAACGATCTGCTGGAAAAGACCGAAAATCCAATCTACAGCTTTGCAGATGACAGTACGCTTATCTCTTCATTCACTTTGAATGCTCGGACATCGGTTACTCAGACGAATATCCGCAGACAGCAGGAAGTCATTCAACTTAACAAAGACCTGGAAGAAATTCTATCTTGGGGTGACAGTAACCAAGTGGAATTTAACGCTACAAAAACCCAGGCGAAAGTTTTTTCTAAAAAAGTTAACGTTGCTGAACCCGATATAGTTATGTTGGGGTACATTCCTCTAACATCGTCACTCAATTTGTTGGGCGTTAATTTGGGAGCAAATATGTCCTGGCATGAACATGTTGCAGGCATAGCAAGGAGAGCTTCTCGAAAGTTGGGAATATTATTTCGAACCAGAAAGCTTTACACTCCAGAACAACAGTTAATTCTTTAAAAAGCTCAAATTCGACCAACTATGGAATACTGCTCCCATGTTTGGGGCTCCGCTCCCAAACATATACTGCATTTGTTGGATTCTATTCAGAGAATAGCTGTTCGTCTGATTGGAGACCCGGAACTGACAGACGGTCTTGAGTCGCTGGAACATCGGAGAACGGTTGGCGACTTGAGCCTATTCTACAAGAATTTTCACGGAAAGTGTTTGAAGGATGTGGCCCGCTTAATTCCTCCCAGAGCGGTGCATGTTAGAAGTACACGTCACGCTAATACTTCACATCCGTATGAGGTTCAGCTTGTTACTCCTCGTACAACGCTTTTCAAACAGTCTTTTATATGGAGAACATCGTTCCTTTGGAATAATTTGCCCAGAACTGTGTTTCCCACCGAGTACAATTTACACCGATTCAAGGACAACGTGAATCGCTTTCTCCGCACACGTGTCGCACCTGTAGCGCTTTAGGGACTTCCCTGTAGCACGTGTACTAGACCCATAAAAAAAAAATATTTATGTTTTGAAAATTCTACTATTATTACCGCTCTGTATTGAAAAAAGCTCTTTTTGATTTTAGTCATAACTTTTTCAAATAAAATATGAAAAACTGTATTATCCACCACGATACAATATGAACTGTTTCGTTTTTTTTTCACGATATCAAAATTATAAAAATTATGTTAGGAATGAATAGACTATAGCTGTAAATGAATTCCTAGCAATTGTAGTTAAATTTGAATGTTGATTTCTTTAAATTGACTAGATGGCATAAAACTACCTATGAATTGTGACATTGTCGACTTTATAAATTCAGAGCTAGGATTTAGAGAAATTTAAATATGTAAAAATTTGAAATAGTCAGTTTAGTTATTTTTTTATTATATAGCGTATTCAGACTATAATAAGAATTAGCAATTCTTTTAGAGTTCATAAAATGTCTAAAAAAAACGAAATGGAAGGAAAAGATATTTTCAGAGAAATTAGTTATATTTCATATAGGAAATTGTAAATAACAGTTTTTCATAAAATTTTAAATATTAAAAAAATAAAGGGTATTTTATTTAAAAGGGTACTATGTTTCCCTCGAAACCAATGACAATTATTAGTGTTCCGTATGGAACACTTGTGGGTCACTTCGGTGTCGGTTTGTCCGTCTATCCGTCCGTCTGTCACATCCAATTTTCTCCGAAAATATTTGGCAAAGAAAGTTGAAATTTGGCATTAATATAGGAGTTGATGACCCAGTCAGCGCCGTATAGCTTTAGAAGTTAAATTTTGACCTAAGGATTTTGGGAGTGTGAAATCATAAGTGAAAACAAAAAAAAAATACCCGGTTTTTAAGGGGGGGGGGGGGTCAAACGACAGCTTCTGAAAACATGAATTCAAAAATATATATGATGTAATACTCGCGCAAATTTTTCTTCATAATATTTTTAAAAGACCTCTGTCCCCTCCTTATCTCGAAAAGTACTAATTTGAAAAAATTCTGGAATATTCTCCGTAAAGTTCAAATAGAAAATTATCGCGAGTACGTTACCTTTGATAATTTCTCTGGTATATAGAAAACAAACAAATTTTTCAAAATCATCTGTTTTCAACAAAGATGGGAAACAAACTTGGTTGAAAACTCATTTAGGGTGTATTTTGTAAAGTCACTGATGATCTTATACCTCCGTAACAAAATTTTTTATTTCAAAAGCAATTACTGTACGGAACACTCATTGCGCAAGTCCAACTTGCACTTGACCGTTTTTTTTTATCTGAAATGGGGATATAAGTACCAACCTTCAAACGATAAATTTCATGACATTTCGACGATTACTTTACAAGTTACAGTGGTTTTAATGACGCTACTTTTGATATTTTCGAAACCATGGAAAAAATCTAATTTCGCGTGTTGATTAAACAATGTTTTTAGTTGGGAAAAAATACCGTTCAAGCAAAGTAGTGGTTTGATAAGTATTGTAGGGATTCTGCCCATGGAAAATCACTCATCATTTACTGGTATGCTGAATTTAAACGCGATCGTACAGATACAAGTGATGCTTTATGCCGAAATGAGGTGGTTACACCGGAAATCATAAAAATTGTTTTAGATGACCGTAAAGTAAAATTGCATGAGATAACTGACACCTTAAAGATATCCAAAGAACATGTGGTGGTCATATTTTGCATGAATATTTGGGCACGAGAAAGCTCTGTTCGAAATGGTTACTGCGTTTGATCACAGTGGACCAAAAACAACAACGTGTTGATGATTCTGAGAGCTGTTAGAACCTGTTTAAGCGCAGTAAAAAGGATTTTTTCATGCGATATGTGACAATGGATAAAACATGGATCCACCACTATACACCGAAATCAAATCGATAGTCAGCTGAGTGGTCAGCAGCCGGTGAAAGCCGCTCGAAGCGACCAAAGACACAACAGTCGGCTGGGAATATTTTGGCCTCTGTATTTTAGGATGCGCATAGAATAATTTTCATTGACTATGCTGGGATGGAAAAACTATCAATAACGAATATTATATAAAGTTATTTGTGCGTTTGAAGGCAGAAATCGCAAAGAAAAGGCACCAAATGAATAAGAAAAAAGTGCTCTTTCATCAAGACAATGTACCGTGTCACAAGTCATTGGTTACGGTAGCAAAATTGCATGAATTGAGGTTCGAATTGCTTCCTTGTTCACCGTATTCTCCAGATTTGGCCCCCAGCGACTATTATCTATTCGCAGACCTCAAAAAAATATTCACGGAAAAGATACTTGGCTCCAACGAAGAAGTTTTCGCCGAAACTGGGGCCTATTTTGAAAGCAAAGACAAATCCTTCTACAAGACAGCTATAGAAACGTTAGAAAAGCGTTGGACTGATTCTATCGCTCTTGAAGGAGATGATGAATAAAGTCGCAGGTTTGCAAAAAAAAAATGTGTTTTAAGTAACTAGACCAAAAACTTTTCAGCCTACGTGTTAAAAATAAATAAAATAAACAAAATAAAAATAAAATAAATTATAATACAAAATATAACATATAGACCAACAACATTAAAATATACAAATAAATAATTTATATAAAGTAAAGAAAGAAGTGCATTTCTGCAAAATAAAATGCATAAAATTTGAGAACATTAAACAAAATCAATGTCTGCTCGTGTATTATAGTCATGTATGCATGTTGTATGATAAAAGTGTGTTTGTCGTCATAAGCGTATAGTAGATAAATTAAAATATAGAAATAAGGCAGGGTTAAGATCTCAATTGAACAAAAGTATTTCTGACATCGTGTCTGTATCCCCTCCTTGTCATAAAACGAAGTATTTTATATTGTAAATCAAAGGCACGGGTAAACCCCTGACATGACCCCAAAATATAAGACCCTAGGTAATGTGCGTTTTAAATTGAGCAAATTAACAAGTGAGTAAGAAATTAATATCTACTAATTTTGATAAGTTACGGATCACGAATATATTTTTGAAAAATTTCCTTGATAGAATTTCTAGATGACATCTTAATGTGGTCAAACTTGCATTTCTTCAATTTTTTTAATAGTCATTTGTGCTTACATAGTCAACAGCTCATCATTTTCCTGTCTTTCGACAATATTATTAACCAAATGTCAGATGGCACAAATAGTTGACTTTTGGGTAAAAACAAGATTGAACTTTTCAAAGTACCAGTTTAGTCACAATTTTAAAAACTATTAATTATTTTAGATATGAAACGAACCAGAAAATTGGACCATAGATATTGGGAAGAATTTATAATATACATATATATATATATATATATATATATATATATATATATATATATATATTGTATTTTTAATAATTCGTAATAAAGTTCGAAAAATGGAATCGGTCCGTCTGGCACAGCCTAAACTAACAACAAGAAAACTACAACCTTGGAAAAAAATATTATTAGCACAGTTGTTAACTCAAACCATTTTATTGCCATATGCTAAAGCAAAATGGTTAATGTGGCAATTTCTCTCTATTTCGATATTTCTTCCTTAATATATTTGGATAATAATTGGCCAAGTATTATCCATGGAATACAAAGTCGACTTCCATACGAGGGGAATCTATATGTCTTTGGCCTAAGAGGACGTTTGTTTAGTCGATACACGATTTACATTTCGCACATTTTCCTCTAAAAAACATACAGGTTACTCACCTTAAAGGTTAACTTTCAAGCAAATCAGATTCTACTTAAAGGAGAGAGAGAGACAGGAGAATTCATTCTACTGATTTTATTTACAGGTCTTTATATACCTTTATTGTTTAGAAAATATAGGACAACGTGATAACTTACAGGCTCTGAAAGTAAAAAGACGACTGTTAAAACTTTTTAAAACAAATATCATATAATATCATTAAAATCCTACAAAAGACAATTGTTCAAGGCAGAAAAAAATGTCTTTTCCTTTGACAGCATCTAGAAATATGACCTTCCAAAATTTTAGAACTCTACTTATATCAAGTTCGAAAACGGCATATTTTGTTTTGGTCTGGCAGCAGCCAGTCAGACTAATAGACAGGTTGAGAATGGAAACGGATTCTACGTGCTTTAAACGATGAAAATGTAATGAAATGCAAATATCTCTAAAACTGATTTTAGAAGCTAATAAGTGACTACATTATTATTAAAATTAGTTAAGCATATGTGTTACTAGATTAGACCCACCTTATTAATTGCTAGACGTTTAAATTTTGCATATCATAACTGGGCGTAATACTAACTAGAATATAATTTTATTCGACCGATCTATATTGCATAAATCGTTACCAAACTCTACTTTAAGGTTGTTCACCTTTCATTTTTAAAATGGTTAATGTTTTTTTTTTTGTTTAAATTTCTTAATATAGCCTACATTTTTAAAAAAACCTTAAATTCCTACAATTTTTGAAACAAAATTATGCACTTTTATTTATTGATAGTGTTTTTTTTGTTTAAATTTCTTAATACAGTACATATTTAAAAAAAAACCTTAAATTCCTACAATTATTGAAACAAAATTATCCACTTAGAACTGAAATGTTGGATTACTCAAAGTATCTATGTGGTAATAATCTTATCAGAATTAGCAATATACTGCGACTAAAGCAGCTAAAAAAATAGATTATAACACAACTTTGCAGCAGAAATTTTGCATATCAATATTAAAAAAGTTAAAGTGTTTTTAATGCCTCTCGCAGGTTTCTTCAGACAGGGCAGTTCTGCGCCTCTTCCTCGATTTCTGAATGCTTGTATTCTCTATCTCTACTCCAGAATTCTTTTTGTGACCCTTGTATCATTTGCCATATCGCCCGCCCAGTCCCACTTTAAAGCAGTTATTCTTTCAGTGCCAGCGCTGAATAAGCTGAAGAGTCCTTTTCTTGTGCCAAGGGCATTTCGAAATTTGAACTGTGTATCTCCGATGTTTTCTTCACATTTTCATTTTCATCGTTATTGGCACAAATATGTTAGAAACATACCCCCACCTCCAATCTTCAATAGAAATATCATTACCTAACCATATTTGTACTTGTAGGTATACTCTTTTGAGCTGTTCAAATACTGCATCAGATGTAGACACTAAAGATGTTAATCGAACACAGGTATTTTTGGCTGTGTCTTTCACAAAAGAATAGAGTCTCAAAGTATTTAAATCTCTGATTTTTAGGGGCACCGTATAAAGCCAAAATGCATGCTCACCAGCTTGAAAAATTTGTCAGGATCTTCATTAGCATCTTCATTACTTCGGCCGCATGATGTAAATCGTTACATTTTTCAAAATTTTAAGCAAACTTGTTTTTACCTTTATTGAACAAAGCAGACATCGTGTCACAACCAGTGAAAGCGTGTAAACAAAAAATATGCTCATTGCATTTCGGTAGTGGTTTCTCCAAGCTACTGCGAATAGTGACATCAGGATTTCTGTCTCTCCTTTCTATTGTTATTTGACAACTGAGAGTTTAGGCATAACTGCTCTTGTTAGTTTTTCTACAACCTAAGTCAGTACCGTGAAAATACATTAGTTGAACATCTCTATATATATATATGTATATATATATATATATATTATATATATATATATATATATATATATATATATATATATATGTATATATATATGTATATATATATATATATATATATATATATATATATATATATATTTATATATATATATATATATATATATATATATATATATATATATATATATATATATATATATATATATATATTTATATACATATATATATTTATATATATTATATATATATATATATATATATATATATATATATATATATATATATATATATATATATATATATTCCATATTTCATTCCACTTATAATTTTATATAAGTAACATTATCTTTGATCACCTGTAGGGCAAAAACGACTGACACACTTCTATCATAGTTTTTGATAGAAATATTCAAAACTATTAAATACCATTTGCTACGTGAATGACAACTAAAAGTTTTTTGTATACCTTATTTTATCTTCTATGTTTTGTGAGGAAATGAATAAACTCACTCTGTAGGATATCCACAATTAATAAAAAAAATGAGACACAATTGAAATTAGTTATGAATTAGGGACTATTGTTTTAATTTTGGATTTTTTGTTATATTGGCATATTTACAAAATGTGACAAAAGCATTTGGAGAAACAACAAACAGAAAAACAAGAAAACATAATTTACTGGTTCCTATCAAAGTATTTACGGAACACAACGGTAGGATATAACGAATTGTACTTCGATGGACTATTAGGAGTGGGTTCTTAGTACAATTCATTGTGCAAAATATTGTTGATAATATAATTTTACTATAAGTAAAAGATAAACTTTAATTCAAAAATTATAATGTTAGGTTGACGGGTGACGGTAGTGGATATGGGAAACGGGATAAGAAGGGTTAAATTATCACTGGACTATCATAATATTCTTATCCACAGTACTGCTGCTACTTCTCTTGTTTATCGGTTAGGTTATTATATAGAAACCATTAGATAATCTTGTAAAAGGTGACCGTAAAATATAACTGGCGTATATAATTCAAATATTTTTAGTTACTTTAACGGTGAAATAATAATTATTTTATTAAATATTTTTAAAGATACATATTATTTGACGTTACGCTTACAGTATCATTATAATATTAGTTAGTTTGATGCCTTACTTAATCTCTGAAGTACTGTTAATTAATATTTGAAGGAAATAATATATTGGTACCCTGGTGGAAAGAGTTTCATTTTTGTCAGAACCTTTACATTTTACTTTATTTACAGGTATATATAAAATCTAAATTTTTGATTTTTTTGTATTGAACACTATTAAAATTAACTACATGCGGAAAGTGATTAATATCTCAATTTTAAAACGATTAGGTCTCGTAATAAAATAAAAACATTTTCATTGTTTGAACCTAGAGTTTAATAGTACTAATAAAAGCAAATGGAAAATATCCGAAGTATCATTAAACTTATTAAACGCTCAGTATTACTTAACATTGAGCCAGGTTCTTAAATAACAGCGAACCAGTCAAGTGGCCATGTGCAAAGTTGACCAAGTGCTTATATACAGGAACTTTCACTTATTCTTAAATCAATGAACAAAAAAATTACTACGCCGCGCCGCGCCGTCCTAGAATACAACATGGCAACAAATAGGAATAAATGGCGGATAATGAGTTGTAAATTTGTTAGAAACCGCATTTCTGTGTATACGATGTTGAAAACCGGTATATTAGTAAATATTATTATGACGTTATTTGTTTTAAATTAAATTAAGGTTTTATTATTCTATTATTGCATTGCAACTTTGTTATAATATTATCTAATAGTAATATCCACTCCATTAATGAATCTTGTGATTTCATTTCAAAACCTGCTAAATTAAATTAAAAATTATGCTGCTGACATACTGCTTAAATTAAGCAAAAAAAAAATGACAAAATGATTTACCCAGAATGTTCCTTGCAAATATGCAGATATAAAATAAACACTAACTTTGGCGATCTCTCAATAAAGAAACACTTAATGCAATCCATTTTCTGGTGGAATATTAAGTTAGAAAAAATAATGAAAATTTACTTTGTTTATTTAATCAAAAAAAGTACTTAATGATAAAAAACTACAATCCTCTCTTTTTAAATTACATAGAACAAAGTCTATGCTCTCTGCCAATGAAATACATGCGAAGAAAAAACTTTTAGTGTGTATATGTAAATAACCCTTTTCGGTGGTGTGTGGCTAGATTATTATTTTTGCAATATTTAGTATTTTTTATTATGATGTTCAAAGTTAAAAAAATATATATTTTTCGTGATCTACAAGCCCTAAGCACCTAAAACAATTCCAGTTAGCAGGGAAGGTAAATACAATAATTTACCAGCTCTTCCATAAGTACATTTTTGCCAATTTAACCGTTTCCATTTCTAAAACTTGTTCTATAATCAACGCAACATTTTTTTAGGTTTTTCTGTAATCATCATCAATGCCTTCTGTACGATAGAGCAATAAAATAGAAGTATATTGCAACATATATGTCATCACCCTTTTAATCCCTCACCTCATCCTTTTCATCCCGTATATGTTTTAAGATAGAAAAATTATTTTATAATAAATGTCATATCACATATCCCAATTAAAAACCAATTCTCATAATACTATTGAAACAATAAACCCCATCTCTTTCACCTCTTCCCATATTAACAATGAAAATAATTTGAAAAAAAAATGTAATGTTTCAATTCCTTGACTCAAATAACTCCGAAAAAGACCTATAACAAGATTCTCCTGTTCTTTTCACCGCCTTCTCTTATTCAAATTGAGAGACATAAAAAAAATAACTTAAGTTTCATATTCCTACAATCCAAGAACCCTGAAAAGGACATATACCACGATATATATGAAACAACACCTCTAACTTCCTACCTCATCCCATTAACTCCTTATATATTTTACAATAATTAATATGCTTAACATTTATCAATTATATCAACCAAAAAATTTTGCAAAAATTATCAAAATACCATTGAAACTATACACGCCCCATCTTTTTACTTCTTTTCTAAGATAAAATTAAAAATCTTAAAAAACTACTTAAATATTCTAATTTCTCGACTCCAAAAATCTTTAAAAAGGGCATATGATGCTACATATACGAAACAGCCCCTCTAAATTTTATGTTTTACTGTAAATATTTCTTTCTCTTCTTGAAGTGCCTGATACGGACATAGGCAACCCTCTCATCTTTTTCTGTGGTTGGTGCCGTTTTAAGTATTTTCACAGATAAAGGGGGCCTATAGTTTAGTGCCTGTTCCGAACAGCCAAAGTGAAGCTTAGCTAGGCAGGATACTACAGGTGGTTTGCCGTTGCCTTCCCGTGAATGGCGACACGTTGTAAATTTAAATTTATTTTTTATTTTACTATTTATTTGTCCGTTTTTATTATATATGTATATATATATATATATATATATATATATATATATATATATATATATAAATATATATATATATATATATATATATATATATATATATATATATATATATATATATATATATATTTATATATATATGTTATTTATATATATATATATATATATATATATATATATATATATATATATATATATATGTACCAAATTTGAAGTTGATATTTTATTTCGTTTGAGAGTTATTGTACCAACAGACCGACAGGCAGACCGACTGAAATAAGTGACTATATCTTTCCTGATCTAGCAATTCTAAAACATACAGAAAAGCAATAATGTCGGATCGTAATTATTTCACGATTACAGTACCTTCCTTTAGCAAAGAAAGTAAAAAAAAAAATAGAGACCAGAATGTAAACAGTGACAATGAAACATACACATGAATTTTATTACCTATTTACTCGGAGACACTTATTTATTGAAACGCTGTATCTATTTTTCAAAAGACATCATTGTTTTCAACCTTTAAGCAGACAAAAATCTTATGGATATCAAGTAGGTCTTTACTTACTGAACCAAAGTTACGATTAATTTAAAAAGATCCGTCAACTTTAAAACTAGAGCTATTCTCACTGTGAAATCGACTACGTGCGTCTTTTGGTCGCGCGTAGTTGCACGACTATACAAAAAGTTTCCCAACTTTGGGAGTGAAATCAGCTCTCCTACACTGGAACCGAACTTGCTAAGTCGGTTCCAGTGTGAAAGCGTTGATTACATTCTCAAGGTCGGGAAACTTCGTCGTGCGACTACGTACGACCAAAAGTCCCACGTAGTCGGTTCCAGGATAAGACCAGAAAAGTAACATGCATACTAGTCGAAATAAATATAATACTTTCCACAAATAAACCTAAATTTTTGTAACCACGCTAAAGTTATATTGCATATTTTTTAAGTTTAGATTATACATTGTTAGATATTATTGGCAAATATATTTAGGCAATAAAAAGCTTATTGATTCGGTAGTTGCTAGTTGATGGAAGTAACGTAATTGGAAAAAAATCATCCTTCGTCCCTGTTATGGAGTTAAGGGTGGTGATGCCACTGTTTTTCCCAGTAATAACTTTTTTTATGCGCATAGCACAGGTGTTGCAGGAAAATCCTTAAAGCGATACAGGAGCGACGCGTATGCAGAAAGAGTGATTCGTGTAGGTCTTTAAGTTATTAGTAAATGGAAATAGTGTATTAATGTTGTCATCAGATAAATATGTTTTATTAAGCAAATAAATATAGATTTACTTTTGTTTATTTTGTCCTAATTTTTGATTCTTTTGTTACAGATACCACGGCCTAGATGTAAAATAAGAACGTTGTTATTTATATGTTTAGTAGTTCTCCTTTTAGTACAAATTACTAGTTCAGAAAGAGAAAGAGGTAAGTATTATTTTAATATTAAAATTTGGGGATCACCTTAAGAGGAACAGCTAATTTATTTAAATTATTATAAGATTTATAAATGTTTAGAGTTTTAAAAAAGTTTCTAATTTAATAGTTAGCTATTGGTAGTCCATTAGCTCAGAAAAGGAAATGAAGAGTTAATAAAATAAACCGGTCAAGTGCAAGTTGAACTCGTGCAATTAGTGTTCCGTACGTGGATTGCTTTCAAAATAAAAAATTTTGTTACGGAGATATAAAATGATTAAAGAATTCACAAAATAAATCTGAAATGAGTTTTCGACAAAGTTTATTTCTGATCTTTGTTGATAACTGATGACCTTGATTTTTTTTTATACCAGATAAATTATTAAACCTAATGCACTCGTGATAATTTTCATTCAGTCTAAACCCTGTGGAGAATATTCTAGAATTTTTCAAATTTTTTGATCAGAACTTTTCGAGATAAGGGGGAAAGCGAGTTTTGGTATTTTTTTAAAAATAATAAATATAAAGAAAAGTGTGCGCAAATATTACATTATATACATTTTTAAACTTGTGTTTTCATAAGCTCTCATTTGATACCCCACTTGATGATCTGGTAATTTTTTCTTTCACTTCTCATTTCATCTCCCAAAACTAATCCTTTAAGTCAAAATTTCATTTTCAAAACTATACGGTTCTAATTGGGCCATCAATTTCTATATTTGTACCAAATTTCAACTTTCTGTGTCAAGCAGTTTTGGAGAAAATCGGGTGTGACAGACGGACGGACAGACACCGAAGTGATCTTCGGTTCCGTACGGAACACTAATAACCTAATAACATAAGAATAATTTACTTTTTGACAAAACATATTTAGCAGTTTTACTTCTCTTCTAGCTGTATAAACGTAAACAAGTAATTATATTAAATGAAAAAATATATTTTAAGCTACAAGACGAAGATTAAGAAGGCCGCTCAAGTCCGTATCACAAAGCGTATCAGTATCCAAAGATCAAACCGTCTCTTCTAGCGTAAACAAATTCCGCAGAACTAGGCCAGGACATAAAAAGACATCCGACAATGTTGTCAGCGCATCAACAACGAAAAAAGATAAAGATGGATACAAGGTGGTTTGTTATTATACTAACTGGTCTCAATATAGGTAAGAAATATCCAAGACTTTTGAGTAAACGAAGTTGAAATATCAACATAATTTGATTTTATACATATAAAATATTATAACAAGTAGATTGAAAAGTTTTTGGTCTGACACATTGATGTCGCTCATTTCAAAAAAAATCCATATGATTTTTAGGAAGTACCTATCTTCAAACGACACGTGTTAAAATTTCATGACATTTCGACTATTAGTTTACAAGTTATAGTGGTTTTAGTGACGTTACTTTTGATATTTTCAAAACTATGGAAGAAATCGAATTCCGTGTGTTGATTAAACACTGTTTTTTGATAAGAAAAAATATCGTTCAAGCAAAGCAATGGCTTGATAAGTGTTACTTGGACTCTGCCCCTGGAAAATCACTCATCATTTACTAGTATGCTGAATTTAAATGCGCTGGTACAAATGATGCTAGACGCTCTGGATGCCCAAATGAGGTGGTTACACCGGAAAACATCAAAAAAATCCACAAAATTGTTTTGGATGACCGTAAAGTGAAATTATGTGAGACAGCTGACACCCTAAAGATATCAAAAGAACATATTGGTCATATTTTGCATGGATATTTGGGCATGAGATACCTTTGCTCACAGTGGTCCAAAAACAACAACGTGTCGATGATCTGAACGCTGTTTGGACCTGTTTAAGCACAAGAAAAAGGATTTTTTCATGCGATATGTGACAATGGATGAAACATGGATCCACCACTATACATCGGAATCAAATCGGTAGTCAGCTGAGCGGACAGCAGCCAGTAAAAACCGCCCGAGGCGACCAAAGACGCAACAGTCGCCTGGGAAGGTATTAGCCTCTGTATTTTGGGATGCGCATGGAATAATTTTCGTCGAATAATTTCGAAAGGGTGAAAACCATCAATAGCGAATATCATGTAAAGTTATTAGTGCGTTTGGAGGCAAAAATCGCAAAGAAACGGTTGCAAATGAATAAGAAAAAAGTGCTCTTTCATCAAGACAATGTCAGAAGTCAATGGTTATGATGGCAAAATTGCATGAATTGAAGTTCAAATTGCTTCTTCATCCACCGTATTCTCCAGACTTGGCTCCCAGCGACTATTATCTATTCGTAAATATCAAAAAATGCTCGCAGGAAAGAGATTTGGCTCCAGTGCCGCCGAAACTGTGGCTTATTTTGAAAGCAAAGACAAATCCTTGGACGTTGGACTCATTGTGTCACTCTTAAAGAAGACTATATTGATGAATAAAGTCGAATTTTACAAAAAAATGTGTTTTAAGTAGCTAAACCAAAAACTTTTCAGCTTACGTCTTAGGTATAACTCTTCTGGATTTCTCTTGTGTTGATTGACAAAATAATGCTGACATTTCGCTGATCATCCTGCCGGCTTCTTCGGATCTTATTCCAAGAAGGGATTTATTCGGAATCTAGTATGAAACTGAGTTAATTCAGTTTGCGCACGCCTTTTCGTATTAGTGGATCCGGATAGGGGTGGAAGGGAGGGGGGCTTCATAGACGATCTGTTCCCCGATTGATGGGAGGTAAAGACCAGTGTCCCGATTAAGATTGTTAGGATATTTAGATATTTTGATGGACTTTTGAATTTTTGCAAGATAAAAGAAGGTACTTGATGCAAGAATTCTTGTTCGATCAAAGAGAATCTGGTCTCCTATTTCATGCATGTGCTGAAATGGAAATGTTGCGAAGATGTACTGTCCTTTCATTTTCTTTAATTCTAGTACATATTTTTCAGCTCGTCTTGCCTATATAGGTTTTACCCCAGCTATATAGAACACTGTAGACCTCTGAGTATTTGAGGAGAATCTTATCTCTGACAGATCTAAGATACTGTAAGAGTTTAAGGCACGCAGAGAAACGTATTATTATTTTATATTTCTGTAGAATTGTCTAAATGAGATCTGTGCCATTCTTAATATTTAAAGCACTATAATTCCAAGAAATTTTTCTGCTTGACCTCTAGTCTTCAGAGACACCGGGAAATATGTATGTTTTTAAATGGATCTGTAATGGAAATTGTTTGATTGAAGAACGAAAGTAAGATGCTCTAATTGAAGAGATTCTGGCTGAGAGACTGCTACAACTCTATGAACAAGGGAGTTGATGACAGTATTTTTGGGCGAGAAAGCATTTAGATATCTATCCATGTTAATGGGCTTTGGTTAAACCTTCTATTGAAGATTTTGGATCGTTCTTTAATAGTCGCTATTAGTCCTCAGACAGGGTTTTTTCGAATTTTACTGTGATATTCTGCTGAATTCCTGACAACCGTAGAATTGCCTTTATCTGCTCTCAAAATGATCAAATTTGGGTCCGACCTGAGGGATCGTAATGCCAGGAATTCTGATTTAGAAATGTTTGTGGTTGGTGACCTAGACATCTTAAGAATTTTGGCTATTTCGAAACGACCTTCATTGGCAGCTTATGATATAATCTTATTGAGAATACTTTCTACAAATTAATTCCTCTCTTTGAATTTTACGGGGAGACAATTGGAGGAGACAAGCTCTAAAAATTAGCAGAATAATTGGCCAACGTTAGCATCACTACGTTAACAGACATAGAAGAAAATCCAAAAAGAATTATATCTATAAGCTTTGTAGCCTGTAGAAGTATATATATATATATATATATATATATATATATATATTATATATATATATATATATATATATATATATATATATATATACATATATATATATATATATATATATATATATATATATATATATATATACAGTTCTTTTTTTTCATCAGCTTTTCTAATGTTTATTATATGCTTATTGAATAACTTGATGTTACACACTATATTAAAAAAAAAACCGGTCAAGTGCAAGTTAAACTTGCACAATTAGTGTTCCGTACGTTGATTGCTTTTAAAATAAAAAAAAATTGTTAGGGTGGTATAAAATGATCAGTGACTTCACAAAACACACCCAAATGAGTTTTCAACAAAGTTTGTTTCCAATCTTTACTGAAAACTGGTGAGCTTGAAATTTTATTTTTTTTTATATACCAAATAAATTATTAAAGGTAATGTACTCGTGATAATTTTCGTTCAATCTATACCCCCGTGGAGAATATTCCAGAATTTTTTCAAAAATTTTTTGATCAGTACTTTTCGAGATAAGGTAGGGGACAGCGATTTTCCGCGATTTTTTAAAAGTAATACGAAGAAAAAGTGTGCGCAAGTATTACATTATATATATATTTTTTACCCGTGTTTTCACAAGCTTTCATTTAACACCACACTCGATGACCTAGTAAAAATTTTTTTTTCACTTCCGATTTCACCCCTCAAAATGAACCCCTTAAGTCAAAATTTATGTTACGGTGGTATAAAATGATCAGTGACTTCACAAAACATACCCCAAATGAGTTTTCAACAAAGTTTGTTTCCAATCTTTACTGAAATCTGATGACCTTGAAATTTTTGTTTTTTTTAAATACCAGATAAATTATTAAAGGTAATGCACTCGTGATAATTTTCGTTCAATTTACCCCCGTGGAGAATATTCCAGGATTTTTTCAAAATTTTTTGATAAGTACTTTTCGAGATAAGGCGCGGGACAGCAATTTTTCGCGATTTTTGAAAATAATACAAAGAAAAGTGCGCGCAAGTATTACATTATATATATATTTTTTACTCTTGTTTTCACAACCTTTCATTTAACACCACACTCGATGATCTAGTAAATTTTTTTTTTTCACTTCCTATTTCACCCCCCAAAATTAACCCCTTAAGTCAAAATTTAACTTTCAAAACTACATGGCTCTGATGAGGTCATCAATTCCTATATTATTACCAAATTTCAAATTTCTATGACAAATAGTTTCGGAGAAAATCGGGTGTGACAGACAGACAGACAGACACCGAAATGATCTTATAAGTGTTCCGTACGGAACATAAAAAAATGAATCAGAAAGCGATAGTTATCCGTAAGAGCCCAATGTTTTTCTGAGTTTGCCTGGAAATATTGTATGCATACTTGATAGATTAGAATATTTTCTGTTTTCAGAGTTAGCATTGGTAAATTTACTCCAGAAGATATTTTACCAGACTTATGCACGCACATCATTTTTGCCTTCGGATGGCTGAAGAAAGGAAAATTGTCATCGTTTGAAAGCAATGACGAAACCAAAGATGGAAAAGTTGGATTGTATGAAAGAATACAGAAACTGAAGAAAGCTAATCCAAATTTGAAAACACTCCTTGCTATCGGTAGGTTTGCAACAAATTTATACAATACAATTATAGTTATCACTTCTAGGGTGTAACACTTCCAACATTAGACCAACGAAGCATACTGTAATGTAGCTAAATGAACTTAGATTCACTAATCAGTACTCTTTGAATCTAAGAGTCTTTAATTTCTAAATTACAAGGAAGATAAACTAATTGCATAATTACACAATTTTTTTTCTCATATTTATTCTCTATTTTTCGTTTTTTTGTGCGAATGGGTATTCGGTATATGATTTAAATCGCCATTCGAGATTTTTGTTTACGTTTCAGAGTACCTAGATCATAAAAAATATATGCAATACAAATGTAGTTTTCCATTTTCCCTAGATATATTGTTCTGTCAAATTTGCTAACTCCTAAATGAAATCAGATACCCATTTCAAATTTTCAGAAAAGGCGTTGCTGAAAGCGCAGATCAATTTCTATTTTAGGTGCTTTCTCCAAAATAATCGAGAAAATTGTTTATGATAGGTTAATAAATTTTCTACCAATAGTGAATACGGTTTTAAAAGTGATTTATCTACAGAATCGATGGCTTCAAGTCTCGTTTGTGGCCTCTAAAGTTGAAAATGGAAAAGAGTTTAAATTTTTCCCTTTGATCTTTCTCGTGCACTTATGCGATTGATAACGGTTTTGTACAAGTGCGACTATCGGTGTAAAAGAAAGGATTGAATCAGTTTAACCTGGTAAAGATTTGTGTTAAGGTTAATAAAACTTTTTCTGGAGACTTTAATCTGAATGTAGGTACTCCATTCTTCAGCCCTCTTGTCTTCTTTCTATGTGTT
Source organism: Pachyrhynchus sulphureomaculatus (assembly GCA_019049505.1). Lineage (NCBI taxonomy): Eukaryota > Metazoa > Arthropoda > Insecta > Coleoptera > Curculionidae > Pachyrhynchus > Pachyrhynchus sulphureomaculatus. The sequence goes on from CM032455.1 coordinate 78,604,297, forward strand.
AGTCACCATTCGGAGCACATATCTCAGGTAACAGCATTCATATACGCTGATGATACATCACCAGTTGTGAGTGTTTGGAATCAGGAAATCTGAAAAATATGTAATTTTTTTATTTATCCAGGTTAAAATCAGATTGCAGCTGTAAATATCGCTGAAATTTTTCCTCTGGTCAACTGTGAATAATATCTTACTATAACATACTCTACAATTTAAAATATCGAGTTGTAACGTTTATATCAAGATATTCTTCAGTATCAGAAAGTCAAATTCAGAATTTATTGTATGTATCGTGTTATACGTTCTTTTCTTCGTTTCAAATATGGATCTGAAAATGTTATTTTTTTCATTTTTACTACGTTAATTTTTATTTAAACAAATATAGTTTGTGAAGGGATATTATTATGTTGTGACTTCACAAAAATTTATTGAGTTTAAAACTTGTATTAAAAGGGAAATATTAAGTTACTATTTTTTTTTTGTTAACTGATTTCTGCTATAGCAATTTTTATCATTAAGTACATTTTTTCCATCTTTGTACATTGGAACTTCTGTTGTTAATAATTTTTTTTATGAGGTAAGCCGTTTTATTATATTTTGTCAGTTATTAATTTTCATAATGGAAACAAATGGGGCATGTACTTTTCATTTTAAAAGTAGGGACACTTTGATAATAAATTTTTTACTACGAATATTTAGGCTTACATGTGTAGCGTCTAACAATAGTCAATATTATCGCACGACTTAGTCGTTTCACACTGAGGACATTGCGACAAAAATTTAAGTTAATAGCCGACAGCTCATGCTGTAGGAATAGTAAGGGCCAGGATATGTTTTCGATAGTAATAGATAAGTTAGTATCATATTACATTTCATTTTAATGAATAATTAATTAAGTAGTTTCATACAAAAAGTTTTTGTTGTAATAATTTATGTAACGTATCAAGGCGATAACAGATGAAGAATATTATGATACTGGACAGCTAGATACTGCGCAACATATATTTAATTAGCTGGATAAAAGAACGTATTAACAGACTAGAAAAATAGCAAAAAAGCGAGAAAGAAGTAAAAGGTCAAAAATGCAGAATACGTGTTATTTTATTAAGCAAAATATTTATAACAATCAAAAGAAATTATATAAAATATTATAGAACTAAATAACAGATAAAAGAAAAAGTTTCATCCATAAAAAATCTAATTCAACATATGCTAGTTATCTTTTATTTGATAGTTGCACGTTTATTAAGAATTATAAAATTTTATAGGTTTGAAACTAAATCTTTGAGAAATAGTGCAACTAAATCGATTAAGGACTACAGGTACTCTTCTTAACGACTAGGTAAATTTAAATAATTCACCACTAATAAATTACCTACTATAGCAACGTATCAATATCTTAATACCATTTCGGTGTGGGTTTTCCAATATATATCAATATAATTTAAATAGGGGTATAGTATAATAAAGAATTAATATAAAATTGTAAGCATTAAAGATATTCAATGTTGTTCAAATAAACTAAACTTGTATGTATGTTGTAGATCCGACGAAGTTACATCGACAGAGAAACGCGTCATCAACAAAATATATATAAATAAACAAGTGGAAAATTGAAGAAAAACAGTCTTTTATTATATATTTATAATGAATTTCCATCAAGTAGAAGCTAAAACCATTCGAAAAATTAAATTTTAATTTTGGATTCCACTAAATTTTTACGATACAGTACTATTATTAATTTTTTTACTTTAATAAGCTCTTCTACTTTATATGATGCGAACTGCATAGTTACGTAAGTGCTGATTATATGCTTAGAAATTAGGGTTTTCAGTTGTTTTAAATAACTCATAAAGTTAAAAAACGCTCTATATGGTAGCTTACTGATATAACATGCATCTTCTTTTCTTCTTCCTTTTGTATTAGGACTATGTTCTGTCAATTTTCTGTTTTGTGGTCTCCCTACTGGTCGGGTAGTGTCGGGCTTTGATGTGTTCGCCCAACCAGCTAATAGTTCTGGTCTCATTCTATCTACGTGGCCTCTCCTGAATTTTTCGTCGTGATCTGGTCCATCTCATAATATCTCGTATTTCCAGTTATTTTCTTACTGTTTTGCTTCTTGCTCTGTCTCTTAATGTTACACCGTTCATAGCCCCCAGTACTATCATTTCATTTATACACATTGTCCTCCTAGTTTTTGAGGTCTTGGCTCTTGTTTTAGGGTGTATGTGTGCGCCGGTCTAACCCATAAATAAAGATTTTACTCTGTCTCCGATGTGTTTGATAACCCAGCAGCTTGCATTGCTTTTATCCTTACTTCTTCTACTAGGTATCTATCGAAGGATAATTCTACACCAAGGTAGCTAAATTTCCTGATCTGCTGTATTATTTTATCTTTGATCATTAGCTTGCATCTAATAGGATATCTTGAGATAAGCGGGTTAAATGTGTCTGCTATTGTGTGAATCTATACAGCAACCGCTGTAGGTCGTTCGTACTCGATTGTCCATTTTATATCCGACGGTGATTTTTTTATTCTTTGTATAACTGCGCCCAAGATGACATTAAAGAAGGTTGAGGTTAAGCTGTCTCTCTGACTAATACCAGATGTTATTGTTACATCCTTAGTTGTACTGGTATATTATAGATATGGATTACTACACACTTTCTCACCTCTGCAAATCAACCATTGAATAATAATTTGGGTGTTTAACTGGTGTGAAATAATTATACGTTTGTTCCTACTATCCTACTACAGCAACGTATCATTAATTTTATAAAATGTGTATAGTAAAATCATTTTTCATTTCACTTCAGGTGGTTGGTCTTTTGGAACACAAAAATTCAAAGACATGTCAGCTACACGATACAGTAGACAAACATTTATCTTTAGTGCCATTCCATTTCTTAGGGATAGAGGTTTTGATGGTTTGGATTTGGACTGGGAATATCCCAAAGGAAGTGACGATAAAAAGAACTTTATCTTATTATTAAAAGGTAAGCTACCCTATATAATCAAACTTTTTTTATAAACGTATAAGAAATTTAGGCAACTGCCCTTCATGATCTTAGTTTTTAGGAATGTGATTGTGATATTATCTCTAGTTGTACCATCTACAATCTAAAACAAAATTAAAAATATTATTATATGTAGAACAATTTAGTAGGTGAAGAACTTAAAATGG
>CM032455.1:78607578-78625565 GCA_019049505.1 Pachyrhynchus sulphureomaculatus
TACAATCTATCGACAATCTTTTTTTTAAAATGCTATATTTCAATCAACTTTTCTTTTCGGTTTCCAATATAATTAATAATAATAATAATAATAATAACTAATATGCCGAATTCCAAAAAAACAGACTGAACGAGAACCTAAACCTTTGCAAAAACAATACTCAACGTGCTGACTAGGAATCTCACTAACGCCATCAACACGTTCGCTATACCTCTATACTCACATCATTCATTTGGTATCAATCAAATGGGTCACGAAACAGACATAGAAGATAATGTGATCACATCCTTTATACGATCTCTCAATTCACAAAATACAGTAAATTACACCCCAACGCACTGGCAAGGAATAGACTTAACCATCGAGAGGGAAGGCTGGAGGTAAGTGGGAATTATAGAATATCCGATCATTACACACAAAACAAATACAAACACTTAGGAAATTCTTTCACAGCAAGCAAACCAGCCTCCACACAACCCCGCGACAGTGAAAGCAGACAAAAACTACACACCTCTCGACTTAGCCCGGGCAGACCACTCAGCAGATAACCCACAGTCACACCCAATTACAACAGGAAAAGATGAAAATAACGTGGTCAGAGAAAACACTCCACGGAAAACACAGATACCACATAGAACAAGACCACTGTAAAAAAACGTAAAAAAACAATCATACACCTGGTTACGGGATGGGCAGCTATTCCCTGAGACTGAAGGCTTCTTACTTGCCATCCAGGATAAAGTCACATTAACCAGAAACTACCAAAAGTATATCATCAAAGACCGACTATTGCAGAGGACAGATGTAGGGCAAATGCCACCAGCAGAAAGAAACGATCGAACACATAACGAGCGGATGTAAAATATTGGCCGGAACGGAGTACACAGCCAGGCATGATTCAGCTGCCAAAGTGGTTCACCAAGCACTGGCCACAACATACAGACTCATAGAAAACACAGATCCCTACTACAAATACACCCCAACATCCATACTTGAAAATGAAGATTACAAGCTCTACATGGGATATCGGTATCCATATAGATAAAACAGTCTCCGCCAATAGACCCGAAATTACTTTTCAGTGCAAAAAAGGAAAAGTCACCTATCTGATTGACATAGCTGTCCCCAACGACACAAACATCCAAGCCGAAATACACAGAAAAAAATTTCCAAATACACAGACCTTGCAACGGAAATAAAAAGGCTATGGAGACAGGAAAAAGTCATCAGTCGTCCCCCTCAATATATCAGCCACAGGCCTTACACCAATAACATTCACACCACATTTAGTGCAATTGGGACACTCAACACAGACATACACAGAAACATTCAGAAGTCAGTGATTTTGAAAACATGTAACTTTGTCAGGTCATTCCTTAATACGGAATAGTAATAGCGTTTGTGCTGACTTGGATTTTGGCCCGTTCAGCCAAACATGGAACCACATTGATCAAATGTGAGAAAGAAGAACTTTTTGTAATAATAATAATAATAACACAAACATGGAACCACATTGAGCAAATGTGAGAAAGAAGAAACCTTTTTGTAATAATAATAATAATAAAAGTGCAAAAAAGGAAAAGTCACCTATCTGATTCGACATAACTGTCCCCAACGACACAAACATCCAAGCGAAATACACAGAAAAAATTTCAAATACACGACCTTGCAACGGAAATAAAAAGGCTATGGAGACAGGAAAAAAGTCATCATGTCCCCCTCATTATATCAGCCACAGGCCTTACAACCAATAACATTCCACACCACATTTAGTGCAATTGGGACTCAACACGGACTATTCACAGAAACATTCAGAAGTCAGTGATTTTGAAAAACATGTAACATTGTCAGGTCATTCCTTAATACGAAATGGTAATAGCGTTTGTGCTGACTTGGGTTTTGGCCACCCGTCAGCCAAACATAGAACCACATTGAATTAAATGTGAGAAAGAAGAAAACTTTTTGTAATAATAATAATAATACCCCTCAGGGGCCAGGGGAATCCCAGGATTCTCCTAGTACGGGCATTGACGATCCCGAGGTACCTGAGTCATGTTGTGCTGAGGTACCCCTTGCCCCCCCCCCCCCTCTTGTGCATGTCCAGATTATGGTGTAATAAAAACGCAATCTTAAGGTGTTTACCGTGCCGAGAAGATGAATGGCTCAGCGTTTATGAGTCGCGAACGGTTCCCCCCGGATACCGGGCGCCCTCCGGGAGTAAGTAAAAGCCTTGCTGTGGCATCCAGGCTCTGCCGCAGTCGACCTTTCTTTCCTAGGATACTCGTGGGAATTTGTATGTCAAAGAATAATAATTATAGTAATGTTAATGGAAGGGTGTTGCGGAGGCGGTCCCCGGTCCGTACAAACAGCTATAGCAACACCACAACAACAATAACCACAGACGACCCAAACAACCGCCTCAGCCGAAACTTGTCATCCCGATAGTTTTTACCAGATCCGACATTGTAGGATGATGGAAATTGCCTTTTTCCGTGCAGTTTTAGGCTTACACTTGTATTGGCCACCAAAACCATCATGAGAAACTCCGAGAGGTTGCTCTAAGATATTTACAACAAACTGGTCGGTAAACTTCACACATTTTTCACATTAATTGAAGGCGACGATATAAAAGACTTCAATAACTACTATAATTTTATGAGGAAAAAATGGCACCTATGGAACGAGCCTAGAGATACTTGCCCTCTCGGATAACACAAATAGCAACTTTCATATACTTCTCAAAACAACGAAGAACAAGACATACAAAAATAACTTTACGGACAGGCCAACAATAATAAGCACGGGAAAATACAAACAAAACTATTTACCTTCTACTAACAGCAACCCAATTCGGGACACTTTGAGCTTCTGACACCACAAAACATTGAGAACATTCCAGACACAGCAGACCAATAAAAAGAAGCATCGGGTCGAGCGACGTAACGGTCGAGGACGTTGCGGGAAATGGCAGCTCGACCAAAACGATGAAGACCAGGCAACCGAAAATGGACCTGCCCAAAGTGTTGTGCCGGCGAGTAAGCCGACACCCACCAAGGCGGGAAAGTCACAGCAACGCATGAGTTGCACCACAGGAATCAATGAACACGCCATGCGTTGCTGTAATGAAATCACACCTGACAAAGAAATCACTGACAAGAGAGAATCACTAGCCGCTTGGACCCACCACCACCAATCCCCAAGCGCATCCGACGTAAATGCGGGACAAATACAACCACCAAAGCCAGGCCAAACCGCGTTGTTTTGCAAGGACAACATGCAACTACCATAGGCTGGCAAACCAAGACAGCGGTTAAAGTGGACAGATGAAATGAATAAAACAGTGATGCGCTGTTACTACAAACCGCCACCAAACTAGAAAACAGTGACATCAGGCTACAGACTGGAACTACACAGACTTTTCTTGACCGAATATCCACATCTGCAATTACTTGTTACAGAACAGAGAGTAATAGACCAAAAAAGAGTTATAATTACCAAGAAACAATCGCCTCACACCTTTCGAATTGCAAACCATCAAAGATAAAGTAGCTGCTGAACTTAACGCAGACCAAATAGCTGCTGAACTGAACACAGACCAACTAAACAATAGAAAACAGTAGAGCAGATACCGAACCAATCTCACACACACAACCACCCAGTCGAAAACAACAAGACCCACCACCCAGCAGGAGCATAACTCAAAATAATATTTCAGAGCAAATAGCAAGCACCACACGACACTCAACAACATCTATACAACATCACCCCGAATCACCTCTTATACAAACACTCAAAGCAGAAATGCAGTCACATCTAGCTCGATGGTCAGGCACCGACCCTACAACAAGAAATCCCATCCCTCGTTTAATTTTCAAACAGAGCACTCAAATGATCCTCAACACAATAAACAAGCACATAATACCACAGTACATAACAGACTTAAGCACGATCGAAGACATCCACACAATAATATATGCAGCAGCAATCACCACTATAACACAAAATAATCAAAAACTCCGCAACGACAAAGAGACCCCAACAGCAGAAAACCTAAATTTAAATGGCAAATAAAATAGAAAACAAGATCAACAACATCAGAAGAGATCTGGGACACCTTACCCAGTTTATGAACGGGAACGCATCCAAACGTGTCACACAGGGTGTGGACAAGATCAAATCTAAATCTCTCAACCGAACACTGCCAGAAATCGTTGATACTTTGAAACAAAAACTATCCGTATATGCTGCAAGACTTCGTAGATACAAAGAATCAAACGAGAGGAAAGACACCAACAACCTCTTCCGAAGAAGCGAAAAACAGTTCTACCGAAAAACTATGTACAACGAGCAGACAGTAGTAACTGAACCACCAAATAAACAAGAACTCGCAGATTATTGGAAAACTGTCTGGTCAGAACCCAAACTACATAATAATAACACCTCCTGGATCAAAGCCGAAGAAGATAAACACAAACGTGTGACAGAACAAGAAAATTCCACACTAACTACTACAGAAGAAATTACAGAAACAATCAAACACACACACAACTGGAAATGTCCTGGAATAGACAATATACAAAACTTCTGGTACAAACAGTTTACCACCACACACGAAGCACTCACACACACCAAATCAACAAAGCCATTCTACAACCATACACATTTCCCACTTTCCTTACACAAGGAATAACATACGTTAAACCCAAAAGCTCAGACACAACAAACCCGTCAAACTACCGACCTATCACCTGTCTTCCAACACTATACAAGATCATCACAGCCGCAATTTCCAAGAAAATAGAACAACACCTAACAGACAACAATATTATCACAGAAGAGCAGAAGGGATGCAGGAAAAAATAGTCGAGGATGCAAAGAGCAGCTGATCATAGATAGCGTGATTATGGGACAAACCAGAAAAGAACACAGAAACCTTCACATCGGTTACATAGACTATAAAAAAGCCTTCGACTCCATACCCCACAGCTGGTTAATCAGAGCCCTAGAAATCTATAAAATCAACCAACACCTCAGGCAATTTCTAGCGCAAATTATGAAAACATGGAAAACCAAAATACGCCTAGAAACACAAACCGAACGCATCCAAACAGAAGAGCTGTACATCAGACGGGGTATAATTTCAGGGAGACTCGCTCAGCGCTCTATGGTTTTGCCTCTGTCTCAATCCACTCTCAAATATACTAAACAGAACAGAGCATGGCTTCAATATCAGACACCAAAAAGGGAATCAACATAAAATAAACCACCTCCTATATATGGATGACATAAAAGTCTACGCTGCCACAAAAACACAGCTGACAGAACTCCTCAAAATCACAGAAATATTCACCTTAGATGTCAATATGGAATTTGGTATAAGTAAATGCAAAGTGCTCCACATCAACAAAGGCCAATGGAATAGTACCACCATGGCACAGAAACCATCAATAATGAAACACTCGATAACATGTTTGACAAAGAAACATACAAAATATCTAGGCTTTCAACAAAGCACCAAACTCAACCATACTCACATCAAAACAGAGCTCAGAACCGAATTCAAGAACAGACTGACTGAAACTTTTACAAACAAAACTCAACTCCAAATATCTCACTAAAGCCATCAACACGTTCGCTATACCTATACTCACATATTCATTTGGTATCATCAAATGGTCACAAACAGACTTAGAAAATATTCACATCCTTATACGGTCTCAATTCACCAAATACAGGAAATTGCACCCCAACGCATGCAAAGAAAGACTTACCATCGAGAGGAAGGCAGGAGGAAGAGGAATTATAGACATCAGATCATTACACACAAAACAAATACAAGCACTTAGGAAATTCTTTCACACCAAGCAAACCAGCCTCCACACAGCAACAGTCAAAGCAGACAAAAACTATACCCCACTCGACTTATCCCGGGTAGACCACCCAGCAGATACACACAGTCACATCCAATTACAACAGGAAAAGATGAAAACGTGGTCAGAAAAAAAAACACTTCACGGAAAACACAGATACCACATAGAGCAAGACCACGTAAATAAAAAACAATCATACACCTGGTTACGGGATGGGCAGCTATTCCCAGAAACAGAAGGCTTCTTACTTGCCATCCAGGATAAAGTCATATTAACCAGAAACTACCAAAAGCATATTATCAAAGACCCAACTATTACAGAAGACAGATGCAGAAAATGCCACCAACAGAAAGAAACGATCGAACACATAACAAGCGGATGTAAAATATTAGCCGGAACGGAATACACAGCCAGACATGACTCAGCGGCAAAAGTAGTTCACCAAGCACTAGCCACCACATACAAGCTCATAGAAAACACAGATCCCTACTACAAATATACACCAACATCCGTACTTGAAAATAAAGATTACAAACTCTACTGGGACATCAGTATCCATACAGATAAAACAGTCTCCGCCAATAGACCCGATATTAACTTTTCAGTGCAAAAAAGAAAAAATCACCTATCTAATTGACATAGCTGTCCCCAACGACACAAACATCCAAACGAAATACACAGAAAAAAATTTTCCAAATACACAGACCTTGCAACGGAAATAAAAAGGCTATGGAAACAAGAAAAAGTCATCATTGTCCCCCTCATTATATCAGCCACAGGCCTTACACCAACAACATTCACACCACACTTAGTACAATTAGGACTCAACACAAACATACACAAAAAACATTCAGAAGTCAGTGATTTTGAAAACATGTAACATTGTCAGGTCATTTCTTAATACACAATGATAATGCGTTTGTGCTGACTTGGTTTCCGCCCGTCAGCCAAACATGGAACCACATTGACCAAATGTGAGAAAGAAAAACGAGAACAGTCATAATAATAATAATTCTCGCCCAAATTATGAAAACATGGAAAACCAAAATACGCCTAGAAACAGAAACCGAACGCATCCAAACAGAAGAGCTGTACATCAGACGGAGTATATTTCAGGGAGACTCTTTCAGCGCTCTATGGTTTTGCCTCTGTCTCAATCCCGACTCTCAAATATTACTAAACAGAACAGAGCATGGCTTCAATATCAGACACCAAAAAGTGAATCAACATAAAATAAACCACCTCCTATATATGGACGACATAAACTCTATGCTGCCACACAAACACAGCTGAAAGAACTCCTCAAAATCACAGAAATATTCACCTCAAATGTCAATATGGAATTTGGTATAAGTAAATGCAAAGTGCTCCACATCAACAAAGGCCAATGGAAGTGCCACCATGAGACAGAAACCATCAACAATGAAAATCACTCGATAACATGTTCGACAAAGAAACATACAAATATCTAGGCTTCCAACAAAGCACCAAAACTCAACCACACTCACATCAAAACAGAGCTCAGAACCGAATTCAAAAACAGACTGACGAAACTTTTGCAAACAAAAACTCAACTCTAAGAATCTCTCTAAAGCCATCAACACGTTCGCTATACCTATACTCACATATTCATTTGGTATCATCAAATGGTCACAAACAGACATAGAAAATATTCACATCCTTATACGATCTCAATTCACCAAATACAGGAAATTACACCCTAACGCATGCAAAGAAAGACTACTACCATCGAGAGGAAGGCAGGAGGAAGAGGAATTATAGACATCAGATCGTTACAAACACGAAACAATACAAGCACTTAGGTGAAATTCAGTACTTGTTATGATGGCAAACATTTAGTTGAATGCTCTAACTTTACATTCTCCAAAAGTAAAGTTTTAGTGTAAATATGTGAACCACAATTTTATTATCTGAACACATGTTTAAGAATACCTTATGCATTTTGAATATTTAAAGATAAGATTTAGAATGGAAAATGAAAAATGGTGTTAAATCCACCGGTATAAAAAAAGTAACAATTTGAATTATAAAACGTTAACTCATACAATCGATATCTGAATGCTAACCACTAACCTTCTCATAAACAGTCATTAACTGGTTAGTATATAGAGCTCTTTCAGTATGTAAACAGAAACAGATAAATTGATGATTGTTAATAGTCGACATTCTTTCGATCAATTTAAAAGCTCGACTGCCAGACAAGATAGTAAAAAGAATCCACTACATACATGGTACTGCGAACAAAACAGCCCATTTAGTTAAAACATTCAACTTCGCACAATTTTCAACACTTAAGAAAATTGACGAATGCCTGGCGAAAATGATACAAATCCTTTATAAACTTATGGTGCGTCGAAAGAAAGAAATACATTACATAAGCAACTGTAGCTGAACATAAATTTCATACGAGGGTAAATCAAATATAAAATGGAATTCTTTTTTAAAAAAAAAATGTTTTATACAATAATGAACAAAATGAAAAAACCGTCTTTTTCTACATAGTCTTCTTTGTTCAATACACAATTTTCCCACATAAAAGGAAGTTTTTTCATCATAAAATTAAGCATGTCTCGCCTTTTTTGTCGACAAGCGAGTCTAACGTGAATGAGATGTGTACAGTAGTAGGCTGTGTTAATGGCTCATGGAGAAACTTGACAATAATGCGTTGCTTAACCGACACTGGTAGTTCCTGCTCTGGACATGGCGCTACTGACGACAAAATCGATCAAGAGAGTCGATTGAGTGATCTCTCCCACCCCTACTTAACTAATAATAAGAGGATGGATTATATCACGCAAGTTGAGAGATGAATTCAGGTTTATATTTGATTTACCCTCGTACTACATATATATATATATATATATATATATATATATATATATATATATATATATATATATATATATATATATATGCTCAGATTTGGCAAGGTCTAATTGCAAAAATAATTATGTAAATTTTTTAATAATTTATATTAATGCACAAGAAACTGGTAGTATTTAAGCAGAACTTCTGGCCTCTGAAAGTAGCGACGTCCTTAAACTCGCTTATTCGTTCTTCAAATTGTGAACCTGGTTCGTAAACAACTTACGCTTCTCCTAGGGACGTTGCATTACATCAACAGCATTTTGTTTGCCATGTAGAATAGTACATACATTATTTTAATTTTCATTTTTTATCATTCTACATTTCTAACATCACAATCTTATGTGGTGAGGTAGTGGTTTATGATCTTGTCCATAGATTTAGAAGTTAACAATCTATACTAATAGTTCTATTTTTGGTGGTAACATACAACAGGAATTTTTCTGAGAAATAACTTTGAAGAACAATATCAAACCACTTGCATATTTTTGAGAAACGATGGATTGGTACATTCATAAACATATATTTAAATATAATATATAATTTAATGCAGACGTTCTATTTTTGTCATTGATAGTTTATCTTGTATATATATATATATATATATATATATATATATATATATATATATATATATATATATATATATACAGTAATACCCCCGCTTAGGCGCGACCCCGTTACGCGCGGTTTCACTATAACGCGAATTTCAAATTTCGCGCTCATGTAGTCATTAACTTCTCTATGGTCGCGGGGGGATCCCCGCTTTCTCTGAATATTCTCTTTGAAGAATTGGGAATTCCCTGTCCTTCGACTTTGTTCTATGGGGATTTCCTCGTTCGTTTCGTGTGTTCATTTTGTTCCGTAATGTTAGTTCGGTCGGCTGGCAGTTTTGTTTTAATATTTATTGGAGATACATACATACATAATTTAACCCTACGTTAAAAATGCCGCCTGTAAAGAAAAAAGAGCGTAAAAGCGTCACTTTGGAATTGAAGATGAAAGTGTTAAGAAGAATGGAAAATGGAGGCAAAGCAACAATTGTTGGGAGAGATTTTGGGACTCTCAGAATCGACTGTGAGAACGAATTTATAAAAAAAAATCGGGAAAAAATTAAAATCTCCAGCGAAGGTTCAACACCTATAAGTGCAACAAAACTTTCTCGTTCGAGATCATCTATCTTAGAAAGAATGGAGAAATTACTGTCAGTCTGGATCGAAGATTTGAATAAGAAGAACACACCACTAAGTCAAGATCTCATATGCACAAAAGCAAAATCTTTGTATGAGATGCTGAAAACAAAAGAAGGAGAAGGGAGTGCCACTCCGACTTTTGCTGCCAGCAGAGGCTGGTTCCATCGTTCAAGCAGCGTTCTAATCTTCACAATATCCACATAACAGGCGAGGCGGCCAGCGCGGACATTCAAGCTGCAGCTGAGTTTCCAGACAAGTTTCAAGACTTCGTTAGACGAGAGAAATTCCTGCTTGTCTCATCTTCAATGTTGATGAGACCGCACTTTACTGGAAAAAAATGCCATCTCGAACATTCATTTCTAAGGAAGAACGTCAAGCCAGTGGTTTCAAAAGCTGCGAAAGATCGACTAACACTTCTGCTGGGTGGTAATGCCACTGGTGATTTCAAACTGAAACCTTTACTAGTGTACCATTCAGAAACACCCCGTGCAATGCGAGGCACAGACAAGACAAGTCTACCAGTTGTGTGGCGATCAAACAGAAAGGCGTGGGTTACACGGGAAATTTTTCAAAGAATGGTATTCTAATAGTTTTTGCCCATCAGTCAAATCATACTGTGATAGAAATGGGCTTGAACCTAAAGTTATATTACTCTTAGACAATGCCCCAGGACATCCAACCTCACTTGATACGCCCAGAGACTTAAAAGTGTACGTAAAGTTCCTTCCACCAAACACTACGTCAATATTACAACCTATGGACCAGGGAGCAATAGCAAACTTCAAAGCTTATTACCATCGCCGCACTTTTAGCCAACTAATTCATGAAACTGACGGGGAAGGAAGACAGTCTATGCGAGAGTGGTGGAAGTCATACAACATTATGAAGTCTATTCACAACATAGAAGAGGCTTGGAAGGAAGTTAAAATGAGTTGTATGAATGGGGTGTGGCGTAATCTTTGGCCAGATGTAGTGGAAGCACCTAGAAGAATTGTCCAGATGCAGAGACAAGTGCTTGAAGACATTGCTGCAATGATTGAGGGGTCTGAACTTGAAGATGTCACGGTAGAAGATCTCGTAGAACTTGTAGCAACGCACGACGATCCTATTAGCAATGAAGATCTGATCGAGTTACAGAATAATCCTATCTACGATGAGGAAGAACAAGTAGAAGAGAAAGTTTTATCTTCAGGGAAATACAAAATGCACTTTCAAAAATTTATTCAGGTTTGGACATATTGCAGAGTATAGACAATAATGATGACCGTGTCTTGACCGTGTGTCAAACAATTAAAAACAGTGTTGGGTGTTTTGATGAACGTATTTTACAAGAACGTAAACAAAACGTTACCCAAAAGACAATAGATGTATTTTTTCCGTAAAAAATAAGAGTATGTATTGCATAAAGTGTTCTTAGAATTAAAGTGATTGATTAAAATGATTTGTATTTTTTTTTGTATTAAATTTTGACTATGTTTAATCATAAACCTCGATATACGCGAATTTCAGTTAACGCGATTTTTTTTTCGGAACGTATCCCTCGCGTTTAAAGCGGGGTATTACTGTATATATATGTATATATATATATATATATATATGTATCTATATATATATATATATATATATATAATATATAATATATATATATATATATATATATATATATATATAATTTATTTATTTATTTATTTATTTCGGTACCTAATTTGCGAACAAAATTTAAAAATAAGATTAATATCTTATTCACATACAAAGAATCGCCTACAACATATAACATAAAGACGTTTAAAACAGGCTTTGGATACCTTGATTAGGATCATGTACAATTAAAGAATAAAATTAATTTCATATTATATGAGTTAAGTATAACATGCAATTATATTGTTATTAGAAATACCTGATAGCAAAGAAGATACTCTCAACCTTATTTATAACCAATTAGCTCATTTTCAAATTTTATACAATGTCTTAAAGCACAGTTTAGTTGTTATATGTGCATACAGGCCGTGCCCGCGGCTCCGCTCGCGTGGACTTGATTCACTATTATCGTCACTGCTTATTCCTTATGTTACCTAACGTAATAAAATATATCCTATAACCTAACCAGAGAATATATGTATGAATTTAAAAAAAAACACATAAATCGGATAAGTGGCTCTCGAGTGATAAGCGGCAACCAACGGACAGGCAGACAGAGAGACGTTGCATTATATATATATTATAGATGAAATTAAGAAAAGTTTCTTACCAATAATTAGTTTTTCTTTGGGGGTACCTAATTTAACCCACAAATTGGCTGCATGTTCAACGTTTAGCTGTTTCTGGTATTGACTGTCTGAACTAGGTGAGTGGAGTGGTGCATTATGTCCAGTTTCTCTTTTCCCACTTTCCATGGAAATCGTATGCCATAAGATTAATAAAGTCCAGATAAGATGCTACAGCTGGTATGTCATATCCTCCCTTAATATTGTCTGGACCTACTGGGACAGCAGCTGAGAGTAGAAGCCGAATCTTCTTAAATTCTTGTGCTTCAGCTTCAAATGCCTCACGAAGTTCTAAACAATATATATATAAAAAAAAATAGTAATTACGGTATAAATTTCAACAGTTAATAATAGTCTATATGAAATGGCATATTCAATATCATTGAACTGTTAACAGTTATAACATGCTTAATATTTGAAAAACAACAAAAATTTGGTTTCTTAGTTATATTTAAAAAATGATTTTAGTTTTGAGGATAGGAATATTCTACACAGCCTAAAATATTGTGACTCAAGGGTTCAACTGCTGTAAACGACGCGATTAAAACAACAAAGTCCCTTTAAGAATGTATTTTTTTTTACTTTGTCACTCTAGTAACACGACTTATTTTAATCTATTATTCTGACTTTTGACAAGTCGCGCTCGTCGCTAGCGGCAGTGGAACATCGTGTAATGTTTAAAAATTAGGCCGTTGGCTTATCAAGCGTAACAGCAGCCAATGTTCCCCCTGTACATAATTAGGATTGTTGCTCGAAATCAAATGTCTAAAAGTTGTTAGAGACCTGTAGAAATATTTTAGATACTTACTAAATGAAGGGTCCAGGGGAAAAACTTAAGTCCATTTTATTTCAAAATCGAGTTAGTGCTGCTAGCTATTGAAGAAATACCATAGCTTTCAGCTAGTTTATTCAACATTGATGGATATCAAACCTAGTCCCATATAAATGAAGAGTCCAGGGGAAAAACAACTTAAGTCCATTTTATTTCAAAATCGAGTTAGTGCTGCTATCTATTGAAGGCGGGCGCCTTATGACATTCTTTAAAGTATTGCGTCAGACACTTTCTGTCACTTCAGTCAGTCAGTGTTTTGATTGATTTATTTTTAGTAAAGTTCTTTATGCAAAGGTTTTAGTGTGTTTACAATCAGTTTTCTTTTGAAATAAACATTTTTATTATTAAAAATTATGATAAGTGATTGTGATAGTTCATCTGACAAAGAGCTAAAATCAAATCATGGACCTACAAAAAAAAACGAAAAAAAAACAGGTAGGATAACAGACGTTATGAAAAAACTTAGAGTAGCATCTCACGAAACTGGCCCTAACTGTGAATGTAAAAGATTTCGCTGTTTTGATATTAATATCTAATGCCGAACGTATGAGAATTATTCGTGAATTTAATGAATTAGAAAACTATAATGATCAAAACTCATATTTATGCGGTCTAATGACAACTCTTCCTGTAATCCGAAGGCGTCCCAGACAAAAAGATATTGCCATGGCTAAGGCAGCAGCTTTTAATTATCGTGTCAGATTAGTACAAGGGAAAACAATAATACCCAAGATATACAAGTTTGCTAAAAAGCATTTATTTCGTTACATGGGGTTACAGAAGAAAGAATTAAAACTATTAAAAAAAAGTTTGATTTGTACTGGCCAGTCGCCCAAAGATAAACGTGGTAAACACAATAACCGTCCCCACAAACTTTTAGAAGGTACCAAAAATCAAGTCAATGATTTCATTAAAAATTTGAGGGGAAGAAAATCTCATTACTCATTGAAAGACACTAAAAAGCTATATCTCCGGATGACTTGAATATTAAAAAAGTCTGGTGTATGTACGATCAAAAATTTCCCCAAAACAAAGTTTCGTACGAAACATTTAGACAGATTTTCGAAAACAATTTTAATATTTCCTTTGGATATCCAAGGAAAGACACTTGTAGTACTTGTGATGTCCTGAAAAGTGAAATTAAAGTATTGAAAGAAAAAATTAAGTCTGGTGATGAAGATTTAAGATTGACCGAGTCATTAACTGCACAAACTGCACAAAAAGAACAAGAATATAAGCTTCATTTAACCAAAGCTGATCGTTTCTATTCCTTGAAACGACATTATCGCAAAAAATCAGTAAAGAATTCAGCTATCCAAGCTATTGCAATGGATTTTCAGAAAAATTTACCTTGCCCTAATATAACAACTAATGACGTATATTACAGGCGCCAGCTGAACTTTATCAGCTTCAACATTCACATATTGTCAAATTCAAGATCTATATTCTATACGTACGACGAGTCTGTGGCTAAAAAAGGTGCAGACGATGTATGTTCAATGCTATAACCATTTTGTTTACAAAATTTTGCCTTTGGATGTCAAAGAACTAGTAATCTTTTGTGACTCCTGTGCCGGCCAAAATAAGAACTACACAGTGTTTAGAATGATTCACTTTTTAGTAACAAAAAAGGAAAGGTTTGATTCCATTAAGGTGGTATTTCCGATTAGAGGGCATTCTTACTTAGAGTGCGATAAAAATATGGGGCTAGTTAACCAAAAATCATACGTTGAGCACCCAGACGACTGGAGAGAGGTTTTATGTACATCTCGAGATAAACCAACAGCTTTTGAAGTTATAGACTGTGGAAAAGATTTTGTTTTTCAAAATTGGACTGATTATTTGTCACCTTTATATAAACCAAAGTGTCCATTTCAGACAAGACCAATTCGCATGATGCAAGTTTTAAAAGACAAAAACCCAAGATGCGATATTTTACAAGTCCACCTATTTCGGCCCTTATGAAAATAAGCCCATTGTAAAGAAAAGAAAAGCCGTTCGAAATCCGAAGGGAAAGAAAGAGAATAGTACTAATTCTGAATCCGAAAAAAATATTGAACTGAAGAGCTTATACACTGAAAAAGTACCCATTAAGAAGGCCAAATATAGGGACTTACTCCACCTATCCAAATTTGTAGAACGGCCCGCAATCAAAAAAATTTTATATGGAGTTGCCACATGATGATCATGAAGATAATGATGACGCTGACGATTATATCGATGATCCTCCTATTGACATTGATCAATGAGCGATTTTTTTTAACTTTTGAAATAATAAATAATTTTTTTTCAACTTTTTAAATAAATAAGCAACTTTATTTGCTTGCCTTTTTTAAAACAAATAAAACTTATAAAACAAAGTTATAAATAATAAATAACATTATTTTTGTTGATACAAAAAATAATTAGCTTTTAGATTATTTATGTAATACAGTAAAGTTTCTGTTTTTTAATAAAGAAAAATTGTGATAAACATTAATTTATTAGTTTTTTTATAGGTACCCCAACTTACAGGGAAAAAACAACGTAAGTCCAGCTGTTTTTTACAAAAAATGCCTCTGTGGACCCTGTTTATATATTTTCATGAAATTTTTTGAATAATTACACAGAAAACACTTTTATGAACCATATCTATTAATTTTTTAAACTTAATTCGGCAGTTTACTGGCATTTTAGAGACTTGGAACGCTAAATTTCAATTTTCTCGAAATTAGATTTTGTGGACTTAAGGTGTTTTTCCCCTGGACCCTTCAAATGTATTTTCTATTTGATTATATTTTCCATGGAAATACAAAAATACAGGTTTAACTTGGTTTTTTACAGTTACACCTGATTTACTAAAACGATTAAACATAAAATACATTTTATGAATTAGAGACAACGAAGTGGATATCTAACAAGAAGTTAAAAGTTAATAGTTGGTTTTTTATTAGCATTAGTTAATAATATTTATTACCTACTGTTTTTTTTTTTTCATTTAATTAGTTTAAAGCCACCTTGAATAATCTTAAACAATTATTTGAGTTAAATAATGAAGATTTCATAAAAATTCATAGTAGAATTACATTGTTTTCACACATTTTAATTGTATAATGATCAAGTTAGATCTGAATTAGTGAGTCTCTAGTTTCATAGAGTAACTGTTTAATTTAAAATTGTTATTAATCGCAGTTTTTTAACCATTGCTATTATAAATATAAGATACCGTGAAAAAAAAATTAATCATTTTTATGTAATGGTATAGACTTCCTGATTCAAATTATATACATATACATATATATATATATATATATATATATATATATATATATATATATATATATATATATATATATATATATATATATATATATGGTATATATTATGAACTCGCGAGTTCTAAACGAACTTAACCATCCTTGACCTCACACCGATATGCTGCTGATGGTACGCCCTCACCGTCAGCGAGGGTTTGTGTTCTCAGTCAGCACGTCTCCACTGTCGAGCCACATCTGTGAAATAACGATACCGTATAATAAACGAGGTACTGCCAAAAGACCAGACCAGATCAAAGGACTAGAAGAAAGACCAAGAGTGGAAACGCCAAGCCATGCCAAGCACACGCACGGAGTCTACAGCATTTAACTAGTGTTGGGCTGGAGTGAGAGCCAAGTCCAGCTGATGTTCAATTTTTCACAAAGCCATGAGGAGAGCTAACAATCCGCCTTCAGTGGTGCCATCTATAGTCGTATTTCTTAGCTGCTTGCCATTTGCAGATACGAAATAGATGTCTCCCGCCATAATCATCGTACACTGTCGCCAGTTATGCTCCCGTTTGCAGACATCAACAAGTTTACCGCTAGCCGTCGTCAGGTGGAGTGGCAATAACCATGGGCTCAGGGTATGGGCTGATTGCTACGACAATTATCGCCATATCGATGAAATCATCGTGAGCACCATCAACCGTCGTATGAATATTCGCTTGATTCTTACTCATGTTTCTTGAACTATTGTTTTATTTATTTTCCTTACTCCTATTTTCAGTACATATCTATTACCGGCCACCTTTAGCGAGTAGCTGACATGTGCATTGATCCCTGGTTTACTGCTTCTCCACTTTAATAATTGAGGCCCTTTTACCACGTGAATGAAACCGAGATTTAACCGTTGAATAACCCAACCAAAACTCAACCGAGCGACAGATAGCCGACAGCCTATGCAATACCGCAGCAAATAATGTTTCATGTATTCTGCTAAATATGGAATAAAGCGTCTAAATTGCATAAAATTTAGTACTAAAAATCTGCTGAATGTGTAGAATTCATGGAATATTTTAGAAAATTTGGCAGCACAAATCTGCTAATTAGGGAGCACAATCAAAGTTTCTATTGGCCACGCATTTGTTCTAACTCGGACGGCTCATCTGAGGTGTCTTATATCATTTTGATAGGTATGAAAAATTATTTTTAAAAGAAATACTCTTCTAAGGGAAGGCTTGATTCGACTGAAGATGCAAAGAAGCTGTTGCGTACAAATATCCTGTCTGCGTATATTGATGTGTCATAAACTATAACATATTTCTTACTGTTAACAAATAATAGATAAAACCAAGGAAACGCATAACCATAGAATTAAGAGCAAAATTCTCGGCGGTTTTTAATTAGTTAAAAATAATGACTTTTATAGATATTTTTATTATCGAAGCTGGACGGATATAACCTGCTTGATTCCTCCATGAACGCTAAGAATACACGTCGCATTAACAAATAATATTCATCTTTTTGGAATGAACCAGCCAGAAATACGTTTCCAAACTCATTACTACTTGCAACGCGCTTCTAGTGATTTAGGAATTTACTTTAGCGTTTGTGGTCCGGCAATGAAAATAATCCAATTTAGTACAGTTGTAAAAAAAAGATGTTGTTTTATTGCATTAATTGCTGGTATATACACATTATAGAAA
>CM032455.1:78625665-78649535 GCA_019049505.1 Pachyrhynchus sulphureomaculatus
TGACCGCTGCCGTTCCAGCTTCTTTTGAGGCTATTGCAGCAGGATATGATGTTCCAGAAATATCCAAGTATCTTGATTTCATTAACGTGATGACTTATGACTTCCATGGACAGTGGGAAAGAACAGTTGGTCATAACAGCCCTCTATTTCCATTAGAAAGTGCTACCAGTTATCAGAAAAAGTTGACAGTGGTATGTGATTATATATATATATATATATATATATATATATATATATATATATATATATATATAATAAACGTAGATTTATCGACCGTACTCTTATAGCAAAAAGGGGAGTTTTTTTTTATTTATCGGGTTTGCGGTTTGTGACAATTAACACTCGATTGCTGTTAAACTCTCTATATTTCGTTGTACTTCACAAGTTCATCGGAGAAACTATAATTTTTAGAAAAAACGGTGTGTCAGGAAATTTATTTGTAAATAAATAGTTATTTTAAAAACTTACTAACTAAAAGATGGTCACAACATTTATAAAAAAACAGAAGAACATCGACTACATTAGACACAACACTGTTATGTGTCTAATGTAGTCGATGTTCTTTTGTTTTTTTTTTTATAAATGTTGTGACCATCTCTTAGTTGGTAAGTTTTTTAAAATAACTATTTATTTATAAATAACTTTCCTGACACACTATTTTTCTAAGAATTTTAGTTTCTCCCGATGAAGTTGTGAAGTACAACGAAATATAGAGAGTTTAACAGCAATCGAGTGTTAATTGTCACAGACCGCAAACCCGATAAATAAAAAAACTCCCCTTTTTGCTACATATATATATATATAAATATATATATATATATATATATATATATACATATATATATATATCTATACATAAATATATATATATATATATATATATATATATATATATATATATATATATATATATATATATATACATACATATATGTAATATACGCAAAATTTCGAAGCAGAGTATTAACTATTAATTTAGTTGACTTAATCAATTTTCATATGGCATAACCAATGCAAAATGTGATACCTTTGCATCATATTTAGTCCAAGTATTACAGGTATATATATAAGGAGCTACAGGGGCTACGCGTGTGCGGAAAAAAGATTCACATTGGCTTTAAGTCGCTAAATCTTATATTCGGTCAAAAATGCAGTTCTGGGTAAATCATTCCCCACATAAAAAATTTTAGAAAAGGACGGTAGGAGAAGTAACAAGCTGAACCTCATAGGGATGTGTATTCCTCGCATGCACCACTCTGGGATAAATTAAGAGGTCTACCTCGGTCGAAGACTTTCGATGAAAGTGCTTATAGAATATACTTAAGTTGTCAACAGTTCTTCGATGTTCCGAGAGTTCAAGGTTACTACTGGTGAATGCCGGGTCTCCAATGAGGCGAATAGCATTCTTCTAAACAGAATCTAACAAACGCAGCGTATATTTGGTAGAAGAGTCCCAAATACGGGAGCAGTATTTCATCGTTGGTCAAATTTGAGCTTTGTAGAGTATCAAAAGTTGTTGTGAAGTGTAAAGGTTTCGAGAACGGAATAAGATTTCCAGCCCTTAAGAAGTTCTCTTTGCTATGCATGTAACATGTTTATGCAAAGATATATTTAATAATAATAATACTAATATAGTGTCAGTAACTTGAACACACAAAAGGCGAAGTAGAAGCTAGGCTTCCTCATTTAACCTTCTTATCATAATATGCAATATAACTAGACTTACGACTAAGATAACAGTTTTTCCTTAAGTCTATTTTGCAGAGGGCAAATATATAAGCCGTACCATTTGTAAAACAGTCACTTAGTATCAGAAATCAGACTCAACGGACTCAACAGAGCGGCATTGCGGCCCAGGAGAGTCTAAGTACTATTCATGCTGGGACAGAGATGTTGTACTAGAGGACGAATGGAACTTTTAAACATCTGAGGCGGGACATTTTTCAACTTCAACGGGACCAGATTGCATTTTTGCAAAATTTGATAGCTGAACGATCTTTCATATAGAGCTATGAAAAATTCTTCTTTCTCTCATATTAAACCAGCCAATATCTTTCAATTTTGCACTCACCCCCCTTTCGTATTTTCTGATCTCACATATCATTCGCACAGAGCAGTTTTGTATCGGCTGGATGCGCCTTGCATTTACCTCTAAGTTAACGCTCAGCAACTTGAATAACGATGCTAGAGGAATAGGGTCGGGTTCTGCAATGTTAACTCTTAAAAAATACTATCGCCTCGTCTTTTTTTGTAAAGTTAAATTTTCTTTCGTTGCTGTAACCCCCCGATAGAATTTCTTTCAGTCTTTATTAAAATGTGATGTGAGCTTCCATGCCAGCCGAAATGACATTGGAAGCCTCCTCAGCGCAGACAAATTAGTCGTCTGATCTGAAATAAAGCTTTAACCAAAAAATAGTTCCACGTTATTCGACAAGTTCTTTCTATTTCGAAGATTTTGCGCGGTAGGGGCCCCACTATACAGCTTCAAAATCTGTGTAAATATCTGGATTAGCGATTAAAAACATGTCAAGAAGCCTGACGAAATCTTCATCATTGTCAAAAATCCATGTTGGCTCGTCTACAAGCTGAGTAAATCCTTAATTAACTGTAACAGATTTAGCTTGTTCGCCGACGGTATTTGAATACTAATGTCAGTTGATGATGTGGATATCAAAGTACCCCTGAATGGAAATTTCGGTCCTTGGATAACTAATCTGTAAATAATCGACGATGCCTGCTAGAGAAACGAAAAGTTTTCTAAAGTTAGCAATTGGTGATCGATAGAGGTAGCAGATCAACTTGTGAGTTGTTATTTTTAACCACAAAATATCAAAGTTTTTTAACCACATAACTTCAAAGTTACGAGACTGCATAGACTCTTCTCATTGGCAAGATAGAACGCTGCTGATAATAAGACAGATTCCAAGAGTACGCCTAAAATGGGGAATAGAAGTCTATGGAAAAAGGTGACTGTGTTGGTCAATTACGTGAAGTTTATTTGATTACATATGTATGTTGTCCCATTGAATTTACTGTCAAGTTTAAACCTTATATATATATCGCCTGTTGACCCCTTAGAATCAGTCGCCCCCTGGAGATCGGAACAGAGGGGTAGGCAATTTTACCTCCGGAAATTTTTGGTCCTGAAAGCATACTACTATGTTCAGAGCAAAATCCGGGCACATTGGCATATCCACGTTATTGTGATTTGTCGTAGCAACCAGCCTAGTGTACATATGGACATGTCTAAATCAATTTTTTTTTTACGTATAACCCAAAAAATCCTCTGTTCACTATAGCTGAATTTTGTAATGGTAGGAGGTTAAGGAGGTTTTATAACCAAACAAATCAAACAGAGAGATTTCTTTTACGAAAGTCAATACCACATCATGCTGCTACGAAGCAAGCATTATGTGGTTAGGTAAATATACTAAATAAATAAAAATATACTTACCAACTTGCCGGGGGACCGCACCGTCCCCGTAAATGAGAGTTATACCGTGGAGCTAGGTTTGACACTCTTTTTTGTATAACCATAGGCTAAATAATTTATACTAATTTTATAATTTATGGTATAATGGAATATATTGCTGCGACTATTAGCGGAAAGAACCAAATAAGTACCTCAAATAGATAAAATCATCGTCGAACTAAAAATTTTGCAAATTTTAAAGAACTCTAATCTTAGCTGAACCCTGCTGCAAGCCGAAGAGGTCAGTTGTTCGGTAAAAACCATACTGTTTTATTGATAGCAGGATATATCTCTTATACTATGACGTTATAAAACGAACAGGATATGGAGAACATCATCCCTTTGGAATAATTTGTCCAGGACTGTGTTTCCCACCGATACAATTTACAGCGATTCAAGAACAACGTGAATCGCTTTTTCCGCACACGTGTCGCTCCTATGGCACTTTAGGGACTTCCCTGCAGCACGTGTACTAAATCCATAAAAAAAGGGACAAAAGATAATTAATACTATATAGCATATAAAGTTGGTACCAAAAAAAAGAAATTTATCAGCTTGATATCAAGCCAAATAATAGCGAATAAATAAAGTTAACTAAAGCCACTTTTACAATCAAGTCTCGCAAACCTACTAAATCTATACTATGATGTTTTTTATTATGATTGTACGGGTATGGACAAAATATATACATATATATATATATATATATATATATATATATATATATATATATATATATATATATATATATATATGTATATATATACATATATACATATGTATATATATATATATATATATATATATATATATATATATATATATATATATATATATATTAATACGAAAATTTAAGTATGTTTGACCAACAGCTTTCATTTCTTTTAAACTTAATTTTCTGTTAGCTGGTTTCTTTACTTGGTCGTAAAATGATGAAAGGTTGCTTTTAAAGTAAAAGTACTGTTGAATTAACATCAATTATTTACATTTTTCATGTAAATGACGTGGTAAAACTTGCATATCTTTGGGTTTTTTTAAATATGATAGTTTGTTTCGAGAGTGTTTATAATACTTACAGTGATAACAGTGAAATTGTTAATTTTATATTTAGGATTATTCAGCCAGAGAATGGGTCAAACAAGGTGCTCCAAAAGAAAAGTTAATGATAGGTATGCCAACATATGGCAGAAGTTTCGAATTAGTCAACACAACTCAATTTGATATTGGTGCAGCAGCAAGTGGAGGTGGTAAAGCTGGCAAATACACCTCGGAAGCTGGTTTTATGAGCTATTATGAAGTTTGTGAATTTTTGCATGAAGATAATGTGACGTTAGTTTGGGATAATGAGCAACAAGTTCCGTTTGCCTATATGGATAATCAGTGGGTTGGTTTTGATGATGAAAGAAGTTTAAAAACTAAGGTAAATATGAAACTTATTAAGCAAACTTTTTAAGTAAGTGTAGTATTACCAATTTTCTGGCATTTTTACACTAGATTTCTTTAATGTTATTATGATAAGGTAAAATGAAAAATTTTTTGTTCTTAATTCGAAAACGTTAATCTATCCATTTAAATAAGTTTTTAATTTAACAATTCAATCACAAATAATATCGTCAAAATATCTGGAATAAAAATGTAAAAATTTGGTCGAGAAATTAGAGCAAGTTCTTACCAGTACAAAACTTCCTAATTCGCTTATCCGGAAAACCAACAGACTCCACTTACAGAGATCTATAAAAAGTTTTTTTCTACAACATATATAATTTTTGACTAGTAAAGAAACTGTCAAGAAATTCGTATTTCTGAGCCCTGCGTAGCCGTCGACAGTGTTAGATGGCGTGCAGTTCTGTTTTGCGCCAGGTTATGGTGACGTGAATGTCACAGAGCTGACACATATAATCTTTTTTACTACTTATTAACGATGTTATATTTTTTTTACTTTTTTTGCTAATTTGCACATTCGGAAATTATTGCTTTTCTTCACGTTTTGGGGTTTCTAGATCAGGAAAAACATAGTTACTCATTTCTGTTGGTCTGTCTGTCGGTCCGTTGGTACGCTAACTCTCGAACGAAATAAGATATTCAAACATATATAATAGCTAATGAGACAATGAAGCCTATAGTTTTTGGCCGATATCGCCTTAGGCGAGGGGTGGTGATACATTTTTTATGGTCTTAATAGTAATATGGTATTTTTTTTTGCTTTTTGTTGGGATAATAAACAAATACCTTGCATTAATATTTATAGTATAACACAAAAGGGGTTGATTGGTATTTATAGCGGTATATGTCCTTTTCAAGGTTTTTGGGAGTCAAAAAATTATAGTGCTTGCACATATAAATCGTACTACATGTTTTTTTTTTCAGGGTACTATCAATTTTAATAGGGGAAGGAGGTTAAAGAAATGGTAGAACCTTATATAGTTTGAACAGTACTATGAGATTTTTTCCAGGGTTTTTGGAATAATGGGCAAATTTTAAGCATTCATAATAAAACATAAAAGGCGCCAAAGGGGTGGACAAGGGAGATAGAAAAGTGATTTCATATTTGTGCTATTGTACGTCTTTTTCGGGGTTACTTTAGTCAAGGAGTCAAAATATTACATTTTTTTAAAAATTATTTTCATTATTAACCTAAAAAAAAGTGCGTTAGAGGTGGAGGCCTAAAGAAGTTTTGAGTCGAATATATATATAACAAGTTTTAGAAATACATACGGTTAAGTTAGCGGAAATATACCTATTGAACAGTAGGTACATGATTATATTACTGTCCTTGCTAACGGGATGTATTGTATTCGTAAAAAAAATTATTCTCCGAACTTTTTCCTTGTTCTAGGTTAACATATTTATTTAATTTCTAACTTCATATTAAATAATATGAACGTAATAATCTAGCCACATATCACAAAAAAAGGTTTATTTTTATTTACCAACGGAAAGGTTAAGATAAGCATGAATTGTGGGCCCAATATGAATTAGTCTATGCAACAATATATATATATATATATATATATATATATATATATATATATATATATATATATATATATATATATTGAAATCGGTGGAAATCTAAAATACCGAGTCGTTGCAAAGTAATTATATATATATATATATATATATATATATATATATATATATATATATATATATGTATATATGTATATATATATATATATATATATATATATATATACATATATATGTATATATATATATATATATATATATATATATATATATATATATATATATATATATATATATATATAATTACTTTGCAACGACTCGGTATTTTAGATTTCCACCGATTTCATTTTTAATTTTAATGGTAAGATGTCTCTTAAGTCAAAAATTTGTTTTTTATCCATTAATTTCCGTTGAAATTAGAGTCCGGAAAAAAAGCGTGAATAACAAAATTAACAAAAAAAAATCTAGGAACATCTTATAAAAGTTCATTTGCTCTCTTGCTGGTGGGATCTTATGGGCAACAAAATATCTTAAATTACGAACATCATGAGATATAATATACATCTGAGGATATAAATATGTTATAAGAAAAAATGGCGACGATGCAAAATATAAATAAAATTATTTCTTTGATTGTGTTATCCGATACTTGTTGGAAATTCATAATAAAATTATATAAAAACAACACTATTTTTTAATTTCCAATATATTTAAAGTCACTTGCCTTAAGTCCGTTACTAGCGGAAATTTTCATGGATCATTTAGAGCTAAAAATTCATCAAAACGCGGTAAGCAAAAATATTGTTTACTGGTATAGATATCTTGACGATATCATTTCCTGTTTCACGGGAACAGATAGACAACTAACAATCCTCCTTAACTTCCTAAATAATTTGCATCCTAATATTAAATTTACCATAGAATTAGAAACCAATAACTCTATAAATTTCTTAGACATATCTATATCAAAAGTGAACAATAAACACGATTTCTCGATTTTTCACAAACCGTCACATACTGACACAGTCATACACAATAGCTCATCCCACCCGTATCCTCACAAAATGGCAGCTTTTAACTCTTTCATACATAGATTGTTACATATCCCTATGACTAAAACTAATTTTAAGAAAGAATTCAACATAATCAAACAAATAGCAATTAATAATGGATATGACCCCAACATTATAGATAATATCTTGAATAAAAAATCCTTTAAACAAGCAATCTCTCTAATTTATCCCACAATTAATGACAAAAAAGGAAAATTTAGTACACTCACATACACAGGGAAAATAACTAGAACAATTTCCAAACATTTAATAAAAAAGAACAATAAAATATCATTCAAAACCAGTAATTCCGTAGGGAGTATAATTTTGAATAACAAAACCAAATCTAAGAATTCCTTAAAATCAGGAGTTTACTTATTAAATTGTGGATCTTGTACTAAAATCTATGTAAGACAAACTAGTAGATCTTTTGAAACTCGCATTAAAGAACATAAACATAGTTATTTAAAAAATAAGAACAATTCACATTACGTAACTCATATAATACACGAATCTCATAATTTTGATGATACGTTAAAAATCCTACATGTAGAAAATAAATCTAAAAAACTAAATTTGCTTGCATGTTTTGAAATTAACAAACGGAAAAAAACTCCAATCAATTATTAAACGAACAGGTAGACTTAAACCATTCACCCTTACTTAATCTTTTATTAGTTCTCGGAAATAGTACTACAGATTTGCATTCTTAAAATAATTCTGTCTGTAAATAATATAATAAAATGATTAGCATAATCTTAGGTAATTAAGAATAGTTTTAAGCACTATTTAACCAGGATTACTACCAAATATTTTTCTTTCTTATTTACTTCTGAAGAAGCCATTGTATGCTGAAACAATTATCAAGTGACTTTAAATATATTGGAAATTAAAACGTAGTGTTGTTTTTATATAATTTTAATAAAATTATTAACTTCTGTTAAGGCTTTATATATGTATATATATATATATATATATATATATATATATATATATATATATATATATATATATATATATATATATATATATACATATATACAGACGTACAGTGATCAAATAATCACGAATATCATGACTGGATTTTTAACTCTTTTATAACTTTTCTGATGGTGTTCTGCCACTTTAATTGAGTATCTGTGGCCCTTACCGCGTGTTCCACGTTAGAATGCAAAAGGCTCTTCACAGTATCTATCCAATGCATGGGAGATCTGTCTCTTCCTCTCCTACCTTCAGACTTTCCTTGGATAATCAGTTTTTCCATGTGCTCGCTTCTAGTCAAATGACCAAATAACCTCAATATTCCAGCAAGCACTGTAATTACTAGCGGTTTGGTGGTCTCAATTTCGTTCAGAATGGACATGTGAGTTCGGTGTTCAGTCCAGGAGATATTCAACATTTTCCTACAGGAGAATATTTCAAATGCGTTCATTCGTTTTCGGTGTGCTATTCGAACTGTCCACCTTTCTACGAAGTACAGAGAACACCAGAGTTTGGAATAGATTGATTTTCGTGTTCCTCGTTGTATTTTTACTCTTCCAAATTTTCAATAACTTTATCATTGCCGTTCGCCTTAATTATATTCTTCTGCGAATTTCATCTTCATTTTCCCCAGTATTATTAATTAGTACTCCCAGGTAGATAATTCTGTCCACTATATCGCAACTGATTGGTTGTCATTGGCCCTGTCGACTATCATCACTTTAGTTTTGCTTGTGGTGATCCCGAGTCTATATTCTGCGCTAATATTTTTGAATCTGTCAATCAGCAACACCAACTGATCCTCATATCCGGCGATTAGGAAAGTATCATCAGCAAAACGGAGGTTATTTATTCTAACGCCACCTAGCTTCACTTCCAGATCAGTATATATATATATATATATATATATATATATATATATATATATATATATATATATATATATATATATATATATACATATATATACATATATATATATATATATATATATATATATATATATATATATATATATATATATATATATATATATACTTACTTACTTACTTACTTAATCCTTATGCCTTTTTACCCCTTTTGTTAGGAGTGTAAGGCCCGTGGAGTTGAGTTATTCTATATTTGTCTTTTCCATTTTTCCTTCTATTTCCTTCAATCCTGTTTAAGTTGCCGATTGCCTCTTTTGTTTCCTCTGTATTAGTTTCTTCTGTTGGTGTGGGTTCTATATCTTGTTCCGGTATTATGTCTCTATGTTGATTTTTGTATGCTATGTCATTCCCATCTAATAGATCTTTATAGTATTCCCTCCATATTTCCATAATTTTGTCTTCTTCTTTTATGAACTTACCTACTAATTTTTTGCAACCATTTTCTTTCCTTTCTGTTTCTGTGTTTCCTACATAGTGTATTTTTTGTTTTTCTGTCAGTTCATCCTCTTTTCCGTTTATACCCCTATTATTCCCATTATCTATTTCTTTGATTATCTTCTTATTTGTATTCCTTTTACTAGTCCTCTCTTCCGTATCCTTTATCTTTGCCAGGGTCGTCGTCAATCTACCAATCTCTCCATTTTTTTAGTTTTTTGGCTTGATGGTCGTAGTATTCTTTGTTTGTTCTTTCAGTTTTTCTTCCTCAATGTCCCATTTATATTCTCTTTCTTCGATTACGATTTTTTGCTATCCTATTTTCACCCTTTTTCCATTCTTTCTCTCATTCTGTGCTATATGCTTCAATTTCTTGATTTCTTTCATTGATCTTTTGTTAAATCTTTGTTTATGTAAATTCTCTCTCTTAGGTTTCTCAGTTTGTTTTTATTTTTCACTACAGCTTCTTTACCTCCCGTGTTTCCAAGTTCTATCTTGTATATAGTCGCTCCTATTTTTATCATATCTTTAATCTGTACTTTTGTGTCCATACTCCTCTCCATAAAATGTTCTACACCTATTTTCAGATCTGGTTGGGTATTCGCTTCAAATCTCCCTCCCGATATTACAATATTATATCTTAGGTTGTCTTTTTCCAGTCTACTCACCTTCAAATTCATACTTCCCATGTTTTCTCTAATTATCTTATTTTCCTCTCTCAATATTTTATTCTCCTTTCTTAGTTCCTTCAACTCTTGGTATCTCTTCTGATCTTGTTTTATAGCCTTTATATCTGACATTAGCTCTCTGATCATTTCTATCAAATTGTCTATCTTATATACTCTTTCGTTTTTCTCTTTCTGTGGTATTCCTATCAACTTTTTACTTTTCTTGAATAATCCCATTGGTTCTTCTTTTTCTTCGACTCTTCCCTTTTTTGAGTCTCCTGATGTACAATCATCGGTATCTATTATTCTTTCTGTTATAAAAACTTTACGTGTGTTCCTCGTATATTCCATTTTCAAACGGGAGAAAAAGAAAAAAAACTGTTGTTTATACTTCTTATCACCGTAAACACTAAAACGATCAAGGTCGTCTCCTATCGTTTCTTTAGCTTCATACAATTTCACAAAATTATTCTCATTAACCTCCAAATTTTTTTTACTTATTGTCTTAATTCTAACACTACACTCTGCTTTATTTCTAGTCCCTCTCGTTTGCAATCGACAAAGTAATTAAATAGATCGAAACACTACCATAATAATGCTTCGCGATCCGAGACTCAAGTCTCCTCCGAAACTCAACTCTCCATACATGTATGTACTACTGTTACGTTCCACTTAATCGAATTAGTATTTTCCACTACTGGAATGAGTAATAAGACTTGTAAGGTTATATAAATATATATATATATATATATATATATATATATATATATATATATTTATTTATATATATATATATATATATATATATATATATATATATATATATATATATATATATATATATATATATATGTATAGTTACTTTTAATCTTGACGAAGTAAAATTTAGTGTTACTGGGCAAATCTCGTTACCCATTTGTTGGACCTTAAGAGCCTAATAACGAATTTAAATTTAGAACTGGTCTAATTTGAAAAGTAGGGGAGTAAATTGACAAATACAGCAGAAAATCAACTAAAATAATAAAAGTGTGTAGTACAAGAGTAGATAAATACGTGTCCAATTCCGAAAAACTATTATTAACTTTTGTACCTGTTCCAATGCCTTAGCCTGCGATTTTTAAAATAAATTTTCTTATAAAAAATATCCCTTTGATGACATGTAGAATCCTGTGAATATATTATTAATAATAATAATAATCTATAATCAGTCTGATCTTAATACATTTGCTAATTGCTATAATTCCCACTATTTGAATAAGGTATCAAATTCACTATTTTATTATTAGTATTGTGCATTCATGGAGACTATACCTTAAATTCTATAAAAATTTATCAAGTAGTTTGTAATTTTTGTATTACAGTCGATAAAATCTTTTTACGTTAAAGGCACTTAAAAAGCTGATAATGCTCGGTTACAAAAATATATTTCTCTTATAGCTATTTTGAAACAATGCTATGTAAAGTTAAAAAATATACTGTTTCTGAATTTATCACTTTATTTTAAAGAAGGTTATTCGATGCTCCCAAGATTTTGCAAAGTATTGTCAGTTCTGTCTAAATACAGTACGGTATAGTACAGTCAATAGTCACCTAGTTTAGTTATTTAACAATTGATACAAATATTTTCACCCAGTCAAGTTATAGTTTCATACTAATAGCGTCGGCAAAAGTAGTGAGATATAATTACAGTCACAAAAAAACGGTTAAAAAAACATTTGTTTGTTTTTGTACCTACAACAATGGTTTTATTTTTAGATGGCTTGGTTAAAAGAAGAAGGTTTTGGAGGTATCATGATTTGGTCAGTAGATATGGATGACTTCAGAGGATCATGTGGAAGTGGCAAATATCCACTAATTAATGCAATGAGACAAGAACTCGAAGGATTCAAAGTTAAACTTGAATTTGAAGGACCATACGAAACAAATGTAGGATCGGGACAATATACAACGAAAGATCGTAAGTAAAAAAATGTATTTCTTTCATTTCAATTTATTTATTTATTACAATAAAGCCATTGTCAAATTATTAATTAAATATAGAAAAAATAAATAATACTATATTGCAAAAAAGGTCATTTCATGAAACCTACAGATAAAGATAAATAATAAATAATTTACTTAACATACATAAACGAAAAATAAAGAAAAATAAATTATATATGTATATGTATATATATATATATATATATATATATATATATATATATATATATATATATATATATACACATACTAGCGATCTCGTCCCGGCTGCGCACGGGAGTTGTTGTTATGTAACTATTCTTTAAAATTTAGGGTAGACAAAAATAGCATGTCTAAAATATGTTTTAAGATAGTTTAAAATATTTCTGTATATACCATAATAGTAATAGTGTCTCTTCCCCAGATGCCAGAACAAACAGTCCTCATAGAACATTATATCTATTAGTAAAACGTGGAATAAAATCCGTTAGGTAGTTATTAAGATAATCGATAGACCCCCCCCCCCCCCCCCCCCCCCCCCCCCTTAGATAGGTAGACAGACAGACAGACAGACAGACAGACAAACGGACGTGGCAGGCGACTATGTTTCATACTATGTATTGATACTTAATGCCATCCAAAAATGAGGAATAAATTACCTTGTCTCATTGCCTTTTTGGACAGCCGACCCCTCATTGACATAATAAGAACTTTTTGGTCTAATCTAATCTACCGCTAGTCATCATCATCATCACCTTTTCCACAATAAGAACTTTTTGGTTCATCATTCTTCAGCCCCATATCCCTTTTTCAAGATCTTCTAAACAAAAAAACATATAAGGCCTTTCTCACTTTTTAATAAAAACAACCCATATTAGGGCTTTTTGACAACCTTTTTAAAAAATAAACACCTCATATCAGGCCTCTTTCATCAAATTTATATTAAAAAAACAACCCCACTAACTTCATTACCACTTTTTCATATCTACACACGCACACATCAATCCTCTAATGCCTTTTTAACCACCTTTCTATCAAAAAACACCACTAACCCTCTCTAAGGCCTTTTTGACAACAAAAAATACTAACTTCATTAACGCCTTTTTCATATCTAACCTACCTCCATTACACAATAAAAATAACCAAGACAATTCTGACGATAAACCTCATGGTCATAATAAAGACTTTTTAACCGAGTCTAGCACACCGCTCATCACCATAATGGGGACCTTTTGATCAACTAGCCCCTCATCGTTATTTTCATTACGGTTCATTTGACCTACAACCAACACCACACACACACCTCGACGACGATGAATATCTTCAGCCGAAAAAATACTACTTCACAAAGAATTGGCAACACTGTCTCATAACGCATTTTTGACTTCTGACCTAACTCTAGTACAAACTAACAATACCCTAGACAGCCAAAAAACTACTTCTTCATACAGAGTTGGGAACACTGCCTCACCCCTGTGCATGCGCACATACATTGGAGTGGGTCCAAAATTGGCACAAAAAAAACAGACTATGTTTGGACATAATTTTGATGGATTTAAATTACGCAACGATATTATTAAACCACTTTTAAAAACAATTAGTGCGGCAAAGAATTGTGTATTGTAAAGTTCGAACTCAACTAAATGCATGCTACAGCACTTTTTTTCTTCGTTAATGCACAAAACAAAGAATGTATTTAATTTGACAAAGATTTATATTTTCCTACCCAAATTACTAGAGTTGAGGTACTTTACCACGTGTATTTTTAATATTCGATAATATGGTTTAACTTTCGTAGATAGACATATACTTTCGTAGGTTTTTTTGTAGAACTATCTGAGGAGAACAATATTGCCATACATTGTTTTCACGTATCTCTAACAGTTAACGCAACATACGCGAAGGTAGGTACCTCTCCGTCGATTGATTTTTTTTTCCGACTTCATCGACATTCATCATCATAGATCGGTTACTTTAGACAAACTATCCACAAATTATACACCTAAACCTTCCTCGTGAAATACTCTATCTAGTACTGAAAATCAGAATCCGTTGAGTAATTACTAAGAAAATCGTGCACAGATAGATGAGCGCGGCGGGCGCAATATACATATATATATAATTCTTCCCAAAGCGGTGCATGTTAGAAATACACGTCGCGCTGGTGCTTCACATCCGTATGAGGTACAGCTTGTTACTCCGCGTACAGCGTTTTTCAAGCAGTCTTTTGTATAGAGAACATCATCCCTTTGGAATAATTTGCCCAGCGCTGTGTTTCCCATCGAGTACAATTTACAGCGATTCAAGAACAACGTGGATCGCTTTTTCCGCACACATGTCGCTTCTGGAGCGCTTTAGGGACTTCCCTGCAGCACGTGTGCTAGACCCACAAAATATATATATATATATATATATATATATATATATATATATATATATATATATATATATATATATATATATATATATATAATATATATATATAAATATATATATTGGTAAGTTGTACTTGGGTTTGTAGTCAGTAAATAACATTTTATATCGACACAGTTTATTTACTTTTCGCCAATACGTTGCATTCGTTAGAATAAGGATGTATCTTGAACAAATTTTTAGGGAGACACAATGTAAAACAGAAAGATATATTTGTTTAAACACAATGTGAAGTTATATGTACTAATATTTTACATCTATTAAATGTAGAGAAATTAAATCAAAAGCTAAAATGACCAGATTGCAATTGCATAACAGTATTCTGAACATTTTTCTATATAGAATAGTCCACATATATAGCATTTTCGCTCAATATGTTATTCAAAAATCTCTTGACACAATTTTTATAATAAACCAGTAACTTTAATAATGATTTTGCCTTCCATATTGAATTTTAAGCAAAATTTAATTGTGCTAGTGAAATATTCGTTAGGCGGAAGTATTACAAAAAGTTTTATTCTTAATAGTTAAGTAAATAATAAATAAATAAATAGCATTGAATTATCGAACTCAGTTATACATGACATAAGTTCTTTATATTAGGAATTAGCCTCATTTTTCCCTGTATTTTGATGTAGTAAGAACACCTATATCTAAGAACCATGTATAACCACATCATAGTGTTAATTTTCGTAGACCTGAGAAAATTATAAGAGAAGACATCTGTTTCTTTGAGAGTTTGTGTTATCTGATTTAATTCACAATGTGACTATAATTTAAAATCCCGTGAAGTAAAGAAATCGAGTTCTTTAAAATTTCCAAGTCCTGCTATAAAACTTTCAACATATAACACATATACTCGTAAATGGTTTTATACATTCTTCTAAATTACTTTTAAAAATGATAAGCAAATCTCTTTTTGTAACAATTCCCATGTTAAATACGAATTGTTGACATTCAACAAACAACTATTTGTTTAATTCCTTTGCTAAAGAGACGTATTTTGTTTGTAAAAAAATACCCTTCGAGGCTTTTGCAGTTCTTCAAGCTTCAGGGTTCTAGGATTATCAAAAACACAGTCCTTCATTTCGGTCGGTCTAACTATTTGCTAGTCTATTGTCACGGTTATTCTTAAACAAAATGAAGTATCAAATTGATATATATACCTAACCTTGACGAAGAGAACCTAAAAATCGTCTTTTTTTTCAATATTTTCAATTATTTATGGCCAAACATATAAGGAATTAATGAGGTGTGGAAGAGGATTAGAAGGATTACTTAGTATATATAATATAAACTTGTGTTATTTAGTTTTACTAGGAACAGTATCTCGAGGAAAAATCAAGTTTCAGTTGTAAGCATTGATGAAACCCCTCACTATTCAACTTATTTTAGTAATTAATATCTTACGAAGAAGTAATCATATTTAAAATTTCGACATGTATTACTTGGATTAAGTTACCCTTTAGTGTGAAACAATAAATTCAGTATTTATTTTAGAACTACTGGGTTTGTAAGCGAAGTACTTGGTAAATCATTTATACTCATTTATTTTCATTAGTACCATTTTTACACAAATGAATAAAAGAAATAGATGAAAACAAAGTTGTCTGAACGCGAGAGCCTCTTTATGCGGCTAAGTATAGCATACAATTTAGGTGCATATGGGCTATGATTGTAAATGAATGTCAAAAACTATAATTTATATTATTATATATATATATATATATATATATATATATATATATATATATATATATATATATATATATATATATATATATATATATATATATATATATATATATATATATATATATATATATATATTCATAAATATAGATGAATCCGGTCATTCGATCGGTTTTTATCAATTAAAAATAGATAGAAAAAACCGCTCAAGTGCAAGTTGAACTTGCACAATTAGTGTTCCGTACGTTGGTTGTTTTTTTAAAATAAAATTTTTATTAGGGTGGTATAAAATGATCAGTGACTTCACAAAACACACCTCAAAAGAGTTTTCAACAAAGTTTGTTTCCAATCTTTACTGAAAACTGGTGACCTCGAAATTTGGTTTTTTTTATATATACCAAATAAATTATTAAAGGTAATGCACTCGTGATAATTTTCCTTCAATCTACACCCCGTGGAGAATATTCCAGAATTTTTTCGAAATTTTTTGATAAGTACTTTTCGAGATAAGGCCCGGGACAGCGATTTTTCGCGAATTTTTAAAAATAATACAAAGAAAAGTGCGCGCAAGTATAATATTATACATATATTTTTTACTCATGTTTTCACAAGCTTTCATTTGACACCACACTCGATGACCTAGTAAAAAAAATTTTTTTTCACTTCCGACTTCACCCCCCAAAACTAACCCCTTAAGTCAAAATTTAATTCTCAAAACTACATGGCTCTGATGAGGCCATCAATTCCTATATTATTACCAAATTTCATCTTTCTATGTCAAATAGTTTCGGAGAAAATCGGGTGTGACAGACAGACAGACAGACACCGAAGTGATCTTATAAGTGTTCCGTACGGAACACTAAAAATGACACACTGAATTTTTGTTATAAAGAACCTAGTTCATGGCTATGGTATTAAAGAAATAATTTTCTTTTAGCAAACGAAATAACATGTGATGAACAAGATGGTCACATCAGCTATCACGCAGATAAGGCTGACTGCAAAATGTACTACATGTGTGAAGGAGAGAGAAAGCATCACATGCCTTGTCCGACAAATCTCGTTTTCAACCCCGACCAAAACGTCTGTGATTGGCCAGAAAACGTTGCAGGATGTCAACAGTTTACTCAAGCTCCTCCTCCAAGTAGATAAGTTTAAACATTAATGTTTTTTTTGATTTTTTTCCAAAGGGTTGTGAAGTTGCAATATTTCTGATGTGGCACTCGATAAAAAGAAAAATGGATTAAAACATAAAATAAGGATAACAGAAAAAGTATAAAATAAATAAACAAATTACCGCTGTTATTATGATTCATCCAAATTTTTTAGAATGGTGACTGTTGGTTACAGGAACATTTTTTAAAATGGCCCTTATTTTATAAGTTATCAAAAACTGTTAGTTCTTTTTGTGAGAATAGAATTTTATTAAAATTTTCTCCAAATCTGCAACAATCTGTATACTACTGTAAACAGGTGATATTATTAGAAATGGAAGTTTATTTATGACTTCTTTTTTAGATGATGAAACGTAAAACTTTTTGGGAGAAAGGACTCATATTTCATAAAAAAAAAAACTAAAATATAGTTTAGAGGTTTTCTGTAGTACAATAGAGTATTCCAATTCGATGTATATTTTTTTTTTTCACATAAATTCCTCAATTTATAGTGAAAGTTATAAAGAAACAAGTTGAAAACTGATAAAATTGGGTAACGGGGAGAAAGCCTGCATCAATTAACTTAGTAAGACTGATATATGTGCAAAAATAACATGTAAGAAAATGTAAACCACCACCAAGTAAAAATGGAAATGTAACTAAGTCAATTAAAAAGCTGATATGTTTGTAGCTGAATTTATGTTTTATTACGTAAAAAAAAACCGAAAACATCCTTAACATTCGATTTTCAGTGAGAACCTATATGTTTTCAGCTCTTTCGATGGCAAATTGGAAACACCATTCTCAGTACAATTACATCTCGCTTGTCGAATTTTGATATTTCATGTATCTTATTTTTTTAATTAACTGTTTCATCTTATATTTAAAATTAAATTTTATTTTTTACTACTAGTTTTCTACAAAATAAAATAACGGATTTAACGAAAACATTGCTAAATGAAAAAATAAAACTAAAACATGAATTATATAAATAAAAATATTCCAAAATACATTAAATACCTCATTTAAAATTTGAAACGTGGATTGATTTTCTACTAAGCTGCAAGTATATTAAATTATTTGGAACTGTCAGTAAATATAGATACACAGATTCCTGAATTTTAGTTTTTATTTCTAGAAACAAAATAGTTATAATATTATAGTCAAAATAATGTAATATTTATGTATCTATTTTTTATTGTATTATATTACGTCCCTATGTAGATAAGATCCTACAAATGTCTCTGAAATAAACTGGTACTAACTGAGTTACAATGGCACGTGTTCCTAATTTTGGTAAGTACTGCACCAGATCAGCGATTTTATTCATACATTATACTGTTTTACATATTTCACTTTTATCGAATTAATTGATGAAGGTATATTTTATTTCCTTGAATTTTTAGTTATTCGTCTTTTTTGTTTTGGTCCTGACTTTTTATCTTATTTATTGTACATAGGAAAAAGGAAATAAGTGCCTTTATTTTTCATACATTGAAAATAAGCGGCATCCGCTGTTATATTTTTTGAAATATTATTTTTTTTAAATAGTTTTTGTATTAAATAGTTAGCACGTTAAGTTAAGAAAAGGAATCTTTACCTAAATGATTATAACTTCTTTGGTTAAGATTTAATTCACGCTTCTAAATTAATTGAAAAAATTTCACTGCCATATTGAAGACAAATCTTCTTTCTTCTTTATATTCTAATATTTCTTTTTCCTTTCTTCTCGTTATTTTGTTTCTTACTTTTTAAACTTATTTATTCTTTACTTACTAACAAATGTACTTTTAATCTTAAACTTGATGTAAATGTGGTAGAACTCGATTTTATACTTATTTATAAAAGTAGTTGTAAGTGTAGGTATCAAAAATCCGTTTTGTATTTACGTACTTATACGTATTGTATATTTACATTTTTAGGATACCGTAGTTTGTAAATATCCTATAAATAATAAAAAAATATAAAACCCTAAATTAAATACATATTTTTATTTAGTATACCGACTAGTTGTCTTCCTATATTATTTTCTCCTATTTCAATTCTATAAACATAGGACTAATAATCTCTATCCCGTTTTTCCTAATTATCTATTTGACGATATAATTTCTGCATATTTCATTACTTTCTCCTCTACATTATTATCATTATAAAATATACCAGTATTTTCTTCTAAATGTTTTTTTTTTTAAATAATTTTGGTTCTTTTAGTACACAAAATTTATCAATACTACACCAAGCATTTCATTTTTGCAGTCGACGTGAACTTCGCCAAATATAATCGCATTATCAGGAGTGTTTATTGAGTCAATAATCGCTCCTAATGATTAGCGAAACGGGCCTCGAATTTAAAAATAAAATTGTTATAGTTGTGATAACTCTTGTAAAGTGTTATTGTGCTCAAGACTCCAAAATTGCAACGTAGTTTGATCATTTGTAAAATTAGCTAAAGATTGTAGGTCGTGAGAATGTAGATTCAGGCGCAGTAGATAAAAAAATTAAAAATTTACTTTAGACACAGTGATACACCAAAACAGTTTTTCTAAAGTACTTT
This sequence comes from Pachyrhynchus sulphureomaculatus, assembly GCA_019049505.1. Taxonomy (NCBI): domain Eukaryota; kingdom Metazoa; phylum Arthropoda; class Insecta; order Coleoptera; family Curculionidae; genus Pachyrhynchus; species Pachyrhynchus sulphureomaculatus. The sequence goes on from CM032455.1 coordinate 78,645,968, forward strand.
AAATGGGTTGGTTCATTTTTTTTTGTATCTCCTATATCATCACAGGGAAAAGCTGAAAATACATAGACATAATTGATGTGTTCATCTATGGCGAATTAACTAAAAGGTCTGCAGCTTCAAGCGAGTTACAGAAAAAAATAATAAAAACAAAGTATCAGAGGTATGTATTAACAAAAATGTAAATAATAAAAATTGGACCAGTATCATACAGGAATAATAAACGGTGAGTTCATAGACAAACAGACAAATCCATACCCAAACCAAGACCGGAAGCCAAGTGCAATGACAAATATAAGAGTATTCCGCATAATTAAAAAGTCGTTACATAGAAACCAATCCAAATCTACATCCAATCCAATCTACAGCTTGCAGATGACAGTACCCTAGATGCATATTCGCCACACTTTCACCCAACAATGTTTGTTACAAGTCAAGGCCATAAATATTATTTCTAAGCAAGTGGCTGTCTTAATACGTCTTAGCGTATTCTGTTTTTTTTGTACTGTTATGTTGCATATACACAAATAACACAGCTTGGGAGTTTATAGTGTCAAATAATATGGCTATTAATGACAAATTTGCTAGGTTTGTTGGAATTTTAGAACAAGTCTACCTAAAATCCCACCTTAAAGAAAAACGTATGGTACGCTTTAACACTAGTCCTGGAATACCCTAGAACAACAGTAATACAAAATATAGTTTTTAATTGGTCCTTTTTATAAGATAAGTTCGGTGTCCGTCCATCAGTTCGTCCGCCTGTCTGTCTGTCACGCCCCATTTTCTCCGAAACTATTTGACATAGAAAGTTGAAATTTGGCACTAATATAGGAATTGATGTCCTCATCAGAGCCGTGTAGTTTTGAAAGTTAAATTTAGACTTAAGGGGTTAGTTTTGGAGGGTGAAATCAAAAGTGAAAATTTCTTTTTTAACAGGTCATTGAGTGGGGTATCAAATGAAAGCGTTTAAAAACACTAGTTCAAAAATATATATAATGTAATACTTGCGCACACTTTTCTTTGTAATATTTTTAAAAAATCGCGAAAAATCGCTGTCCCCCCCTTATCTCGAAAAGTCAGAGACAAAAAATTTTGAAAAAATTCTGGAATATTCTCCACAGGGTATAGATTGAACAAAAATTATAACGAGTGCATTACCTTTAATATCTTACGTGTATATAAAAAACAAGAATTTCAAGGTCATCAGTTTTAAGTAAAAATCGAAAATTCTGTTGAAAACTCATTTGAGGGATGTTTTATAAAGTCACTGATCGTTTCATACCTCTGTAATAAAAATTTTTATTTTAAAAGCCATCAACGTACGGAACACTAATTGCGCAAGTGCAACTTGCACGTGACCGGTTATTTAGCTATGTAGACGAATGCATGACAGCAGTACCAAAAGCCAAATGTGCCTTCATCTAAAACAAATTCCGTTAGTTATAATCCATAATTACAATTAACGATAGAAACAGAAGAACTTAACAAAATAAATTTTCTTAACCCTACACCACATTAACAATATAATCAGAACCGAATGACATGGTATTCTATATATTTACACTTTAATTGCCAACTCCTTTATCCCAAAAAAAAAGCAATAATTATAGGGCTAGCAGATCGCAGCATAAAACTCTTACGTAGAATTTCGAACGAGGAATTGGCAACGCAAAAACAGCTTTAAAAGAAAACAAACATCCAAACAATCTTATAAGTAACCTTTTTAAAAAATCAACTCTAAAATATTATAACAGTAACTAAACATAAAAATAATCAACCAAACCAAACCAAAAATGGAAATTACATGTTCTTGCCTTACATCTTAACCCTCTCCGAAATACAGGGAATATTTTTAAAGAACATAACTGTTAACAATAAAGGTGATAATCTTTCTATGTACAATTTCAGCAAATAAAAGTCAAATATACCCAAAAGCCAAAAACACACGTTATTTATGGGATCCCATATAAATATTGCAATAGTGTATAATCGAAAAGACTAGTCAACATCTAAAAAGTAGAATAAATGGTTAAACATGTGAAAATAAATAAAACTTTCATAGTGAAGAAGAATAACAATGTTATCAGTCAGCATCTTACAAAATATCTGAACGATTCAACATTATTAGCGATCACCAATATGGCTTTCGTAAATATAGATCAACAGGAGATCTTCTGACTTATGTAACACATGTTTGGAACACCGCAATTGAACACTTTGGAGAATCTCGGGCGGTTGCTCTTGACATATCCAAGGCATTCGACCGTGTTTGGCACCATGGGCTGTTAGCTAAGCTACACTCTTATGGTATGTCTGAAAAGTTCTGTTTGTGGCTCTGATGTTTCCTCAGAGAGCGTTCTTTACGAGTGGCAACGCCGGTGTGCCCCCAAGACTCCATACTGTCTCCTACTCTCTTTCTAATTTACATTAACGATCTACTGGAAAAGACCGGGAATCCAATCTACAGCTTTACAGTTGACAGTACGCTTATCTCTTCATTCACTTTGAACGCTCGGACATCGGCTACTCAGGCGAATATCCACAGACAGCAGGAGGTCGTTCAACTTAACAAAGACCTGGAAGAAATTCTATCTTGGAAGGATAGTAACCAAGTGGAATTTATCGCTACAAAAACCCAGGTGGCAGTTTTTTCTAAAAAAGTTAACGTTGCTGAACCTGACATAGTTATGTCGGGGCACTCCATTCCCCTAGCATCGTCACTCAATTTGTTGGGCGTTAATTTGGGAGCAAATATGTCCTGGCATGAACATGTTGCAGGCATAGCAAGGAGAGTTTCTCAAAAGTTGGGGATATTATTTCGAACCAGAAAGCTTTACACTCCACAACAACTGTTAATTCTTTACAAAGCTCAAATTCGACCAACTATAGAATACTGCTCCCATGTTTGGGGCTCCGCTCCCAAATATACACTGCATTTGTTGGATTCTGTTCAGAGAAGAGCTGTTCGTCTGATTGGAGACCCGGAACTGACCGGCGGCCTTGATTCTCTGGAACATCGAAGAACGGTTAGCGACTTGAGTATGTTCTACAAGTATTTTCATGGAAAGTGTTCGAGGGATATAGCCTGCTTAATTCCTCCCAGAGCGGTGCATGTTAGAAATACATCGCGCTAATACTTTACATCCGTATGAGGTTCAGCTTGTTACTCCGCGTACAACGCTTTTCAAGCAGTCTTTTATATGGGGAACATCATCCTTTTGGAATAATTTGCCCAGGGCTGTGTTTCCCACCGAGTATAATTTACAGCGATTCAAAAACAACGTGAATCGCTTTTTTTCCGCACTTCTCTGTAGCACGTGTGCTAGAGCCATAAAAAAACACTCGTTTGATTTTGAAGACGTCAAAATTCAAGAAATGGAATACAATACAACAAAAAAAAAATCGAAATTGAAAAAACAAAAATGCGATTAATGTAAAAGCAGATATTAAGCAACTCAGTAAAATATCCTACAATAGAAAACTACATTTTTGATTCGGAACAAAAAAAAAAAACAACACTTTGTATATTTCAAATTCCGAGTCTTCAAAACTTTAAGAACAAACCTCTCAA
>CM032455.1:78649635-78837135 GCA_019049505.1 Pachyrhynchus sulphureomaculatus
ACTGTTATGTTGCATATACACAAATAACACAGCTTGGGAGTTTATAGTGTCAAATAATATGGCTATTAATGGCAAATTTGCTAGGTTTGTTGGAATTTTAGAACAAGTCTACCTAAAATCCCACCTTAAAGAAAAACGTATGGTACGCTTTAACACTAGTCCTGGAATACCCTAGAACAACAGTAATACAAAATATAGTTTTTAATTGGTCCTTTTTATAAGATAAGTTCAGTGTCCGTCCATCCGTTCGTCCGCCTGTCTGTCTGTCACGCCCCATTTTCTCCGAAACTATTTGACATAGAAAGTTGAAATTTGGCACTAATATAGGAATTGATGTCCTCATCAGAGCCGTGTAGTTTTGAAAGTTAAATTTTAGACTTAAGGGGTTAGTTTTGGAGGTTGAAATCAAAAGTGAAAATTTCTTTTTTAACATGTCATTGAGTGGGGTATCAAATGAAAGCGTGTAAAAACACTAGTTCAAAAATATATATAATGTAATACTTACGCACACTTTTCTTTGTAATATTTTTAAAAAATCGCGAAAAATCGCTGTCCCCCCCTTATCTCGAAAAGTCAAAATGAAAAAATTTTGAAAAAATTCTGGAATATTCTCCACAGGGTACAGATTGAACAAAAATTATAACGAGTGCATTACCTTTAATATCTTACGTGTATATAAAAAACAAGAATTTCAAGGTCATCAGTTTTAAGTAAAAATCGAAAATTCTGTTGAAAACTTATTTGGGGGATGTTTTATAAAATCACTGATCGTTTCATACCTCTGTAATAAATTTTTTTATTTTAAAAGCCATCAACGTACGGAACACTAATTGCGCAAGTGCAACTTGCACGTGACCGGTTATTTAGCTATGTAGACGAATGCATGACAGCAGTACCAAAAGCTAAATATGCCTTCATCTAAAACAAATTCCGTTAGTTATAATCCATAATTACAATTAACAATAGAAACAGAAGAACTTAACAAAATAAATTTTCTTAACCCTACACCACATTAACAATATAATCAGAACCGAATGACATGGTATTCTATATATTTACACTTTAATTGCCAACTCCTTTATCCCAAAAAAAAAGCAATAATTATAGGGCTAGCAGATCGCAGCATAAAACTCTTACGTAGAATTTCGAACGAGGAATTGGCAACGCAAAAACAGCTTTAAAAGAAAACAAACATCCAAACAATCTTATAAGTAACCTTTTTAAAAAATCAACTCTAAAATATTATAGCAGTAACTAAACATAAAAATAATCAACCAAACCAAACCAAAAATAGAAATTACATGTCCTTGCCTTACATCTTAACCCTCTCCGAAACACTGGAAATATTTTTAAAGAACATAACGTAACTGATAACAATAAAGGTGATAATCTTTCTATGTACAATTTCAGCAAATAAAAGTCAAATATACCCAAAAGCCAAAAACACACGTTATTTATGGGATCCCATATAAATATTGCAATAGTGTATAATCGAAAAGACTAGTCAATATCTAAAAAGTAGAATAAATGGTTAAAAATGTGAAAATAAATAAAACTTTCATAGTGAAGAAGAATAACAATGTTATCAATCAGCATCTTGAACGATTCAACATTATTAGCGATCACCAATATGGCTTTCGTAAATATAGATCAACAGGAGATCTTCTGACTTATCTAACACATGTTTGGAACACCGCAATTGAACACTTTGGAGAATCTCGGGCGGTTGCTCTTGACATATCCAAGGCATTCGACCGTGTTTGGCACGATGGGCTGTTGGCTAAGCTACACTCTTATGGTATGTCTGAAAAGTTCTGCTTGTAGCTCTGATGTTTCCTCAGAGAGCGTTCTTTACGAGTGGCAACGCCGGTGTGCCCCCAAGACTCCATACTGTCTCCTACTCTCTTTCTAATTTACATTAACGATCTACTGGAAAAGACCGGGAATCCAATCTACAGCTTTACAGTTGACAGTACGCTTATCTCTTCATTCACTTTGAACGCTCGGACATCGGCTACTCAGGCGAATATCCACAGACAGCAGGAGGTCGTTCAACTTAACAAAGACCTGGACGAAATTCTATCTTGAGAAGGATAGTAACCAAGTGGAATTTATCGCTACAAAAACCCAGGTGGCAGTTTTTTCTAAAAAAGTTAACGTTGCTGAACCTGACATAGTTATGTCGGGGCACTCCATTCCCCTAACATCGTCACTCAATTTGTTGGGCGTTAATTTGGGAGCAAATATGTCCTGGCATGAACATGTTGCAGGCATAGCAAGGAGAGTTTCTCAAAAGTTGGGGATATTATTTCGAACCAGAAAGCTTTACACTCCACAACAACTGTTAATTCTTTACAAAGCTCAAATTCGACCAATTATAGAATACTGCTCCCATGTTTGGGGCTCCCGCTCCCAAATATACACTGCATTTGTTGGATTCTGTTCAGAGAAGAGCTGTTCGTCTGATTGGAGACTTGGAACTGACCGGCGGCCTTGATTCTGTGGAACATCGAAGAACGGTTAGCGACTTGAGTATGTTCTACAAGTATTTTCATGGAAAGTGTTCGAGGGATATAGCCTGCTTAATTCCTCCCAGAGCGGTGCATGTTAGAAATACATCGCGCTAATACTTTACATCCGTATGAGGTTCAGCTTGTTACTCCGCGTACAACGCTTTTCAAGCAGTCCTTTTATATGGAGAACATCATCCTTTTGGAATAATTTGCCCAGAGCTGTGTTTCCCACCGAGTATAATTTACAGCGATTCAAAAACAAAAATGAATCGCTTTTTTCGCACTACTCTGTAGCACGTGTGCTAGAGCCATAAAAAAAACACTCGTTTGATTTTGAAGATGTCAAAATTCAAGAAATGGAATACAATACAACAAAAAAAAAATCGAAATGGAAAAAACAAAAATGCAATTAATGTAAAAGCAGATATTAAGCAACTCAGTAAAATATCCTACAATAGAAAACTACATTTTTGATTCGGAACAAAAAAAAACAACACTTTGTATATTTAAAATTCCGAGTCTTCAAAACTTTAAGAACAAACCTCTCAAATAAATTAAAAAGCCGAAACTAATAAACTTTCGCTTAACCTTTCCCAAAAATCCAAAATGCCAACAGTTGTGTAGTATTCCATCGTTGGTGAAACTTGAGCAAAATTAACAGTTTTTGTAGAGTGTAAAGCGTTCTAGTTCGAAATAAAATTCCCGGCTTTTGAGAAGCTTTCTTTGCTATGCATTCCACACGTTCATACCAAAACATATTTGCTCTCGCCCAAGAAATTGAGGGAAGATGCTGGAGGAATGAGGTGTCCCGACATAACTTCATCGGATTCTGCAACGTTAACATTTCTAAAATGGATTTTTGTTGCGTTAAATTCTACTTAGTTACTGTCATTCCAAGAGAGAATTTGTTTCAGGTCTTTGTTAACTTGAACGATTTTCTGCTGTCTGAGGTTATTTGCATGAGCAGCTGATGTTCGAGCTTTTAAAAGGAATGACGAAACAAGGATACTGTCATCTGTAAATTGGATTCCTGGTCATTTCCAATAGAGCAGAGAGAAAGAGAGTAGGAGACAGTATGGAGCTGTGAAGCATACTGAGATTGATAGTGAAGATATCAAAAAGGGATCCGCCAACTGCCACTCGAACGTTCTTTAAGGAAACACCAGAGCTATAACCAAAACCTTTCAGACATACCATAAGGGCGTATCTTAGCCAATAATCCATCATGCCAAACATGGTCGAATGACTCGGATATATTAAGGGGAACCGATCACTATTCTCCAAAATATGTAATTGCGTTGTTACAAATATGTGTGACATAAATTATAAGTTGTTTATCCTGTTGATCTTTGCTTACAAAAACCACATTGATGGTCGCTATTAATATTGAATTTTTCTTGATATTTTATAATACTATTTAATATATAAGTTGAGAAACTATTTCAGTTAGCACTAGAGGACGAAACTAGGGGCATAAAATCGTGGTTAATAATCTGGAAGATATAACAGGACTGGTATGGAGAACAGTATGGTTTAAAAATAAACATTAGGAAAACCAAAATGATGATAGTCCGCAGATAACAACATGCTAACGACTCACTCACGATAAATAATGATCTAATCGAACGAGTTTCCAAATTTAAATATCTTGGTTCAGTCTTGAACGAGAAATGGGACTGTGACGAAGAGATTAAAACATGAATAGGCATTGCAAGAACAACCTTTCACAAGATCAAAAATGTACTATGCCAACAACGTATGCCACTCGATCTGCGTCTCCGGCTGATTAAGTGCTACGTTTGGCCTGTTTTGTTGTCTAGTGCCGAAATTTGGTCATTGAAGGTAAGGTCACTGTGGGCTCTTTAAAGGTTGCTACGTATACCCTCGATTGATCGCCGCTCTAATGAGCGAGTACTGCAAAGAGCAGGAGCCGAAAAGGAATTACTGAACCTCGTTAAAAGAAGAAAGGTCTCGTATCTGGGTCACATACTCAGAGGGCCCCAATATTACATCCCTAAATAAATTCTTCAGGGAAAAATTGAGGGCAGGCGTGGGCCTGGAAGAAAATAGCACTCTTGGCTCCGGAATATTAGAGACTGGTGTGGAATACCGGCTGTGGCCACAATCGTCCGGCAAGTACAGGAAAATCACCTCTTAATATGATAGAAGAGAAAGGGATATGACACAGAGATGCTGTGTGCATATGGGACTGGAAGGAGATGTTTTAGAAGATGCTAATTTATAGCCTTTTCCATAACTTTCGATATTATTGAAAGCAGTGCGAGTGGTCGGTGAATTATCTTGCCTTTTTTGGGCATCGGCTGAACTATAACGTATTTCTAGCAGGAAATATTCCCTTTCTGTAGGATAGGTTGAAGACTCTACAGAAAACTGGTGTTACTTCATCCACACAACCTGTGCAACTATGAAACATAGATGTATTTTTGTTATCTATGGAACTGCAAATCTCAATATATATATATATATATATATATATATATATATATATATATATATATATATATATATATATATATATATATATATATATATATATATATATATATATATATATATATATATGTATATATATCAGTTACAATCTTACTCTTAAGGACTACATATCGGTCTGTTGTTCAGTAGTGATTGTTTTTACTTCTCTTTTTATATGTACGATAAACTCTAAATCAGTGTGTGTACAAAGGTGAAATTATTTAGGTCACGGTTAAATTTCGATCATGAGTACAAACAGCAGGGGGAAACCCCCGACCTAGGTCCAACAGGTGCAATAACGTATAGGTAACAAGTATGAAAATAATAACGATAAGGAAAATAATTCCATACAAGGTAACACTAAAAATTATTATGGGAAAAATGATATTGGTCCCTTTATAGTCTTCATAGAAAATATCTCAGAGGATTTCAGACGTAAGTTGAGTGATAGAGGAGTAAATGACATTTTATTTACGTCTCATCCGGAGTTAGATAATAAAATTACAGAAATTGAATTAGTAGGAAAGAATAGAATTCGAGTTATACTCAAAGATAGTCTTTCGGTGAATATCTTGGGAAATTCTCGTATCTTAATAACGGATAAATTAGAAGCCTACATTACAAAATATAGAATTTATAGGAGAGGTGTAATTTCTCAAATCGATCGAGATCTCACTGAAGAATATCTAATTAAAAAAATTAAAATGATAGATGCACATTGCAGTTTCTCTGTATAATTGGTAAAACGTATAACCAAAGAAATCATAGACAAGATTGATAAGAAAGAAAAAATTATAAATACGTACTCAATAATTGTTACTTTGAAGTCTCAGGCCTTGCCCAAATATGTAGCTGTAGGTCATGTGAAATACCTGTCTGTACTATGTAAAGAGTTATCATCTGTAAAAACTGCTTTAGATATGGCCACTCTACAAATCAGTGTAAAAGTCATCCTAGATGTTTGAGATGTAAACTTATTGGACATATGTGATAGCGATCTTCCAATAACTTGGTTTTACTCTAACGGTATCCACGCCACAAACAAATTTAAAGTCTGTTCTGAATTTACTCGTCAAAAACAAATAAAAGTCTTTATGGCCGAAAATAACACCAACTATAAAGAGGCTGAAAAAAAAATTCCAAAAACTACATACGCATCAACATTATCGAAAAACCTATCAGAGGTGACATAGAACTTAGTGAAATTTATTTCATATTAAATCTCACATCAAAACAAAAGTCAAGTTCTTCAACTCATTTTACCCATCATAAAGCCCCAGTTAAAAGAGTAGACCCTCTTCTCCAAATCCGACATTAGAACAACATAAAAACATAATTTCTCAGTATCACTTTAAATCCAATAGAAATGGAAATTATAATTGATCCTGAGTACAGATCGGGAATAATTAGAAACAGAGAGGAACTTCAAGTTACTTTGAACCCTAGTCCGACATGGAAGGTAAAATAAAATCCTTAAATTCAAATACTGTGGTAGATTTGGTTATGATTATAATAAGCATTCTTAAAGAAAAAAATACTTTTGACATTAACATAATCAAGCTAACTAAACTTATAAAGACTAAACTTTTCACTAACTGAACTAGTCACTTACATAAACAAATACTAAATTATTCTAAATGGATGCATTAAGAATATGTCACACTGCAGTTGTCAATAAATTAAACTTAGAAAACTTATTAAACTCTAGTAAAGTAGATATTGCTCTCTTATCAGAAACTTGGTACAAACCAGATAAATATGTCTCATTTACTGGTTACAACGTTAGTAGAAAAATAGGCCTGACGGTAAAGGAGGAGTAGCAATATTGATAAAAATTAATTTGCCGTTTACTGAGATGAGTTGTCCAGAATTAAGTAATGTTATGCATATAGATATAAAAATTCTCCTTAGCAATGGCACGAAATTATCTCTTATTTCATTGTATATAAAACCTCAGTCTAAGATAGCAATTCAAAATTACACAAATATTTTTTTACTGTAAAACTCCCCTTCCTAATATGAGGCGACTTTAATGCATATCACGTAATGTGGAGATGTAAAGATAGTAATATATACGGCAACACATTATTTGAGGCGATAAATAGGAATAACTTGAAAACTCAATGACGGAAGTTTTACTAGAATAAATTCGTTTAATAATAAAAATTCTGCAATTGATTTGTCTTTAACATCCCCACTTTACACTCACAACTTAAAATGGTCAACTTAGGACGATCCATATGGATCTGACCACTTACTCATAATTAAATCACGTAACATTCTCAAAGTTTACGGCGAAAGAACTTTGGGACCCATTCTTAGTGGAATCTTTTGAATTCCTCAGAATTTCAAGGTTTCAGTTACGAAGACTTTATAAAAACACTGAACAGAGATTCAGAACAAACTATACCTTCTATAAACTTAAACTAAAACAGAAAAAATAAGAGCAAGCCTTGGTGGAATGAAAATTGTTCAAAAATTGTTGAAGTAAGAAAAGATAAATTTCTAATGTATCAATCTAACCCAAATATGATAAATCGTATCACTTTCAAAAAATTAATGCCCTGGCAAAAAAAAACTCAAGGAGGTAAAAAGAGTGGCGTAATTTCTGTTCATCACTAAATAAAAATACTACAATAAAAGATATCTGGAAAAAAGTAAATTGTTTCAAAAATAGAAAACAACAAAACTCACCAATTATATCAAAGGACGATCCATGGCTTGACGAATTCCAAAATAACATATCATACCCATATGTAGCTCCCAGGATATATGAATCTGCGGAAACCTTTCCCATCTTCAACCACTTCTTAAGAAACTTCAAAAAGTATTAAAGCACAACAATTATGCTTCTCCAGGAGTAGACGATATCCACTATACGATGTTACATCACCTTCCCAGGTAAGATTAAAAAGTTTTTATTAAGTATTTTTAACAAATATTCAATGTAGAAATCCCTGTTCCAAATGAATGACTAAAGTATATTGTCATACCAATTCTAAAACCTGGAAAAACTCCAAAGATAGCAGCCTCTTATATACTGATAGCTTTGGCATCCTGTTTACTAAAAACTTATAAAAGGCTAATCAAGAATAAAATAGAGTTTTGGATGGAAAAATATAATAAATTCCCCAAAACCCAATTAGCATTTCGAAAAGGAACATCAACGCAAGAAGCAATATCTCACCTAGTCACATCCATTCAATTAGGCTTAACTAAAACGATGCAACTTCTGCTCTCTTCTTGGACATATAAGGAGCATATGATAACGTGAAGTTCGACATCCTAGTCCAAAAAATGCAATAAACAGGATTCCTAGAACAACTCATCTAAAATTTATCTTTGCTCTACAGTTCTCGGAAGCATTTATTCGAGCAGACGAAGGCTTCACCTCCCCTGCTTTAGCTCAAGTTGGCTTATTTCAAGGAAGCATTCTCAGCCCAATTTGGTACATTATATACACGCACGACTTGAAAAACATTTTCAAACATAACACAAAAATTATCCAATTTGCCGACGATGTTTGTATTTATAATTCAAATAAAGCGATTGCCAATGCAAGTCGGAACATAGAAGAAAAATTTCCAGTTTTGGAAGATTGGATGAATAAAAACGGTTTAACAATGCGAGCGAAAAATACTACTTTCTTGACTTTTACGGGAAGAAGAGGTTGACGTCCAAAACACGATAAAATTGGGAGCCATATCTACTTTATATAAAAACACTACTATATATTTGGGCATGTACGTAGACCGGAAATTAATGTGGATTGACTACATTCAACATATCATCAAAAGGACTTAGCAGGGACTGAATTCTATGAAAGTTTTAGAAAACCATCATTGGGGGGCACATCCCAACATATGTATTCTGTTCTATAGTACACTATATGGATCAGCCGCAAAGACTCACTTAATTAAATTTGATAGAACTAAAAATAAGTGTTTAAAACAGAGCATTACAACAAAGTACTCCAATTGATATCCTAGAAGCGGAAGCAGCAGAACCACCATTAGACATTAGAAGAAAATTCTTATCAGGCAAATTCTTATTATAAGTAATATCCAAGGAAAGTGACCTTATATATCAGATCAATAAATTAGCTATCTTAGCATACACTCATCCTTACTGGCGAACCAAAATACTTCCACCTCTTGTAGAAAGCTACTCATGGGTAACACAAATAAAAGAAAAGATATACTCTTCCAAAATAATCCCCTATTTCCAGTTAGACTGCAAGAGGCTGCATATAAGCCCTCAAGTAATCATAACTAATGCCACGGGTAGAGACCCCCATGAGATTAAATGCAATTTTTTTTTTTGAAAGATCTTAATATAAAGTGGGCCAATTTCGAACAAATATTTGCCGATGGTTCAGTTATGAATGGCAAAACGGCCTGTGCCTTTTATCATAACAACAATCAAGTATCAAGAACAATTAGATTACCAGATGGGACATCTATTTTTTCAGCAGAATTGTGGTCGAGTCTCCCAAATATTGTTTCGAATTTGTAGAAAACTCACATTTTGTAATATTCTTTGACAGCAAAAGTTCTCTAGAAAAAATATCGAACTTTACGATAAATTCCCCATCAAATAACATTATCAAAACGACAATTCAACTAGTTCAGCTACTAGAACACATAAACAAAACTATTAAATTCGTTTGGATAAAAGCTCATATAGCCATCACCTACAACCACACCGAAAAAGTAGACAAATTAGCCAACGAAGCAACAATGTTTGTCAAACCAATAAAACACTTTAAAATTCCGTACAATGATGTAATTAATAAATCAAAATTAAGAGAAAAAGAGAAATGGCAAACAACGTATAGAAGTTCTCGAACGGGCCTTAACTTCAAGCTTAATTTTCCAAAAATACAACAGAAATCATGGTTCTCCAGTGAAACAAATAGACTCTTCATAAGTACAATAACGCGGTTAAGCACTAACAATGCTTTATTCCCTAAATATAAAAAAAATAGGTTCAACAGAAAATCAAAATTGTGAATGCGGTGAAACAGGAGATTTGGAACATATAATTTTAAATTGCCAAAGAAATCTAAATAAATAAATCTTTAACTTTGTTTCCAAAATCCCAAATCTGGAAGACGTTTTTAATCTAAATGGTCTCATATCATTAAATATTAGAAAATATATATAAAATATTATATCAGGCACTCTCTGAAATGAACGTAAGACTATAAAGACAAACATTGCTAAGTGAATCAGAAATACAGTATAGGAAAAAACCTAAGAAATAAAATAATCATAAAAGTAGAAACACAGTTGTTAAGGTAATTTAAGTCAAATAGGATTTTAGAAATAGGTCATCTCAGTAAGACGGCAAATCCAAAAAAAAAAAACCAGTCAAGTGCAAGTTGAAATTGCGCAATTAGTGTTCCTTACGTTGATTGCTTCTGAAATAAAAAAAAAATTGTTACGGAGGTATAAAATGATCAGTAACTTCATGAAACACACCCCAAATGAGTTTTCAACAAAGTTTGTTTCCGATTTTTACTGAAAACCGATGACCTCGAAATTTTTTTTTTTTTTATATACCAGATAAATTATTAAAGGTAATGCGCTCGTGATAACTTTCATTCAATCTACACCCGTGGAGAATAATCCTAGAATTTTTTCAAAATTTTTGGATCAGTACATTTCGAGATAGAGAAGGGACAGCGATTTTTTGCGATTTTTTCAAAATAAGGCAAAGAAAAGTTTGCGCATATAAGACATCTATATCTATAATATATAAAATGCAACGTTTGTCTGTCTGTCCGTTAATGCGCTTATCCCTCGAGAACCACTTATCCGATTTACGTGATTTTTTAAATTCATACATATGTTCTCTGACCAGGTTAAAGGTATATATTTTATTACATCTATAATATATATAAAATGCAACATATCTCTATCTGTCTGTCTGTCCGTTAGTGCGCTTATCACTGGAGAACCACTTATCCGATTTTCGTAATTTTTTTTTTAAAACATACATATGTTCTCCTGCCAGGTTATAGGCTATATTTTATTACGATAGGTAGCATAAGGAATGAGCAGTGACAATAATAGTAAATGAAGTCGGACAAAGTTTGCCGCTAGCGCGTTCTCTTGCAATACACAGTCCAAACCATTAAATATGGAACAATATTATGTAGCAGAGAATATTTATAATATATATAAAATGCAATGTCTCTCTGCCCGTCTGTCTGTCTGTCTGTCGGTCCGTTAGTGCGCTTCTCATTGGAGAACCACTTATCCGATTTACGTGCTTTTTTTTAAACATACGTATGTTCTCTGGTCAGGTTATAGGATATATTTTATTACGTTAGGTGACATAAGGAATAAGCAGTGACGATAATAGTGAATCAAGTCGGAGAAATGTTTGCCGTTAGCGCGTTCTCTTGTAATACACTCCCTAAAGCATTAAATATGGAACAATATCATGTAGCAAAGAATACAATATATATAAAATGCAACGTCTCTCGGTCTATCTGTCTGTCCGTTAGTGCGCTTATCACTCGAGGGCCACTTATCCGATTTACGTGTTTTTTATAAATTTATACATATGTTCTATATAATTCGATATAAGCCTAGATAATGGGAGATAAGGTGAGATAATGGGAGATAAGGAGAAATAATGGGAGATAAGTCGAGATAAGCCTCGATAATGGGAGATAAGGTGAGATAATGGGAGATAAGGTGAGATAATGGGAGATAAGGAGAAATAATGAGAGATAAGCAGAGATAAGTCTAGATAATGGGAGTTATGGTGAGATAATGGGAGATAAGGAGAAATAATGGGAGATAAGTCGAGATAAGCCTAGATAATGGGAAATAAGGTGAGGATAAGAAGAAATAATGGGAGATAAGGATAAATAATGGGAGATGAGCAGAGATAAGCCTAGATAATGGAAATTATGTAGAGATAATGGGAGATAAAGAAAAATATTGGGAGAAAAGGGGAAATAATGGGAGATATTTTATTACGTTGGGTAACATAAGGAATAAGCAGTGACGATAGTAGTAGTGAATCAAGTCCACGCGAGCGGAGCCGCGGGCCCGGCTAGTTACATATATTTTTGAACTCATGTTTTTACAAGCTTTCATTTGTCACCCCACTCGATGACCTAGTAAAAAATTTCTTTTCACTTCAGGTTTTACCTCCCAAAACTAACCCCTTAAGTCAAAATTTAACTTTCAAAACTACACAACTCTGATGAGGCCATCAATTTCTATTTTAGTAGCAAATTTCAACTTTCTACGTCAAAAAGTTTCGGAGAAAATCGGGTGTGATAGACGAACAGACAGACCGACACCGAAGTGATCTTATAAGTGCTCTGCACGGAACACTAAAAAAAAACAGCTGGCCATTTGGTTTTTAACCAGAGCCATAAAACCCATATGTATATATATATATATATATATATATATATATATATATATATATATATATATATATATATATATATATATATATATATATATGTATATATATATATATATATATATATATATATATATATATATATATATGATATATATATATATATATATATATATATATATATATATATATATATATATATAAATATTATATATATATAAATAGGTATACGATTAAAATTTAGTCACAAAGATTAAAAGAAATTAGTAGTTAAACCTTATTTGGTAGTAAGATAATGACAATGCGTTATACTATTAAGTGAAAATTATTAAGTTTACTTTTAGCATAGGATTTATAAAAACTGCAGTAGAAAAATTAAGGAATCAAAAATTATATATTTTAATTAAGAATGATATTTATATCAGCACTTTGTACCTGGATATAATTTATACATTATTTTTCATACCATGCTTTACAACAAAATCTATTTGTTTTGTCTACATATGTAAAACTTTTTTACATTGTATTTTTTTATTTTATTATATATTTTTGCTTCTATATGCTTTAAAAATAAATTATTTTTGTGATCTATTTTAATGATATAAAATGAAACCAATCAATTTGAGTTTTGTATCATTTATACTTTTGTATTATTTAAAAAATTAAAATTTACATAATACGAATACAGATTATTAAATTTTTGCTTATATTAAAAAATTTAATGCATATTTTAGTATTTTCTCCTGTTTACTAAATGCAAAATTTTTAAAAAGGCATATTATGTCGAATAACAATTCTTTGGTGATTTTAAATTATTTTACTCCTCTCAACAAAAAAGTGATTTTTTATGAAATTCAAAAATTTGGCGCACTTATACCTAAACTTGGCAACACTCTTGTTTAAACGCATTCTGTTTATAACCAGGCATTTTCTCAAAGCAACCCTGTTTGAATTGTTCTTTTGTTAATTTTATTTTTTCAGTTGCAAATAAATAAAACAATTATGTCAACAAGCTCAAGGAAACGGTATTTAAATCCATTTATCCGAGATACACCTTGTAATAATAATAGTTTAAGAAAAGCATCGCGAAACATAAAAAACTGTTTGTGTATTAAAGAAGGAACTTGGTTATGTACAAGTTGCAGGAAACTAGCAGAAAAAAGTGTTAAGTAACACAACTTACAAATGATAAAATGTAAGTACTTATTAGTTATTAGTATTTTTCATTATATCTTTTGTACACTATTTGATAAATTTTTTATAAATTTTAATGTTACTCTTGTGTGAATATTAAATATGTTTCTGTTTCGTATAAAATTATTTATGTTTAATTTTTTAATAAAGTTCTACTGAGTTTAAAAACTTTTCCATATTAACAGTAATAAAAATTACTTGGTGTGTGACCATAGGTATTTACTGTTTATTTTAGTCTTGATAAATATTATTATGACTAATTTTTATATTAAAAGAATCAGTAAAAAGACTGATATTTCTATTTATTAATATTTTAAAATCATACTCAAATGACATTCTCGGGGACTGATTTTTTTCATCATTTTCTTTGCTTTTTAGCATGAATGCAATAAATGTAAAAAATAATATAGATAAATTTTTCCTTAAGTTGAGAGGTTTTGTAATTGAGAGAATTTATTGAATAATCACATAATTTATCGATAAATTTATTAGCTATAAATCTTTGCTTAGTGTTTTTTATGATAATTTAATTATTACTTTCAATTTTTCAACTTTTAATTGTTATAGTAGATTAATAATTTATTTGTTTCACTATTATTTTTTTAACAATTTAAGCGATTTTAGTGTATAAATCGTAAAAATTATAAAAATATATATAAATAAGTTGGTAATTTCTGAAAAGAAAAGAAGAAAAGTCACTAATTGAAATTTCTTGCAAAAATTCAGTAAAATTTAAAACAATGACATTAAAATCAAGCATTTCACAAATATGCTCTCAAGGTTCAGATGCCACTTTTTCAGAAACATATAGCTCAGCTAGTAAAGTATTGACACCTAGTAAAAGGGATTCTGATTTAAGCTCAGTCAAAAATACGACTACATTACAGTCATCTGTTTTCAATCACTTAAAAGAACAATTAGCACGTGACAATCTAACAATAAAACAGAAAATCCAAATGCTGACATTATTGCCACCAAAGTGGAGTTACCAAACAATTCAGGAAAATTTTGCAAATATAACTCAGCGAATGATAAAAACATCTAAATTTTTATATAAAAAGAAAAGGGTTTTAAGTACACTAGATCTTAGGCAAGGTATGTTAAATATTGCATAATTCTATGTAAAAATAAATAAATAATACAAAATATTTTGATATTTTTGTTGTTTAATTTGCTTATTTTGAAGAAATTAAGTAAGTAAATCTATGTGTAGGTATATATATTATATTTTTTATAACTTAATAAAGTAATAAATGAAATAGATTTTTTTAAAACATTTCAGTTTAAAAATGATTTTTTTTTTGCATTTAATTAAAAAAAGAAAAATGGGAGTGTTTTAGTAAAATAGCTATAATTTTAAGAGTTCTTATGATCCAATTCTAAAGATTTAGAAACTTATAGATTTTTAAACAAGAAATCCATTTTTCGTAGTCAAAAAAAATGGCGGCACCCAATTTTGGCACTTAAAATGACCGAAAAAGTATCTGAAAGGTCATGAAAGGTCAAAATGATTTTTTTTTTAAGTATGGGAAATTTGCTAAACAAAATGGTTATTTATTTATTTTTTTTTTTTTTTTGCTTCGCTTTACGTTTTTTAGGCCATATTTGAACTGCTGTACATCGGAACTATTAATATCTAAAAATCTAAAATTGTACACAAGTGCTCAGAGGTACTAGGGGAACATTCTCACAATGTTCGGAGAAAAAAAATTTTCATGTACATTTGGAATGAACGAACACATATATATATATATATATATATATATATATATATATATATATATATATATAGATATGGAAATAGATTAGAAATTATTACAAGCAAAAACATTTAATGTCGCGTTTATTAATCAGAAAATAAAACAGTGAAAATTATTAGTCAATTAATTAAAATTTCTCATGTGCAATCTGCAATCATAAACGACTTAGGATCCTTTACGTTTAAATCATCAGAATTGCATTATAAAGTGTAGTAATCTAATATGGAAAGGACATTTTAAACTATCCAGTTCAGATTGAGGTCACCCCTAAGTCGGGCATTTCACTTATGAATATGGGATATAAATATAAGAGTATGTATCCTGTGTAAGTAAGAAATATAGAATATTTAATATTTTCTGAAATAAAAAAACACGTAATAAAGAATCTTTCACTTCACATTTAATCAGCTTAAATCAATCAATTTTTAAGAAATTTGATTTGTGTTTTTCTAATTTGGGAATGTTGTGTGTTTTCTGCCCTTTCAGAGGTTGGTGGAATGGATTATTTTTTATGATTCACCTCCCCGCCCGAAAAGGCATTTACTCTTTTTCATATCCTAAATATGTTGTAATATACGTCAACATTTCCCAAGGGTTGAAATATACATTTGTTTTTCATGGCATCTTTTAGGCAACGAGGTAGTGCTGCCACTGGCATAAATATATTTCTGCTACAACTACTGCCTACGTTAGTGGTCAAGCTGTATATATTTGCACAAATTAATAAATAATACACTGACCTATCGGGATTTAAACGCAATATCTTCTACATTGTTAACAGTTATTATACCAAGGAGCTACAACCGCCAGACCGGGGCATAACTGTGAGGTGACTCTATTGGGAGTAATTGACAACAAACTGAGGGTTTTTAATGGAGGTGCGTTTGACCTTGAGTAACTTCTCCAAGATGTTTGATACTATGAGTTATACTTTATTGTATTTGTGTGTAAATAATACTAATCTAAAATGACTGCAGAGTTTCCCGAACTTAAGGAGTCAATCGGACGACGGGCAGTTTTATGATATATGGCCATGACAATAGGTTCACAGGTGATTGATTTCAGATGTCTATTAGTTAGAAGAACTGCTATTATATATATATATATATATATATATATATATATATATATATATATATATATATATATATATATATGTATATATATATATATGTATATATATATATATATATATATATATATATATATATATATATATATATATATATATAGATATATATATATATATATATATATATATATATATATATATATATATATATATATATATATTGTAACATGCAAAACTGTCCTCAGTTTGAGGCATCTTTTTTTTGTACCCTGTGAGAAGTTGTTTGTCCCACGCTTGAGCGCAATTTTGTACCGTTTGAAATCTGGATGCCCCAAGCTTGAGCACAATTTTCTTGCAGCCCCGCTTTAATTTCTGATAATGAATTGAGTGAATCCTGATTTTAAAAGAACTAAAGAAATTAAACACACACTAGCTCAGTTTTCTTTGGTAGAGAGATATGGGTAAGAGATAATTTTTGTACGTCTTTTTGGAATTATTTTCTATTTTTAAAGAAACCTCAGCTGTACGACTTTTTGGGCACCATTCATTTTAAAATAGAAAGGATCTAACTTCAGCTAAAAAAATGAAAAAATACTGAAAGGGTGTACTGTTGGTAAATAAAAAAATCAGTTTGGTACAGCCGTTCTTATCCTGAAAAGTAAGATAGGTATTCAGTGAGACACTAGCTTTAATCAACAAAAAGAAAATTTATTCAGGTTTTTAAAAATAAAAAGTTCTAACCTTTGCAGTTTTACAGGATTACAGAAAATTTTAGCCTAACAGGTAGTTATGACATTTAAATTCTAAACTCTGACTACTCCCGAAGACGAAAAATAGTGCTTTTCACTTCACTTTTTAGTCAGTTCATATTGCTGTTAAGGCACTACTCAGGGATAAGTCTATGGAAGGATGTTTTGGTAACTTACTGTTTTTATTTCGGCTTCGATGGAACACGACCGATTTCACACTTTTCTAGTAAACACTTAGAGAGCCCACTACGGCTTTTCGTTAAAAAAAACTTGTGCTTTATTTAGCTCTCATGATTGTTGTTATGAGCCTTTACTGCAGCTCAGTCGAAGGAAGCTTCTTGGCGGCTCCGATGAAAATTAGCCTGGCTGCGGCTTGATAGTACTCCGCCTCGATTCCTGTCCTACCGGACCCCTCAAATAAGCCGTGGGCCTTCCCTCCTGGTAATATCGCGACGCCGGAACCAAAAATCCGATACACATTTCAACCAATCCCGGCGTGCCGATAGATTCGGTCAGAAACCCGCACAGCACACTAATATACCGAACGGCTTGGAATCTCTTATTAATATACCGTTCGATACAAAAATGAAAATAAGTACAATTTGAAGTGAAAAATCAGTAACATTACATGGTCTTAAAATCTAGGAAAAAATGAATGTTACAATATATATATATATATATATATATATATATATATATATATATATATATATATATATATATATATATATATATATATATATATATATATACATATATATATATATATATATATATATATATATATATGTATATATATATATATATATATATATATATATATATATATATATATATATATATATACATATATTTATATATATATATATATATATATATATATATATATGTATATATATATATATATGTATGTATATATATATATATATATATATATATATATATATATATATATATATATATATATATATATATATGTATATATATATATATATATAATATATATATATATATATATATATATATATATATATATATAAAGAGTGTCCCAACATTCACGCAAGAAGTAATTTTGATAGAAAACACAGGTTTTTGATTAAAAATTATAATTTTTTTTATTGATTCATAAAGTATACAGTATAGGGTTATGTATGGAAATAATATATCGGGTAGATGGCCTCCACGGCTTTGCTGGCACATACGCGCTCTTTTGTCGAAATTTTCCATGACCTTTTTGCATAAATGTGGCTGAATTTCGTTGATACAGGGCTTAATTTCCTCCTTTAAGTCGTGGGTGTTCGTGTGCTTGTTGGCATAAACTTTAAAAAACCTGAAAGACAAAGACGGCGTTAAATCGCATGATCTGGGTGGCCAATTTGGATCACCAAAACGGGATATTACACGATCAGGAAATGGCTCATGCAGTAATTGAATTGTTTCTCCTGCTGTATGGCATGTGGCACCTCTTGTTGAAACCACATGTCGACCACATCCATATCTTGCAATTTAGACACAAAAAACTGGATTATCATATCGCAATAACTATCACAATTAACCTGTTATTGCCTGGCCAACCGCATTTTCGGAAAAGAATGGTCCGATGATGCCCAATGCCCAAAATCCGCACCAAACAGTGACACGTTGTCGATGCATTTGTTTTGCAACAGGCACGTGTGGATTGTCTGAACCTCAAATGTGACAATTTTGTCGATTAACGAAGCCATCAAGATGGAAATGAACCTCATCGCTTAAGATGATTTTCTTCGAAAAATCCGTATCCACTTGTTGTTGTTCCATAATCCATTCAACGAACTCTCTTTATTGTGCTTAGTCAGTAGGCTTCAGTTGTTGAGTCAATTGAACTTTGTAAGCATACAGATACAAATCTTTCGTGAGAATACGCTGTAGAGAGCTTCTCGAAATGTTCAATTCTTGACCACGGTGCCGAATTGATGTTTCTGGAGTCTCAGCAACACTGTCACGAACTGCTTCAATGTTTTGTGTCGAACGACTTGTTGAAGGACGGCCAGAGCGTTTAAGATCACTTATTGATGCAGTCTCCCTGACTCTTTCAATTAATCTCTTCACAGTTGATAACCATATTTTGTACGAAAATTCCGAACTGTAGCTGCCAAACTTTCATTATTTTTAAAATATTGCTCAACAATGAAAACACGTTGTTCTTTCATGTAACGCTCTATTTTTAATGACCCTGAACTGTCAGCTATCACGCTGTGTTTTTTGTTTTGTTGGCTCACTTTACCATACAAATGGCGCTAAATTCAAATCTCAAGTGAATTTTGGGACACCCTTTATATATATATATATATATATATATATATATATATATATATATATATATATATATAATAATTCTATAATATAATATAATAATAATATCGAATTAATCAAAAATTAAATCCTCAAACTATATCTCCCTTACTATAATGTTTGGCTCATTTGCATATACATCCCCTCGCTTTGTGGTCTCCCAGAAGACTGCTACAGATTATCGGGTATTATCGGTGTCTGTCAGTATTGGAATCAACCCCACACTGCGCTTAGCCTCCTTGTTTAAACTCTTCACGAGGCAAATAACTAGCCAAAACCCGAAATTAGAAAACTACCAATTTAAACTACCAGCACAGTCAACCGCCCTGTCGCCCCGTTAGGTTCTATAGGATATCACGTCTAAATGCCTACACACCTAAATCTGCTACCTCTATTTCCTCTCTTTTAGTTTTCCCAACCCAGCTTCATCTAGACTTAATTACCTAAAATCTGTTTTACATGAAGCTTGCCTTACAGGCTTGTCAAGTGGGCCAGAGATAAAAAACAAATGTGTTTATCCTCATCTAATCTTCTATATAGTCGTTACCTAGCTTACCTAATGAATGAAAGAATACTCCAGACGAACTGTTGAATGGATACTTTATTCTAGAGATCAATAAGAAATTAACTGTCAATAGTAATTACTCTTGAAAAGTTGAAATGGTGTAAAGTTTTGCCTTAAAATTCGTTTACTTTCCACCTGGAAAAAAATTATATTATATCTAAAACAATAAAAAGTATTTACTCGTTACGCGACTAATTCTACTAGAAAATATGACTCGTAATTTAATCATTATCAAAACTAACCTTGTTATTCGGTTACCAGGTAAATTGCAATAAGAAAATTTTCTGGTTATACAAATATTACTATCAATACAAAAACTTATACTCTTAGATCTTGATGTTCTTTGACCAAGAACTAGACTGTGCCCAAATGCGCTACGCAGTGTTTACATACGGTAATGTTCTTAATACTAAATTTATGCGCACAAGAGAAAATAATGCAATATCAAAGTGTTAGATATACAAATGCTCCGAACGACAGGATGTGTCATAATTATGACTTGAGCTAAATATCGGTCTTAAGTTCTCCCTTAGGGTTGGTAGCTTTGGAAATCGAAAATAGTAACTTCTTCAAACTAAAACTTATCTGTTACTTTCCAATCCTACCAAGGTGAATGGGAACTGTAGTCGTACATGTAGTTATACCGAGACGTTGTTTCGGAACTCAAGGGACTGGTGGCCCTAACGCGTGTCCAGCACCAAACTCCCAGTAGTAAACCAGAATTCCATATATACAAAAAAACCCTGGAGTAGAGAATGGGTTCTTCCTAGGCTCTTCTGTACCAATGAGAAGAAAAATAAATAGCTAATATACGGCTGGCTAGGTATCTTATCCAAAACTACAAATTATACCGTAGCCCGAAAATTTAGCTTTCAACAATCGTCACGTTGTCCCTTTAAATACTTTACTGAAACCAAAATACACCTCAAAATTCTAGTGGCAGAAAGCGAATGTTAAAATTCGTCCTTTTCCTTAAATAGCGCTCTTTTGCATACCAACCCAAAGCAATTAAAAAAAAAAAACAACAAAAATTACTAAATTTCAGACACCAGTATGCGTCCCAAACTACAATAAAAGAAAATAATCTTGAGGTTATATCTTATTCATACCGCATCCAAAGGTGAAGTGAGACCAGGCGAATCTACTATGTCGATCGTAAAAATACCAAATAAATTCAACCAAATAGGGCATAAAACATCCTTGTGCAATAGCATGTTCTTGACCATCAGACATTTGACATTTTCGCCTTCAGTTGTCAATAGACAACAATTACCTAAATAGGATTTAATTTATTAATTTTCCCATCCATTCGTCAATTGGGAAACACGAGGGAAACTATAATCTAACTCCCTACATTTTGTCAGGAAGAACTATAAAATACTTGATAAGACCAAGGTTATGTTTATATAAACAAAAGATAATTTAATTTGCATTAATTAAAAATATAATGTTTAAAACAAAACTGGAAAAATAAGGCATTTTTAGTCCGTTTAAGGACTAAAAACAACATAATATTTAGTTATTTAAAGAACAATATATGTATCTATGAGAAAAATACATGCTTTACTTAAAAATTATGGGGAAGGAGACAAAATAAATTCAGATATTGTCATACGAACACATTTTTTTTATAAAATATTTTCACATATTTCAATATCTATAATTAATTATTATTAGAAATGATTACAGGCAAAATTACTTACGTGTTTTAATTTAAAAAGAAAATAGTAAGAAAAATTAGTTGCTTAGCAAAAAATTCTTATATGCACCCTGTTATAAAGTATAAAAATTCAATATGAAAATGGCATTTTAAACTATTAACTTCAGAATAAGATTATATCTATATCCGGCATTTTACTTATCAGTACTGGATCCAAATAAATATCTTCTATGTAAGTATGAAGTAAGTAATAAACGTATTTCATTTATATTTAAGCAGCTTAACACGTAGGTTGACAAGTTTTTGGTCTGGCTACTTAAAATACATTTTTTTCCAAAATTCGAATTTATTCCTCTTCTCTTCTCGTTCAAGAGCGATACAATCAATCCAATGTCTTTCTAACATTTCTATACCTTTCTTGTAGAAGCGTTTGCCTTTGCCTTCAAAATAGGCCTCGGTTTCGGCGATTCTTCATTGGAGCCAAATCTTTTTCCCGCGAATATATAATAGTCGCTGGGGGCCAAATCTGGGGAATACGGTGGATGAGGAAGCAATTCGAACTTCAATTCATGCAATTTTGCCATCGTAATCATTGACTGGTGACACGATGCATTGTCTTGAAAGAGCACTTTTTTTTGTTCATTTGATGCCGTTTCTTTGCAATTTCTGCCTTCAAACGCACCAATAACTTTATATAATATTCGCTATTGGTGGTTTTTTCCCTTCTCAGCATAGTCGATGTAAATTATTCCATGCGCATCCCAAAATACAGAGGCCAAAATCTTCCTAGCCGACTGTCGTGCCTTTGGTCGCTTCGAACGGCTTTCACCGGCTGCTGTCCACTCAGCTGACTGCTGATTTGATTCCGGTGTGTAGTGGTGGAACCATGTTTGATCCATTGTCACATATCGCATAAAAAAATCCTTTTTATTGTACTTAAACAGGTGCAAACAGCGCTCAGAATCAACAACACGTTGTTGTTTTTGGTCCACTGTGAGCACACGCGGTACCCATTTCGAGCAGAGCTTTCCCATGCCAAAATGTTCATGCAAAATATGACCAACACTTTTTTTTGATATATTTAGGGTGTCAGCTATTGCACTCAATTTTACTTTACGGTCATCCAAAACAACTTCGTGGATTGTAACCACCTCATTTGGGCGTCCAGAGCGTTCAGCATCATTTGTGTCTGTTAATGATAAGCGATTTTCCAGGGGAAAAGACCCCGTAATACTTAGCAAGCCATTGCTTTCGCTTGAATGGTATTTTTTTCCCATCAGAATCAGTGTTTAAAACCAACACACGAAATTCGATTTTTTTCCATTGTTTTGAAAATATTTGAAAAAAGAGAGTCACTAAAACCACTGTAACTTGTAAACTAATCTTAGAAATATCATGTAATTTTTACACGTATCGTTTGTGGGTTGGTACTTTCTAAAAATCATATGGATTTTTTAAAAAGTGCGATATCTATGTGTCAGACCAAAAACTTTTCAGCCTATGTGTTAAATCTATTGATATTTAAGAAATATGATTTCTTCTGCAAACACCAAATTGTGAATTTTGTATGACTTTTTGTGGAAAGAGTTTATTGAACCAAAAATCTTACCTGAACTTTTCTTCTAATTAATAGGCAGCTGAAGTCAGTTTTACCAAGTCACCCTTCATTTCCTGAATATACCTGTGAATTTTTGCCATATGTCATTAAGCTGAGTGTTGTTTCAGTACAAGTAAACTTTATAGACTATGGCTTTATTTTTAATTTAACACGTGTAAATTGAAAATATTCCAAGTGAGACAGGAAGAAAGTGCGACTCAGCACCGCCGACCCGTCCAGAATGACTCTGTGCGTTGATATACCCTGCAATAATTTTAAGGTATTGTTATTGACATTCATGAAAGTTAATATAGTACAATAAAGTATAACTCACATGATCAAGGACCATTAACCCCACATGTCGTCTGTTACTCCCAAAACAGTCGCCCTGGTCTAAAGCCCGATTGGAAATCGAGCAGAACAGAATATTTTTAAATGTTTCTGAGTTGATGGCTTTCGATATTCCTTTCCAGAACTTTTTAAAAGGGCGGAAAGAACACGTATAATTCTTAAATATTTATAGTTACTGGGGTTTGTAATTCCAGGCAAGGGCGTAGTAGTGGGATGATTTCACCAATCAGGAAACTCATCCCGCTATAAAAAATAATTTACACTGTGAATAATAGAAGGTATTATGTCTCGAGTAGCAAATAATACAAGTTTAATATTTAACTTGTCTACGCGTGTCGCATGAGTACAATATTTTTTTATTTTCCTCATTGACAATACGAAAATCAAAGCAGGATTCAGATCAGATTTCAATAAATGTAATATAAAATATATATGTATATCTATATATATCCAGATTATATATATATATATATATATATATATATATATATATATATATATATATATATATATTTATATATATATATATATATATATATATATATATATATATATATATATATATATATGTATAGATATATATATATATATATATATATATATATATATATAATATATATATATATATATATATATATATATATATATATATATATATATATATATGTTACAACAGAGGTTTTCGCGAATGGTGGAATGTAATAAATTAAAATTCTGGGTTTCAATCCGTTCGTCTAACAATGGTTTGCACGATGTTTTACCAAAATCTCACTTGGCATTTTCAAGTGCTCTTGCTGCTGCTACTCGATACTGTGATCTGTAACTGAGAACGGACTAGGGCTCATATTTCAGCATTCTACCCACGGATATTAGGTATTAGGTACTTCGATACAATTCGTTGGCCAACAGTGGCGGCATAGGTACTGGAACATTCTGGTCTCTTGTTTATCGATTTTATTCGTTTGGAAAACTATCCCTTATTTTTTAGAAACCACAAATTACGATTTACTTCCGTAGCAGTGTGGAAAATGCTATAATTAATAATAATAAAATATAAATTCTGATAGTAATGCTTACACCGCATTATCAAGGGAACGAAATTACTTAGCTATATAACTTGTTTATCTTGCAAATTCTGAAAATTAATAATTATTTATTATTTTTTATATCAGTTCATATAAAATAACAACATATTAATATTCCATCAAAACAGCAATTATTATAAACTAAGAATAAAAATTATAAACATTATTTTACGACTGCATTAAAAATGATTTAAAAAATAAACCAGTCCTCTTGTAACTTTTCATCTATCAAACGGTTTTAGTTTTTAATGATATTTATTACCTGCTGAGAATAAGCAAGCCAATCAAGAACGCAAAAGTTGCTCCAGGTTAATAATTTACCAGTTACATCTAACCAGTCTGTCATTTAGCACTAACGACTGCTTGAAATTCTTTAAACATATTTTAGTGTTAAGCTAATTTAAAAACCTAATTTTTTATTTTTGTCTTACTTATAGAACTAAAATTTAAAAACGTACATCAATATGTATTGCCGTGGCATCGCCTATGAGGGTGTGTCCGTAATATTTCTTCCACAAACAAAATTTTTTTCATATTATATTAAATATTTCGTTTATGTTTCCTTTTAAAAAAATTCCGTACGTGACTGAAAATGAAAATACTTAGTTATAAATAGTTAGGATAAAATATAGCTCAGTTCTTAATACAGAACCTACTGCTAAAGGTCAGATCATATCAGTGAAGATTGGGCACCAATAATATATGCTCATGGTACATGCTAATACTTAAATAAAAATATGGATAAGTAAATCAATGGATAACATATTAAGTTGGTAGAAAAGAGACAATTTATTTCATTTATGTTTGAATGTCTATAGAGCTACGTGCTTCTGTCTGTGAATTTATGAGTTTGTTCTGCAATCACGACGATTTGACGAATAAAATTTGGCACACAGATGGGCTATGAAACAATACTTATCCCCCGTGGGAGAACGGGATAGAATATCACCCCCAGTACGTTCTGCCTGTCGTAGGAGGCGATTTAAAGGACAACCTAGATGGTAGATGCCCAGATCCCACCAGCATCGTCCGGTGTGATAACATCGCATCGGCTTAGGCTGCGTGAAGTTGCTTAACGTTTGGTGGCTTTGCCGATGTCCCGGACTGTGGGACCAAATAGCATGATGAGGCACCTGGATACAAAAAATTCCGAAGGTAAAATAGCCCCCCGTTCGGATCTCCGAGTGGGGGTTGGTTCAGGTGCGTCGACATGCAGAGATAAGAATTTTAAAGTTCATTTTTGTAACATACGAGGTTTAAACTGGAACATAAATTCAGTCCACCAACATCTGCAATCAAATAAACCTCATGTACTCGCTCTCTGTGAAACCCAGGTCAGTTCATCGACCAGCACAGTCAATTATCTTTATCCTGGGTACGACTTCTATTCCCGATTTAGGCGTAACTTTGGAATCTGTCTTTTTGTCAGAAGCGACCTCTCTTGCCAACGAGAAGAGGCTCTGGAACTACCAAACTTTGATGTTATGTGGTTAAAAGTAACTACTCAACAAACCGTAAGGTTCATTTGTATCCTCTATCGACCACTAAGTGATACTAACTTTAGAACACTTTTCGCTTCTCTTGCAGACACCTTCGACCATTTACAAATTAACTATCCAAATGCCGAAATTGCCATCCTGGGTGACTTTAATGTACACAACATCAACTGGCTTAAATATTCAAATACTACCGACGAGCAAGGTCGTAAAGCCGAATCATTTTCAATCAGTTGTGGCTTAACTCAGCTTATTGACGAACCAACACGGATCCTTGATCGAGACGGGGAGTTCGCCAGTCTTCTTGAACTGTTTTTAACCACCAATCCGGAGATTTACACGGTCAGCGTAAATCCGCCGTTAGGTTCTTCTGACCATAAACTACTTTCGACATAGAGTATCCTACCAATCAGAGACAGAGAGGCGCCTAAACCGCGCAAGATTTGGTACTACAAATCTGCGAAATGGGAAGATCTCATAGAATATTTTCGAACTTTCCCTTGGTTAGACATTTGTTTTCGATCCGACAACCCATCTGACTGCGCCAGGGAGGTTTTCAATGTTATTTTGGCCAGTATGGAGGCTTACATCCCTTTTTCGAAGAAATGCCCTTCCAACGACAAGCCTTGGTTTGACCAAAAATGCAAAGAAGCTGTTGCTTCCAAACATCTTGCCTACCGACAATGGTGTGAAAATCCTAACACCATAAACCGTAACACCTTTGTTCGTGCCGGGAACAGATGCAAAGAAATTATCGACGAAACCAAGGAGGGAAACATTTCTCGTGTCCTAACAATTCCAGGTCCTTTTGGTCAGTCGCTAAGGCAGTCAGTCAAAATGTCACTAGATCCACCATACCACCACTCACACGGTCAGATAATTCTATTGCAACGACACCTGTTGAGAAAGCGAACTTGTTGGCTCAACTCTTCACATTCTACTGCCGATTTCCAAGGAAAAACACCACCTACTATTCCCATATTGCAGTCAAGGATGCCCGATATTGTCTTCAGACAGCGTATCATAAAACGTATTTTAATGAAGCTAGACACCAAAAAAGCTTCTGTCGCTGACGGAATACCTGCCATAGTTCTCAAAAACTATGCGAGGGAACTAACACCAGTTTTCTGTAGACTTTTCAACCTAGCCTACAGAAAAGGAACATTTCCTTCCTGCTGGAAATGTGCCACAGTTCAGCCGATACCTAAAAAAGGCAAGAAGACCTTGCCAAATAACGACCGACCAATCGCACTGCTTTCAATAATATCGAAAGTCATGGAAAAGGCTATCAATCAGCATCTTCTAAAATATCTTGAAGGATTCAACATTATTAGTGATCATCAATATGGATTTCGTAAAAATAGATCAACAGGAGATCTTCTGACTTATATAACACACGTTTAGAACAACGCAATTGAACACTTTGGAGAAACTCGAGCGGTTGCTCTTGATATATCCAAGGCATTCGACTGTGTTTGGAACGATGGGCTGTTGGCTAAGCTACGCTCTTATGGTATGTCTGAAGAGTTCTGTTTGTGGCTCTCATGTTTCCTCAGAGAGCGTTCTTTACGAGTGGCAGTCGACGGATTTCTTTCTAACACCTTCACTATCAACGCCGGTGTACCTTAAGGCTCCATACTGTCTCCTACTTTTTTCTCATTTACATTAACGATCTGCTGGAAAAGACCGAGAATCCAATCTACAGCTTTGCAGATGACAGTACGTTTATCTCTTCATTCACTTTGAACGCTCGAATATCCGCAGACAGCAGGAAGTCATTCAACTTAACAAAGACCTGGAAGAAATTCTATATTGGTGTGACAGTAACCAAGTGGAATTTAGCGCTACAA
Organism: Pachyrhynchus sulphureomaculatus; assembly: GCA_019049505.1. Classification (NCBI taxonomy): domain Eukaryota; kingdom Metazoa; phylum Arthropoda; class Insecta; order Coleoptera; family Curculionidae; genus Pachyrhynchus; species Pachyrhynchus sulphureomaculatus. Next base: position 78,677,744 of record CM032455.1, read on the forward strand.
AAACCCTGGCGGCAGTTTTTTCTAAAAAAGTTAACGGTGCTGAACCCGACATAGTTATGTCGGGGCACTCCATTCCTCTAACATCGTCACTCAATTTGTTGAGCGTTAATTTGGGAGTAAATATGTCCTGGCATAAACATGTTGCAGGCATAGCAAGGAGAGCTTCTCAAAAGCTGGGAATATGATTTTTAAACCAGAAAGCTTTACACTCCACAACTGTTAATTCTTTACAAAGCTCAAATTCAATCAACTATGGAATACTGCTCCCATATTTGGGGCTCCGCTCCCACACATTCACTGCATTTGTTGGATTTTATTCAGAGAAGAGCTGTTCGTCTGATTGGAGACCCGGAACTGACCGGCGGCATTGATTCACTGGATCATCGAAGAATGGTTGGCGACTTGAGCCTATTCTACAAGTATTTTCATGGAAAGTGTTCGAAGGATGTGGCCCGCTTAATTCCTCCCAGAGCGGTGCATGTTAGAAGTACACGTCGCGCTAATACTTCACATCCGTATGAGGTTCAGCTTGTTACTCCTCGTACAACGCTTTTCAAGCAGTCTTTTATATGGAGAACATCATCCCTTTGGAATAATTTGCCCAGGACTGTGTTTCCCACCGAGTACAATTTACAGCGATTCAAGAACAACGTGAATCGCTTTTTTTTTTTCCGCACACGTGTCTCTCCTGTAGCGCTTTAGGGACTTCTTCCCTGCAGCACGTGTGCTAGACCCATAGAAAAAAAAAATGTTATCTAGACTTTATATATATATATATATATATATATATATATATATATACATATATATATATATATATATATATATACATATATATATATATATATATATATATATATATATATTATATATATATATTTATATATATATATATATATATATATATATATATATATATATATATATATATATATATATATATATATATATATATATATATATATATATATATATATATATATATATATATATATATACACCGAGTGACACAGCCAACATGTTACTTCTGGTAATTTTTTTATTTTGAAAGTTACATATCTGCATTTTTAGATTAAAGACTAGAATATTATTAGACTTTTTTATAACTTAAGAAATATTTTTAACTACTTCCGGTTTGACCGGAAGTAACTGCTACTTTATTATTTTTAATGTATATTTTTTTATCAATTTTAACTCGCTTTGAAATTCTCTTTCCAACGATGTATCACAAGTTGAAATTTGTTTGACAGGTGACCGGCAAAAACTGATTTAAACTCTTAGACTTAGGCGGCTATGGCGGATACACTAGCAATTGTTTTTGTTCGTTTTATCTCACTTTGGAAATAATTTGAGACTATCCATTTATCGTGCCATTTTCGCCAGTCTAAGTGGCTCCTACAAAATTTTATGCTGTACATTCAGTTACAGAATTTTCTCTTTAAATAATTATCAATATCACCGAAATTAAGATAGGAACACATATTTTTTATTTAACCTAGTTACACATTACAGGCTTTTTACGGACATATATCTAATAGAACTATCTAACGCCAATTGGATTTATTATTATTTATATTATTAATATTTAGATGCAAATAATAAAACCAAACCATTTAATAATAAGAATAACACAACAAAACCGACAATTGTAATTAATTAATAGTAGAAAGAAGTAATATTTTAACTAACTAATACAATAAAAATAAATAGGTAAAACTATTTTATACTAGATATAAATTTGCTAGGTATTTATTCCAAATGTTGTTGTTAATCCTACACAATCTGGTTTTTCTCATCGTGGCTCTCATAACGTTCTCCAACTGAATTTCACTAATTTGATTTACTGCTCTTCTTAAGCGCATTTCTAAATCATTTCTGTCTGTTGGTGGATTTTTGTAAACTTTTTCTTTTAGATGATTCCATGGCCGTCTGTTTTATCACAGCCTACTAAGTCCGTAATGGAACTTGTTGATATCACATTATTGCATAATATAACGATTTATTTTCTGAAAATAATATTAAATCCAATTGGTGTTAGATAGTTCTGTTAGATGTATGTTGGCAAAAAACATGTAATGTGTAAATAGAAAATATGTGTTCCTATCTTAATTTCGGTGATATTATTATTTATTTATTTAAAAAAAAATTCTGTATATGAATGTAAAGCATAACATTTTGTAGGAGCCACTTAGACTCGCGAAAATAGCACGATAAATGAATAGTCTTAGATTCTTTTCAAAGTGAGATAAAACGAACAAAAACAATTGCTAGTATGTCCGCCATGGCCGCCTAAGTCTAAGAGTTTAAATCAGTTTTTGCCGGTCACCTGTCAAACAAATGTCAACTTGTGATATATCGTTGGAAAAAGGATTTCAAAGCGAATTGAAATTGATAAACAAAATATACAGGGTTCCATTAAAAATAAAAAAGTTGCAGTCACTTCCGGTCAAACCCGAAGTAGTTAAAAATATCTCTTAAGTGATAAAAAATCCTAATAAGGTCCCATTCTGGTATCTAAGAATATGTAACTTTCAAAATTAAAAAATTACAGGGTGTTACATGTTGGCTGTGGCACCCGGTATATATTTATACATATATACCGGGTGCCACAGCCAACCTGTAACATCCTATAATTTTTTTATTTTGAAAGTTACATATTTGCATCTTTAGATACGAGAATGAGATATTATATATATATATATATATATATATATATATATATATATATATATATATATATATATATATATATATATATATATATGGGTACTGGAAAGTTTGGAAGATACTATCATACCTAAGTTAAGTTATGAGGTTCCCTTCTTTTTTAGATATGTGGATGACTGCATTACAGCAATTCCGAAAGATAAAGGTGAGGAAATTCTATCTAAAAAACTACAATTTACCATAGAATATGAAAATAACTAAGCTATAAATTTTCCAGATTTGTCCTCACACCACAAAAATAATGACATAGTGACCGAATGGCATACAAAACAAACTTGGTCGGGAAGATATCTTAATTTTCACTCGCAACACCCAATAATCCAAAAAAAAACGTAATTTTAGGTCTTATAAATAGAGCTATTCTGTTAAGCGACAAGCAATACCAAAATAGGGCTATTTAAAAAGCAAAAGATATTTTGTTGAAGAATAGTTATTGTTGAAGAATAGTTACCCTTTAAAAGTAATTAAACTCTACTCCATTCACGCAAAAATAAAACTACATATATAACTCAACAACCAAAGGTCACTAAAAATTCGAATAAATTTTTATCTATGCCATATATAGGGGGACTTTCAGAACATACCAAATCTTATTTCAAACGATATAACAACAATGTTTGTCACAAGGCTTATAATTTATTGAAAAACAGTTTTAGCAGCCTGAAAAGCAAAACACCCAAAAATCAAAGAACACATGTAGTTTATGAGAAACCATGTAAAAACTGCAACAAAGTTTATATAGGGCAAACTTCACAACTTCTCCAACATCGTTTAAATGGCCACCGCTATGATAAAAAAAAAACAAAACGGCACTAACAAAACAAGAAACATTATTAAATCACAAATTTAATTTTGAAGAAACAAAAATACTAACAACGGAAAAAAAAAAAACCAAAAAAAAAAAATTTCTAGAAATGATTTACACAAAAAAAACTTCAACGTAATGAACGAAAAAACTGACATACAAAATCTCAGCAAGTTGTACAACATTCCTTTATATTATATTTGCCATGTACAGCTGTTTTTCCCCATAAAACCCACTTAAAATGGATTTTAACTTATATTTCAAACAGCTGATTGATAATAATAGTATTAAATGTAAACAAAGTAAAAACTAACTCTCACCAAAATTAAGAAAAAAAAAGCAAAATAAAAAATAAACCGAATTATACCTTCATGTAGATATGCCGAATGCGTGTTGTTACAATGAAATGTGGAAATAATTTTTATTTTATTTTACAATAACAGTATATTTAGTTTGTTTGTTCATGTTAATGTTTTATATGAAGCTTAATATGTTAGTACCCGTATAATAATAAATTTTTCGATACTTGTTTGATGAATAATGAAAAATCCTTTTTGGGTAAGACCATAATTTTGTTAATTTCTGTAATAAGTTCCATGTACTCGTGTATACATATATCATTTTAGTTATAATTACAACTGATAAAGACCAAGATAATTTAGTTGAAACGTATTGTAATAAATGTAACCTCAAGAAGTTCCTTTCTCATTTATGAACCTTAAAAAATTCCCAAGAAACCTCAAAAAAAAAATAATATATATATATATATATATATATATATATATATATATATATATATATATATATATATGTATATATATATATATATATATATATATATATATATATATATATTTATATATATATATATATATATATATATATATTAAAAATAAAATCTGAAAAAAAATCTATATACTATTTTTTTGAAAAATTTTCCGCTCTTTGACGTGTTTCTGTTAGTTTCTCGATATTTTTTTGTTTTCGAGATATTACCGAAAAAAACCCGAATTTTTTGATTTTATTTTGGATTTTGTGGGCTTAACGTACATCAAACTTTAGCAAACTTTTTTTATCTAATTCTACGTCCAAAAAACTACCTGTGTGCGAAAATGCAGCCTGTTAACTTTCAATGAGGGCTTAAAATCCCTGTTGACTGGCCTAACAATACAACCAATAAAAATAACAAGAAGCAATGCAAAAACGAGGCCATGAACATTCTACTGCTCAAGTGTACATAGTAATAAAAAAAACAAAGTTCTCTCGTTCATTTATTAAATTAAATTAAAAAAAAAACATTTACAACGTGACGGTTGCGTCCCTCGGAAAGGCAATTGCAAAGCACCCGTAGTATCGTGCCTAATAATGCCCTCTCATTTCGAACGTTTGGAACCGACATTAACCTGTAGTTCCCCTTTGTATGTGGAATATGTATATGTATATATATATATATATATATATATATATATATATATATATATATATATATATATATATATATATATATATATATATATATATATATATATATATATATATATATATATATATATATATATATATATATATATATATATATATATATGTGTATATATATATATATATATATATATATATATATATATATATATATATATATATATATATATATATATATATATATCATCAGTAGCCTATTTCGTCCATCGTCGAACGTAAGCCTCCCCCAAGTGCTTTCCACTGATCCCTGTGGTTTGTCTTTTGTATTGTAGCTAGTCATAACCAGCGACTCTCTTTATACCATCAGTCCATCTCGGTGCCATTCTATTACTCGACGTGTCCATTATTCTACTAATGTGTCCTGCCCAGTTCCATCTTAGTGTTACCTTTGATCTTCTGAGAATCTCGATGTTGGGTATGCGATCCTGCAGCGTTATATTCAACATTCTCTTCTCCATTGCTCTCTGAATTTTTTGGAGCTTATCTGTTATGCATTTATTAAATGATCATGTCTCTGTTTTATAGGTGAGGATTAGCAGCACATACTGGTCAAAAGTTCTTACATATTGGATCTTAGTATAGATTGTAGTCTACCAAAGGCTGACCATGCTGATGAGATTCTGCTGTTCAGGTCTGTTTTCAGGTTGTTCTTGGAAAGTTCTATCCTTTGTCCTAGGTATATACATGATTCGACCTTCTTGATTTTTTCTCGTTCTGTTATTATTTCGTTTATTAGATATTTTGTTTTGCTTAAATTTAGCTTGAGTCCTAACATTCTTGATTTTACATTCAACTCATTAAGCATTTCCTGCAGTTCGTTTTTGTGGTTTGCTATTAATACTACATCACCGGCGAAACGCAGATAATGTAGCTTCTCACAATCTACCCTAATGCCCTTCGTCTCCCATTCTAATTCTTTGAAGATGTCTTCCAGGGCTGCAGTAAGAAGTTTTGGAGAAATTGAGTCTCCTTGTCGTGCTCCACGTTGTATTTTTATTTTATTCGTAGTTGTTGGTGTTGTTATTTGCATAGTAGCATTTTTGTATATATACTGGATTAGATTTGTATATCTGCTGTCTACTCTGCTGTTACTTAGCCCATTTAATACTGGCCGTATCTCTGCGGAATCAAAGGCTTTCTCGTGGTCTATTACTGCCATCCATAATGTCATAATATATTCGTTTGATTTTTCAGTCAATACTCTCATCACTTATAGTTGGATCAATGTGCTAAATGCTTTCCTAAATCCAGTCTGTTCTCGGGGTTGATAATTGTCCAATTTGTTTGCCGGTCTTTGTGTTATGATTTTTGTAAATATTTTGTAGAGAATAGATAGCAAAATAATAGGTCAGTAATTTTGTATCTTGAACTTATTTTCCTTTATGAATATAAGTACTACTAATGCATTTAACCAGTCGTCTGGAATTTTACATTCTGTGAGGCATTTGTTGTAGAGAATTTTTAATGTATATATTATATATATATATATATATATATATATATATATATATATATATATATATATATATATATATATACATATATACATATATATATATATATATATATATATATATATATATATATATATATGTATATATATATATATATACATATATACATATATATATATATATATATATATATATATATATACATAAAAATATGTGTGTATATATATATATATATATTAAAAATTCTCTACACAAATGCCTCACAGAATGTAAAATTCCAGCCGACTGGTTAAATGCATTAGTAGTACTTATATTGTCCAATTTGTTTGCCGGTCTTTGTGTTATGATTTTTGTAAATATTTTGTAGAGAATAGATAGCAAAATAATGGGTCAGTAATTTTGTATCTTGAACTTATTTTCCTTTATGAATGTAAGTACTACTAATGCATTTAATCAGTCGTCTGGAATTTTACATTCTGTGAGGCATTTGTTGCAGAGAATTTTTAATATATATATTTATATATATTATATATATATATATATATATATATATATATATACATATATATATATACATATATATATATATATATATATATATATATATATATATATATATATATATATATATATATTTATATATATATATATATATATATATATATATATATATATATATATATATATATATATATATATATATATATATATATATTAAAAATTATCTACAACAAATGCCTCACAGAATGTAAAATTCCAGACGACTGGTTAAATGCATTAGTAGTACTTATATTCATAAAGGAAAATAAGTTCAAGATACAAAATTACTGACCTATTATTTTGCTATCTATTCTCTACAAAATATTTACAAAAATCATAACACAAAGACCGGCAAACAAATTGGACAATTATCAACCCCGAAACAGACTGGATTTAGGAAAGCATTTAGCACATTGATCCAACTATAAGTGATGAGAGTATTGATTAAAAAATCAAACGAATATATTATGACATTATGGATGGCAGTAATAGACTACGAGAAAGCCTTTGATTCCGTAGAGATACGGGCAGTATTAAATGGCCTAAGTAACAGCAGAGTAGACAGCAGATATACAAATCTAATCCAGTATATATACAAAAATGCTACTATGCAAATAACAACACCAACAACTACGAATAAACTAAAAATACAACGTGGAGCACGACAAGGAGACTCAATTTCTCCAAAACTTCTTACTGCAGCCCTGGAAGACGTCTTCAAAGAATTAGAATGGGAGACGAAGGGCATTAGGGTAGATGGTGAGAAGCTACATTATCTGCGTTTCGCTGGTGATGTAGTATTAATAGCAAACAACAAAAACGAACTGCAGGAAATGCTTAATGAGTTGAATGTAAAATCAAGAATGTTAGGACTCAAGCTAAATTTAAGCAAAACAAAATATCTAATAAACGAAATAATAACAGAACGAGAAAAAATCAAGAAGGTCGAATCATGTATATACCTAGAACAAAGGATAGAACTTTCCAAGAACAACCTGAAAACAGACCTGAACAGCAGAATCTCATCAGCATGGTCAGCGTTTGGTAGACTACAATCTATACTAAGATCCAATATGTAAGAACTTTTGACCAGTATGTGCTGCTAATCCTCACCTATAAAACAGAGACATAATCATTTAATAAATGCATAACAGATAAGCTCCAAAATATTCAGAGAGCAATGGAGAAGATAATGTTGAATATAACGCTGCAGGATCGCATACCCAACATCGAGATTCTCAGAAGATCAAAGGTAACACTAAGATGGAACTGGGCAGGACACATTAGTTGAATAATGGACACGTCGAGTAATAGAATGGCACCAAGATAGATTGATGATATAAAGAGAGTCGTTGGTTATGACTGGCTACAATACAAAAGACAAACCACAGGGATCAGTGGAAAGCACTTGGGGGAGGCTTACGTTCGACGATGGACGAAATAGGCTACTGATGATGATATATATATATATATATATATATATATATATATATATATATATATATATATATATATATATATATATATATTATATATATATATATATATATATATATATATATATATATATATATATATATATATCCATATTCCACATACAAAGGGGAACTACAGGTTAATGTCGGTTCCAAACGTTCGAAATGAGAGGGCTTTATTAGGCACGATACTACGGGTGCTTTGCAATTGCCTTTCCGAGGGACGCAACCGTCACGTTGTAAATGCTTTTTTTTTAAATTTAATTTAATAAATAAAGGTGAGAACTTTGTTTTTTTTATTACTATGTACACTTGAGCAGTAGAATGTTCATGGCCTCGTTTTTGCATTGCTTCTTGTTATTTTTATTGGTTGTATTGTTAGGCCAGTCGACAGGGATTTTAAGCCCTCATTGAAAGGCTGCATTTTCGCACACAGGTAGTTTTTTGGACGTAGAATTAGACAGAAAAAAGTTTGCTAAAGTTTGATGTACGCTAAGCCCACAAAATCCAAAATAAAATAAAAAATTCGGGTTTTCGGTAATATTTTGAAAACAAAAAATATCGAGAAACTAATAGAAACACGTCAAAGAGCGGAAAATTTTTCAAAAAAATAGTATATAGATTTTTTTCAGATTTTTTTTTTAATAGCGTGAGAATTTATTAAAAATTCGGATAGGTGATTCAAAATGTGTAGCGCGCCAAACAGGTTAATTTGAAAGTCTACGTATACCGCTCGAAGACTAATTAACATTACTTGTTTTCAGAGTGTAAAAAAAAAATAAAAGATGCTTTTGAACAGGAGATTTTCAGCTTTCCGATGATACTAATAGTTTATATTTTTGTTGCTTTGTAATTTGTAAAACTTAATACGAATTTTTTGTTTACATGATTTTAACGGGCATACATATTACAAATATTTAATAAAATATAGTGTTGAAAATAAAATCCTTGTGCATATATCATTATTATACCTTAAGTTTAATGTCTGCGTTATTTAAAAATTTAATTTTAAAAATGAAAATTTGCCTGTTGTAATCCGTCGCCGGCAATTTTACGTTCAAAACAGTATGAAATGGTCAAAAAAAGTCGGACAATTTTTTTTTAATTACAGTTAAAAGTATACTAGATATTAGAAAAATATTAAAAATTTAAAAAACTTTCTCTCTTTTTGGTAATTTTGCTCTTAAAAAGTGTTCACGATAAATATATTTTTTGCTTATTATTAATCATACAACTTAAAATTAAAAAAATATATATTTAAATGAAAGATAAAAGTCTAAGCTTGAAGTATAAAGTATTTATATATCATTTAAATGTCCCTGTACAAAGAAAACAGTTATTGAAAACACCGCCGTCATATTGGATCCGTCATTTTGAACTTTTCAAATCTGTCATCAGATTCTTAATCAGCACCTCGATAAACCCCTTAATAGCCAATTTCAAAATATGTAGCGGTATACAGAAACGTTAATTTAATCATAAATGAGGTTGGATGCAAGATTCCCACTACAATTGAATGGGTAAAAACCAGCCATTTTATTTTAAAAAAATATAACCTATACTACTATTTTTTGTAAAATTCCTGTTCTTTCAAATGAGGCTATTTTTCATTTTATTTTCGATTTTGTAGGCTTAGAGTACACTCTAGAACAGCAAACTTTTTTTATCGTATTCTACGTCCAAAAAATGGCAAAATGCAGCCTGTTAACATTCAATGAGAGCTTTTCGACAAAATTTGCCTGTCGCCTGGGTATTACATATCTTATAATTCTAGACATATTGCTTATTTCCCGTCATATAGTTGTTATAATTAAAACAATTACATTACGTTTGTATTTCTATTTTAATCAAATTTGAACATTCGTGAAAATAACTGATTTTAATTTTTGTCAAAATTAAAATATTTAAAATCCACACATGCATTTAACATTGTCCGCAATGATATATGTTATGTTAGGTGAAGACGCTGATACCAATTAGTTCTCAATAGATCTAAAACGGTATATATAACTTTTAATTTAAGATATACGTATCTTATAATATTATATATACTCCTTATGTACATGTACATAAGGAGTAATTTTGCATGGGAAAGGAAAAATGATTTTCTGCCTACAAAGCCATTTTGTTTCTCAAAGTATGTTAGAGGTAGAAACAAACTGAATGTTGTGTTAGTATTCCTTAACGTGCGGTCACATTCTCTTTAACATTATAATTAAAGGAAAACCGAATCGTTAAGATATCGTAAGAAACAAAAGATAATTTTAGTAAATTGTTGATGTAGGAGAAGTGAAATATGAAGATACATATGTGTTAAATAAATGTATTTATAGTCTCAGCTAATTTTAATCATTCCGAATGGCGAACAGGATATTCAACATCGGTAATTCATTCCTTTATTGAATCTTAAAAAAACCTAGTAGGTAACCGTAAGTATACGTTATTGCTGTGAATAAAAATATAGAAACCAGTATTCACTCAGATACCGGACGTATCGGACTAAAGCACACGGAGCTACTCAAGAGAAATTTCTTACGGACGCAAATCAATAACCAGTCCACGATGAGTCAGAACTTTTGTAATTGAACAGTACACTGCAGATGGAGCTACTTAGCACTAACCAATCAGTAACGCGTTAGTAATTCGTTGGAGAAGACTTCAACTGTCGAAATACGTTTGAATTGCGTCGCCTAGTTTCTTTGAATAAATCTACGCATTCTCATGTGTTTTGTATTATATATTGATTTTTTTTTTATATATTTTGTTTTATTTTTATATCGTCTATCACGAATTATCAAAAAGTCAATATAAAATTAGTGGGAGAAGTGGAAAAGCATCCCGTTTTATATAACTACAGGCTTCCAGGCTACTCAAAGAAGGATAAAACAGAAAATGCGTTGAGTGAAGTTTCAAAAGAAGTACATATGTCAGGTAAGAAGTTTTTTATTTCAACAAGTAAAATTAAAAACAAGTTTTTTGATAACTGAAATTAATCAACAGCATATTTCCGTTGCCAGGGCAGAGATGCTCGCGGGGTAGGAAAATAGTTAGCTAAATAACTTCTAAGATCCTTTGCAGGAGAAGTTCTATTTATTGTCATGTTTTGCGCTAGGGGTTGAACCGCGTCGTCCTTACTGGTTTCGCAGTCTGCAGAATATTTAGGCGTGTACTGAGCCCGTCTTGTTTTCGTACATAATCGTGAAGGACGCAAGCTGTTTTTATGACGAACTTAATATTTTCGGACACGAATAAACCATTCAAAAGAGCGAACTTTTCGTATCCATCCCAAAAGTGCATTCAATGGTTTTCCGTCCTCTGCTTAACCAGTAATTAAATATTCTTTTCACGTTATCTAAAATATGATAAGGGTAGGTCTCATTAAGTATCATAACATTCCCCCATCGCTGTTCCTTCTTGCATAATTGCTTTCTATCATAGTATCGCAACAAGCCACTAATACTATCGAATGATATGATTTGTAGTTGAAATTAGCAGAACCACTATTTGCAAATTTATCGATTCTGACATGCTGGCCGTTTAATGCGCCGCTACAGTTTGGAACGTTTCAGAGTGACTAAAAGCGATATACTATTGATTTCCACTGCTCTCTGTTTGGTACCTGCATGTATACCTTGTTCAATATTTGCCAAATTACTTTTGATGTCTCCGTCACAATTCCACCAACTTCCCTCTGGCGAAATAAAGAGCAATCGATGCAAATGTTGAACCACTGCTCAAATGTCTGTAACAAAAATAAATAAATATATGTTTGAGAGAATGTCAATGATTTATACTAAGTTGGTATAATATCTATTATGAAGTTTGTATTTTTTTGCTTTTTGTTTGTTTTAGCTGCAGAATGTGAGGCAGAAGCAAAAGCGAAGAAGGCATATTACCTTCTAAAAGCTATGCAGTTTACTATTCCATATGTTAAGGTACTAGGAATGCCCTCAGGAAGTCGGCCCAGCCATCCACAACAGGAAGAAGTGCATGAGCAATTTCATGAAACTGACTACGAAAATAGCGCCACTGGACAGAAATACCTTCACCATCCCAACAGCCGACACTCCCACTTATGTCACTTCCACCAGCACCCCCACGTCCACCACTAAATTTAAGTCAAAGTACTGAATCCTCAAGTACAACACAGAACAAGCGTGCCTTGAAAAATGACGGAGTAGACAAAGCATTTATTGAATATTTGCAGGCCAAAAACGCAAAACCAGCTCTTTAGATCATGCTAACCAGGACCAAAAAACAAAAGAATTGAAAATGTTCCTTCTTAGTATGCTGTCAGATCTTCTGAAAATGTCTGAAAAACAGGTGCGAAAGGTTAAGCGCAAGGCCTTAGATGTTGCTGACGACATTTTGTCAACCTGCTACATGGTCTCTCCACCACTTTCATCCTGATGTACAATACCTTCAATCATGCTCTGAAATTCTAATCATACCTGAAGTTGCACATGAGAGACAAGGAGGCGGGACAGTAGGTCATGTACCTGCTGATGTAACTGGTGAAACACCAGTATTTACTACAGTGAAAGTGAGGGGTGTAACCACAGGATCAGAGAGGTACTATGGAGAAGTTCAAGAAATTCTTGAAATTGATTCCTGATTTTGTAAAGTTATAAAATTTATCTGTTAAGTACACTACTTATAATAAAAGTTTCTATTTTTTTTTTAATAAAATAAACAAAATTTTCTTACCTGAGAGTGATTAATATCCGTTCCTCTGCATCCACGCATTCCCTCATGTTTGTATTTAGCCTGTGTAGTGCAGGTGAAATCAATTGCACTAATTCAAAATAACTGTCTTTAGACATACGTTAAAAGTTTAAAAATTTTGCATCTGAAAGTTGAAGTTCTTTTGCAGCATCGAATAATTTTTCTGTAATGGTAATAGTAATATAGTAACACAAATTCATCGCTGGAATCATCACTCGAATGGTTGTCTATGATAGCCCACAATGATGATGTTCCACCCTCCATAACTACCCAAAAGAAACTACCGATTTTGATCACTTGTGAATAGGCTACATGTGCGGAACTGCATCACTAAAAGATAGTAATGGTTAGTAATTTCAATCACAGACCAATTTAGTTTCTTTTGAATAGCTTCGTGTACACAGAGCCTTAGTTACTGTGTAACGAAACGCATCTTGCATCAAGTGTGAAAAAGTGGAAATTAGTGACAAAAATAGATCTTCGTTACCTTTGTTGTGCATGTTATGTTAGCACAACAATTCAAAGAATCAAAATATTCTCTAGTTTATTTTTTACAATAATACGTATGAATATTCCCATCTACAGATGACACTGCGTAAGCTTGAGAGAGTCTGTAAACTTACGAATACAGTGGTGAATCAAGTCAAAAAAGAAAAGAGGATTACCAAATATAATGAGAAAGAGAAAAAATTATCGGATATGTCCTCAGATATAAAATTCAGATGATATTTTTATTAATATAGGAAAATAATTAGTTAGTAGAATAACTATAAAGAGGTCACCCTTCTAACTCACTTATTTGAAGAATTAGATTAAAATGTTAAATAGAGAAATTATGGCATTTTATGCAAATGTTTTATGGAGTTAGAACAGACATAGGACGCAAATTATATATTTTTATGATGTTATTATGCAAAATAAGGAAGAAAAGACTAATTTTATCGAACTTGGCTATGCATATTTGAAAACAACGTAAACTGACAGTGGCATTTCCTCATGTTAAGAATTTTGAAGTAGCAAGTTGAAACTAAGTATTAGTATGAAAATGTATTTTCGCAGTGGGAAAAACTGAACATATTCGAAATGGTTATAGAAAAAACAAATATATGCAAGGCAAAGAAAAATATCTAGCTTAAATATATTTTCAAAAATATAACCATATCTTAAGTAAAACAACGTTGAAACAAAAGAAAATTTTATTGCGAAGTGGTCAAAACTAAAATTTATTATGTTAAATGCTCAATATGTCCTCCATTTTGTTCAATGCATTTTCTACAAATTTATTTTTTGTCTTTCTGTGGCTGCCAAAATGACTCCTTGGCCTTAATCGTTTAAAATTGTGACCTGTGTAATTTTCTCCCTTAGACGAATAACTGCAAAATGTCTTTCATCTTTTAACTTATCTTTTAAATAGTCCCATAAAAATGTAATTTAACATAGCTAAATTAGTGCCTAATTTTTCAATTCATAAAGGAAAAGTACAAGAATGTTGTGTGGGGGGAGAGCCTTAGTGCTGCTAGATTAGTTCTTTTTTGTTATGTGATGTAAATAATCAACAATTTCATTTATATTTTCGAGTATGTTGTTCCATTTAAATTTCTATCAAAAATATTGGTCCAATTTCTATATTGTTCAATATACTGTAGCAAACCCAAACATGTTGACCACCAGACTGTTTTACCTCTCGTATAGCTTAAGGGTTGCTGTTATCCCAAAAATTCTATTAAAAATGTTGGACATTGGAAAAACTAACTCATCCATCCAAACAGTTTTAATACGGAATTGTACATTTGGCTCCATAGGGTGAATATCCTGATAAGAGCCTAAACGTAATTCCTTGGTTTCCTGGATTTAATGCTAATGGTAAAGATAACCTTATGCTAGTGATACAATATTTTTGTAAAGATGAACCCTGCAATACGTTTTGACCAATCTTTAAAATCATGAACCTTCTGGATTTTCTAAAGTGCGTTCCTTTATTTTTGTTTAGAACCCTCATAGAAATTTTCAATTTGTTATTTCCTTATTTTTCTTCTTCTTCTTTTATGTAGTTCTCGTTGTTCTAATTAAGACGTGGTTACATATCGAAAATTGAAAAAGTTCTTAAGCTAAAGATTTTCCTTAAGGTCTACCATATTTCTTTGTGCTTTGGCATGATCATTTTTAAGAAATATTTCGTATATCTCATTTTTAGTGTTCCGTACGGAACACTTATAAGATCACTTCGGTGTCTGTCTGTCTGTCACACCCGATTTTCTCCGTCGCAGAAAGTTGAAATTTGGTACTAATATAGCAACTGATGGCCTCGTTAGACCCGTATAGTTCTGAAAGTTAAATTTTGACTTGAAGGGTTAGTTTTGGGGGGTGAAATTAAAAGTAAAAGATTTTTTTTACTAGGTCATCGAGTGAAGTGTCAAATCATAGCTTGTAAAAACACGAGTTCAAGAATATATATAATGTCTTACATGGGCACACTTTTCTTTATATTATTTTGAAAAAATCGCGAAAAATCGCTGTCCCCACCCTCTATCTCGAAAAGTAGTAATCCAAAAATTTTGAAAAAACTCTGGAATATTCTCCACGGGGTGTAGCCTGAACGAAAATTATCACGAGTGCATTACCTTTAATAATTAATCTGGTGTATAAAAAAACAAAAATTTCAAAAATCAGTTTTCAGTAAAGATCGGACGCAAACTTTATTGAAAACTCATTTGAGATGTGTTTTGTGAAGTCACTGATCATTTTATACCTCCCGTAACAAAAATTTTTATTTCAGAAGCAATTAATGTACTAATTGCGCAAGTTCAACTTGCGCTTGACCGGTTATTTTTTATTAATTATTTTTAATTTACTACTACCAAAATTCTTAATATGAGCAAAGGCAATTATGAATTTGCGTTGTTATCAAATGTATACAGGTGACTCCAGCAAAGTAAGGTGAGGTATTTTTCACTCCTTTATTTTGCCCAATAGCTTCATAAAAATTTCTGCTTGCGTTCCTAGAATTAGGATTTTTATAAAACTGAAAAATAATATACACGGTCCCCCATTTAACAAATATACAGATTGTCTCATAGCGAGTTAGAGGGATGGTTCTTTTATAATCAATAATCTTGTACATTCTGCAGGCACATCTGTGGAAACTTAAAGGTAAGATTGATATTTTTTCCGTGCGATGATGATTCATGTTATAAATATCATCATCAAATCAAAATTTTTAGACTCCGCCCTTAATTTTTTATTAAATTTTTTAAAGACTCAACTATATAGTTTTTTTATTGTGCTTAATCGATAACACATTTGTATCAATTGTGTACATGGTTATATTTAAAATTCATTAATTATTGAAACTACATTCCAATACTAGGTCTAGATTAGTTCAGGTTTCAGTTTTTAAATTGCTGGCAGATGAAGAAAGAGTACGAAACGTTGTAATGGAAAAAAATGGTTCTGTTAAAATTTTTGTAGTGTGTACTTTTGTATTATTAATAAAATAAGTTTAGAAGAAAACAAAAAAATCAAGAGATAATTTTTTAGTTCCCCGGCCCAATGAAAATTTTCATGATTCAGGGTTCCATGATCATGATAACTACATTAGGTAGCGGTAGATACTCTTTTATGATGCTGGTAGAGGAGGATAGATCTACTTCAGGAAAGCGACCCTTCTTACGCGAGCTATGTTTTCTTCCTACTTCCCTTTCTAGGAAGAAACAATATCCGAATCCTTAATCTTCAATATCCCCCCCCTGTTAACCAGCATTGGCCAGCGTGTTAGAAATATGGCTAAAAAGCCCAGTGAAATAATGTCACAAGTTTTACCACGGTGGTAGGATGATCGCCGGTCACGATGGCAAATGGATAAGATAGAGTGCCGGGGGTACTAAGAATCCCTGGAGTAGACCAGGCTACCACCGAGAACGATAATTATTATTAAACACTTACAATACCAAAACGCTATAGTAAGATTACAAACTACTTAAATTGGAAAAAGAATTTTCTCACATAAAATGGGTTGTCCTCACCTCAGTGAGGTGCAAAGAAGAGGAGAATTGGAAATAACATTGAAATTTGAAAATCTGTTCTACTACAAAGGCGAAGAAAATCTGTCATGTAGAGGAATGGGCTTTTTCGTCCGCAAAAAGCATATAAAAAGTGTGTCGCAGGTTGAAAGTATAAATACAAGACTATGCCTCAACATCCACACATAGTGACGAAGAAGTAGAAACCCTTTATGAAGACATTAATAGAGTAATGCAAAAAGTTGTGACACACTATACTCTTATCATCGGTGGTTTTAACGTGAAATTGGGATACAAAATAGACTACATAAAAACTACGATTGGAACCATTGAAAACGGAGAAGGAAGTGAAAGTGAACTACGCTATTAAGTTTTTTGTTACAACATGAACTATATGTATGTGTTACAAAGAATAAAATAGACGACATCATCTCAAACAACAAACACATAATACATGACGTTCTTAACAGTACCTCGATTGGTGGCAATTACAGGTTGCTAAGACATAGATGAACACATATATAAATGAAAAAATTTGCAAAACACTGAAAGATGCATGTAAATGATATCAATAAAAACCTAGAAATGAAAAAAAACTTACTGAATATACAAAACAGCTAATGAAATAAAGAAGAGAGTTAAGAAATAAATATACAACAGGAAATAAAGAATTACGTCAACTACATAAAGAAATTTCTAAAGTAGTAAGAAAAGATGTCAAAACATGTAATGCATAGAAAATAAATGACGTAATTGAGAATAACAAGTATCTTAAAGTGCTACGAAGAAAACTAACCACCAGAAAGCATAATATTTCTAAACTGCAACGCAAAATATAAGTAACCACTAATAAAGATATCCACTCCACAAGTTCAAAACCAGGATTCAGAAGACATCTCCGAAATAACTTACAGTGAAGTGAACAAGAGCAGTAAAATATGGTATATCAATAGTTATTAGAGCCTCAAGTAAGTTGTTTAAAAAGTGTCTTCAACGAGGTGTAACGGCCTCTAAATGGAATAATGGTATTATAGTCCTATTGCATAAAAAAGTAGCATTGAAAAACTTACTAACTATAGACCTTTTAGTCTGCTATCTTATCTTTATAAATTATGTATGAAAATCATTGTTAAAAGCCCGACATTAAAATTAGACTTTTATCAACCGGGGGACTAAGCGAGTTTTCGGGCTAGGTATTGAATAAATGACCATTTACAGATCATTACGGCGCTCATAGCAAAGACAATACAATATAACAAGCCCATTATATTGATTTTCGAAGACGACTTTCCATGTGGATGTCACAGAACGAGCACCACAAAAATCAGAGTGATTATATTCTTATCAACTCTAGCTGGAAGTCATCTATTTGAATGTAAGATCCTGTGCAGGCGCGATGTGTGGTTCAAATCACAAGGTATTAAAGGCTCATATGAGAATAAAACTAGCTGTCTCTAAAACAACAACAAAAAACAAGACAGTGTCAGATAGTACTCTTTTCCAAACAATAATCAACTATAACATTCTGGAAGTCACAGAAGATACAGACAAAACGTGGACGGATATTAAGAAGTAGATAACAAATGCTGCTATACAATGCTCAGCAAAAATACAAAAACACCCTCAAACACATTGGATGATCGAGGATACCTTAAACCTTATAGAAACAAGAAGAAATATGATTTTAAGAAACGACACGCTGGAGAATCAGATCAATCAATAAAGAAATCAAGATGGTTTGTAAAAAGGACAAAAACGCATACTTGAATAATATATGTGAGGAGCTAAAACAACATGCTACAAACAATCGACTACAAGAACTTTACGAAAAAGTAAAATATTTGTACATATAGAAAGAATTCAAACCTAAGACACAAATAATCAGAGATAAAGAAGGCAGAACAGTCGCCGACATGTCTGGAATTATTGATGTTTAGAAGGATTACTGGAAAGAACTTTTTGTGCCTCAACTCATGGGCGACTGCATTGTCGACAACGAGACAGCAGAAGAGAAAAAGCCACGTATTCTTAGATCTGAAGTCAGGATGGCTATTCAAAGGTTAAAGAAGAGAAAAGCAGCAGAGATAACTAGGGAAATAAAAAAAGATGATTGGAAAAACCGCCGTCACTATGCTACATCAACTGTGTAATGTGATATGGAAGACTGGAAGATGGCCGAAAGATTGGTGTGAAGTTGCATTTATACCCTTGCATAAAAAAGGATCCCCTCCGAATTGCGTGCTGCTAAGGTGTTTCTCTGGATCCTAAATGAAAGACTCAAAACTTTTCTGCTGCCGCAAGTAGCTACCGAAACAGGCTTCATTCTAGGAAGAACACATAGAAAAAGACAATTTATTCCATATGAAAACCTATATCTGTTTCACAGACTACTCTAAAGCGTTCGACTGTATAGAATGGAACAAAGTCTAATCAGCATGGGAACAACTATACATCTTGTAAACCTTATCCAGTCCTTGTATGAAAACACAAATGGCAGAATTAAACTGAATAATTCTTTTTCCGATCCCCTTAACGTAGAAGCCGGCATCAGACAGAGCTGTATGCTGTCACCCTTTTGAACATATATAGTGAACATATAATGAGGTCTGTTTTGGATGGCTGTAGTCGGGGTGTGACAATCGCTGGAAAAAACGCTAAGTAAACTTAGATATGCGGATGATACTATTATACTAGCAACTTCAATAAAAGACCTAGAGTCAATTATGAACCGCCTGGAAATTACTAACAAAAACTATGGATTGACAATTAATAGAGCGAAAACAAAAGTATTGATTATTAGTCGTAATGAAGAGCTGTCACACATAAATGATATGGCTGGTTTCACTATTGTAAACCACTTTAACTATTTGAGATTCCTCATAACTAACGATGGTGGGGGTGAAGCGCAAGTAAGAGGACGTTTGGCTATGGTTAGAAACTCGACAATCAAACTCACTAAGCTCTGGAAAGTTCCAGTTGCTACAAAAAACGCAAAGTTAAGATTGCTATCCGGCCTTATATTCTCCATAGCAACTTACGCATCGGAAACATGGACCATTAAGCAAGCTGAAAAAGACAAATCGATGCATTTGAGAGGTGAGCATATCAAGGAATCATCAGAGTATTATATACTGAACATCGTAGTAATGTATCTATTCTTGAAAAGCTTAGTATAAATGACCGACTTTCAAATAGAATTAATAGACAGTACCTGAAACATTTTGGTCACATTATGTCGTACTGAACGACAATATATCAGCCGCAGGCAAATTTGTCGAACAAGTTACATCATATAAATATTTAGATCATTAAATCTATATGAGTAGAGATAATCAGATCTGTGAGCTCCTAAGAAGGGAGGGTTTAGGATGGGCAGCTTTTGGTAAGTTAAAGTATATTTTTAAATTGAATTCTGTCATCAGCGTGAAGCAAAAAAAAATAGTGTATATTGTCTGTCATCATATAGGGAGCCTAATACTGACACACATAAAAAATCGGCTAATAAACTTCGCATAAAGAAGAGGGCTATTAAAAGATGGTTAGGTGTTACCCTCCGAGTTAA
Organism: Pachyrhynchus sulphureomaculatus; assembly: GCA_019049505.1. NCBI lineage: Eukaryota > Metazoa > Arthropoda > Insecta > Coleoptera > Curculionidae > Pachyrhynchus > Pachyrhynchus sulphureomaculatus. The sequence continues at coordinate 78,698,530 of CM032455.1, forward strand.
GATACCTAACCACATCATTGAACAAATGACCGATGTAACTAATGTCATCGAGGGAGCTGGTTACGTGGCAAGGAGAGCGGATGGAAGATAGTCAAAGAGATTATTGAAATGATGATCTAGACCGGAGGCATCCCGAAATGGATGATGATGATGATGTTTAGGCGGATCGAGCGCGTCGACAACAGAGGTCATTTGGCGCCTAAATTACTTTTTAAATGTTAATATCCAGTTCTTTGAGATATAGACAAATTTTGGTTTTATTTAGTTGATATGAGTTTATGAATTGAGTAAGAGAGGAAGGAATACTATATTTTGCTCTGATGTTACCAAAGTAGTCAAATTCAAAGATGTGTTTGATAGTTAGAGAGGATTTACAAGTTGAACAAAAGATTCTCCTTTTAATAGGTAAGAGTGAGTATGATAAGTGTGACATGTGGCTAATCTTCTAAATGTTGTGTTCTCAACTCTGTTTAGGCTTTAGAAATGAAAAGGAGGAAAGAAGAAAGGTTTTAGTTCCCAAAGTTTATTGTTGTTCTCTTCAAGATCCCATTCCAACTGGAAAAGATTTCTGTTGATGGAGGAGAGGTGGTTGGAGAAATCATTTGGGAGATTTTCCTCTGTGATGGGAGTGCCATTTATTATGTCTTTTTAGCTTTCTGATCTGTTCTATTGTTTCTCTTTATTCCCACGTGACTGGGAATTCAGATATTAGTTATGGTATTTTCTACAATTTTGCGATGTATTGAAGGTCTGTGATTTGTCCCAAGAGTGTGTGTTTAGGGTTGTTTTTTGTTATGGCTTCAAGAGCACTAAGGGAATCGGATATTATTAATGAATTTTTATTATCTCTAATCTTGTCTTGTTGCTTCCTTTATGGCCTGAAAAAATTGAGTTGTGATGCGAAAGTTTGAAATTTTTTGAATTATTGTTGTGAAAAATTGCAGCACTAACCCCTTTCTCTGACTTTGAAACATCTGTGAACATTGTTATAAATTTAGGGTGTGTAGCCTTCATTAAATTTGGATTTTAGTGCTTCGTGATTTAGATATTTTACATTTGGAGAGAGAAGGTGGAAGTCAACTGTTGGTTTTGGTCCTAGCCACGGTGGAAATACATGCTAAAGGGTATAGTCGAAGGTTGGAGACGGGATATTGTAAAGTTTAATAAATTCGTTTATTCTGTAAAGGATTGATTTGGGTGGAGATGTATAGTTTATACGATGTGCATTTGTCAGGTTTAAAAAATACTTTAGGAAGCGTTTGTGTAGTGCCGATGAATAATATTTCATCAGTGAATATTATCTGTGAAGATGAAGAGGGGGTGGATGAGATGCATTGGAGACTGGGGATTGAGGTTGTTCTGAAAGTTCCTGTTGCTAATCTCAAGGCTTTGTTTTGGATGGTGTTTAGAGTTCTCTTGGCAGTTTTACTGGCAGAGTTGTAAATGAAGTCTTCATATCTTAACTTTGAGAGAATCAGAAATTTATACAAATTGACTAGCGAAGTGGAGTCTGCACCCCATTTTGTACAGATCCCTGAGGGACTCCTAGAGTTAATTGGTGGGAGTCAGATAGAAGGTTACTAGATCTGACTTGAAAGGTTCTAGGAGATAGAAAGTTTTCAACGAATTTAAATAGGGAACCCGTAAGACCCATTTCTTTCATTTAATTGAAAATGTTGGATCCGTTTATCAAATTAATTGCCCTTTCTAAGTCTAACGATATTAGGGTGAGGTGTTGTTTTCTGTGAATGGCTATCCTAATGTCGGTATCAAGAGAAGCTAGGTGGTCGATAAGCTGATCTATGTTATCTAAAACCAGATTGAAATTCTGATAGAAAGTCTTTAGATTCAAGTATTCATGATAGACAAAAGTGGACCATTCTTTCCATTATCTTGCTTAAATGATTAGTCAAAGCAATTGGCCTCTAATTCCCCGGAGAAAATCTGGATTTTCTCGTTTTGTGAATTGGAGTGATTATTGAATTTAATCATGATTTGGGGTATTTTAGTAGTAGATCAAGCAATTAATCTGATAGGTGTTTAATCATAGGTAAAGGGATAGCGTCCGGTCCTGGTGCTGAGTTTCTAGGGGATAATATTGATGATTTTAGTTCACTGAGTGAGAAGAGTATATTGCAGTTATTGGAGTGGGTAGTAGATGAAGAAAGATGTATCTGGGGAATAGAAAGATTATACTATGATTTTTTGGTTGGAAGTGTGAGGCTATTGCATTGATTTTTTCTCTCTGGTCTGTCATGTAGTTCTTATTAATGTGTCGGGTTGTGATTGAATTTGATTCTAGACCTTTCATCCATCTTATGAGTTGCCATAATTTACCAGGTGAGGTTGAGTGATTTATGAAGGATGTTAGTTTATTCCAAGAATCTAGTTTGGCCTAAAAGAGGGTTCTCTTAGATTGTGCTCTCTTTTTCTTAAATTCTAGAAAGTTTTCTGGAGTTAGTCTGCATTTAAATGTGTTTAGAGCTTAAAAAGGTAGAACGTTCCACGATTTTGCGTGTCATACTTGCGCAGAGGGCAAATGGAGGACGCGCCCCAGCCAGATGGGCTGATGACATCAAGAGAATTTGTGGTAACTAGATACAAATTGCCAAGGATAGAAATGAATGGCATAGAGAACGAAAGGCTTATGTACAGCAGTGGACGCGTATAGCTAGATGGTTGACGATGATCATGATGATGCATTTAATAGTTGATTTTTATCATTTAAAGAGTGAAAGGGGTATAAGTTGATAAATGTTGTATAGTTTCATAGTATTATGAAAATTTTTCCTACTATTTGACTGATATAATAAACAGCTATAGATAAAAAATGCAGTCGGATGTCGAAATATATCGTGTTATGCATACTGTAGGGATCTTGGAATTCACAAATATTGATTTTACATTTTGTACTTACAAGAGAATTACTGGGTAAATAACTTTATTATTTTCAGTTAAAAAGAAGGAATGTTTAACTTATACCGATTTACTGTTATTTTTTTATCCGATTTTGTATCTGTAACAGTTTTCGAGCTTACGATTCTAGCACCACCAGTATAGGACATACTATATATGTTTCACGTTATTTCCTTTTTAGTTAATTAAATATAAGGTAATTAGGGCGGTCTATAAATTTTATCAGCAAACAATCTAAACAGCTCTATGCATCTCTTAAACGAATATATCAAATTTATGTAGGTGTATCACAACAATAAGTCGTAAAACTATAAACTGTCAATGGAATGTTATAGATCGACAAATAAAGAAAGTAGAACATTTTAGGCCGGTACTGCAATTACAATAAATGCAGTTTCAAGATGTCTTTCAGGAGCATAGACTAAATAACATTTCTTCTTACATAACCCACTGCCTCCGCTTGATGCCGAAGAATTGCTTCCTAGACAGACCACTACAATTTAATACTGCATTCTATTAGATAAGCTATACGTTCTCTAAGTTGTGTAGTGGTCGGTACGAATAATATTTACGTTTATATCGTTGAAAATAATTATCACTGAAGTACACCTGACTCTGATAAGGACTTGTTTTAAATCACGTTTTGTTTATTTGTGGCATGTGTGTATTGACAGTGTCTTAAAAAGATAATAAGGATTTATGTATTCATTTTCAATGATGAAATAAGGTAAAATTTTTTAGATAAAGGATTTGTGTTAGGCAGTACTTTCAAATGACAAAAACTTAAATAGAAAATGAAGAATTGGTTTAAAAATTAAATGAAATATATTTTGTTATTTTTTAAACATTATTTTGGTTAAAGTTAATTAATTCAGTTAATATTAAATTTGTCCATAAGTAAAGTAAGAAGTAATTTTAAAATAAAAAAATTAGTAAAAAAAACTGATTATAAATTTAAATCTGCAAAAATAAGTATCTTGCTTTTACTTATAATCATGATAGGTAGAACTTATCGACCGACAAAGGGAAAAATAAGAAAAAAAATAGTAACATGAAAATAGTAAATTATATAGCGAGAATTCCTATACTGTGGACCAAATTAAATGTTTAAGGTTTGTAAACATTGCCATTATAATTAGTTTTAAATATACGGTAAAGACTTTTACCTAAGATTATGTTTTAGATTTTTGTACGATACAGGAAAATTAAAACTACAAAGAATTTACTAAAACACAACCTTTAGGCTCGTTGCCATTATTTATATTTTATCAAATAGTATTTTCGACTGAAAAGATGATGCTTACAAGGTTGCAATGGGAGCCCTAGTTCTACAAGTAATAAAATTGGACACGTAATAAAGGAACTGTGCACTTTGATTTTGTTTTACGCAAATTCACTTGTATTTTCTTGTGACAATTGGTACCTCTGATAATACGATCTTAATTAGGCGATACCGATACCGGTTCATATAAATAATTATATTATCGCGAGAAATATACTTTCCAATTTGCGTCGGTCTAACGGTTTGGTTACCAGTCTGCAAACCATGATGAACCCTGTAGATAACTGTTAGAAAAAAACATGCATGTATACAGGCATGTCTGTTAGGTTTTTTTTTTAGTTTGGAAATTATCAGTGTTTAAACTGATTCATAGATACTCTTCCTATCTGTGTAATTGCTGAATACAACGAAGTTAGATGAGGAGATAACTTTTCTTTGGTTTTCTTCTCGACGTTCTTGAATACCAATCTGTTTAGAATACGATACTAGCTTAATTGCTACTGCCTCGTGACGATTTTCTTTAGATACCGTATTGAGTGTTTTTTTTTAATTTTACGAAAACTGTTATTTGAATTATCTAGTGTAAACTAATAGTTCATCAGATCATTAAATATTGGGGCTGAGTGGTTCTTAAGATTGTTTTTAGCATTTTGATGCCTTTATAGAAAGCTTTCTCCTGTAGATGCTTGTTCATTTGGGGAATATACAAAAAAATATTTAAATTAGAAATCTATAATACAAAAAGTCTACACTTATTTGTTTTTAATACCAAAACACAACTATTGAGAAGAAGTACTGAAACATTCTAACCTAATTAAGTATACTAAATATCTTATAATACATAGTTTTTAATTGTGTATCGTTATTGCCTTACGGAACTTAAAAATTTAGTACATTTTGAATTGTTGTGGCTGTTACTTGATGGAAATTCATAACGAATGAAATGAAAGACTGATTTTGTCAAATTTCCACTTTATTTAGTTTCACTGAAACTATATGACGCGTTTCGCTAGACTATAGCTTCGTCTGATACAAAATAAAATTTTTTTTTTCATTTTCTATCAGACGAAGCTATAGTATAGCGAAACGCGTCATACAGTTTCAGTGAAAATAAATAAAGTGGAAATTTGACAAAAATCAGTCTTTCATTTCATTAATTTAGTACATTATTTTTAAAACTCGAACTCATCAAATTTTAGAGAAAATCTATTTTAAGCGTTTTTGTTAATTACGTGATTTATGAGTGCTTCAAATATCCTTTCTTAATATAAACATATTACAATCTTGTGGAGACATATATATATATATATATATATATATATATATATATATATATATATATATATATATATAAAATATATATGCAAATAGGGAAGATAAATACAAATATAAAAATTGCTAGTTATAATTTAAAAAGATGAATTGTTTTTATGCTAAACTAAAGGACAAAACCGATACTTTACAAAGATCTAATGTAACTTATGGCATCCCTGTCTATGTGGTTTGGGCTACATCGACCTAACGCAACCAGTTTGAGTTTACACGTCAATAATACAGACCACAGGGTACAATATAACAACAGCTTCATTCTGGATGTTGACACTAATTACTTCAGAAGAACTTTCTTGAAATGTGTTACATAAAAACTTGCAAAAATAATCTCAATCACAAAAAAGATATGGAAGGATTGAGCTCTATTTACACCTATTTGCTGACACAAAATCACACCAAACCAATCAAAAATAACGATTTTTATGAAAAAATTAGTTTCCAGTAAAGTTGACGTTTCCTTTTCTGTTACTCCGGTTTTTTTTAACCATTTTAAATTACTTTGTGTGTCTTTTTGGTATAAAATTAAAAATTAAATGTGATAAATAATAAATAACTTTTCCAATAGATATTTTAAATTACTTTATGGTATGTGTCTTTTTGTTATAAAATTAAAAAATAAATATATAAATAATAGACAACTTTTCCAATAATAACATTCACCAAAACTTACTATGTCTTTAGCTTTAATGTCTTTCGGTCTGACGACATAGAGTACCAACAATATTCGGTGTCGGAGTCAAATATTACTAAAAGAAATACGACGTCAAAAAATTTAAAATGGAGTACCATTTCAACATCATGGTCTTGTTTCTATCTCAAAAAGTGTTTTTAAAGAATGGTTTTAACAATATTTCATTTTCTGATACTTGTGTAATTTTCTATGCGTCCTTTTGTCATGTTTTTTATAATTATTACCTGGCCAACGAAATGCAAATTTTATTTTGTATCACCAGAGAGAAATTAGCTGCTAAATTTTTGTAAGTAAATTATATACAACTTTATAAATTTATAAATCACATATCATAACGAATGTCTTAACTTTGTTTTTCTGTACCATGTTTGGATTTCAATATCCAGAAAAAATCATTTTATATTATATATATATATATATATATATATATATATATATATATATATATATATATATATATATATATATATATGTATATATATATATATATATATATATATATATATATATATATATATATATATATATATATATATATATATATATATATATATATATATATATATAATATATAATATATATATATATATATATATATATATATATATATATATATATATATATATATATATATGTGTGTGTATCTATATATTAAATATTTATTGTATATGAAAAATGTAAAAAAAATGTATATCGGCTTTAGCGGACGAAAACCGTTCTCTTTGTTCTTGCATCAAAAGCGAAATCGTCCAAAGTTATAGACTCCCCGGACGCGCCATCTATGAATCACCAAACTAGAACATGCATGTTTTGTTACTTATTAAAGCTCATCAGCCAGCCTAGGTGCAGAAGCAAATCGTCGCATGTTGGGAATATGGAATCTTTGGCACAATGACACTATTCAGTATATATCACCATCACACCAAAAATTTTTTTTTGACACTCGACGCGCGTCTCGCTAACCATGTTAGCTTCAACATAGGGTCAATCATCGTTCCTGATGAAGCTGACATGGTTACGGATACTCTCATCGGGTGCAAAAATAAAGTGTTTGGTGTAGTGGTGAGTAGTTTTATTTCAAGAGCAAAACGCAATTAAATGAGTACTAATTGTAAAAATAGAGATCAGTATAAAACGGAACACTGCTGACCCTTCGTACTTCATCCCCCACCTACGCTTTTTTAGCGATTTTATTTGGCAAGATCGCACTTCCAACTTCCCCAAGGGGCCGTGTAATACGTAGCTACAATTCTAAATAGAGTAAATAGGTATCGTCCATGAAAATATTTAATAGGTTACTTGTATAGAGATTAGTTATCATTTCATACCAAAACTAGAGTACCTTTCCCTTTATGTGTGATATACATTGTCTGAGAACCTGCATCAAAAATATTAACACAACTTCTGAATGTGTTGCAACTTTACTTATTATTAATCAGCAGCCTTGACTTTCACAGGTCGGATGTGGAAACTAAATTTAGGTTATGACCAATGAGAAAATAGGATGAATTATTAGAATAATTTGACGTTGAAAAGAGGCTTTAAGCATCATCTAAGAAAATAGTGCAACGAGCTACTCAAAAACTTGTCTGCTTATTTTTATTTAAATTTAATGTTTTAATTCAAAACCAAAAGATTCATATTGCTATAGCTCATAGTTCCAAAAATAGTTGAACCTTTATACATCAGAAGTAAATATTAGTTAAATCTAGTCTACAAATATCTAGGCTTTCAACAAATCATTAAACACAACCATACCCAAATCAAACCAGAGCTCAGAACAGAATTCAAAAACCGACTCACTTAACTTTTACAACTCAACTCCAAGAATCTCACTAAAGACATCAACACGTTCGCTATACCTATAGTCACATATTCATTTGGTATCATCAGATGGTCACACACAGATATTGAAAACATTCACATCCTTATACGTTCTCAATTCACCAAATACAGGAAATTACACCCCAATGCATGCAAAGAAAGACTTACCATCGAGAGGCAGGCAGGAGGAAGAGGAATCATAGACATCAGATCACTACATACAAAACAAATACAAACACTTAGGAACTTCTTTCACACCAAGCAAACCAGCCTCCACACAGCAATAGTGAAAGCAAACAAAAACTACACACCTCTCGACCTATCCCATTCAGAACAGCCAGCAGACATACACAGTCACACCCAACTACAACAGGAAAAGATGAAAACGTGGTCAGAAAAAACTCCACGGAAAACATAGATACCACACAGAACAAGACCACGTAAATAAAAAACAATCATACACCTGGTTATAGGATGGGCAGCTATTCCCTGAAACAGAAGGCTTCTTACTTGTCATCTAGGATAAAGTCATATTAAGCAGAACTACCAAAAGCATATCATCAAAGACCCAACTATTACAGAAGACAGATGCAGGAAATGCCACCAGCAGAAAGAAACGATCGAATACATAACAAGCGGATGTAAAATATTGGCCGGAACGGAATACACAGCCAGACATGACTCAGCTGCAAAAGTAGTTCACCAAGTACTAGCCACAACATACAAACTCATAGAAAACAGAGATCCCTCCTACAAATAAACACCAACATCCATACTTGAAAATAAAGATTACAAGCTCTACTGGGAGATAAAACAGTCTCCGCCAATAGATCCGATATTACTTTTCAGTGCAAAAAAGCAAAGTCATCTATCTAATTGACATAGCTGTCCCCAACGACACAAACATCCAAACGAAATACACAGATAAAATCTCCAAATATACAGATCTTGCAACAGAAATGAAAAGGATATGGAAATAAGAAAAAGTCATCATTGTCCCCCTGATTATATCAGCCACACGCCTTACACCAATAACATTTGTGCTATACTTAGTACAATTAGGACTCAACACAAATATACACAGAAACCTTCAGAAGTGAGTAATTTTGAAAACATGTGACATTGTCAGGTCATTCCTTAATACACAATGGTAATAGTGTTTGTACTTGGTTTGGACCAGTCAGCCAAACTCGGAACCACATTGATTAAATGTGAGAAAGAAGAACTTTTTACTACTAGAAGAAACTAGATTTAATTTTAATTCAACAAATGGCTATTTAGAAATCAGCCCACAAAAGGAATAATGACAACGTACTTTTAAATGAATTTACTAATTACGCACGTAGCAATTATGCACCGAATTGTAAATTGAAAGTAATAATATTCAAGTAGCCACTTGACTTGTAGAACAAAATTCTTACTGCCTAACTGTTAACACAGAATAAATAATGAAAATAATAAAAGTAATCCTTCAAACCATTGCAGAAACAGTATTTCTGAGGATATAAAAAGAATTTCCTAAATTATTAATGTATCGAATAAATAAACTTTTTAGAAATATAGAACTTCATGTATTCGAAAAGACAATAGATTTTGCCAATAATTATCTAAATAACTAAAAAAAATAACAAACATGTGCTGTTAATAAATGTAATAAAAATGAGAATTTTTTTGTTGTAAGAATTTATTCAATTTAACTTCCTCGGGTACGCTCAACTTTTTTTAGCAAATCAGTAAAGCTTCAACTGATTGAGGATAATTCAGCTTCCCGCCCTTGTTCGTTGGTAGAATTTCAATACTTAAGCCAGTTGATGTTGTGGACATTGAAATCGGCTAGTATGGCAATTTGTCAAAAGAAAAGCGAAAATGTTCTAAAGTTATTATCCCTTGGTGGTCGATGAAGGTAGCAGATGAACCTTGTGGTCTGTCGACTAGTATTTCTAACCCCACAACATCAATGTTTCGTGGCTCAACGCATTGTGAAAAAGACAGACAACGTGGCTCCTCGCATTGTGTAAAAGACAGATGTTTAACATACGCCTTAACCGAGAATAGAAGTCGTACTCACTATAGAGAAAGTTGACTGTGGTGCTCGATGAACTAACCTTAGTGGCGCAGAGAGCAAGTATATGAGGTTTATCCGATTTCAGGTGTACACTGAATTAATGTTTCAATTTAACTCCGTACACTCCAAATATCTACTTTAAAATCTCGATCTTCGCATCTTGATGCAATAGATCACTCCAGCAATACTAAACTCTCGATCTTTTAAATGACGATGTTAAGTTATGTATGGTTATATGGGTGAAGTACGATGTTCGAGCAACGGATTTAAATACATCTTGAGTTATGTTCTTTTCAGGGTTTCTCAAATCCAAAAATTGGAAAATTATAATACTGTTTTTTATGTTTAATGTTAACAGAAATAATGTGATGGGGGACTTTAGAACTGGCATTGACAAGGTAAAAACCCAATAAATAACTTTATCCATTTTTTCTATTCCTGAAGAAATTGCCCTGTAAGATTTTTACATTTCTACATGTTCTCTCTTTCCTAGATCACGTTTGGTTTCCTATTTTCATCGATCTGTCACTCATGATGACTCTTAAACAAAATGAGATATCTACTTCAAATTTTGTTCTCACATAACACTTAAAGTCGAGATGAAGTTTTGGAGTGATATCACTTTAGAAAAGGGGGATGAATTAATTAACAAAATTTAGGCAGAATTATTTATAGGTATAAAAGTTTGAAAAGAGTGTTAGAGGAGTTGCTTTATATGTACCGGATTATATATCTTTTTCAGTGTTCAAAAGTATGTTTTTTTTTTGTTATTTTTATTATTTGAGTAGAATACCTATCATATAAGATTTTGAATTGATATGCTTTGCTTAAGTTATTCCTTGATGTGAGAAACTCAAATTCGATCTTTATGTGAGAACTGCCTATTTGTAAAGAAAGTAGGCAAATTATTTTAACTTTTTTTTAAGAACAGTTTCGTTTCTAATGTTGTTAAAATTTTGGCTTAAACTCTCCTCTTATTATGTTCTAAAATTCTGATCTTCAAGTTATCTATATTTTTAAACTGAATCTTTTATTTAGGTTGAAGCAACTGTCAACTTGTCTCAAGATGCAGTATATTAGGTCGAACGTTATGCTAGTTTTGTCATTATTGGTTGAGTGAAAATGCAAAAAAATACTTTCCTAGTCTGAAAACGAAGAAAAAATAGTGGTTATCTAAGCGAGTAAAGCTGTGTTCTTTTAACCTGAGTTACATGACTAAAGCGGTTAGGTGAAAACAATAAAACAAAATGTTATATTTTTTGTTGATATTATAATGGTATGGTTAAAGTCGACTGGAGTGACAAAATCGAAACAGCACATTTTAATGGGTACGTTAGTTGTTACTTTGTTGTTTTAGTTATCCATGTAAGATAGTTGTAGGGAATCAAATTACATTGCTGATTTCCCAACGCAATAAATGAAATAATTTTTTAAATTTTGCTAAAGTTACTGTTGTACTTACTAAATAAGAACTATCAACTAAACTAAATAAATACATCTTGTTCATTTTCAAGGATTTCTGAACGACAGTTTCTAAAGCCATGTCAGTTTCTTAACATGAGTCTATTGAAAGTATAATTTTTTGTGCGATATCTCTGTAGGGAGAAAAAGTTAAAAATGTAGGGGTTATTATATGCATTTATCTTTATCGGCATTACTTAACATTTTAATTCTTCTAGTTCACAAAGTAAGCCCATCTCAAGTATATCTAATCATCTATAATATATAAAATGCAACGTCTCTCTGTCTGTCTGTCTGTCTGTCCGTTAGTGTGCTTATCACTGGAGAACCACTTATTCTTACGTACTTTTTTTTTTAAAACATACATATGTTCTCTGGCCAGGTTATAGGCTATATTTTATTACGATAGGTAGCATAAGGAATGAGCAGTGACGTAAAATAGTGAATGAAGTCGGAAAATAGTTTGCCGCTCATGCGTTCCATTGCAAGCACAGCCTAAACCATTAAATATGGAACAATATTATGTAGCAGAGAATATTTATAATCTATAATCTATAATATATATAAAATGAAATGTCTCTCTGTCTGTGTGTCTGTCCATTAGTGCGTTTATCACGCGAGAATCACTTATCCGATTTACGTGTTTTTTTTTTAAATTCATACATATATTCTTTGGCCAGGTTATATAATAATAATCTATATCTATAATATGTATAAAATGCAACGTATCTCTGTCTGTCTATCTGTCCGTTAGTGCGCTTATCCCTCGAGAACCACTTATCCGAATTACGTGATTTTTTAATTCATACATATGTTCTCTGACCAGGTTATAGATATATATTTTATTACATCTATAATATATATAAAATGCAACGTATTTCTGTCTGTCTGTCCGTTAGTGCGCTTATCACTGGAGAACCAATTATCCGATTTACGTGCTTTTTTTTAAACATGCTAAACCATTAAATATGGAACAATATCATGTAGCAAAGAATATCTATAATATATATAAAATGTAACGTCTCTCTGCCTGTCTGTCTGTCCGTTAGTGCGTTTATCACTGGAGAACCACTTATCCGATTTTCGTGCTTTTTTTTTAAACATACATATGTTCTCTGGCCAGGTTATAGGATATATTTTATTACGTTAGGTGACATAAGGAATAAGCAGTGACGACAATAGTGAATCAAGTCGGAGAAAAGTTTGCTGCTATCGCGTTCTCTTGCAATACACTGCCAAAAGCATTAAATATGGAACAATATCATGTAGCAAAGAATATAAATATATATAAAATGCAACGTCTCTCTGTCTGTCTGTCTGTCTGTCTATCTGTCTGTCTGTCAGTTAGTGCGCTTATCACTGGAGAACCACTTATCCGATTTAAGTTTTTTTTTTTTTAAATATACATATGTTCTCTGGCCAGGTTATAGGATATATTTTATTACATTAGGTGACATAAGGAATAAGCAGTGACGATAATAGTGAATCAAGTCGGAGAAAAGTTTGCTGCTAGCGAGTTCTTTTGCAATACACTGCCTAAAGCATTAAATATGGAACAATATCATGTAGCAAAGAATATAATATATATAAAATGCAACGTCTCTCTGTCTGTCTGTCTGTCCGTTAGTGCGCTTATCACTTATCCGATTTACGTGTTTTTTTTTAAATCATACATTTGTTCTTTGGCCAGGTTATCTATAATCTCCTATCTAGAATATATATAAAATGCAACATCTCTCTGCCTGTCTGCATGTCTGTCCGTTAGTGAGCTTATCACTTGAGAACCACTTATCCGATTTACGTGTTTTTATAAATTTATACATATGTTCTATATAATTCAATATAAGCCTAGATAATGGGAGATAAGATGAGATAATGGGAGATAAGGAGAAATAATGGGAGATAAGTCGAGATAAGCCTCGATAATGGGAGATAAGGTGAGATAATTGGAGATAAATATAAATAATGGGAGATAAGGAGAAATAATGGGAGGTGAGCAGAGATAAGTCTAGATAATGGGAGTTATGGCGAGATAATGGGAGATAAGGAGAAATATTGCGAGATAAGTCGAGACAAGCCTAGATAAGTCGAGATAAGCCTAGATAATGGGAGATAAGGTGAAATACTGGGAGCTAAGGAGAAATGATTGGAGATAAGGAGAAATAATGGGAGATGAGCGGAGATAAGCGTAGATAATGGAAATTATGTAGGGATAATGGGAGATAAGGAGAAATATTGGGAGATAAGGGGAAATAATTGGAGATATTTTATTACGTTGGGTAACATAAGGAATAAGCAGTGACGATAGTAGTGAATCAAGTCCACGCGAGCGGACCCGCGGGCCCGGCTAGTCGTATATATAATAAATTAAGTACATTATGATGGATATCATTTTCGAAATTTTTTAGGTCGGGAAATTTGACGAGTACGTCTTGTGTTCATTATCATAATTAAAGAGAAATCTATAGTTTTTGAGAGCTATCGCTTCCGAAGGGTAGAGTATGGTTTCTGATCCACCATTGGTAGGGTTATGTGGGTGGTAATTTGTAATTATTTTCGTTCATAACTGCATAATAAATGAGAATTAAATGCGAGATAAAATTTTTGAATCCTAGTACTAATGGGTTTATGTGTTTTTAGAAATTTAATTGGAGCAGTACTGAACATAGCCATTAACAGGAAAGGAAACAATAATCAGATTAATAGAACTGATTTGAGTAGTTCGTTTCAAAGGGATAAGGTTCTCCGCAAATAAGAGTTCTTGAAGAGGGCGGTTCAAAGAGTAACAAGCTGAAGCTTGTACCGTTATGATGTATTAATGCGATATTATTCCCATCATGTATTGCTCTCGGAAGAATAAAGCGGGTTACATTCCGTAAATATATAAATAGAATTGACTCATATCACCGACCGGTGTTGTGTGTTTTCAGTCAGCTGAACAGTTCAATTCTGAATGTAATATAACCAGTACAGTGTATATTTGGGACTAGAGCTTCAAACTTGGGAGCAGAATTCCATCGATGGTCGAACTTCAGCTTTGTATAGAATTAATAGTTGTGGAGTGTAAAGTTTTCTACTGAGAAATTATATTTTCATGTTTAGAGCAGGTCTCTTTACTATGCATGTAACAAAATCATTACAAGACATATTTGCTCCTAAGTTAATGCCTTCTAAGTTCAGTGACGAATCTAGTGAAATGGAGAGAGAGAACGATATACGAGGGTAAAAATTATAAACTGGAATTCTTCATTCAACTATTGTGAGGTAATCCGATCGCCTTATCCTTCCAGTATTATGTGGGTAGGACTGTGAGGAGTGGGATAGACCACTTGGTTAACTCTCTCGATCGATTTTGCCGTCAGTAGCACCATACCAGAGCAGGAGGTAGAAGTGTCGATTGAGCAACGTACTACTGACAAACTTTTAACACTAGAAAACGGAAAACATTTTAAAACTTTACAAAAACTGACGAAACAGTTCTGTAAAAAGAAACTTTTGAAAACCAAAGTCTATGACTGGCACAAGAAATTTTCTTATGGCCGGAAAACGGTGTAAAATCTGAGTTATTCTCGCCGATCTCGGAACAGCATCCCAGATTCGAACATTAAGGCGGCTGATTTTCTTCATGAGCAGTTTACGCTGCCTACTACTGCCAACTTCTCGGTCAAGGTAGTCTTGCTTATCGACAAGAAGGATGAGATATGCCCATTCGGAGTGTAGAAGTGCTTCACGACAACACTCGGGCACACACATCTGCATTGACTCAACAAAAATTGAAACAAATGCACTGGAAACTCCTGGAACACCCGCCCTACAGCCCCAATTTGATGTCTTGCGACTTTCATTTGTTTGCCCATTTAAAACAAGCGTTGGGAGGCAAACATTTCGAAAATGAAGAAAGCGTAAAAATCGTTCGTGCGCAATCGGCTCCTGACCTGACCTGCTGCATTTCACTATGAAGGTATGAACAAAACTTTCTTTTCGGTGCGAAAATATATTTTGAATAGGTGACACTATGTAGAAAAATAGGACTTTTTTTTTAATTTTTTTATTACTGTAATAATAATTTTTTTAAAAAAGGATTCTGGTTTATATTTGATATACCGTCGTAGCTAGGTATAGTTTGTAATCTTATATTTTTTAGAAATAAAAAATACGCACTGTATTTTGTAGCATTAAATTCTATTTAGCTACTGTTACCCAAGACAGAGTTTCGTTAAGGTCTTTATTATATATCGTAATATAACTTCACGCAGTCTTCAATATTGGCACCTGATATTCGAGCCTTTAAAGTAAATAAACAAACAAGCGTACTGCCATAGAGGTATATATATCGAACATGATCAAAATCTTGAGATACATCAAGTACAATAGCTCAAGATGCTCCGTAAACTTTAGCGGCGTTATTCCAAAGATGTGTGACATGGGTTCCAATATTTCCTGTTATTTTTACTTACGAAAGCCATATTTTAAAAGAAGCTTTTTCCATAAGCTTTTTCCATAATTTTTATTATTACTGACAGCGATGGAACTGGTCAGCCAAACTCAAGCGTATTTCCAGCAAAAAGGAAACATTTCTTTCTGTAAAATGAGTTGTTAGTGAGTGAGTTTAAGTACAGTAAAAAGTAGTTCATGAGACCTAGAAGATTTTTTCATCTCGGGTTTCATTAAGACTTGTTTTATGACTCACTGTGTTAAGGTAATATCAGGGATGTTTAACTGCACGTTGGAAATAGTGAGTGATATTTTTTCCTGGAGGAAATTTATACTGAGAAATTGACAAAAAAATCTTGGACTATTTGGATCAGCAAGGTGTTTGTTTTCAATGTTTTGATTAAATACCAGCTTAATTTTGTCGATTATTTATTTGTATCTTTTCCTATCCGAGGCATTACACTGCAGGTCTCCTTCGTCTGTGGAAATGCTTAAAAAGGCTCCAATCAGATGTAAATGGCGAGAGAGTCAGACGACGTAGACACGTCTATATCGGAAATGGCACCTCAAGAAGAAGATCTGCTCCGAACACCATCAAATATGATGCGGTTTATGACGTCGAAATTTTGACGCTATTGTAGGTAAACTCCTTTACAACTTCAATCGAACAAAAGCTTGCCATTAGAAGGACACCTCTTCGAATAAGGGTTGTAATTTTCCACGTTAGCTAGTATACAGGGTATTATGAAAGTCGTTTAATATATTGAAACTGGTGAATAGAAAAAAGTATTTCATAAAAAGATTAATAAAGGGCGGTTCTGTTTTATAATTTCGGCCCTCAAGAAACGATGAAATGAATGGAAGTAAGAGATCGTTCTCACTCTAAGACTAGTAAACAAAACAAATAGGATATATGGTGTTGCTGTGGTTTAACTAAAAATTTCATAACCAATTTTATAAAAAAAAAGATAGCTTTAAAACACAAAAAAAAAATTATTAGCTTTCTAGGAATCAATTACACATCCACTATACCATCACTCACACGACCAGATATTTATTGCAACAACACCTGTTGAGATCACAAACTTGTTGGTTGAACCCTTTGCTTCACATTCGACTGACGATTTCCAAGGAAAAATACTACCTACTATTCCCAAAGTGCAGTCAAGAATCCGGCATATCATTAAACATATTTTAATGAAGACACCCTGACGGAATACCTACCATAGTACTTAAGAACTGCGGGAGAGAACTAATACCAATTTTCTGTAAACTTTTCAACCTATCCTACAGAAAAGGAATATTTCCTTCCTGCCGGAAAAACGCCACAGTTCAGGGTAGTTCAGGTTAGTTACCCCAAAAAGGCAAGAAGACCTTGCCACGCAACTATCGACCAGTCGCACTGCATTCAATAATATCGAAAATCATAGAAAAGGCTATCAATCAGCTTCTTCTAAAATATCTTGAAGGATTCAACGCCCATCAATATGGCTTTCGTAAACATATATCATTAACGATCTGCCGAAAACGACCAGGAATCCATTCTACAGTTTTGCAGATAACAGTACGCTTATCTCTTTATGCACTTTGAACGCTCGAACATCGAGTATTCATGTAAATATCCGAAGACAATAGGAAATTTTTCAACTTAACAAAGACCTGGAAGAAATTCTATCTTGGTGTGACAGTAACTAAGTAGAATTTAACACTACAAAAACCCAGGCGGCAGTTTGTTCTAAAAAAGATAACGTTGCTGAACCCGAGATAGTTATGGCGGGGCCCACCATTCCTCTAGCACCTTCACTCAATTTGCTGATCATTAATTTGAGAGTAAATATGTCTCGGCATCAATATGCTGTCAGTATAGCATAGAGAACTTCTCAAAAGCTGGGACTATTATTTCGAACTAGAAAGTTTTACACTCCACAATAACTGTTAATTCTGTCTTTTATATGGGGAACCTCATTACTTTGGAATAATTTGCTCAGGACTGTGTTTCCGATACAGTATAATTTACAGCGATTCAGTCCAAGACCAATGTGAATCGCTTTTTCCGCACACGTGTCGCCCCTGTAGTGCTTTAGAAATTTTCCTGCAGCTCATATCGTAGGTCCATAAAAAATGTTAAAGTTACCAACTAAATGATTCGGATATCCAACGAGTTTGCATTTTATAGAGGCTACATATAATAAGTTCACAAGTTGATGCTTAATCACTATTTCATTCAAATTTTAGGTATTAATTTGGAACATTTAGTTGTGAATTTCTGTTGGTCCTTGATAAGGACTAAGACACTCAGGAAGCAAAGTTTAAATTTGAAATAAAAAATTAAAAATACACAGAGAAGTTCTCTCATCTTGATCGTGATTCACTGTATAACTCCCGAGATACTTTGACTAAGGTTGAAAACCACCCCTCTTCTAAAATCATTAAAAAATCAAATAAAAAAAAAATTGGTTCCGTCATTTAATGTCAATAAGTTGTTTATGTGATTTTTTTAATTGTTCAATGACAATAAGAGAGGTTGCTATTCTTATCAAGTGTTTAAGATGCTAAGTTGTATAGTTACTAGCTAACGTATGTCAGGAGATGTATAATATATGAAGCTCAAGGTCGAAGAAATTTTTGGTATATATTTTTTAATTTTTATTTCATATTTACGGGTACCTTACACCCCTATAGAGAAGGTTAAGCAAAAATTCTTAACTAAATTTCTTAAATTAAAACCCTTCTGCGTGTAAAATTTTAATGAAATAGTGATAAAGTATCAGTAGTGATTAAATATCAACCAGCTTATTATGTGTAGCTTCTATAAAACGAAACTCGTTGAGATTTCGTTACCAGCTTTATGCTTGCATAGATCAGGAATTCCCAAATTATTCTTGGAAACTATGTTTGCTTTTAAAATAAAAATATTAAAAATAAAAAAAACGATCAATTGTGTGGGCACACCAACAATTAATAATTTAATTTAATACATTTTGTGTTATTTTATACTAAACAACAGTTTTATATAACTAAAAAACAAAACAAAGGTTTTAAACGATGTGCTGTTAATACCTGGTGATTGAGTTATTAGTTCAAGTGCACAACAAAGTAAGTAATTGGTAATAAATTATCTTAACCTCTCGAGTTGTTATCATAGATATCTCTTACTTTTCCTCTCTCATCAAAAAACCTTAGATTAGTACTATTTGAATTATTATTAGAACAATTTTTTTCAAATTATGGTTTCATTTTGCTCAAACATGTAAGGTCAACGTCAGCTCTGAAGGAGCAATAACCTGGAAGACGTCGAAAGGCACATCTTATCATGCTTTATCAGGGGATTTCTTTTGCAAGAGTAGATAGGAAATCTCCTTTTGTATGATTAGATATTAGTTTTTCTTGGTATGCGTGTGATTTATTATTATTTTAATTTATTATTAGATGAATTGTTCATCAAATGTGAAAATTTACAATTATTGAATACAATCTTATATTTGGCAACATTGGAAAATATCCATATCTTGTTAAGCCTTTTCGTCTTCTTTGATCTAATGGTAACCATTGATCTGATGTCAGATGTGGCTTGGTTCGGCGGTAAAATTCAGCTTTACTTTTTTTTTAATTTTTCAAAAATGTCAAATTTAAAAAAAAGTGCTGAATGTGTTTCTGTACAACCGTGGTTCAATATATTAAACAATTTTTATAACACTCTATATAACCTCCGTCGCACAATCAGATAGGTCATTAGAGTGGAAATAAATGTCACGCTAAAGTAAAATTCGATAATATGCTTTAAGTTCTTCTTATTGTGTAGCTTTGTAGTGTAAAATTTTGCGAGATAAAGGTGCTTCTTTGCAAAGAGTTGGTAAAATACACTACATTGAAAGGAATTTAGAGTAGTAGAGGTAAAAAACTAACGTCTCGGTGAGAAATTTATTTTGGTTCATCGAAAAGCTGAGTAAGGCTTCAACTAATTGAGAAATATTCAACTTAGACAGTTTCTAAAATAAAATCAGAGCTCAATCAAGTGAGGTTCTGATTAAAAATGCTGAGAAACTTCGCGAAAAATATGCTGTCTTACCAATTATGAAAACCAAGGAAACTGGCCGCAAATTAAATAGTGAAACTATCAAAGCGTCAAAACATTTTATGAAGATGATGACATCAGCAGAATAATGCCAGGTCAAAAAGATTGTATAACGGTACTAATGAAAATGGCGAGAAGATTAAGGAATAGAAACGCTTAATACTACTCAACTTAAGAGAAATTCACGCAAAATTTAAGGAACGCTTTCCAAATTTGTCAGTAGGTTTCTGGATGTTTGCATATTTGCGACCGAAGACCTGTATTTTGGCGGGTGCTAGTGGTACACATTCAGTCTGTGTTTTGTTTGGTACACCAAAATTTTAAATTGTTATTAATTGCTTCCAAAATTAAACTTACTTATAAGGAAATAATATGCAAACTAGTTTGTAACGATTCAAACGAAGACTGCATGCTGTCACGTTGCAAGGGGTGTCTGGAGTTGATGCAATAAATTCTAAAATTTGTGATGATTCTGAAAAATGTTTCATAATAACCTATTCATAATGGGTATCCACTGATCGATTTCGTTTGCTTAATGAAGTAAAATCGATTGAGGAGTTCATTACTGAATTAAAGGAGCTGCTAATAACGTTAACATCTCATCATTTTATATCTGAGTATCTGAAAAATATGAAAGCAAATTTATCTGACGATGTTTGCATTGTTTTAGTCGATTTTTCGAAAAATTATACCTTCATGATTCAAGATGAAGTGTAGTCCTATCGCTGGTCAAATGATCAAGCAACTTTACATCCTTTTGTAATATATTTCAAAAGAAACGCAGTAGTTGTATCGAAAACAATTTGTGTAATAAGTGATTGTTTGATTTATAACACACTGACATTTTACGCATTTCAAAAAAAAGTATCGAATTTATGAAAGAAAATTTTCAAGAATTTAAAAAATTACATTACTTTAGCGACGGTTCGGCAGCTCAATACAAAAATAAAAAAAAAAAAATCGTAAACTTGTGTAATCACGAATTAGATTTTGGGTTAAAAGCAGAGTGGCATTTCTTTGCTACGTCTCATGGAAAAAGTCCCTGTGATGGTGCAGGGGGAACAATAAAGCGCACTGTGAAAAAGGCTAGCTTACAACGAACTATTCAAAATCATATATTAACTCCTGAAGCAATGTCTTTTTGTATCGAAAAATGATGTACAAGCTGCTGAAAATGTGTCGAATCAAAGATTTATTAACATTATTACTTACTGCTAAAAATACAAGAATGTTTCATAGTTTTCAACCTATTTCTATAAGGCAATTAAAAGCCCGTCGATATTCAACTTCAGAAAATATTGAAATTGTGAATATCACTAAACCAATAAAAAAATAATTATTGTATGTTATGCCTCTTCATTCATGATGATGATGATGATGATGATGCCTATTTATTATTTATTATTTCAATACATATTAAACAAGTTTTCTTATCAAAAAATATAAATATTTTATTCATAATTAACCTGTTGTCATACTGGTTTTTTTCATTATTGAACAATTTATAAGTACTAAAATGGTGAAAATTACAAAAAATATTTTTTTTTATATCTATGTATTTTCCTAAAAAAATTGGATTTTTATTACCATTCCCACCTTTTTTTAGGGCTCGAAAAGTGTTATTTTCGAAATTTCTCAAACTTTGTAATTTTTTTTTTCGTATAAGCAGACAGTCAAAAAGCTAATAATGAGTTGATTTACTTTACGGTAAGTAGGCATGGCACCAAAAAAAAATTCGACTTGTTTGTTTCAGTATGTTGCCCAACTAAAAACCGCAAAAAAAAAACAAAAAAAGGGCGATTTTCAAAGTAATGCCATTCTGGTGAGAAATTAGGTAGGAAATTTATACTTTTGTACAATTATGTACAATTCTTTAGAATTAAAATGAGATCAGTCAGACCCACATACCTTTTATAGAAAAAATAAAATAAAATTTTAAAGCAGACTAAGAAAATCTTGGTTTTTTGGAATTTGGCGGGTGCTGGATCAGTAATATCGAAATAAAACAAGAAAACACGGATGGTTCTTATCTTGGGGAACCTAAAGGAAGATTTGTGCCAAATTTCATCAAAATCAAAAATGGTCACGTGCCCGCTTTAGACATTTTCAGATGTAATGACTTTTCTGTAAATAGCGGTCCCCGACTCATCAAGGATTGTAATTTCGGCACGTTGATGATTAATCTATGAATAATCTGGGTTTTTTTTTTTAAATAAATGAAAAGTGCTCTAAAATTACTGTAACTTGGTAGTTGCTGCAGGCAACAGCTGATGCTTGTTCCTGGTTTAATTAGTCAGTCAGTCATTAGCGAGGATAGGTGTCACTGTAACATTTACTCACTTTCTTAATATCTAACTGACTAAACCACGACAAAGGAATCATTGAAATATGATGGTAAAATATATTTATTTTGTTTTATGGAAAGTAATAAAATAATGTTCTCTTCGCTGTACAAATAGAAATTTGAAATCACATGAAAATAAATATTTAATAATAAATTAATATTCAGTCAAAACTCTTTATAAATGGTTATGTAATAAAAATACATATTTCTCTTGAGTTTTTTTTAATAATTTTTTTTGCAAAACTTCCACTTTTTTACAAATAACATCTTATAAATAAAGAATTTGACCATTCTAAGATAGTACGTTAGAATTTCGGAACCTTTGGCACAACAACGGTAGAACAACTGTTGTATACCAACAAATGCTTTAACATAAAATTACAAAATTATTAAATATGGGTTACTTGAAAAATTAGGAAGATTGTTTATTTTGAGAGCATAGTCCTATTTTCCAAATTTACCTTTTACAATTATGTTATAACTTCTACATTACACTATCACGTTTTATTCTTTTCGTAAAAACGCAAACGACAGATAATAATAAAAAATACTTTTGGATCCAATTTAAGCGCATTATGCAACTAATCTAGTCCTTTCCAGTGCACACAATTAAAAAAAAAATAATAATAATTTTCCAATTTACTCAATGCAGTGCACAAGCAAATCAGTAAACTAATTTTCTCAGATTTAAAAACTTGGCTCATGTATAAAAACCCGAGTTCATAAATTATAAATACTTAAGAGTGGGATATTAAATACAAAAGAAAGTTGTGGGGGGTTTTAGAATTATTTACAATTGCAATCTGACATTTTACTTCTATCGAACTTCCACATAATGTTTCTGTTATAATTGGAAAAAATTTTAAAAACTATTATAATTTTCAGATTTCTCTGCTCCAAAAATCCCAAAATAGACATTTAATCCAAAATATACGAAACAATCCTCCTACCTGTCAACCTCACCCTTTCAACGCTAAAATATTTGACTACAAATAAGATAAATTTTTTCACATTCCCAGCGGAAATCTATGAAAAACTTTTATAATACTATTGAAACCATACAAGTATGACATACATATGTTCCAAATTTGAAATTGGTATTTAATTTTGCTGGAATTTGTTCGTGCCAACAACACGACAGTCAGATGGAAAGACAGACTAACATAGAATGAGAGAATGTGTTTCTTGTGATATAGAGACTCTTAAATGTATAGAGAGGCAAAAGTCTCTGAGTGCCTTTTCTTATAATGGAAGTAAAAACAATATATAATATATAATATATAATAAAAATATACATACATATACATATATATATATATATATATATATATATATATATATATATATATATATATATATATATATATATATGTTAATATAGAGGTTTTCACGGATGGTGGAATGTAATACGTTAAAATTCCGGGTTTCAATCCGTTCGTCTAACAATGAATTTGCACGACGTTCTCATTTGGCATTTTCAAGTGTTCCCGCTGCTGCTGCTACTCGATACTGTGATCTTGCTGCTGCTGCCGCTCGAAGTTTTAAGATCACAGTATCGAGTAGAAACAGCAGCGGGGGCACTTGAAAATGCCAGATGAGATTTTTGGCGAAACGTGCAAATTCATTGTTAGACGAACAGATTGAAACCCAGAATTTTAATGAATAAAGATAGAAGAAACTTTGAAAGAGGGAAAAAGTTTGAAACACCTAAACAAACGAATGAATGAAGGAAGATATCAAATAATAAAACTTATAAATAACGATAACCAAGAGATTACTTGCATGCATACATTTAAATTAGACATACCAAATATAATAAAAACCAGAGTATTCGATCAATATGTACTCCAGATAACACAAAGAGCAATGGAGAGGACAATGCTAAATATTAGATTCCAAGATCGTATTTCTAACACCGAGATACGAAAAAGATCAAAAGTGACAGATACAACGAATATGTATATTAAGGTGGAATTGGGCGGGGCAGATCGCAAGGCTAAATGATAACAGATGGACACGCAGTATAGTTGAATGAAGGCCTAGAGAACACAAAAGATGCAGAGGTGGACCACAGGTAAGATAGACGGACGACATAAAAAGATTAGAAGGACATGATGGGATGCAAAAAGTAAACAACAAAGCAAGTTGGAGGCAACTTGGGAAGGCTTACATCCGACTATGGAGGGAATAAGCTAAGCAGCTAATTATCACACATATACACTAACACGCTCTCCTCGTAACATAACATTACTTCCAATTTATTCATTTTCTCAAACATAAACCAAAAAGTTCTGCTGGACCTGTTAAAGCTGTAGTACATTTATTAGCCTCCATCACTTTTACTCTCTTCCCCTAAAACAATGGAGCTTAAGAACTATAGATTCATTTGAGTATTATAGGTGTACCATATTGGAATAGACGAACAGACAGACGGACAGGCAAACTAACACACCGGCTAAGATGAGACCTGTAAAACGTGAATAAATACAAAAAATTTAGAACAGGATTTTTCACCAATACAATACTTTTCTTACAAAGAAAATATAAACAGAGGAAATAATAAAATGATAATGAAACGTACTCAAATAACGTACAATTAATTTAAAGTAACCTAGTAGCTAAAATTTCTGGTAGCTGAACCAATTATCCGAGTTTTCCAGTAACTGATATATGTTGAAAGGAAACGAGCACTATTGTATAAAAATCCTAAAGGCCGACGTGCAAGCAATTTTAAAGGTTTAATTTTTGGACCTCCTAGCATGATAATAATTATGTAATACTTCATTGACATATTAAATTTATGATGACCATAAATAGTTTTTTTTTTAAGTTCCATGTTGGTATACTTTTACTCGGTTAATAATTTATAGGGGAATAGCCGTAAACCCATTTTGTATCGTTATGCTCTTTAAAGAAAGAACCAGGAAGTGTTATTGAACTTCCGTATTTTGTAACAAATATCTATGCACTTATATTTTACATAGAGCCTTATTTAACCACATGTATTAACTTTATATGTATGTATATACATATAGTACATGTCCATAATTATACAGATAAAAATAAATATCCATCATTACTTGCATGCATATGTTATTCATTGGAGTAAAATAAAAATCCTTACCACATTTTCAGTATATATATATTATATATATATATATATATATATATATATATATATATATATATATATATATATATATGCTTATATTGAGAGTTATTTTTATGGTGTTTATTAGTTTTAGAAGCTTCTTAAGATAGATATTCTGACCAGAGGCAGACATAGGATACAATATGAATAGAAAAAGGATTGGGGTGTGAATTTGTAGAGTAAAATATTTCACTATCGATTAAGATTCGAATCGAAAAATCGAATAATTATTAAAAGGTATTTTGGCCTACTAAATAATTTTGTTTAAAAGTACCAAATTATGAACAAGTAGCTAATAATTAATGAAATAAAAAAAACCCTGTTGGTTAGAACAAGCTCTAAATCGCTAGCCTGTATAAAGAAATGCTTGAATCTGTTTGAAATATTAGCTCTCACTAAACTCCACGGTATTATGAGATATTTTTCTATGAGATCTTAGTTCATTGTTTGGAAAGCAGTAGGTTGGTGAACGATAATCAGTTCATGTCGAAGATATATTCCTAAATTTATTTTCGATTGTAAAACTATGAGGTTCCGTTGCAATGTGATTTTCTATAACATTCTTATCTTTCGTATTTTCTTAGTTTTGGAACTGATTACATTAACAACAATACAACAACAAACGTGGTTAGCTGTGGCTCGGTGGCGTAGTACTTTGCTACTGTGCAGAAGGTCGAGGGTTCAATCTCGTAGGTCGGTATACTTATTTATTAATTTATTTAAGTATATTTGGCCTGGCCACGTACATAGGTAACAGACATTTACAGAAATGCAATAACGTTCGACGCAGCACTACCGCTCTGTTTAAAAGGTGCCGTTAAATACAAAAAATTTATGTTTTGGCACTTGAACAACGTTGACGGATATTACGACATCCTCGCTGATATCCTTGGGATATGGAAAAAGGGTAAAATCCCTACTAAGGCGGAGAGGTGAGCAATAAAAAAAAAATAACAGAGATGGACACTTTTTTATGTTACTGGAAAGTCCCTTGTTTTTGTAATCTGCCGTACTACAACAGATTTTATTACGGAAATTCTTATAGCTTTGCACTGAAATGCTTCAAATAATGCATTTTACCATAGGGTTAAATCTATATTTGCCCAGGTTAAGCAAAGGCACATAAGGGTTAATGATATCTGATTTTTCGTAAAAATTTTGTGCAAATTAATAAATGTAGTAGCAATATTCTTTTATGTTGCAGCTCCCCCAATCCTTGTCACAAAGTCTTGTCTACCAGCACACACCCTGCTACTTTAATTGTTTTCGAGAAATATTGTAGTATTCTATTTCAGTATTTGGTAATGTTCTGTACTATTACGTTTGAAGTCCAGAGTTTCTAGTGTTGTATTGTTTCATTTCTTTTGTGTTCCCTAGAATATTGCGTTTGTCCCACTTTTCATTCTATTAAGGGATATTTTTCTTATGAACTGATGATGATTTTGTTAATTTATTTTCCGACAGCTTCACCCAAAAACAGCTTTTTCTTCATAGTTTCTCTAGAAATAGGATACTCAAATATTTGTGCGTTTTCAGTTTAATTCAATCTTTGTAAACGTTAATAGGAATGCTATAAATTTAAATTTCAGTAAATGTTGGAATTGATTCTTTAGTCTTTTATATCTTAATACCCTGCTTGTACTCTCTATCGGAATTTCCTAGTAATGTAGATTCATTATGATTAGTTTATAGTATCATCAGTGTTTTCTCGCCTCTTTCCTCCAGATCTTTCTCGCCTTATGCCCTCCAGGGTTCATTTGGTCGGTTTTCTTAATGGTTCCTTTTACTTTCCAACTAAAGCACCCTCCTAGATTTTTACTTTTTTCATTAATTTCCGTTTATCTCTCTCCGTCGGTCTGTCGGTCTAGAAGAAATTGAAAATTATGTTAGTTTTTATTACTATAAGTTTTAGCATGAAAAGAAGGTGAAAAAAGTTGGGATCGTGAAATATTATATAGTTTCAGTAGTATTATGATATATTTTCAATTTTTTTTTGGTTGTCGTAATGGACAGGTTTTAGGCATAGTATTTAGAGTAAAATATGCAAGGAGTTAAAGGAGCAGGCTAGGCAATTAGAGGCTTCGCTTCGTATATATCGTGGTACATGTCCTTCTTAGGATTCTTGAAATCCAGGAATCTAAAAATTAATTGCTTTACTCTTAATTTAAACAGAAAAAAGGTTTAAAAGAGGTCATTAAATATCGTATAGTATAAATTATATTAAGAGAATTTTAGCAGATAACATCCCTCTATAAAGTATCTTCTGTGTAAAATACTAAGTTGTAATGTTTGGATTAAATTATTAGTTAAACGTGAGTTGTTGTTGGGTGAAGTTATAGGAAAACAAATGAAAAAATCATCATCAGCTCATAAGGAAAATACATTTTAAAAGAATGATATGTGGGACAAAGACAATATCCTAGGGAATAAGAAAGAAATGAAACAATAGGAAAACTAGGATTCGTAGACTCCAAACGAAAGAGTAAAGGAAATTATAGTATTCTTGAAGATCTAAGAAAGCGATTTGGCAAATTGATGCAATAAAAACATTAAACGACAGTTAGGATCTTCGCAAGTACCTGGCCGTAACAGGGTCGTAATTGATATACATATATATATATATATATATATATATATATATATATATATATATATATATATATATATATATATATATATATATGTATATATATATATATATATATATATATATATATATATATACCTCCCTTTCAAACTAACATTTTACTGGCTACTTCGTGTTTATAAATATAAAGAATATTCTTTATTTTATCTGCAGAATTATACTGAAATAGTGTATATTATGAAGTTCAATAGTGTCTTAAAATGTCCGAAGCCCTTTCCATCAGAAGCCTCAAATGTTTGCCTGTTGAGGCAAAAGTGATAGTTAAAAGTGTTTATTTAAAGTTAGTTGAGCGAGACGACCAAAAGTCATTTTCATTGATGGAGACATCAGCTTTAAGAAGCATCCCTGAAAGTACAGTTTGGAAAATTGTAAATAATTCGATAGCGCCTAAAAAACACGAAAAGACAAAGATGTGTCGAAATGTATTGATTTCTGTCAAGAAGACTTAATCCGCCGCAAAATTTATGAAATGTATGCAGAACAAAAAGTTGCTACGTTATCGTCACTTTCACGGAGGCTGTCCGAGGATAGTTGTGACATAAAATGTTTCACTACAACTTTATGGCGTATTCTACGTCGTTTGGGGGTTTTGTTCAAAAAAATAGACAAATGGCAAGTTATAATGGAATCACGGCGTTTACAACTCAGAATGGAATATCTTGAAAAAATAAATACAGCTAGGTCGGAAAATTGAACGATAATTTACCTAGATGAGACCCACGACACACTCAGTAAAGGATGGATTAATAAACCAAAAAAATGCCACACCAAAGCTCCATCAAGGTAAAAGAATAACTATTTTACATGCGTGGTCAGAAGAAGGCTGGATACCAGAATGTCTATTTCTGACAGCCAAGGATATTTCAGATTCCAGCTTGGATTATCATTGTGATAAAACCGCTGAAGTTTTTGAAGATTGGCTTCAAAACAAATTAGTGCCGAATATACCACCGAATAGTTGTATTGTGCCTTTATGCATATTGCATCTTATAATAGTAGCCAAATGAATAAGGTACCAAGTTCCACCAGTAGAAAAAGGGAAATCCAAGCTTTTTTGTGCGAACGTGACATATATTTCCATGAAAGTTATACAGTTAAACAATTGTTAGAAGTTGTAAAAAGTTACAATTTTTCAAAGGAATATGTTTGTGATAAAATTGCAAAGGAAGCAGGACACGAAATAATTCGGCTTCCACCATATTATTGTATCTTTAATGCGATCGAGGTAATATGGCAGAAAATAAAGTCTAATATACGTGCTCACAATAATACGCCCACTTTAAATAGTAGTGTGATTGAGTTGATAAAGAGAAAAGTCAAAAATGTAACCGTTGAAAACTGGAGAAACTGTATTCAACAAGTCAAAAAAATTGAAAACTCATATAGATGTATGTACATAAATGTAAATAGTTTAGAACTTGTAAAAAAACTTATTATTGATTTGCAAGGTAGCAGCGATAGCAAAATTAAACTGGATATTAATTAATAACTAAAATTGTAATAAATGTACGCGAGGACACTGTACACTGTTTTAATATATTTATGTAATTACTATATTGTGTATTATTCAGTATACTAATGTGGCTCACATTTGTAGATTTTCGCAAGGCTTTCGACACAGTGGAAAACTGGGCGCTTATAAGAGCTCTTAGAAATGCTCGTATAGACCACAGATACAGGGAACTGATAGCCAGAATATATGAATGAGCAACCCTCAAAGTTATGGTAAACCAAGAACTGACAAACAAGGTCCCAGTGAACAGAGGAGTAAGGCGGGCGATGTAATATCGCCTAAGTTATTTACAATGATCTTAGAAGATGTCTCCAAAGAACTGAATTGGGACGAAAATGGCCTTCTGATAGCTGGTGATCGGCTAAACAACCTGAGATTCGCAGATGACATTGTAATTATAGCAAACAATAAGAATGAAATGATCCAGATGATCACAGATCTCCATCACCAAGCAAGAAAAGTGCGACTTGACAGAAATTTCTCCAAGACAAAGTACATGAGTAACGAAGACACTAATGATGAAAATATAGTGATTGAACATTCGACAATAGAAAAAGTAAACACATACATCTATCTGGGCCAAATAATAACGATAGGAAAGGAAAACCAGCAGCTTGAAATAGAAAGAAGGATACGTATGGGATGGGCAGCATATGGAAAATTGAAATATGTACTGAATATGAACATTTCTCAAAGATTAAAAACCCAAATTTATAATCAGTGTATCTTACCAGCTACAACGTATGGAGCCGAGACATGGGTTTTAACTAAAAGAACAATAGAAAAACTACAAGTTCACCAATGAGCAATGTAAAGGAAGATGTTGAGTGTTACTTTAAAGGGCAAGAAAACTAATTTTTTTTTTTTTTATTGGTCTAGCACACGTGCTGCAGGGAAGTCCCTAAAGCGCTCCAGGAGCGGCACGAGTGCGGAAAAAGCGATTCACGTTGTTCTTGAATCGCTGTAAATTGTACTCGGTGGGAAACACAGCGCTGGGCAAATTATTCCAAAGGGATGACGTTCTCCATATAAAAGATTGCTTGAAAAGCGTTGTACGCGGAATAACAAGCTGAACCTCATACGGATGCGAAGCACCAGCGGGACGTGTATTTCTAACATGCACCGCTTTGGGAGGAATTAAGCGGGCTACATCCTTCGAACACTTTCCATGAAAATACTTGTAGAACAGACTCAAGTCGCCAACCGTTCTTCGATGTTCCAGCGAATCAAGGCCGCCGGTCAATTCCGGTTCCCCAATCAGACGGACCGCTCTTCTCTGAACAGAATCCAACAAATACAGTGTATGTTTGGGAGCGGAGCCCCAAACGTGGGAGCAGTATTCCATAGTTGGTCGAATTTGGGCTTTGTAAAGAATTAACAGTTGTTGTGGGGTGTAAAGCTTTCTGGTTCTAAATAATATTCCCAACTTTTGAGAAGCTCTCCTTGCTATGCCTGCAACATGTTCATGCCAAGACATATTTGCTCCCAAACTAACGCCCAACAAATTGAGCGACGATGCTAGGGGAATGGGGTGCCCCGACATAACTATGTCGGGTTCAGCAACGTTAACTTTTTTAGAAAAAACTGCCGCTTGGGTTTTTGTAGCGTTAAATTCCACTTGGTTTCTGTCACCCC
This sequence comes from Pachyrhynchus sulphureomaculatus, assembly GCA_019049505.1. Classification (NCBI taxonomy): domain Eukaryota; kingdom Metazoa; phylum Arthropoda; class Insecta; order Coleoptera; family Curculionidae; genus Pachyrhynchus; species Pachyrhynchus sulphureomaculatus. The sequence continues at coordinate 78,729,900 of CM032455.1, forward strand.
AAGATAGAATTTCTTCCAGGTCTTTGTTGAGTTGAACGACCTCCTGCTGTATGCGGACATTCGCCTGAGCAGCCGATGTCCGAGCGTTCAAGGTGAATGAAGAGACAAGCGTACTGTCATCTGCAAAGCTATAGATTGGATTCCCGGTCTTTTCCAGCAGATCGTTAATGTAAATGAGAAAGAGAGCCACAAACAGAACCTTTCAGACATACCATAAGAGCGCAACTTAGCCAACAGTCCATCGTGCCAAACACGGTCGAATGCCTTGGATATGTCAAGAGCAACCGCTCGAGATTCTCCAAAGTGTTCAATTGCGTTGTTCCAAACATGTGTTACATAAGTCAGAAGATCTCCTGTTGATCTATGTTTACGAAAACCATATTGGTGATCGCTAATAATATTGAATCGTTCAAGATATTTTAGAAGATGCTCATTGATAACCTTTTCCATGACTTTCGATATTATTGAAAGCAGTGCAACTGGTCGGTAGTTATTTGGCAAGGTCTTCTTACCTTTTTTAGGTATCGGCTGAACCGTGGCACATTTCCAGCAGGACGGAAATATTCCCTTTCTGTAGGATAGGTTAAAAAGTCTACAGAAAACTGGTGTTAGTTCGCTTGCACAGTTTTTGAGAACTATGGCAGGTATTCCGTCAGCGCCAGAAGCCTTCTTGGTGTCTAGCTTCATCAAAATACGCTTTATGATGCGCTGTCTGAAGACAACATCGGGCATCCTTGACTGCAATATGGGAATAGTAGGATAGATGATAGATAGTAAATGGATTAGACAACAAACAAAGGTGGATGATATCACCAAACGGATAACATCTCTGAAATGGAGCTGGGCCGGCCATGTAGCGAGAGCGACGTATAAGTGGAGTGGCAAGATCATTAGGTGGAGACCATGGGATGAAAAGGAAGACCCCAACAGAGATGGAGCGACGATCTGAAGAGAATCGGAGGGCTTAACTGGTATTAACAAGCAAAAGATAGAGAAAAATGGAAATATTTGAGAGAGGCCTATACCCGACAGTGGGTAGAGAGCGGCTGAAGGAAGAAGAAGAAGTATTATTCAGTACATAAAACAATAAAATTCAACTGTCTTATCACAATAAAATTTTAAACCAAACAATTATAGAATCAGGTATAGTGCGGCCCTGCACGATACCTTGTCATTAAACAGTCATAAATTAATCACTTTCGAATCTTGTTGAATTTCGACTGGGTATAGGTAGCTAAGTCACTTCTTAGATCGTGAAAAATACTATACCAAATATTGAAAAAAATATTACAATATTTCTCGAAAACAGTAGTAGGGTATGTGCCGGTAAAGAAGACTTTGAGACAAGGAATGTGGAACTGTAATATAAGAGAGTATTACTGGATAGATTCATTAATTTGCACAAAACTTTTGTGAAAAATCATGAACCCTTATTTCACCACAATGCGCTAAACGCGAAACTTGCCTTTGCGTAACCTACGCAAATAAAGATTTAACCCTAAAGGTATTATTTTAAGCGAAGATTATATCAGTATCAAAGCATAAGAAGTTCCATAATAAAATCTGTTATAGTATAAGAGACGTACAAAAACAAGTGGTTCAGATATACAGGATTTGTTAACCCGTTTCCCAAAACATATAAAAAGTGTTAGTTAGAAGATACGAAAGATAACAATGTTTTGGAAAATTACGTTGCATTTGAATCTCGTGGTTTCGCAATCAAAAATTAAATTAGGAATATATCCTCGCCAGAACGGAATATGGTACACCAAAAAACTACTTTCAAAATAATGAATGAAGATCAGATAGAAAAATATGACATAATACCGTAGAGTTTAGTGAAAGCTACTAGACTAAATATTTCAAAGAGATTCAAGCATTTCATTATAGAGGCTGTACATCTAGAACTCAACCAACAGAGTTTTTTATTTTATTAATAATTAGCTACTAGTTCATAACTGGGTTCCATTAAACAGAATTATTTACAAGACTGTAGTACGAAACAGTAAGTCTGGTTACTAATTAGGCAAAATCTTTTAATAAAAGTATCAAATTTTTAGCCGATACTGCAATTTGTTTTGTTTTACACCCCAGTCACTTTTCTGTTCATAATCTATCCTATCCTGTAAGTATGTCTCTCTCCTGGTCAGATTATCTGCCTTAGAAGGGTCTAAAACTAGCAAAACTCACAAAAGTTACTCGCATTCTTGTAGATATATACCTAGTAACTGTTAAGAGGAAACCACCAATTTTGAGTTTATATATATATATATATATATATATATATATATATATATATATATATATATATATATATATATATATATACATACATATATATATATATATACATATATATATATATATATATATATATATATATATATATATATATATATATATATGGGGTGTGCTAGACTCGGGTTAAAATGTTTTTATTATGACGATGGGGTTTATTGTTAGAATTGTCGTGCTTATTTTTAGTGTGTAATGGGTGTACACATATCGGGGAATAACACACATAGAAAAAAGAGGAGAGAGAATTATAAAAGGAAAAAGAGTGATGCGTAAACTCAAAAAGTATTTCTCGAGAAACGAAGCATCGCCGACATGAGATATTTAAAAGTATAATAATTTATGGCAACTAACAGCAAACTTGGAACGGCGGCTGCTTTCTCTCGAAATGGACTTCCGGACTAGAACAGCAGGATAATCAAGGATGGAAAAAATAATGAATGAGGGAATAAAGAATACTATGAACACCAAAACAAATATAATAGAAGAAATCTAGCGAAGACAACATGTAGAGAGAATGAATGGCATACGAATCCCAAAACAAATACTCAAATGGACATGGGCAGAGAAAAGAAAAAAGAGAGACCAAAAGCTAGATGGATGAGTGAAATACACAGAGCCATGTAAGAACAAATCTACAACTAGGTAACTGGGCAGATACAGGAGGGTGGAAGCAGGAGACCGGAAGGCGTAAGATGTTATAAAATTGAATATATTATCGAATATATTAATATAAGAAAGACAATTTATTTAAGATATTGTCCAAAATATGATCTGTTATTATAAATCGGACTAATACGGGATCCCACAGGAGTGCCAAAAATCTGTTTATAAAAGCTATTGTTGAATGGAAAGTAACAACAGTTACACACAAACAAAAGTTGTATGTGATTCTATTTTTGACCAATGAGTTTCCAATATTTTAAAAACGAGAGTGAGTGGGATGTTCATAAATAGTGACACAACATTGAGGAACACCAACACGTAATTTTGCGGTAAAACTATTTCACTAATTGAATTTACAAACGAAAATGTGTCTTTTACGTTATAGTTGGTTCTCTCTGTCAGTGCTGTCGTTTGGACGAAGAGGTACATTGGGTTTATGAATATATATATATATATATATATATATATATATATATATATATATATATATATATATATATATATATACACTTTGAAATAAAATACAGTATACCAGTTTCACTGAAATTAATCAGATCACTCTGACACGTGTTCCGGTCTCGCCACCATTTTGGAAGAGGTTTACAATATGACTAAACTTAAGTTCTAAAAGATATTACATTTGGATGGTTAATTGGTACTAAATTTAAATTAAGGAATAATAAAATCAGGTTAATTACAGGTAGTATATGTATTTTATAAAAAAACACGTAAATCGGATAAGTGGTTCTTGACTGCTAAGCGCACTAACGGATAGACAGACAAACAGAGAGACGTTGCATTTTATGTATATTATAGATTTTTTTTTGATAAATATTAAGTTAAGAATTTAAAAAAAAAAACGCGTAAATTGGATAAGTGGTTCTCGAATGATAAGCACATTAATGGACAGACTTGCAGACAGAGAGACGTTGCGTTTTATATTTATTATAGAGATTATTATTATTATATAACCTTGCCAGAGAACATATGTATGAATTAAAAAAAAAAACACGGAAATCGGATAAGTGGTTCTCGAGTGATAAGCGCACTAACGGACAGACACACAGACAGAGACGAATTTTATATATATTGTATTCTTTGTTACATGATATTGTTCCATATTTAAGGGTTTGGGCAGCGTATTGCAAGAGAACCCGCTAGCGGCAAACTTTTTCCCGACTTGATTCACTATTATCGTCACAGCTTATTTCTTATATTACCTAACCTATAGCCTCGCCAGAGAACATATGTATAAATCTAAAAAAAAACACGTAAATCAGATAAATGGTTCTCGAGTGATAAGCGCACAGACAGACAGACAGAGAGACGTTGCATTTTATATATATTACAGATCAAAGGTTATTGTTTTTATTAATTAACCTGAAAAAACAACATATATATGAATAAAAAAAAACACGTCAAATGGATAAGTGGTTCTCGAGCGATAAGTGCATTAACGGACAGATTGACAAACGGACAGAAAAACGTTGCATTTTATATATATTATAGAAGATTATAGATAACCTTGCCAGAGAACAAGTGTATGATAAAAAAAAGAACACCCAAATCGGATAAGTGGTTCTCCAATGATAAGCGCACTAACGGACAAACGGACAGACAAACAGAGAGACGTTGCATTTAATATATATTATAGAAGATTATAGATAATCTGGCCAGAGAACAAATATATGAATTAAAAAAAAAACTTATTAATCAGAGAAGTGATTTTCAAGTCATAAGCGCACTAACGGACAGACAGACAAAGAGACGTTGCATTACATATATATATATATATATATATATATATATATATATATATATATATATATATATATATATATATATTATATATATTATATTATATTTTTTGCTACATGATATTGTTGCATATTTAATGGTTTAGGCAGTGCAGTGCAAAAGAACGTGCTAACGGCAAACTTTTTTCCGACTTGATTCACTATTATCGTCACTGCTTACTTCCTATGTTACCCAAAGTAATAAAATATATTCTGTAACCTGGCCAGAGAACATTATATATATATATATATATATATATATATATATATATATATATATATATATATATATATATATATATATATATATATATATATATATATATTTAAAAAAAAACACGTAAATCGGATAAGTGATTCTCGAGTGACAAGCGCACTAACGGACAGACAGGCAGACAGAGAGACGTTGCATTTTATATATATTACGGATTATTTTTAATGGCTTTTTTATGCTAAGAATTTCTAAATATTCGATTTTTTTTTGCTTTTTGAGTACTGTATAGCAACTTCACCTTCTCGTTATTAAACAGGTGATTATTGCCTATGCAGTATTCAGCAAAGCCTGTTAATTTTTGTTTATTTGAAACAGAGTGCCTGTGTTCTTCTAATTTGTGTTGTAGGCTTCGTCCCGTTTATCCCACATAAACAGCGTCACAGTCATCACAATTAAGTTCATATATATCCGATTTTTTCATAATTGTTAGATCTTTCTTTGTTATTAATTAGATAGCGGGCTATATTGTTTTTATTAACACTTATACAGTTTATTTCTAACTTATTAAGGCTATTGGTGATTTTGTTACTAATACCATCGACATAGTTCATAGCAAACCATTTTCCGCTTTCGTGTTTTACGTCTGGTGCGTAAAATTGTTCAAGTATATTTTTATGTTCTTTGTTCTTTTAGATAATTTTACGCACTTAGTGGAATGTTAGTTAATCTGTGTATGATACTGTGGATGGTTGACATTTTGATCTGAGAGGATTGATTTGATTCAGCATGTATAATCGTGTCTGTTGTAGTTGGTTTAGGGAAAATATCAAACTCTATTTTGTTCTCTACATTTGAAATTTTTTATTCTAAAAAACTAAGTGATTTGTCTACTTCAATTTCTGTTGTGAATTGAATGTTATGATTGATTTTATTTAAAGTTAATAAGAACTGTGACAATTGTCTTTCCAAATGAAGAGAATATCGGCAACATATCTTTAACAAAAGTTTGAGAAAAGTTTTTTTCAAAGTTAACCATGAATGCTTCCGCTAGAAGGGGGCTTAGAGGGCTTCCCATTGGTAGGCCGCTGTTTTCTTTATATGTTTTACTGTTAAATTTAAAGTAATTTTGTCCTAGACATATCTAGAATTTTGATTAAATTAACTTTGTTAGGATTAGACAGATCATTATTATTTATGTGGGATTTTAGTATCAGTTTTACCTTTGTTATGGAAATTGATGCGAAAAGGTTTTTTACATCAAATGAGATAAACTTACAGTTGGTGGATAAATTGATCGTCTTTAGTTTTCTAACTAATTCCAAAAATTTTTTTTACTGAATAAGGTGAAACGTAGTTTCTGATGTTAGGTAAATCGGCAGTCTGTTGCTTACATAGTCTGTAAGACGGGGCGTTTATATACGATACAACTGGTCTCATTGGTATATTTTCTTTGTGAAGTTTCGGCATACCATACATAACAGGGGCTGTAGGATTCATTACTTGTAACGTTTTTGGGTTCGCGGTTGGAAATATGTTAACATATGTTTGAATTTCTTTATTTATAGTTTTGTGAAATGAGATTGTGGGGTCCGATTGAATTCATCAGAATCAATTATATTTTGTATCTTATTTTTGTATTCCATTTCATTCATTATGGTGAGAGTATTACCTTTGTCTACTTTACTCAGAATTAAATTGTTAGTTGACATTTTTGATTGGGTCTGTTTAATAACTTCATTCTCTCGTTTGTCGTTATTAAGAAAGTTTATGTTGTTAAATGTTTGGGCAAGAAGTTGAGTTTTGGATCGCGATGTGTGGACACATGAATCGAACACCCGTCAATAGTCAATTCGTTTAACGAGCATTGTTACGGTAGTGTTTCGATCTATTTAATTATTTTGTCGATTGCAAACGAGAGGAACCAGAAATAAAGCAGAGTGTAGTGTTAAATTAAAACAATAAGTAAAAAATTTGGAGACTTATGAGAATAATTTTGTGAAATTGTATGAAGCTATCGAAACGATAAGCGATGACCTTGATCATTTTACTATTTACGGTGATACGAAATATAAACAACAATTTCTTTCTTTTTCTCCCGTGTTTGAAAATGGAATATACGAGGAACACACGTAAAGTTTTTATAACAGAAAAAACAATGGATAGCGATGATTATATCTCAGGAGACTCAAAACGAGGAAGAGTCCAAGAAAAAGAAGAGCCTATGGGATTATTCACGAAGAGTAAAAAGCTGATAAGAGCACCACAGAAAGAGAAAAACCAAATAGTAAATAAGATAGACAGTTTGATAGAAATGATCAGAGAGCTAATATCAGATATAAAGGATGTAAAACAAGATCAGAAGAGATACCAACAAGAGTTGAAGGAACTAAGAAAGGAGAATGAGTTATTGAAAGAGAAAAATAAGATAATTAAAGAAAACATGGGAAGTATGGATTTGAAGATGAGTAGACTGGAAAAAGACAACGTAAGGAATAATACTATAATATCAGGAGTGAGTTTTGAAGTGAATAGCCAGCCAGATCTGAAAACGGGTGTAGAACATTTTATGGGGAGGAGTATGGACACAAAAGTATAGATTAAAGATGTGATAAAAATAGGAGCGACTAGCTGTAATGAAAAATAAAAACAAACTGAGAAACCTAAGAGAGAGAGAGTTTATATAAACAACGATTTAACAAAAGATGAACGCGAAATTCAAAAGAAATTGAAGCATATAGCAGAGAACGAGAGAAAGAATGGGAAACGGGTGAAAATAGGACACTAAAAAATCGTAATCGAAGGAAGAGAATATAAATGAGACATTGAGGAAAACAACTGAAAGAACAAACAAAGAATAATACGACCATCAAGTCAAAAAACTGAGAAAAAGGAGAGAGATAGTTAGATTGACGACGACTCTGGCGAAGATAAAGAATACGGAAGAGAGGACTAGTAAAATGAATACAAATAAGAAGATAATCAAAGAAATAGATAGGAAAAAAGAAATGGGAAATAATCATCTAGTTTTTAGATTGATAACATGGAATAATAGGGGTAAAAATGAAAAAGAAGATGAACTGACAGAAGCACAACAAATGCACTATGTAGGAATCATTAAAACAGAAAGCAAAGGAAATGGATGCAAAAAATTAAAAGGAAAAGCATACAAAAATCAACATAGAGACATAATACCGGAACAAGATACAGAACTCATACAAGCAGAAGAAACAGAGGCGATGATTGACTAAAATTTAGTCAATCATAGCCTGCCTCTGATGAAGCTAATATGGTTAACCAAACGCGCACCGAGTACAAAAATAAAGTGTTTGGTGTAGTGTGATATATACTGAGTGGTGTCATTGTACCAAACAACGTATATTCCCAAGATAAACAAGTTCATAAGAGCGATATTAAGCATATTATGTAGCTCACAAGAAAAAGAATTATTATATATATATATATATATATATATATATATATATATATATATATATGTATATATATAATATATATATATATATATATATATATATATATATATATATATATATATATATATATATATATATATATATTGTGTAATAATTACTTTTAAAGTCGATTTTAAATTATTTGTGGTAAAATTTAGATAAAACAAATGTTTAAAACACTTTCCTGAATTAATTTTAATTAATTAATTAATAATTAAATTTTGTTGCAGATGTGCCAATAATTTTGAATTTTCTACCTTTCAACATTTTATAAGGAATAATATTTTATTGTTTAATTGATTTTAAAGTCTAGTACAATAATTTTGACATATTATGCAGCGTAGAGTTGTTTTTAAATGTCTTTTTATAATAATCCTTAATAAATATCTCGCAACGTATGCTTAGTCTTGATGTTTAGAATCTTGGGTAACTACACATCCTCAGTCATTCTGCGACTTAAACTAGGTTCTATTTATATTATTTAATATAACATACTCTGTAGTTTTTAGAGTTTCTTCTAGCATATGTTTAGACGCTAAAAATAAAAACAGACCTACTGAATTATTGCGTTAAAAAGCTCAAATAAATTTTTGCTCTCAGAAACATTTTAAAAATCGAAGTGAGAAAAAATAAATATTGATGACATAATGGGACGTGACACAATCTTTGGGACTGGATATGCTAGAAACATAATGTCAAAAAATCTTTTGCAGGTCGTAATAATAAAAAATAACCGGTCAAGTTCGAGTTGGACTTGCGCAATTAGTGTTACGTAGATTGATTGTTTTAAAATAAAAATTTCCGTTACGGAAGTATAAAATGATCAGCGACTTCACAAAGTATATCCCAAATGAGTTTTCAACAAAGTTTTGTCCCGATCTTTAGGGAAAACTGAAGACCTTGAAATTTTTGGTTTTTTATATATCAGATAAATTATTAAAGGTAATACACTCGAGATAATTTTCGTTCAATCTACACCCTGTAGAGAATATTCCAGAATTTTCTCAAAATTTTTTATCAGAACTTTTCGAAATAAGTTGGGGGAACAGCGATGTTTCGCACTTTTTTAAAAATAATACAAAAACAATTGTGCACAAGTATTACATTCTATATATTTTTGAACTCGTCTTTTTACAAGCTTTCATTTGACACCCCACTAGATGACCTGGTAAAAACAATTTTTTTCACTTCCGATTTCACCCCCCAAAACTAACGCCTTAGGTCAAAATTTAACTTTCAAAACTACACGGCTCTTATAGGGCTATCGATTCCTATATTAGTGCCAAATTTTAACTTACTATGTCAAATAGTTTCGAAGAAAATCGGATGTGAGAGACAGACAGACAGACGGACACCGAAGTAATCTTACAAGTGTTCCGTACGGAACACTAAAAATAGTTTATTAACTATACCTCAAGCAATTATTGGTGTTCCAAAGTTAAGAGTTAATTTATTTCAAAATTCCAGTATTAGGTTTACCTGAAAAGTTGTTTTAGAATATGTGTTAAATATAAATATAATAATAAACAAATCCTTGGGTGACAAATCATTAAGTTGGAGTATCTAATATTAAAAATTATTGTATTAATATATGTATTGCTTATTTTGTTACATCATGCCAATGTCCTAGTTTTGTCCTGTCCTGGACTGCCAACTAGATTGTTTAAAACTTGTTTCATTAATACCATTAGTGAAATATCCCTTCACTACTACTGACTAAGCTAAAATTTAAGCTTTTGTTTAATTATTAGGCCAACAACACAAATTATAGAACATTAATTATAATAACTAACTTATTTTAGACCCCAAAATATGCAAGTAAATTTTAACTTCTTCCCCAATGAAAATTTATTTTTTCGATTTAGACGAATTTTCCTCTGCTTTTCCTAGTTTGCTAAATCATAAGGTATATTTAGATCTAGTATGATATCGTTAAAACACGTGTTACTTGCAACAATGGCAACATAAAAAAAAACTCTAAATTCCTATTTGAAATTAAATTAAAGCATATAGCAAAATCGTGTTTCTGAGTTTGTCTGTCACATCAAGTCACAATATATTCAGGATAGAACATTAAATATATTCATTCTTTAACTAATTAACCTAACACAAAGCGAATAAATATATCCCTTTACAGAAAATTATCTAGAGAAAAATTTATTTAAAAAAAAATATATATTGCACATTGCACATTTTCTTGCCCTTGTTGTTTGCTATATATATATATATATATATATATATATATATATATATATATATATATATATATATATATATATATATATATAACATATATATATATATATATATATATATATATATACATATATATATATATATATATATATATATATATATATATATATACATATATATATATATATATATATATATATATATATATATATATATGTATATATATATATATATATATATATATTATATATATATATATATATATATATATATGTGTAGAGTGCCATTCATGAAGTTTGCACCATATGGGAAAAACTTTTGTTATAAGAGTTTTTGAAAATTTCACTTCGAATTATGTGTTTTTTTTTATATTTTGGATTACACCCAAATTAGGTCATGACGTCAAATGCCTTGCCTGTTAAATTTGACATCTAAATTTGAAAATGTGAAAAAATCGTATTTTTATTGACAATATCGAAAAAAAGTTATAAAGAAAAAATGATTGTATTGCAGTTTTACATTTATGTACTAACGTTCGAAAAGATGTTAATGTAATGTAAATGATAAAAAAAAAATAATTAGGCCTTAAAATTAAGCTGAAAAAACTAGTTCTGTCATAAAGTCGTAGTTTAACAATGTAATCTTGGTGCAAAACTGCATGATTTTTATGACAGCTCAACTTCTAAGGGCAAATATAATAAATATTCATGTCATGTCATAAACTTGAGCAAACTTGTAGTTTTTTAAGTTTCTTCATTCCCTCTTCAATGCATGAAATAGTTCTTTTATAAATTATATGGCGAACATTCGCGAGAAGCTCTTTCTTAATTTCATGTACGGGTTTTGGGGATAGTTTATTCTAATTGTTTTTTAACATATTTTTCAAAAAGTCAAAAACAAAATTTTTAAAAACTGCGTTTTGCAATGCAATATTGGTGGAAACAATATACATTCATGTTTTGCTATTAATTCAAACAAAATTATAATATGACATGCTTTCACGTATCTTTATCGCAGTTGCCATGGATTTCGTGTTTTGTTTCTTTGTCTCATAAAACATCAAACTGACATTAGTTTGTTTGCTATTATTAATGCAATAATAACAGTTTTCTAAATTTTCTTCTTTAATAAAAATGCCAATTAAATTAACTAAGCAAGATAAAATAGAAGTAGTTTTGATCGTGGGTGATAACTACAAAACTCAAAGAGAAGCTGCCGTCATTTTTAACCAACGACATCCGGAAGAAGTTATAACGCATACAACAGTAGGAAGAATTCTTACCAACTTTAAAAATCCTTGATGTGTGGAGAATAATTTTAAACGTCAACATGAACATTGGGTTACTAATGAGGATGCTGAGTTTGCAGTTATGCAGAGTGTGATTGAAACGCCACGAACTTCAGTTGCCAAAATATCGCACATAGGTTTATCTTATAATTCAGTTCAAGGAGTGTTTAAGCAAAATAGGTTTAAACCTTGTAAATCAAAATTTGTTCACACTTTCAGAGAACAAGATTATGATAGGCGCATATATTTTTCTTTTCGGCTGCACAGGAAAACTGAAGAAGATCCGTTATTTAAAAAGTATATTTTGTTCAGTGATGAATGTACTTTTAATTCTAATGGTGTTGTCTCGTCGCAAAATTGTAGATGGTGGACGGATAGCAATTTCACAATAGTTGCAAGAGATCAATATTCCTTTAAAACTAACGTTTGGTGCGGTATTTTTAATAACAGAATTATCGGTCCGTGTTTTTTAGAGAAAATCTTACAGCCGCTAGGTACTTAGATTCTAAACAACGAACTTTCCAATTAACTGGAAGATTTTAATTAAGAGGAAAGATTGAAAATGTACTTCCAACAAGATGGAGCACCTGGATAAGGCACCTTGGAAATTAGAAATTGGCTGGACGTAAACTTTTCTAGGAAGAGGATTAACAGGTTTTCCTATGAAGTACCTTGGCCACCGCGGTCACCCGATCTTACGCCCTGTGACTTTTTTTTGTGGGGGGGGGGGTATTTAAAAAATTTAGTTTATGCTCAGAGACCTTTTGAAAATATCCTACACTTAGAAGAAACTATCCGCCAGTCTGTAAATGAAATCAAGACGGAGTTCTATACGAATGTTAGTCATGAAATTTATAACAGAACTACTATGTGCATTGAAAAGTAAGGAAAAAGCGTAGAAACTTAAGAACGTTTTTTTATTTAGTAAGCAACATTAATTTTTTATAATAGTAATCCTTAAAAATTGACGTGTCATAAATATTAAGTAGCTTTGCACCAATATTGCATTGTTAAATTACAACTTTTTGAAAAAAATTAAATTTTCAGCTTAATTTTACTGCCTAATTAATTTTTTTTTTGTAACATTAACCAGTTAAAAAGTATATAATATAATTTATAAGAAAAGACTTTCGACTATCATTTTCGGGGGACATAATTGAAAAAACCGTCAAATTTTTTGGAAAATTGGCATATAGGTTTAAAACTAAAAGAAATCTTTTTTCGATATTTTTTTAAAAAATCAGTTTTTCCCAGTTTTAAATTTTAAACGTCCAATTTGACAGGCAAGGCTTGTAATGTTATGTTATTTGGATGTAATCCTAAACGCAAACATGCACTAACATATTTCGAAGCTAAATTTTCAAAAACACTTATAATAAAAAATTTTCCCATATGGTGCAATGAATATATATATATATATATATATATATATATATATATATATATATATATATATATATATATATATATAAACGAAAATAAACTCCCGATACAGCCTCAAAATGATAATTGCCTTCGCGCTGACTTATAGTCATCGAGATGAAGAATTATACTACAAAAACATCAAGACAGCATTAGAACAAACAAATACTCACTTCAGTGCCAAAGTCGGTATACAATCAGATGATCTCGAAATCGTATTAGGCAATTATGGAAGGGGCACTAAAAGTTAGCGGGCCGAAACCCTAATAAAATTCCTTCTAGAGAAACACCTCTTTTTGATGAACACTTTCTTCTATTAAAAAACCTGCGAGAAGATGGACCTGGGCCTATTCAGATGACCTAACAAAAAAATGAAATAGATTTTGTGATATCCGACAAGAAGTCAATAATCAAAGGCATCACAGTTCTAAACTAAGTATCCGCAGCGATCATCGTATGGTGAGAACTTAAGTTGTCAAGTATCAAGTTAAGAAAAGAGAGATATAAAATGGTCAAGTAAAGATAAAAAAAATAGCAAACTGTAAAAAATGTTTTTCATTTTGAAGAAACGATCAGACAGACGTTAATAAACATCAAAAACAAACGACGCTGACGTCGATGATTTAAACCATTTAATAAAAGAAGCTCTCATGCAAGCTATAGAAGAGCATTGTCCAAGACGACAGTAAAATCAGCCCTTATACGAGCAGTCGGTGACTTATACATCAAAGCAAAATATGCAACGTCAAAACAACAATCCACAAAATATAAGAAATATAAATAAGGGAATTTCTGACGACTGACGAGCTTTAACATGAAGCGAAACGTGTATGTCCCAATTTGGTGATTCACAGATGGTACGCCTGAGTATTTCATAACTGCGGACATCCGTACTTTTGATGCAAGAGTAGAACACTTACTGACATAGGTAGTAGTTGTTTGTAGAAATACAATAACATGAATGGCAGCAATACCGAGTTGTCTAAAAGGTGCCGATATCCTTAGAATATAGAAAAGGGTAAAATCCCTACTCAGGCGGGGAGGTAAACGATAAAAAAACTCTTTTGGTCCACTAGCCGATATATGTTTTTATTTTCTTTATACTTATTAAAAACAATAAGTGTCTACTTTCTTTAGACCATTAACTTCTCCTAAATCGTTTAAGAAAATGTTAGGATCTTAAAGGTTAATATTAATAATAGAGTAATCTAATCATAAGTTATAATAATCCCGCAAAATATCTAGGTCGTAAAGTTGTACAAGACGATTCAAATAAGATTTTCTACACATTAAAGCAAAAACTGTCGAAGCAAGTAAAAATACATAAATGAAAGGTATTTTGTGGTTCAATTTTTGTGACGTTAGAAAAACATGGTGAAAAATGTTGCTATTAAAATATTATGAAGTAATTCTTATGTTCAGAAATGACAGTACTTATTTCCTAATTTTAAAGTCCAAACAGTTTCTTTTAAATTGGAAAGCTACACTTTTTTATTTTAAATTAGTCGTGTCTCTCTATGCAACTCTTGTGTTGACACTATTTGTTCATCAGGGATCTGAGAGTTGACCAAGCACTGCCGACAATACAGGCAACTTGCTTGTGAAGAACTACAGAATATCTTATGGCTGCCTGTAAAGACTACATTTTCTGCTCTCTGAGTGATATATATATATATATATATATATATATATATATATATATATATATATATATATATATATATATATATATATATATATATGTATATATATATATATATATATATATATATATATATATATATATATATATATATATATATATATATATATATATATATATATATATATATATATATATATATATATATATATATATATATATATATATGTATATATGTATATGTATATATGTATAGATATGTATGTATACATATATATATATATATATATATATATATATATATATATATATATATATATATATATATATATATATATATATATATGTTGAAAGTTATGGCGGTATTATAGAATATAGTGAGAATGACCATCATTCAGTGGCTAGTCGCCTATTTTCTGCTAAATAGTCACTGCACAAACTGTTGATGGCTGCATATTCGCATTAAGAAACTAAATTCAGTTTATTTTGAATTTCTCCTTATACACCATTATCATCGTTTAGTGGTGGTCAGTATTTCAGTAACTTAGAAGGAACCTAAAAAGTCTGATTGTTGATAATCTAGGCTGTAAAGAGAAATACGGATACGAGGATATTCACTTTTAGGACCCTCTTTTTCGTGAAAATTCGGCAACAGACGAGTGTGAGCTTGGATCCAAAAATTTTTTGATAGAAGACAGTCTCTTAAAGCAGCAGCAAAAAAGTAGATTAAACGGAAATATCTCTTACAGAGAAACTTTAGACAGTTAAGCTCTCAAATTAAAAATAGACCTCTCCTATCATAAAACTTTTACAACTTGAACCTATAATTACCGGAAAGAACAATTTCCCAAAAAAAACTCTCTTTTGTGATAAAACTTTACCACCTTCAAAACTTGACCACCCAGGAGAAAAGTTTTTCTAGGAGAATAGAACTCTTTCTAATTATCCTACCAAAAGAAAAAACACTGTCCAAAATCGTTAACTGAGGGAGGAAATTTCTCAATGACGACGAGGAAAGAGACTTTTTCCAACTCATTATAACACTTTACCCATTGCAAAAACTGTTGGGAAAACGTGAGAATAAGAATAGTATGTCATCATCTCTCCCTGGCTCCCTCTCATAAAAACTTATTAAAAATTCCACGCTTAAAACAGAATTTTTCTAGCTCATACTGAGCCAACAAATTAATAAGAGCTCGTACGAAAAACCTAAAGGTGGGTGAAATCCTCCGATTCCGGCTCTTATTAACCCTGTTCATAATTTAAAAGATAAAGTGAAAATTTACCATAGGTATCTGTTAAAAGTTGAAATCTATTAAGTTGTTAAAATGCATAAAAATAAAATAACATTAAACAAAATTAGTAAGATTAAAAAGTGGTCTATAATAAAAAAAATTAAGAGTTGATTTTATTTAGAAATCACAAGTCAATGTAATTAATATACAAATAGCTTTACAGAAACAATTAAATTCACTTTACACTTTGTTAGTCAATTTCAGTTGCGCCGTCTAACTAGATCGGTAAAAAATGTAGAACTATTCTTTTCTACAATAAGAATTAAGAGAAAGCATGCCGCAAAAATGTAACAAAATTATTGTAGAAATTGAAAAAATGTTTTAGTTTAGTGTTTTTACTTGTAGCCACATTACATTTATTGCAATGTTTTGTACAATTATTTGGAGCCTGTTTATAAAATAAATAATAATTTAATTGTAATTTCACTTGATTTCAATATAAGTAAGTTGAAAAAAAAAAACTGGCTTTCTTCAGATCTAATATGCATAATATTAATTAAGTATATAAGAAAAAATGTATTATTTTATGAAAATAAACATTATTGCGGTTTTTTTATGTCTAGCAGATTTTGCCGCAATTTTAAATGGAAAATTGCATGCAACTTTTATCAAGAATAGTTACTTCTTGTTATCACATCGTTGTTGATTTTCATATCAGCAATCGCATTTTCAAATTTTACTTAGTTTACTTACTTTAGTCGGTTGCTTGTATAAGACTCGCGTTCATCTGCTTACTCTTTAGTAGTAATTGCCTATAAGTCTCAAGTTACTGCATAATGATAGAAATTTTGAAATAGGTGTAGTGTGAAATTTTGGTGTTAAACTTATACCAACATTTTTCAGTTTGTGAGTAAATCTTATAATAAAACCCATAACTTAAAAAATTGCCATATATAGATTTATATATATATATATATATATATATATATATATATATATATATATATAACCATTATACATATATATATATATATATAAATATATATATATATATATATATATATATATATATATATATATATATATATATATATATATATATAAATATATATGTATAATTCCAGTTTTCCATCCATTCGTCTAATTTGCACGACTTTTCGCCTAAATCTTATTTGGCATTTTCAAGTGCTCTTGCTGCCGCTGCTATTCAATACTATGATCTTGCTGCTGCTGCCGCTGGAAACTAACCGTTAGCTGACTGAGTTAGCTTTGAGCGGCAGCAGCAGCAAGATCACAATATCGAGTAGCAGCGGCAGCGAGAGTACTTGAAAATGCCAAATGAGATTCTGGCGAAACGTCGTGCAGATTCATTGTATGTATTTATTAACAAATTATTAAAGTTCTGAAAATGTTATTTAATAAATACCTCTTGGAAGAAATAATTCCAGCGCAATGGAATAATGCAACTATTGTCACCATGCGTAAAAAAGGAGATACTTCAGACCTTATAAACTATCGACCCATTACCCTTCTGAGTCATATATACCAGCTATTTAATAAAATACTTACCAAACGCCTACCAAATAAATTTGTCCGAAGCGGCATGGGTACTCGCGAAGCTTTATACTTATTAAATGTACTGGTCCAGCGTTATCAAGATATGAATGTTGATATATATGCATGTTTTATAGATTACAATAAAGCTTTTGACTGGGTGATGCACGAAAAATTAATAAAAATTCTAAAAACAACAAATATAGACTAAAGAGATCTAAATGTTATTACAAATCTGTTCTGGAATCAATCAGTGGAGGTTAAAATTGGGCTGGAAAAGTCGAAAGCATAAAAATAAGCCAAGGTGTAAGGCAGGGATACATTCTCTCAATACTTTTTCTTTATTCTGATACTGTGTTTAATGAGGCCAACTATGAATCCATTGAAGGAATAACAGTTAATGGAAAGCAAACTGAACAACATACGGTATGCTGATGACACTGTTCTATTAGCAAATAATATCAAAGATCTCCAGTTACTAATCGATCGAATCGTAACAGCCAGCGAAAGATTTGGATTAACTATGAATATAAGAAAAACCGAGTGGATGGTAATAAGAAAAAAAAATCTACCTTCAGAATCCCTCGAAATCAGGGAAAACACCATAGAACAGGTCTCCACAATTAAATATTTGGGAACCAATATAAATAACAAGTGAGACTCCAGAAACGAAATATATTCCCGAATTGAACAGGCCCGAGTAACATATATGAATATGAATAAATTTTTCCATCGCACAAGTCTCATTCTCGAACTCCGAAGGAGAAGTGCTGAGAGCATATGTATTCTCCGTGCTATTATATGGATGTGAGTGCTGGACCCTTGACCCTGGCTCAAAAAAACGACTGGAATCTTTTGAAAAGTACATTTATAGATGCCTTCTTTGCATCTCCTGGGTACAGAAAATAAAAAATATAGAAGTACTAGAAAGAATGAACAAAATGAAGGAATTACTAACAACCATAAAAATAAGAAAAACCTAATACTTTGGACATATAATGAGATACCCAAACTACGAATTGCTAGGTCTAATTATTGACGGTAAAATAAAAGGCAAACGATCGATCAGAAGACGACAGAATTCTTAGCTGAAACACATGAGAATGGATGTCCTTTGAGTGATTTTTTCGAGCAGCAGTTTCTAAAGTTCGTGTAGCTATATGGAGCGCCAACTTCCGTGAGGAGACGGCGTCGTAAAAAGAAGAAGTAGTTTTTTTTCTCTGTAAAGTTTCAGACTAGTTTATAGCGATATATCTCCGTAGCTTTTAAAGCTAGAAAAATAAAACTAAATGGCAATGTTATGGTACACTCTACAATTTATTTTACAACAGTTTCTGATGGGCCAAGCCTAAGTAAAAATATTAGAAAAATGCAAATAAAAATTCTATCAATCTATTTCTATCAGATCTAATTGAATGACAACTTTGAAAAAAAATATATAATCTTTGTCTATGTACCGCCTAACTGCGTGTTAAGTTTCATTAAAATCCAAGTGGTGCAAAATGTCGAAAAAAAAAGTAAGTGGACATACACTCTATGACCACTATGTTGACACATTTAATTTGCATATCATTTTTATTTTTTCAATAATTGAACATGAAAGTTGCAAAAAGAAATAGGACAGGTCTTTTCTCAGTAATAATAAAATTCATAAACAAATTAACTTTTATTAGTCATCATCGCTATCTTCATTAATTACAACGTGATCGTTATTTGTAGAAAAAACACTGGATAATATTTCTGCTGGGCGAACTATATGAGATTTAAGTCTCGCATTTGACAAATAATATATGATTGCTGCTACGTTGGAGCAACAACCGACTGTTCGATTTCCATTTGCACAGTCACAGAAATAACGTCGAATATCTTCGTGGCTCTGTCCATTGGGATTGTAGTCGATGTAACAGCTATAAGTGAAAGCTGGTAAGTGCCAGTGAAAAGCACTTTTAACTCCTCTTCAGAATGCTCATTAAAGTCAGGAACTTCTGAAGCGAGCAGTGGATGAAAAGGTTGTCTTCGATGATTCCAGTTGTGAGTCAGTACCTCGTCGGCGAGTGTATTTTCCATGTTTTATCGTTCATTCATATTTTTAATGATTTTATAGTGTAATTCGATATCGGAAGTATGTCTCTTACCATATGTATTTTGCAGGTAGCCAGCAATGTGACAAAGAGATCTTATGTTCGGTAACATTTTGTTGCCTGAAACATTATCTAAGAGAGCCCATCTTACATTCGTCACTTTCCTAGACTCGTTAGCTTCAGTAGTTGTAAGTTGAGCCCGTTTTCCTTTCAGTGCTGGCATAAGTATTTGTAGCCTTCCTCGGAAATGTACGACTCAACGTCTCTAAAAATCCGCGGTCTGCAATTATAAGATCGTTTTGATGTAAAAGATTTTGCAAACCAAGAGGCTCGTCCATAACGATTTTCATTATTGTTGCATCGTTTTGTATTGCATAATATGGACCAGCAAAATCTATGATATACCCATCAGTCGCGCAAATAGTAAATGGCTTACATAAATGCGATTTGTTTTGTCCTGAGTAAAATTTGAGTTGGTATTCGTTGTTTGCGCTTTTTTCATGAAAAATATATGTACCATCACAAATAATCAACAACTGATGATCAGCAGTGTTTAATAATAATAAAGCCTTCGCGATTAGGGTCGTATGATTTTCAATTAGCTGTTGTCTTGAGCCTGAATTGATACCAAAATGGATCTTTAAAACATCTTCTTCGAAACTTCGTATTATTTGTTTGCAACAATCTGAAACTTGTTGCTCTCGTTCCAATAATAATATTGAAGATATGAGTTTATTTGAAACACTTGTTCGCAATTTCATCAAAAAAATCAGTAATGCCTGAATAACCCTACGTGAAGTAAAAGATTTCCATGATGTTAAAAGATTCGACAGTTCCATTATGTTTTCCGAACTTAGGCCAGTATACACTTTTAGTTGTTCTTCGGGCATGGTAAAATCACTTATTTGATTAAACAGAATAGTATCAACCTTTGCTAAAACTAAATCTAAAAATAGTGAGACTTCTTTTGTAGATAAAACACTGTGATTGGAGTGAACGCGCAAGCGTTTTTATTAAATGTTGTGAGCAACAACGGTCTCCATTTGAAATAAAAAAGCTTCTTTAACAAAAGCTCGATATCAAGCCTTCTATTGGTATTGTTTTGATATTAGATTTTGAGTTACACAAAACACAGTATTTATGAGTTGAAACTATTCCCAGAAAGGGCAGTATCATAAAGTCCTCTTCATTAACATCATAATATTCTTTGTCGTCCGTTGATTCAAGTTGGAAGATGTCTCGTTGTTCTTTATCTATATTAATATGAGAAGGTCCTGCGCATACGTCATCAGTAGCCGATGAAGTTATATACGGGATCAATAGACATTTATTACACAGAACATCTCCAACTTTAAGTAGTTTCATGTGAAGGACGTGGTAAGTAGGCACTTCATCTTCAGTTCGCAAATTTTGTTTCGATTTTCATCCTTCTGCAATATAAAGACACAATTATTACGTTTCCCAAACATAGTCGAATTATTTTACACCACTCCTTTATTCACTGAATATTATATATTTTTTAACATAAACAACACGTCTCTCAATTAGGAATTTGTGAAACGGAGTAAATAGGAAGAGCGGGAATATACCACAGCTATGCGCTAATCATAATCATGTACGTAAATGCACATGCATCACATGCATGTACGGTTTTGATCGCCGCGTGGGGCGCTAACGCACGGGGAGCTATTCCTGAAATCACTCGTAACGTAACGTAAGTCTTTCATACTCGTAAGTATCGGGGAATTTTTAAGCGGTGATTTTTGTGAAAATGGTTACTAAAGTAATAATAACGATTACGTTTAAAATGCGTTATCATAGCGGTCGTAGAATATAGGTATGTCCACTTACTTTTTTTTTCGACATGTTACACCACGTCGATTTTAATGAAACTATTAGGCAACCTTTAGAACAAATATTATATATTATTTTCAAAGTTGTCATTCAATTAAATCTGATAGAAATCGACTGATAAAATTTTTATTTGCATTTTTCTAATATTCTTATTTAGGCTTGGCGCATCGGAAACTGTTGCAAAATAAATGGTAGAGTGTAGTGAGAATAATACTGCCATTTAGTTTTTTTTCCTAGCTTTAAAAGTTACTTAGATATATCGCTTTGAAAAAAAAATCATCAGGCACTTTTTTTTAAATATCTCCACGATCAACCAAAATAGAAAAGCAATATCTTCTGTATAAACTACTATTAGCCTGCCCTACATTATAGCATAGGTTACGATATAAGTTCCTATTGGGGACAGTTTCACCATGGAAGTACGGCTAGACCCTTTATTGAAAAAAAAATTATAAAAATTGTTACCTTTTAAAATAATTATTTTCGGACTCCAAATATTAAACACACAAGTTTTATATTTTAATATTTTATTATAATAAATAAAAAATTTAACAGATGTAACTCAACTACGTTGGGAATGTGCAATTTTGGCACAATGACACTACTCAGTATATATCACCACTATACCAAACACTGTATTTTTGCTCTCGACGCGCGTTCCGCTAACTATGTTAGCTTCATCTGGAGTGATGATTGAATCGCTCTTGATGAAGCTAACATGGTTAGCGAAACGAACGTCAATTTCAAAAATAAAGTGTTTGGTGTAGTGGTGATATATACTGAGTAGATGTAACTCACTAAAATTTATTTGCTTCATTCTAAAACTGACAGCATAATAAATAAATTATTGAGGTAGAGTTTAAAGTCGTTCACTTTATTCGGTTTATTTTCTTCTAAAGCCTACAAAGGATTTTTTGTCGAACGCCGAAAAGAAATCCTTCCTTTGTTATTAGCAGCCGATGCCGGCAACAATGGATTTATTGTCAGCGTGGGCCAACTTTTGGTAGCTTTTTAGTTTAGGTTAGTAGAGGGTTGGGTATATCATGTTATTTGTGTTATTGGATACTTTTTTTTTGATTTCTTCTTTTGTTTATTTATATCTTTACCTTTTTTAGTTGTATTTTTTAGCTAGCTAATCCGAGACAACGAGGTTGTTTTCATTTTGTGAGATCGACGTGTTTTCATTACTTGACTTTGTTTAAGAGAGAGCGTTTATATTTTCAGCTGCTTCAAACAAATGTTCTGGAAAGACGTTTTTGTCCATCGGCCAAACACCAGCTGCTTTATATCCGATCACAATGGTGCCAATGACGGCAAATAAACTTGCAAATTCATATTGGGTTACTTGACGACCTGGATTTGTCCTCAACTATTATTCTGTTGCTTGATTATAATAACTGTTTATAGGTTTAAAAAAAAAGATGTCCAGTGGCTAAAGCCGTTACGTAGTAAGACTTAGCAGTTGTAACATTATTATCCCATTAGGCTTTGCAATGTTTAACGCTTCCAGGTTTTTCGAATCAGTTATATTTCCATCAAGTAGAAGTAACACTTTATTTTCAAGGGTTGGCTTTACTACGCTTATAAAATGTTTCATCCATTCTACGAATAAAGTTGAGTTAATATAGACAGTGTCTAAAATGGTGATAACACTCTTAGGAGGTGTGCCATCCCCCAATCCAGGATTTTTCCTCATCTTTTAAATATAAGTATTGGCGGCGCAATTTGTCCAGCCACACTAGCACAACTCAAGGGTGTCATATTAATTCCTCATTCTCCGGTTGTGATTGTGCCAATTTGTTTCATCCTTTCTAATCCTTTTGCATTGCGTTAAATATTTTTGTAGATGTATATTTATTTACGTTTTTTGAGGCTCGCGGTCGTTTTCTTCTCCTCTCCTCTGCTTGAAGGTACGTAAGTACCAACGCCTTCTGCTAAAACGTTAAATTCTCGTTTGGTTTGTTTATTTACAGTAAACGTTTAGGTTAGTAAAATGCAGTTTTATCCCTTTTTTTAACTTTTTCAAAAATTTTCGAATTTGAAAAAAAGTGCTTCACATGACCGCGTTTCAATATATGTAGTAAATTTCATAACACCCCTATATATATATATATATATATATATATATAATACGTATATATATATATATATATATATATATATATATACATATATAGAGGTCATTGACTATGACTATTTGGCCGATAATCTAGCCTAATAATGTTCAATAACATAGTTCTTTCTTACTGTGATTGACAGCTTTGCGAAATTTTCAAAGTAACAAAGAGGTGATGCAAAATAACAACGAAACATATGAATTTCACCTTGGCAAATTTTCAAGATACCTTACTACCTAAAGAATAAGGTCAAGATTCACGTTGTTCTTGAATCGCTGTAAATTTTACTCGGTGGGACATATAGCCCTGGGCAAACTATTCAAAAGGGATGATGTTCTCCATATAAAAACTGCTTGAAAAGCGTTGTACCCGGAGTAACAAGCTGAACTTCATACGGATGTGAAGTATTAGCGCGACGTGTATTTCTAACATGCACCGCTCTGGGAGGAATCAAGCGGGCTACATCCTTCGAACAGTTTTCATGAAAATACTTGTAGAACAGACTCAAGTTGCCAACCGTTCTTCGATGTTCCAGCGAATCAAGGCCGCCGGTCTGTTCAGGGTCTCCGATCAGACGAACAACTCATCTCTGAACAGAATCGAACAAATGCAGTGTGTGTTTGGAAGCGGAGCCCCAAACATGGGAGTAGTATTCCATAGCTGGTCGAATTTGAGCTTTGTAAAGAATTGACAGTTGTTAATATAAATGAGAAAGAGAGTAGGAGATAGTATGGACCCTTGGGGCACACCGGCGTTGATAGTAAAGGTGTTAGAAAAAATCCATCGACCGCCATTCGTAAAGAACGCTCTCTGAGGAAACATGATAGCCACAAACAGAATTTTTCAGACATACCATAAGAGCGTAGCTTAGCCAACAGTCCATCGTGCCAAACAAGGTCGAATGCCTTGGATATGTCAAGAGCAACCACTCGAGATTCTCCAAAATGTTCAATTGCGTTTTTTCCAAACATGTGTTACATAAATCAGAAGATCTCCTCTTGATCTATGGTTACGAAAGCAATATTGGTGTTCGCTAATAATGTTGAATCCTTCAAGATATTTTAGAAGATGCTGATTATTTTCCATGACTTTCGATATTATTGAAAGCAGTGCGACTGGTCGGTAGTTATTTGGCAAGGTCTTCTTACCTAGCATCCTTGAGTGCAATATGGGAATAGTAGGTGGTGTTTTTCCTTGGAAATCGACAGTAGAATGTGAAGCAAAGAGTTCAGCCAACAAGTTCGCTTTTTCAGCAGGTGTCGTTGCAATTGAATTATCTGGCCGTGTGAGTGGTGGTATGGTGGATTTGGTGAAATTTTGACTAACTGCCTTAGCGACTGACCAAAAGGACCTGGAATTGTTGGGATAAGCGAGAAGTTTGTTTCTAATCCGTTGATTGTGTGCTTCCTTGGTTTCGTCGATAATTCCTTTGCGTCTGTTCCGGGCACGAACAAAGGTGTTACGATTTATGGTGTTAGGATTTTCACGCCATTGTCGCTAGGCAAGATGATTAGAAGCAACAGCTTCTTTGCATTCTCAGTCAAACCAAGGCTTGCCGTTGGAGGGGCGTGTCTTCGAAAAAGGGATGTAAGGTTCCCTACCAGCCAAAATAACATCGGAGACCTCCCTGGCGCAGTCAGATGGGTTATCGGATCGAAAATAAATGTCTATCCATGAGAGAAAGTTTCAAAAATATTCCATGAGATCTTCCCATTTAGCAGATTTGTAGTGCCAAATCTTACTCGGCTTAGGCGCCTCTCTGTCACTGATTGGTAGCACCAAGTCATGATGCTCCAATCATAATTAATTTTTAACCTCTTTCTTTATTTTTCATAATGTAGTGTAATAGATGGAGGAGGGTACTAACAAATATAATATTTTACTAAATACTTAATAAGATTTTAGCGCAAATTTTACTATATCAACTTTACCACCTAGTTCTCCTGGATATCGGTAAAGTTTTTGATTTTTTGAAACATATCGTATTCTTCGCTAAAATCAAATAAGAAAATATATTAGCTTTGGTGTATTACTTGCCCGTGGTTTGCTATTTATTTGATTAACGTAAATCAAATTAGAAGAAATTGAATCAAATATGTAGTAAATACTTTAAGTTCTGTTATAGTATCAGAAAACATTCCAGAAGAATATATTCTTTGGTGGTAACTATTTGTCTTATATATTTTTAACTTTCATTTCTCTATCAAACATAAGAATATTTTAGCCGTTGCCGACGATACTCAAATTTATCATCGTGTTAACTTTAATTACCTAAAAAATTATCTGTTCTCGTAGGCTGGATATTTTTTTGTCTAGCTACTTAAAACACGTTTTTGCAAAATTAGACTTTTTTCATCAATATAGTCTCCTTCAAGAGCGATGCAATCAGTCCAACGCTTTTTTAATATTTCTATACTTTTCTTGTAGAAGGATTTGTTTTTTGCCTTCAAAACAGGCTTCAGTCTCGGCGATAACTTCTTCATTGGAGCCAAGTCTCTTCATTATTTTTTTAGATCTTTTTTTAATAGCCGCTGGGGGCCAAATCTGGAGAATACGGTGGATGTGGAAGCAATTTGAACTTCAACTCATACAATTTTGCCATCGTAACCATTGTCTCGTGACACGGTGATTGTCTTGATGAAAGAGCATTTTTTTCTTGCTCATTTGGGGCCATTTCTTTGCAATTTCTGCCTTCCAACGCACCAATAACTTTATGTAATATTCGCTATTGATGGTTTTTTCCTTCTCAACATAGCCGATGAGAATTATTCCATGCGCATCCCAAAATACAGAGGCCAAAACCTTCCCAGCCGACTGTTGTATCTTTGGTCGCTTCGGGCGGCTTTCACCTGCTACTGTCCACTCAGCGGACTGCCGATTTGATCCCAGTGTGTACTGATGGATCCATATTTCATCCATTGTCACATACCATACGAAAAAATCCTTTTTATTGTACTTAAGCAGGTCCAAACAGCGCTCAGAATCATCAACACGTTGTTGTTTTTGGTTCACTGTGAGCAAACGAGGTACCCATTTCGAACAGAGTTTTCTCATGCCCAAATGTTCATGCAAAATATGACCAACACGTTCTTTTGATATTTTTAGCGTGTCAGCTATCTCATGCAATTTCACTTTATAGTCATCCATAACAATTTTGTGGATTTTTTTTATGCTTTTCGGTGGAACCACCTCATTTGGGCGTCCAGAGCATTCAGCATCATTTGTATCTGTACGACCGTGTTAATATTCAGCATACTAGTAAATAATGAGTGATTTTTCAGGAGGAGAGTCTCCGTAATACTTATCAAGCCATTGCTTGTGTTTAATCAACACACGAAATTGGATTTTTTCCATTGTTTTGAAAATATCAAAAGTAGCGTCACTAAAACCAATGTAACTTGTAAACTAACTGTCGAGATGCCATGAAATTTTGACACGTACCGTTTGAAGGTTGGTACTTCCTAAAAATCATATGGATTTTTTGAAAAGGGTGACATCTATGTGTCAGACCAAAACATGTCAGCCTATATATATATATATATATATATTATATAAATATATATATATATATATATATATATATATATATATATATATATATATATATATAATATATATAAATATATATATATATATATATATATATATATATACATATATATACATATATATATATATATATATATATATATATATATATACATATTATATATATATATATATATATATATATATATATATATATATATATATGTGTGTTTTTTTAAATAAATGTTAGATCATTGAGCCGTCCCATTGGAAAATGACAACGAATTCTCTCTACCTCTAACTTCTAAATGAACATATTTTTTGTCGATGTTTTATGTACAATGCCGGCCTTTCGTGGGCGCATTAATATATTACTTGCGAATCCTAAAGATTTGTATTAACTAATAAACTCGTATTTGCTGTTTTATGTATGTCCGCGATACATATAACATAAAATTGACCTGTTTTGAAAAAATGTATAAAACTTTCTATACTTCTGTTTAGGGTAAATTGATTATGTTAAGTTTGGGGGCATCGCCCCAACGTACTTTGGACTGCTTTATTAGGAAATGGAAACTACTGTCTATAATATCTCACTTTTTGGTGATACATTTGGTGTCATTTAGGCAATGTTTTATATGGAAAAAAAACATAATTTTCTCTATAAAACAAATTTGGAATGTTTCATATAATTTTCTGAAGGAAACTTAATTTTACGTATAACAGAAAGAGACATTTATAAAAGTGTATATAATATCAGCGTTACTCTGCTTAGAAAATGCTTAAAATTTACAACAAACCTATAATGCTACAAAACGTTTTTCACAAAAGTATTTATAAATTTACCTCAAGAAAATCTCTGAAAAGTCTCATATGTTTGTGTTAAGAGGATACAATTTAATGTAGTAATATGTAGTTTATATCATCTACAAGAGTCTACAAGTTTAAAGGATCCATAATAACAAAAAGTATTAGTCATTACAAAAGGATTTCCGCTAGCAGGAAGACCGAAATTAAATAAATCGTTATGAAGTGATGGTGAAAACTGACTGCAAAACATTCGGAATGTGGCGTTTTGGAGTGCATTGAGCTTGTTCCTGCAACATTTAATTTACTCTAAGAAATAGTCATACATATACTTTACAGTATTAAATAAGATATAGTAATTATAGGGTAATAGACCAATCAACGTGTTAGAAAAAGACTGGCAAAGACAGGATATTTCAGTATTTGGGCATGACTATATTGAGCCATTTAACATTATAACTTCTACTAGCCTTCACTTAACTTTACAAATTCTAGTTGTTCTATCCAAACTAATTTTAATTTTAATCTTTGATTTAGTAATAATCTTTATCTTAAATCAATGCTACTTTACAATTAACACCACACAAACCTACTATTTGTTCTAAGAAAGAGTTTGTCAACCTTTTAAAATAAACAAAAGGCTTAAAACGGCTAATGATGTGCTAATATTTTATTTATGAGCGTCTCTTTAAAGGTAAACAATACGTAGGATCATTATAAGAACTTACTAGACTTTAGAGTGTCATTCCGTTGCCACTTATCATTATCATTAATGCATGTCTGTGTTTATGTTGGGTGCGTTTAACTTTTATATTATCATGAGTAGTATTGAAACAATTACCAATTACAATAAGCAGCTGCATGACATGAGTTATAGAAAATGTTAAACAAATAAATTATTATAACAATAGTACACTGTAACATGATTTTTTGAACTTTTTATAAATAAGGGTGGTTGACGGCTACTTCCAAATCTAAGGCATTAATTGTTCAGTAACTAACATTATAGATCAAGTTTAGTGGATAAATTCCATCAAACGGCCGTATTAGATCTAAGAAAGGATGATCCTTTTCTTGGCGAACTGAACCGAACTTACTAGTATAAATAAGAGTTAATTTTCCTGCTCTATGTATGTATTCGATAGCATACTAAATCTGTTCTGTATATTAGATTATTATACCTACAGTAGACGTGACCTCGACAGCATGATATTCCAAGGATCATCTATTAGAGATAAAGTTACTTTTACGAGACATTATCCAAGACCCATTAACTTTTAAAAACATATATTCTCCAATCGAATCCATGAATCTGCTCAGGGAAAACGAACAAGAGCATGAAATTTCTTAGGCGTATTCACGATTTCGCTAAACCTGGATGAACCAAGTACGAGAATACCTTTGATAGAAAATCAAAAAAATATTTAATTTTGTCCTTGTTTTTGTTTTTATCAGACAAGGATAAGATTAAATATTTTTAACTGTAGTTAAATGTATAGAGTAACATAAAAGTGGAAACAATAATTGCTATTCTTGCATTAAACGATAACGATGAGAAACTTTAAGAGAACAACCACATGAAATATCAATATATAAAACTGTTATTAGATAACATTATATATATTCAGCGACACAAAAATTAAATAACTGTTCACTGTATGTTTTTTCTTATTTAGTTAATTTGTTATTTTCATTAATTTATTTATAATTTTAAATTTTTCTCATTACTTTTCACTGTTTTATATTAAAGGTTATCTTTATAAGCATTGTAACTGCTGTTTATTATATCCTACTGAATTTTTTAACATTTTATATTTTGAAATAAATTTTTTATCATTCATTAAAGATTTATTACAGTTTTGACGAGCACCTTTTTGAGTTAATAAAGTCTTTGTTTAGATTTTATTTTTATTTAATTCATTTTATTGATTGTCTTAATGTTAGTCTTACCATATATATATATATATATATATATATATATATATATATATATATATATATATATATATATATATATATATATATATATATATATATATATATATATATATATATATATATATATATATATATATATATGTATATATATATATATATATATATATATATATATATATATATATATATATATATATATATATATATATATATATATATATATATATATATATATATATATATATATATACGTGGTATGTCTCAGAAGTAATGAATGATTTATATTTATTTTTAAGTTTTTTATTGAATATATCTACAATTTAACATTGTCCCCTTCAAAGTATGCTTCTTGGGAATCCACACAGTGTCTCCAGCGATTTTTCCATTCCTGGTAACAATTCTGAAAGTCTTGTTCCGTTAAGTTGTTTAGAACCTGGAGCTATATGTGGACTGTAGGGTGGGTATAGGAGTACTGGAACGTTCTTTTCTGTCAAAAATCCTCTAACCAACAATGAGGTGTGACTAGGGGCATTATCGTGATGCAAGATCCAATGCCAGGTCGCACACGCAAAATTCTTTTCCAAAAACGTTCAAGGACCTCGCGATAAAAAATTGATTCCCTATCTGGCCTTGCCGTATGAATTCTTTGTGAACAATTCCACGACAATCAAAAAAAATGATAAGCATGGACTTGATTCACGATTTACTCATGCGAGGTTTCTTCAACCGCGGTGATGATGGTGTGAGCCACTTTGCGGTTTGTCCATTTGTTTCAGGATCGTACTCAAATACCCATGATTCGTCACCTGTGATCACTCTGTGCATGAGGTTGGGTTCGGTTGTCAAGCGATCTAACAGTTCTTGGCTAATGGATAAGCGATTTTCTTTTTGTTCATCAGACAAGTTCTTGGGCATCAGCTTTGCACAAATTTTTCTCATGCCCAGCTCCTCTGTCACAATTAGATGAACAGTATCCTTGGTCATGCTTACCTCACGTGCGATCATCCTGACTGTTAACCGTCTGTCTCGTGGTAACACAGAACGCACCTTCGACACGCTTTCATCAGTTTTCTATGTGGACGGCCTTCCAGAGTGATGTTCACCTTCAACGTTTTCGCGGCCCTCTTTGAAAGCCTTGTACCATCTGAGAACTTGCGCTGAAGACAAAGCAGCATCTCCATATGCTATTCTTAAGATTTGAAGTGTCTCTGAAGAAATTTTTTCCAGTTTAACACAAAATTTAATTGCATATCGCCGCTCGATATTTGCCTGCATTTTTCGTGTGACGCGGTATTGAAACGCAACTGTAAGCAACTAACGATCACGCCGCTAACCCTACAATGAGTGGAATACACCTGTTCTGGTTGCGTACCTACCCCTCTCCAGCCTGATGCAGTGTTGCCACACTGACTGTAAAAAATTCATTCTCATTACTTCTGAGACATCCCACGTATATATAAACCGGGGGACCAAGCTCTTATTTTAACATAAAAAAAAAGATATTAAGTTCAAATTTTATAAATCTATATGGTTGAAGTAACTATACTTCTAATCTAGCCAGAAACGAACTCAACTTCATTATTTCTTATAGAAAATCCTATGTATTATATCATATCTGAATTCTATAAAAAAAAGTAATCCTAAGACATGTATCATGTCCTCTACAGTTATATACAGGGTGTCCCAGTATTCCGTGTACATAGAGTTACCATGGATTTCTGAGATGAAAATATGACCATTTAACCTAACTTACCTTAATCCAAAAATTCGTAATTTTTTCGGATGCAGGGTGTTAAAGTTATACTTTTATTTTAGTTTTTCTTAAGGAGCTTTCTTATTAATTGTATTATTTGCACAAGATTCGGTGCTTAGGGATTTTCTGCGATGAGAAATCGAAATCAGTTCACCGTTTTGTTGTAAATTGTAGGGGGCGCCAGTTATTGCACTATGTATACATTTAAATTATCATAACATTGTTATACTCTGTATGATATTTATAATTAAATATTCGTATTTTCCGCGTTCTCCTTAGGACAGGTCTAAAAGAATAATCTTTCAAATTTGGAGCATGCTTAAAGGCAAACAGGGTAACAACAATAATAGATTTAAAGACCAACGGGCCAACAACAGTAAGAAGGTAAAAACCAAATGGCTAAGGGCATAAACGATTACCCACAAATTCAAAAAAATGTTTAATCGTTCAACTGAGAACGTACTGGTTTCACAACAAATGTTCAATATGGCCACCACCTTCGTTAATATATAAATTAATACGTGGCAGGAAATTTAAATGTAATCTTCTTAGAATGTCTTCGTCTCGTAAAGCGTTAGCAGTATTTTGAATCCTATTCCACAACTGCTCAATGTTATCGATTTGAACTTGATAAACTTTCGATTTCAATGCACCTCAAAGGAAAAAATCGCATCGATTTAAGTGTGGGGAACGAGGTGGCCAGTGAATAGGGGCATCTTCACATCTTCTGATCCATTTATCTGGGAAACTTTGGTTCCAAAAAATTCTCACATTACGCGCAAAATGGGGTGGTGCACCATAGTGCATGAAAAACATGTCGCGACGTAAATTAATGGGTAAGTTTTCCAAAAATTCAGGAATAGTTTCACGTATGAAATTCAAGTAAATGTCACCATCAAGTCGATCTGGTAATCTAAACGGCTCGATCAAATAGTTCGCGACAAATCCCATCAAGTCATTAATACTGAATTCGCCTTGAAACTGTCTTTATTGTACAGCATGTAGGTTTTCTTTAGCGTGTTTACGTTTATGCGTAATAATCATGTTTATGATTATTGCGCATATTTGTTATGCCACGTCGATTGAAGCGTGGTTCGTCTGAAAACGGTGTAAAAAGCCGGAACTGTCGCTATGCGTGCTCGAATAATTTATGAAAAATGCAAACGAACGTACGGAACGTAAGAGTTTCTGGAAGGACTGTATATGAAAGAGGTGAATAATTTGTAGTTGTGTTTTTGATATTCCCGTTTGACGTTCAATTAAAGGAGTGCTGATTCCAGGATTATCGTGTACAATTTCAAGGATTTCCTCTTCAACATCGGGTGCTCTAGCTTGTGAAGGCCGTCCAACATTATTCCTGATTGGCTTAAATTTTCCAGTTTCTCGAAGTCGTCTTTCAATATTGGCAAAAGTCTAATGGTTAGGAGTACGACGATGCAGAAATCTTTCGTGATATACGCGAGCACTTTTGCGACTATTGCCGTTACAAAAACCAAACACTAAAATCATATCAGTTTGCTCACCAAAAGTGTATTCCATAATAAGATTAATTCTCATTAATACTCGTAAAACTAGTTTGATATCTGTCAAAAATTACTTTCTGTCAGTATTACTACGAGCAAGTATAGGACATATGATATCTTACATAATTTCCAGGGTGATTTTTGAGCTTTGCCAAGTCACTATAAAATGTGAAGAAACATGTGAAGGAACGCATATGCGAATTTGACAATTGAATTAAAAAATGGAAACAAACATTATATTATCTCAGACACTATTGCTCGGAGCAACATTTACCGAGAGAACTTTTTTAGGCAGGAGAATATATTATCATTATAAGAAAGTTATGACAATCTAAAAGTATACTTAGTGGCACCCCCTACAATTTAGAACAAAATTGTGAACTGATTTCGATTTCTCATCTCAAAAAACCTGCTAGCACCGACTCTTGTACAAATAGTATAATTATTAAGAAAGCTACTAAAGAAAAACTAAAACAGAAGTATAACTTTGACACCCTTTATCTTAAAAAATTACGAATTTTTGGACTAAGATAAGTTGGGTTAAATGGTCATATTTTCCTCCCAGAAATTCACAGTAATTTTATGTACACGGAATATTAAGACACCCTGTATATATATATATATATATATATATATATATATATATATATATATATATATATATATATATATATATATATATATATATATATATATATATATATATATACATATATATATATATATATATATATATATATATATATATATATATATATATATATATATATATATATATACACATATATATATATATATATATATATATATATATATATATATATATATATATATATATATATATATATATATATAAAATCTATAATCTATAATATATATAAAATGCAACGTCTCTCAGTCTGTCTGTTAGTGCGCTTATCACTGGAGAACCACTTATCCGATTTACGTACTTTTTTTTTAAAACATACATATGTTCTCTGGCCAGGTTATAGGCTATATTTTATTACGATAGGTAGCATAAGGAATGAGCAGTGACGATAAAAGTGAATGAAGTCGGAAAAAAAAATTTGCCGCTAGGGCGTTCCCTTGCAATATACAGTCTAAACTATTAAATATGGAACATTATTATGTAGCAGAGAATACCTACAATCTATAATATATATAACATGCAATGTCTCTCTGTCTGTCTGTCCGACCATTAATGCGTTTATCACGCGAGAACCACTTATCCGATTTACGTGTCTTTTTTTAAATTCATACTTATATTCTTTGGCCAGGTTATATAATAATAATAATAATCTATATCTATAATATATATAAAATCCAACGTCTCTCTGTCTGTCTGCCTGTCCGTTAATGCGCTTATCCCTCGAGAACTACTTATCCGATTTACATGATTTTTTAAATTCATACATATGTTCTCTGACCAGGTTATAGATATATATTTTCTTACATCTATAATATATATAAAATGCAACGTAACTCTGGCTGACTGTCTGTCCGTTAGTGCGTTTATCACTGGAGAACAAGTTGTCCGATTTACGTACTTTTTTTTAACATATATATGTTCTCTGACCAGGTTGTAGGCTATATTTTATTACGAAAGGTAGCATAAAGAATGAGCAGTGACGATAATAGTGAATGAAGTCGGAAAAAAGTTTGCCGCTAGCGCGGTCTCTTGCAATACACAGCCTAAACCATTAAATATGGAACAATATTATGTAGCAGAGAATATCTAAAATCTATAATATATATTAAAATGCAATGTCTGTCTGTCTGTCTGTCCATTAGTGTGTTTATCACGCGAGAACCACTTATCCGATTTACGTGTTTTTTTTTTTTAATTCATGCATATATTCTTTGGCCAGGTTATATCATAATAATAATCTATATCTATAATATATATAAAATGCCACGCCTCTCTGTCTGTCTGTCCGTTAGTGCGCTTATCTCTGGAGAATCACTCATCCGATTTACGTGCTTTTTTTTAAAAAACATAAATATGTTCTCTGGCCAGGTTATAGGCTATACTTTATTACGTTAGGTAACATGAGGAATATGCAGTGACGATAATAGTGAATCAAATCGGAAAAAAGTTTGCCGCTAGCGCGTTCTGTTGCAATACAGTGCCTAAACCACTAAATATGGAACAATATCATGTAGCAAAGGATATCTATAATATATATAAAATGCAACGTCTCCATCTGTTTGTCCATTTGTGCGCTGATCACTGGAGAACCACTTATCCGATTTACGTTCTTTTTTTTTAAACATACATATTTTCTCTGTCCAGGTTATAGGATATATTTTATTACGTTAGGTGACATAAGGAATAAGCAGTGACGATAATAGTGGATCAAGTCGGAGAAAAATTTTCCGCTAGCGCGTTCTCTTGCAATACACTGCCTAAAGCATTAAATATGGAACAATGTTACATAGCAAAGAATATAATATATATAAAATGCAACGTCTCTCTGTCTGTCTGTCTATCCGTTAGTGCGCTTATCACTGGAGAACCACTTATCCGATTTACGTGCTTTCTCTTAAAACGTATATATGTTCTCTGGCCATGTTATAGGATATATTTTATTGCGTTAGGTAACATAAAGAATAAGCAGTGACGATAATAGTCAATCTAGTCGGAAAAAAGGTTACCGGTAGAGCGTTCTCTTGCAATATACTGCCTAAACCATTAAATATGGAAAAATATCGTGTTGCAAAAAATATAATATATATAAAATGCAACATCTCTCTGTCTGTCCATTAGTGCGCTTATCACTTGAGAACCACTTATCCGATTTACATGTTTTTATAAATTTATACATATGTTATATATAATTGAATATAAGCCTAGATAATGGGAGATAAGGTAAGATAATGGGAGATAAGGAAAAATAATCGGAGATAAGTAGAGATAAGTCTAGATAATGGGAATTATGGTGAGATAATAGGAGATAAGGAGAAATAATGGGAAATATGGAGATATATTGCGAGATAAGTCGAGATAAGCCTAGACAATGGGAGATAAGGTGAGACAATGGGAGATAAGGAAAAATAATGGGAGATAAGAAGAAAAAATGGGAGATGAGCAGAGATAAGCCCAGATAATGGAAATTATGTAGAGATAATGGGAGATAAGGAGAAATAATGGGAGATAAGGGGAACTAATGACAGATATTTTATTACGTTAGGTAACATAAGGAATAAGTAGTGAATCATGTCCACGTGAGCGGAGCCTTGGGCACGGCTAGTATACATATATATATATATATATATATATATATATATATATATATATATATATATATATATATATATATATATATTTATATATATACATATATATATATATATATATATATATATATATATATATATATATATATATATATATATACATATATATATATATATATATATATATATATATATATATATATATATACATATATGTATATATATATATATATATATATATATATATATATATATATATATATATATATAAATATATATATATATATATATATATATATATATATATATATATATATATATATATATATATATATATACATATATGTATATATATATATATATATATATATATATATATATATATATATATACATATATGTATATATATATATATATATATATATATATATATATATATATACATATATATATATATATATGTATATAGAACAGAGCGAATTCACTGATAGTGTCTGGGACAACTTTAAATTAATGATGTTAATTAGGTTGTTATAATAAATAAAATTAGTGTGGAACAAGAATAAGATATATATAATGTCATAATAAGTTAAAAAACTCACATGAGAAGTGCAAAGATTTCGTTAGCCTGAATGGCCGTAGGTTGTACATAAAAAAGTTGTTACATATAAAAGTTGATTAATCCATAAAATATACAAAATACACATTAAAACACTGTAGACAAAATTCTAAAAAACAAATTTAACACATGGATGTAATTGGGAACCTTGGATGTTGAAAACATCATTAATTATTTCACTTGTGACCACCACATATGGCCACCGCCATTTAGGAACAAATGACAAGAACGACAGGCGACAGCTACCCGACAGAGATAAGGGGTTTAGTTAAGAAAACTCAATTAACCAGAATGCGGGGTCGACACCTGGAAGGAACCGATAGAAAAGGAAGTACAAATATTGGACCCTAAGTGGGAGAGAGGTAGTCCATTGAGCGACCAAAACCACCCGGTATGTAATGGTGGAAGGATAAAACACACCCTAATTATAAGTAAATGGTGAGCGAGGGAGCGAGAGAGAGAGTGACAATAATGGGAGCAACGAAGAAGAAAATTATCTAGTGAATTAATTATTAATTAATTTCTTGTTGGAATCTGATTGGAGGAAGAGATTATTGGCAAAAAACCAATGAAGACTCGAGGCACCAGGAAGTGTTAGAGAGGTGACGCAAGGTACTGTCAATGGAAGGAAGACAGTAATCGCTAGGTGCAAAAGATGGCCCAGATAAAATGGAAGGAATCTGTGAAGCTCAGAATCAAAGAGAACCGTAAATAGAGAGAGGAAGGAGGAGAGAAACCCTGGAAATTACGGAGCTAAAAGAAGAGACGACCAACGCGGTTCAGATGGATCTTAAAACACTTGAAGACAGGGAAAGATTGTGAGAAGTTGATTTATCACAGGAGAGGAGGAAACTATATATGTTACTAAGGCCACCCGGTATGTAATAGTGGAAGGATAAAACACACCCTAATTATAAGTAAATGGTGAGCGAGGGAGCGAGAGAGAGAGTGACAGTAATGGGAGCAACGAAGAAGAAAATTATCTAGTGAATCAATTATTAATTAATTTCTTGTTGGAATCTGATTGGAGGAAGAGATTGTTGGCAAAAAACCAATGAAGACTCGAGGCACCAGGAAGTGTTAGAGAGGTGACGCAAGGTACTGTCAATGGAAGGAAGACAGTAATCGCTAGGTGCAAAAGATGGCCCAGATAAAATAGAAGGAATCTGTGAAGCTCAGAATCAAAGAGAACCGTAAATAGAGAGAGGAAGGAGGAGAGAAACCCTGGAAATTACGGAGCTAAAAGAAGAGACAACCAACGCGGTTCAGATGGATCATAAAACACTTGAAGACAGGGAAAGATTGTGAGAAGTTGATTTATCACAGGAGGGGAGGAAACTATAAATGTTACTAAGACCATCCAGGTCGGTTCTTTTATTGATATTAAGGTGATTCTCCTGGATGTAACACATCTCAAGGAATTCTCTCTTGGAAAGATTATTGGAGAAATGAAGAATTTTGGGTTCCCTGAAATTAAAGGAATGACCATTGTCAACAGAATGGGTCGCCAAGGCACATCGGTGTGGATGGCATCTAGTGTCACTTTTATGGAGTGCAATACGACGATTCAAGGATTGAGAAGTTTGGCCAATGTAGATTGATGGACAATTGAGGCAGGAAATTGAGTAAACCAAGTCTGACATGGAAAGAACTGGCAGCGGGGCCTTCAGCTTACTGAAGACACGTCTGTTTTTGAAGAAGTAATATTTAGCGATTTTAATGTTGGGAATGACACACAATATGTGGACCAATTTGTTTGTAAGGCCAGGAATGAATGGTAAAGAAAGCAACGACCAATTTATTTCGACTGGGGGAGTTAAAGGGGGAGGGGAGATATGCGGTAGGTGGAGGGGAGGGGGTTCTGGGGGAATTTGATGGATATGAGTAAGCTTGTTGACTTCATCTTTGGTTCTTATTAAGAGATTTCGATTGTATCCATTATCCATGAAAAGTTTTGTAAGTGTTTCTTGTGACTGGAGTAAGAAATCAGGATGGACTATTATTTTCAGTCTTCTATATAGGCCTTTGATGACATTGACCTTCACCCTCCAATCATGGCCAGAGTTTGCATGTATATATCTCCCAGAAGAAGTAGGTTTTCTATACCAATCAAGTTTGATGATGTTATGGGAGTCTCTAACGACTCTCGTGTCCAGAAATGGAACAGCATTGTTGGTTTCTTCTTCCATAGTGAATTGCAGGTGTGGGTCGAATGAGTTGAAAACATGAAGAACTTCTTCTTTGCCATCAGCTGGTATGGATAGAATTAAATCGTCTACGTATTGATATAGGAATGGAAGTCGGAAGGATAATCTTTGAGTGCAGCTTTTCAAAGC
Organism: Pachyrhynchus sulphureomaculatus; assembly: GCA_019049505.1. Classification (NCBI taxonomy): domain Eukaryota; kingdom Metazoa; phylum Arthropoda; class Insecta; order Coleoptera; family Curculionidae; genus Pachyrhynchus; species Pachyrhynchus sulphureomaculatus. The sequence continues at coordinate 78,769,471 of CM032455.1, forward strand.
ATATGACATAACGATTGAAGCAAGAACAGGACTGAGGTTACTGCCCATAGGGCATCCAAAAATTTGAGAGTAGAAAGAGTCTTTAAATTTAAAGAAGGTTGACTGGAAAAGAAATTCTATTATAGATAAGAAGAAGGATTTGCTGATCTTGGTGTTGGGTGAGATTAATGCCCATTCGGAGTCAATTATTTGGCGGGTTAACTGCCATGAAATATTCGTGAAAAGACTGACTACATCAAGTGATATGATAACGTGGTTTTCTGGTAGTTGGAAATTATTGACCATTGCACTAAATGCAAAAGAGTCTTTAATAGCGAATGTATGATAATTGAGGAAGGACTTTTCAAGAAGATTAGCACAAAATTTACTGAGTTTTGAAGTAGGAGAGCAGGTGGTGGAGACGATAGGTCTGAGAGGTACCCCTTCTTTGTGTATCTTGGGTAAACCATAAATCCTTGGTGGAATCGCCTTGTAGTAGTAAAGTTGTTTGGCTGTTATATCGTCGATCCATTTTTTGGTCTTTAACTGCTTAATAAAACTATTACTCTTGTTTTGATGTTGAGTAGTGGGATCATGAGAGAGCTTCTTGTAAACTTGTTCATCATCAATAAGTTCTAACATCTTAGTTTCATAATGTAGTCTCTCTAAGGCAACTGTAACCGAGCCTTTGTCTGAAGAAGTAATTAAGATCTCATTATGTTGTTTGAGAAATTTGTGTGTCTTGATGAACAAAGTCTTCTCAAAAGAAGTATTACGGTTTTGTAAAACAGCGTTGGTAACTGCATTGGTGCATTTGGCCCTGAGAATATCTTGACTGGAGGCTGGTGCAAGCTTAATGAAGGATTCAATGTCAGAAAGGATTGTTTTTACAGGGATATCAGTACCTGGAATGGAATCATAAACAAATTTCGGACCCAAAGCAAGAATTTTATGAACCTCAGGTGGAAACTCAACTGTAGTTAAATTGGTAAACCATTGGGGACAGACTTTTAGTTTATCAGTTTTTGACCTAATCAAGTTATTGAATTTATTGAAGAGAGTATTAGAAAGGGATCTAGTGGTGGTTTGGAAGGATCTTTCTTGAGTAGCACGAAAACGGTGCACAATATGTGCTGGAACCCTCTTACCTGCCAAATGAGCAACACGGTTTATCAGAGTTTTGAGGTTATTAATCTCTTTGAAGGTAAAAGAAATTTCATAGGAAAGAATTCTGACAGATACCTTGCTCTGGAAGCGCTGTATCCTGTTGTTGTCATTGAGTCTGTCGGACATCAGATTGTTCATACATCCAAAGTTCTTAACAATATGGTTAGGGACAAGTCCCGTTGAGCGACATTTCAATAGAAAATTCCTTCTACAAGAAGAATTCTTTCCTATGAAATTTCTTTTACCTTCAAAGAGATTAATAACCTCAAAACTCTGATAAACCGTGTTGCTCATTTGGCAGGAAATAGGGTTCCAGCACATATTGTGCACCGTTTTCGTGCTACTCAAGAAAGATCCTTCCAAACCACCACTAGATCCCTTTCTAATACTCTCTTCAATAAATTCAATAACTTGATTAGGTCAAAAACTGATAAACTAAAAGTCTGTCCCCAATGGTTTACCAATTTAACTACAGTTGAGTTTCCACCTGAGGTTCATAAAATTCTTGCTTTGGGTCCGAAATTTGTTTATGATTCCATTCCAGGTACTGATATCCCTGTAAAAACAATCCTTTCTGACATTGAATCCTTCATTAAGCTTGCACCAGCCTCCAGTCAAGATATTCTCAGGGCCAAATGCACCAATGCAGTTACCAACGCTGTTTTACAAAACCGTAATACTTCTTTTGAGAAGACTTTGTTCATCAAGACACACAAATTTCTCAAACAACATAATGAGATCTTAATTACTTCTTCAGACAAAGGCTCGGTTACAGTTGCCTTAGAGAGACTACATTATGAAACTAAGATGTTAGAACTTATTGATGATGAACAAGTTTACAAGAAGCTCTCTCATGATCCCACTACTCAACATCAAAACAAGAGTAATAGTTTTATTAAGCAGTTAAAGACCAAAAAATGGATCGACGATATAACAGCCAAACAACTTTACTACTACAAGGCGATTCCACCAAGGATTTATGGTTTACCCAAGATACACAAAGAAGGGGTACCTCTCAGACCTATCGTCTCCACCACCTGCTCTCCTACTTCAAAACTCAGTAAATTTTGTGCTAATCTTCTTGAAAAGTCCTTCCTCAATTATCATACATTCGCTATTAAAGACTCTTTTGCATTTAGTGCAATGGTCAATAATTTCCAACTACCAGAAAACCACGTTATCATATCACTTGATGTAGTCAGTCTTTTCACGAATATTTCATGGCAGTTAACCCGCCAAATAATTGACTCCGAATGGGCATTAATCTCACCCAACACCAAGATCAGCAAATCCTTCTTCTTATCTATAATAGAATTTCTTTTCCAGTCAACCTTCTTTAAATTTAAAGACTCTTTCTACTCTCAAATTATTGGATGCCCTATGGGCAGTAACCTCAGTCCTGTTCTTGCTTCAATCGTTATGTCATATGCTTTGAAAAGCTGCACTCAAAGATTATCCTTCCGACTTCCATTCCTATATCAATACGTAGACGATTTAATTCTATCCATACCAGCTGATGGCAAAGAAGAAGTTCTTCATGTTTTCAACTCATTCGACCCACACCTGCAATTCACTATGGAAGAAGAAACCAACAATGCTGTTCCATTTCTGGACACAAGAGTCTTTAGAGACTCCCATAACATCATCAAACTTGATTGGTATAGAAAACCTACTTCTTCTGGGAGATATATACATGCAAACTCTGGCCATGATTGGAGGGTGAAGGTCAATGTCATCAAAGGCCTATATAGAAGACTGAAGATAATAGTCCATCCTGATTTCTTACTCCAGTCACAAGAAACACTTACAAAACTTTTCATGGATAATGGATACAATCGAAATCTCTTACTAAGAACCAAAGATGAAGTCAACAAGCTTACTCATATCCATCAAATTCCCCAGAACCCTCTCCCCTCCACCTACCGCATATCTCCCCTCCCCCTTTAACTCCCCCAGTCGAAATAAATTGGTCGTTGCTTTCTTTACCATTCATTCCTGGCCTTACAAACAAATTGGTCCACATATTGTGTGTCATTCCCAACATTAAAATCGCTAAATATTACTTCTTCAAAAACAGACGTGTCTTCAGTAAGCTGAAGGCCCCGCTGCCAGTTCTTTCCATGTCAGACTTGGTTTACTCAATTTCCTGCCTCAATTGTCCATCAATCTACATTGGCCAAACTTCTCAATCCTTGAATCGTCGTATTGCACTCCATAAAAGTGACACTAGATGCCATCCACACCGATGTGCCTTGGCGACCCATTCTGTTGACAATGGTCATTCCTTTAATTTCAGGGAACCCAAAATTCTTCACTTCTCCAATAATCTTTCCAAGAGAGAATTCCTTGAGATGTGTTACATCCAGGAGAATCACCTTAATATCAATAAAAGAACCGACCTGGATGGTCTTAGTAACATTTATAGTTTCCTCCTCTCCTGTGATAAATCAACTTCTCACAATCTTTCCCTGTCTTCAAGTGTTTTATGATCCATCTGAACCGCGTTGGTCGTCTCTTTTTTTAGCTCCGTAATTTCCAGGGTTTCTCTCCTCCTTCCTCTCTCTATTTACGGTTCTCTTTGATTCTGAGCTTCACAGATTCCTTCCATTTTATCTGGGCCATCTTTTGCACCTAGCGATTACTGTCTTCCTTCCATTGACAGTAACTTGCGTCACCTCTCTAACACTTCCTGATGCCTCGAGTCTTCATTGGTTTTTTGCCAACAATCTCTTCCTCCAATCAGATTCCAACAAGAAATTAATTAATAATTGATTCACTAGATAATTTTCTTCTTCGTTACTCCCATTACTGTCACTCTCTCTCTCGCTCCCTCGCTCACCATTTACTTATAATTAGGGTGTGTTTTATCCTTCCACTATTACATACCGGGTGGTCTTAGTAACATATATAGTTTCCTCCTCTCCTGTGATAAATCAACTTCTCACAATCTTTCCCTGTCTTCAAGTGTTTTAAGATCCATCTGAACCGCGTTGGTCGTCTCTTCTTTTAGCTCCGCAATTTCCAGGGTTTCTCTCCTCCTTCCTCTCTCTATTTACGGTTCTCTTTGATTCTGAGCTTCACAGATTCCTTCCATTTTATCTGGGCCATCTTTTGCACCTAGCGATTACTGTCTTTCTTCCATTGACAGTACCTTGCGTCACCTCTCTAACACTTCCTGGTGCCTCGAGTCTTCATTGGTTTTTTGCCAACAATCTCTTCCTCCAATCAGATTCCAACAAGAAATTAATTAATAATTAATTCACTAGATAATTTTCTTCTTCGTTGCTCCCATTATTGTCACTCTCTCTCTCGCTCCCTCGCTCACCATTTACTTATAATTAGGGTGTGTTTTATCCTTCCACCATTGCATACCGGGTGGTTTTGGTCGCTCAATTGACTACCTCTCTCCCACTTAGGGTCCAATATTTGTACTTCCTTTTCTATCGGTTCCTTCCAGGTGTCGACCCCGCATTCTGGTTAATTGAGTTTTCTTAACTAAACCCCTTATCTCTGTCGGGTAGCTGTCGCCTGTCGTTCTTGTCATTTGTTCCTAAATGGCGGTGGCCATATGTGGTGGTCACAAGTGAAATAATTAATGATGTTTTCAACATCCAAGGTTCCCAATTACATCCATGTGTTAAATTTGTTTTTTAGAATTTTGTCTACAGTGTTTTAATGTGTATTTTGTATATTTTATGGATTAATCAACTTTTATATGTAACAACTTTTTTATGTACAACCTACGGCCATTCAGGCTAACGAAATCTTTGCACTTCTCATGTGAGTTTTTTAACTTATTATGACTAATATCTTATTCTTGTTCCACACTAATTTTATTTATTATAACAACCTAATTAACATCATTAATTTAAAGTTGTCCCAGACACTATCAGTGAATTCGCTCTGTTCTTCTTTTCAGTTCTGCCCTGAAGAAGGTCCCAATCCAGGACCGAAATATTGGCGGCTTAATGAAAATTGTGTGATCTCTTATCACGCCCAAATTTGCCGAGCTCCCCAATTAAGATTGTATTTTTAATAATTTTGGTAGATACGGCAACATTTTGCTTTCTTTCTTTATTATTTATATATATATATATATATATATATATATATATATATATATATATATATATATATATATATATATATATATATATATATACATATATATATATGTATATATATGTATATATATATATATATATATATATATATATATATATATATATATATATATATATATATACATATATATAGGTATATATATATAACATATATATATATATATATATATATATATATATATATATATATATATATACATATATATATATATATATATATATATATATATATATATATATATATATATATATATATACATATATATATATATATATATATATATATATATATATATATATATATATATATTCTTTGACAGTTCTTGAAAAAATAGCTTTTGAAAATGTCAAATAAAACATCAAGAATGTATTTTTGACACAAAACAAATGAAGATAAAAACAATATAATACTGTTATTTCTGCTTAGAAGTACGAATTGACAAAATAATTACTTCTGGTTTAACCAAGTACCGAAAATCAGCTATTAAGATCAAATTACTTCAATGATTCTAATAGCATGATATGCAATTTGTTAAATATATATTTACAATTCTTCCTTATTGTTTCCTATGCCTAAAATTAACTCTTTCTGAAATATCAATAATTAAAGGTACTGCTGCATCCTACCTTTCATTCAATCTATCTAATCAATACTTTAATGTCTTAATCTAAGATTGCTATGCAATTTGAACGGCAGATTATTGGATTTTAATGATTTCATTTGTTTAATGGCGCCGTTATTATTACATAAATTAAAGTGACCTTTCAACAGTCCTGGGTCGTAAATTTAGACGACATTTATTCCTTTGCTAAATATTATAATTATGCGTTTTATTGCTTTAAATTTAACTCAAATGACGTTTTTACGCGACAGCATCAAATGGATATGCTAATAATATGAGATGTTAGAAAAAATCGAAAAGAGGCGAAAGTATTGTATGTGTAACGGAAGGTAGAGCAAAATCCAAGATATAGTCCTTATTTTTCTTAGTAAGAAAGTATTTTAAAACAACAAAATAACTTAGTTGTATATTATAGTGAGCAAAGGAGCAGAAATAAGTGCACTGGCATGTGTCGTACTCAATCTAAGTTCCCTACGACAAATTACTGGTGACTTGAGGATAAGTCATGGCTTTAGATCTTATAAATAGTCCACTAATACTTACATGAGAATGACTATCTACGATAATGGACTTTACAAACTGGTATCTTCAAGATGACCGTTCACACCCAAATTTGAAAAACAAAATTTTATTTTTGATAGAATCTCGTACTAACATGGAGATGGTTAACAAGAATAATGCCAGACAGCAATCAATAGAAAATTTTCATTGAGTGAGAGATGGTGCTTTCAAGAAAATATTTGAAATTAACATTTGACAGGAAGGAGAATAATAGCACCAATTTTTTTCAAAGAATCTTTAAATACTAACCAATATTTAATTTTTTAGAAGCCTGAGTCGCAAATTTTATTGAAAATTAGCTTGTTGCTGAAAATTATGAATCAACAGTATGATGCCTTTGTCCATAATGCTAGAGTAGTAGTTAACTTTTTGAAATCGTTGGATAAGTAGCAATGGTCCAATAAGATGAACGCACAGGTCACTCAACTTTATATCTCTTGATTTCTTCGACTGGGGTCATATTACAAAATATGTATACAAGAGGACTCCATAGAATATTGAAGACTTTGAAAATAGGATTGCTCAAGCCATTAATTGCATTACGGGATTTCAAATAGAAAATGTCCTTCGCGAATTTCAAGAACGTGTTTATTTATGCAAGAAGGTAAATAGTTAACGTTTTGAACATCTAAACTACGTAAGGACATGATACATGTTTTAAGATTAGCTCCCCCAATAGAATTAAAAAATATATATATTATGCAGGGTGTTCTTTAAAAAATAACGAAGTTGATTTCATTTCTGTAATAGTTACTCGTTTTGACGGTCAAATTCTGCACTTATTTGAACCATATAAGTACGTAAAATTGAACTTACTATCTTTTTTATGTTAAAATTATAATTGGGTTATTTACATTTTGGCAGTACGTTTTCTTCGTCAAAATAAAGATGGATATCTTGAACAAATTTTTAGAGAAATACCAATTTAAAAGAGCAAATTACATTTTTATAATGCATAGATAAAGCGGCGCGGTACTAAAAACAACTTGTGAGGTCTGAAAAATTAACCATATTGGCATTCTTCTTCTTAAAGTGTCTATTCGGTTCGAATGTTGGCAATCATTCTGGGTATTATTACTTTATCCACTGCAGCTTTGAAAAAACCGGTAGTATTTGTTGAGAACAAATTTCGCAGATTGTTTAGCCAGGAAATACGTCTGCATCCTGGTCCCCTTTTTCCAAATACCTTTCCTTGGAGTATTTGTTGTAGTAATCCATATCTGTGGGGATTTCCCATTATGTGTCCTAAATACTCCAATTTTCCTACTTTAACAATTTCCATAAATTCCAGTTTCTTGTTCATGCGACGTAAGACATCCTCGTTGATCAGAAGGTCAGTATAAGAAATTTTCAAAATTCGGCGATATAGCCATAATTCAAAGGTCTCAAGTTTCTTAGAAGTGGCTTCAGTCAGCGTCCAAGATTCCACATCATAAAGGACACTGAAAACATAACATCTTAGGAGTCTCATTTTCGTGTTCAATTTTACTGCTGAGCTTTTGAAAAGAGATCATTTGAGGAACACTGCTCTAGCTTTTTCGCTACAGCAATGAATTTCCTGCGAATGATCCCATTGTTCGTTTATCATGGTAGCTAGATATGAATATTATGGAGTTCTTTGTATTTGTTGATTGTTAACCATCCACAAGGTAGCAGGAACCGGAGACTTGCTGATTACCATGTACTTTGCTTTGTTGACATTAAGTTCGAAGCCGTATCTATTACTGACTTCATTTATTTTTGTCTTAAGATGTAGGTCCTGTAAGTTATCAGCCATAACCGTTGTATCGTCAGCATAACGAATGTTATATATTCACACCCCATTAAGCAGTATTCCTTCATCAGCCTCTTCCAGTGGCTCTCGGAAGATTTACTGAGAGTATATATTAAACAATAGTGGAGAGAAAACACAACCCTGTCTTACTCCACGCTCAATCAATATTGCTTCTGAGCGCTCACCTTCTGCTTTAATAAATGCCATCTGGTTCCAGTAGAGGTTGCCGCATATCCTTTCCATCTAGCCCAAGGTTTTTCAGAATTTCGACCATTTTGTGATACTGGACTATATCAAAAGCCTTTTGGTAGTCGATCAGGCAAAAATATACGTCACAATTGACGTCTCTAAACCGCTGAATCAAAACCTGCATAGAAAATAAGGCCTCCCTGGTTCCCATGGCATCATGAAAACCGAATTGTGTAGCTGACCTATTTTCTTCTGCGAACGATTTTCAGAAATGTTTTTAAAAGATGGCTTATGGGGCTAGTTGTTCGATATTCTCCGCATTTTTTAGCGCTTGCTTTTTTGGGATCGTTATAACCTCAGACTTTAACCAGCTTTCAGATATTCTGCTTAAATCATAGATGCTGCTATAATCATAGATTTGTAGATCACTGTAAGCCACTTAATCCCATCCTCATCTAAGAGCTTAAGAAACTCCCCATGGAATTCAACAGGAACGGTGGTTTCTCCATTTTTTTAGTTGATCTATTGCAATGCACACTTCATCGGTGGTAATATAGAGCCCTAATAAATGTATTACGCATTGTGGCTGATCTGGTCTTGCATCAGAAAATAACTCTGCAATATAGTCTTGCCATATCTTCAGTTTCTCTTCTTTATCGATAACAACTTTTCCTTGATGATCTATTAAACGTCCATTTGATTTCGTTCTCCGTTCACCAGTTAAGTTTTTGATTTTTCGATAGATATTAAAGCATACTTTCCTTGCAACGATTTACGTGCTCTTTACATCTTTCACCATTCCACCTATCTTAAGCTGTTCGAATTTCTTTCTGTATTTGTGTGTATAGTCTGCTATATTCTCTTTTATTACCTCTGTTTTTGTGTAACTGTCTTTCCTCCATTAGTCTTATAATGTCACCTGTCATTCATTCCTTCCTTTTATATATTTGCTCCATAGTTAGATGCTTATTCTTTAGCCCTCTTGTTATTTCGTTTAACTTTTCTATTTCAGATCCTATGTCTTCATTTAGATCTGTGTCTCTGAGTTCTTTATTAAGATCTTTATTAATTACGTTTGTTACGTTTTAGTCTTTAAGTTGTCGCATGGCGTATATGTTTTTTTGTTTTCTTTTTAACTTTCTCAAGATAATTCCTAGAATCCCTACCACGGTATTGTGATCCGAGTTTATATCAGCATTGGGATATGTTTTGACAGATACAACACTATTTCTTAAATGTTTATTCACTAGAATACAGTCTATTTGATTTCTGGTGTTATGGTCTGGTAAGTCTAGTGGGGACTTCCACGTGTATAATCTTCGTGGTGGTAAGTTGAAGAAGGTGCTAGAGATAACATAACCCATTTCTTCACTGAAAATGTTTAGTCGTTCGCCTCTGTTGTTTCTTTCGTCTAGACCATATGGTCCTACGAAAGTTGCTGATCTACCTCTTCCAATCTCAAGTCATATTGTGAAAAATTAATAATTGTTATAGCGTCAAATTTAGCAATCTGACGAAAGTGTTGTTTGAAAGAAATTCAAATTTGACGAGCCAAATTCTACAAAATATAACACAACCATATAAAAAGAAACAAAACTTAAATTTTCCTTTTTTTCTACTTTTAATTTAAAATAAAATTACTACACATCAGTTATTACCACTACACTAAACACTTTACTCTTACACTCGAAGCGCGCTTCGCTCACCACTTTAATACCATCAGGAACGATGATTGACTGTCAGTCATTGCTTCTGTTGATGCTAACATGGTTAACGAAACGTGTTTCGAGTGAAAAAAATAAACTGTTTGTTAGTGATTATAACTGTTGTGAAGTGTTATTGTGCAAAAGATTCTAAAGTCTCGACGTGGAAATAAAATTAGGTGGCAAATTGAGATTATAATAATAGATTTCAGCATCATGAAATGTCATTTTTTTTTGTTATTTGAATCATGAGCGTCTATTTAAATAACGAATCTAATTATTAAAGGCCAACCGTCGCGTCGTTATTAGCTTTGTTATAAATTTAAAAGAAAATAATTTATTAAACACTCAACTATAATTCATATTATTATAGAACAAATAAGTTTCTTGAAACATTTTTTACGGTCCGTTTCCTATATATACATATTTATGGTTGTAAACTACTTTTCTGTGTTCTAATAGGCAATTTCCTATTTGAATGAATTTGTAAGGTGATTTACAGCACTTAAAAAAAGAAGTTCGACGTGAAATCTCAGAATAGCTTAAAGTAACTTCATGCATAGTGTTATTAAAAAATTTAAAACGTTTCAGAAATTATTCTTTTATATGATGTTTAGCACCTTTAAGGATATAGTAATGATCAGTTCGCTTTAATCTTTAACACATACTTCGAAGAAAATTTTCTATAGCCTGTAAGACTATTGTTTTTATTTTTTTTTCTTTAGCCCCAAGTGAACATCCTTGAGATTCCATAAAGTCATATTTGGACTAAACAAGAAGTTTCTTATCTTGAGAAACTTGGCTTAATCCATAATATATATAAAATGCAACGTCTCTCTGTCTGTCTGTCCGTTAGTACGCTTATCACTCGAGAACCACTTATCCGATTTACGTGCTTTTCTTTTCAAACATACATATATTCTCTGGCCAAGTTATAAAATATATTTTTATTACGTTAGGTAACATAAGGAATAAGCAGTGACAATAATAGTGAATCAAGTGGAAAAAAAGTTTGTCGCTAGCGCGTTCTCATGCAATACACTGCCTAAACAATTAAATATGGAGCAATATCGTGTAGCAAAGAATATAATCTATAATAAATATAAAATGCAACGTCTCTCTGTCTGTTCGTTAGTGCGCTTATCACTTATCCGATTTACGTGTTTTTTTTATTCATACTTGTTCCCTTTCCAGGTTATATAATAATAATAATCTACAATCTATAATATAGATAAAATGTAAAGCCTATCTGTGTGTCCGTTAGTGCGCTTATCACTCGAGAACCACTTATCCGATTTACATGCTTTTTTTTTAAAACATACATATATTCTCTGGCCAAGTTATAAGATAGAAACCATTAAATATGGAACAACATCATGTAGCAAAGAATATAATTTATAACATATATAAAATGCAACGTCTCTCTGTCTGTCTATCTCTTCGTTAGTGGGCTTATCACTCAAAAACCACTTATCCGATTTACGTGTTTTTTTATTCACACATGTTTTTTTTCCAGGTTATATAATAATAACAATAATCTATAACACAGCCCCACAAAAAAAAAGTGGGGTATACTTTTGATGCGATATATCAGATCCGTAGTATTTTTGCCCGCTGATCACGAATCTGACGTCAGAATATCGCCATCACATCTCAATTTTTTTCTAACCTCAAAAAATAGGTAAAAATTAGTAAAAATTAAGAAAAATATACTCCTAAAAAATTGATTCAAGCTTTTTCATGAATCCAAAGATGTATTAATATGTATTCGGACACGCTAAGCTAATATTCATTGGTTGGATTGAGCCATACAGTTCTGTTTTCTTTCTAACCTCAATAAATCAGACAGATATAGTGCTTCTCGAATGCAAAAACGAATTCAAATTAAAATTCAACCGATCCTTACCAAATTTGGTACACGGGGATTTTTTGGGTCGCTGATCACGAATCTGAGGTTGGATTTGCAAAATTCAAGATGGCAGATGTTTTCGCGCCATTTTGAACGCCGAGAAAATTCATCGGTCGATTTTTATTCTTCTACCTGCATCCAGGGCACCTCCACGTGGTGACGGTGGGCAACGGTGTTACTCCACTAGCCGGCAGAGTCCCTGGATAACGGCTTAGATGCCGTCATGGCAGGTAGAAGAAAGAGAATTACGATGCAGGGCCTCGGAAACCCAGTATCGGCGGTTGGTCAGGGTGGGAAAGCGGGCCCGCAGCCGTCGTCATCCAGCGACCGTAGCTCTTCATGTGTGGGTGACTTGGCTCATGTAGAGTATAATGCTACAAGAAAACGGTCTCACGGTACAAGGACTTTTCATAAGTGCGATAAAAACAGTGATTAATTTTGTTATATTTGCTGTCAACACGTATTGAGTAAAATAGGGTCACCGATAACGGATAAGATTAAAACCTTATATAAGGATTGTTTTAACATTGAAATACAGCACCAGGATACAGATTGGGTTCCCCACATCATTTGCAGTTCTTGCAAAATAATGTTGTACATCAATAAGAAGGCGATTAAATATTCCAGACCAGCAATATGGAATAGACCATACAGTGAAAATGATTGCTAGTTTTGTATGAATGTTGTATCTAGGCATAACCGAAAAAATAAAAGCACTATTACTTATAACGATGTTTCGACAGTAACAAGACCAATTAAACTAATTCCGCCTCCTGAACCACTTGATGCTGATGTTATGGAAACAAATGATTTCACCTTATCAGTTCATGCCGAAAACATTGAGACTGTCAAAAAAGATTCAAACACTGTTACTAATGAATGTTCTAATGACAACCTATCATATACTAGTGACACAGATAAAGAATTTCTACCATACAACCGTAAACCAGAACCAATACTCGTATCACAGTCAGAACTTAGTGATCTAGTCAGAGATTTAGGCTTATCCAAAGATGGTTCAGAGCATCTTGCTTCCTTTTTAAAGAAAAGACATTTACTTAAGCCAGAAGCTACGATTTCTTATTATAGAAACAGAGATGAGGAATTTCGAAAATATTTCACAATGGACGAGGAATTGTCACTTTCATATTGTACCGATGTAAAAGGTCTAATGGATGAATTTCAAAATAACTCATACGATCCTGAAGAATGGAGACTGTTCATTGATTCTTCTAAACGGAGCATTAAGGCAGTTTTGCTGCATAATACCAACGTTTACGCTCCCATTCCGATTGCTCATTCCACAGTTATGGAAGAGCAATATGAAAAAATGAAGCAGCTTTTGATAAAAATAAAATATGCTGATCATACTTGAAAATTTGTGGAGATCTGAAAATTGTAACAATATTGCTTGGCCAACAGTCAGGATTTACACTTTATCCCTGTTATAAATGTCTGTGGAATAGCAGAGACAGGGAACGTCATTATAAAAAAAAATTTGGCCAACAAGAGAATCGTTCACTCCTGGTGAAAATAATGTATTGTTTCCACCATTGGTAGATCCAGGAAACGTTCTTATTCCCCCGCTTCACATTAAGCTTGGACTTATGAAGCAATTCACGAGAGCATTAGATACAAACGGCCCATGTTTCAAATATTTGCATAAAAAATTTCCGAAATTTTCTGAAGCTAAAATTAAGGCAGGCGTATTTGACGGGCCACAAATAAGAAAATTGTTTCAAGATTCATTATTTGTTACTAAAATGAATAAAGTTGAAAAAGCTGCTTGGCTTAGTTTTAAAGAAGTCGCAACAAACTTTTTGGGAAATAATAAAAGTCTTAAGTACAAAGAAATAGTCGAGAAAATGGTAAAAAATTTTCAAACATTAGGTTGCTTAATGAATCTAAAATTACATTTCCTGGACTCCCACATCGATGATTTCCCAGATAATCTTGGTGACTATAGTGAGGAGCAAGGGGAACGTTTTCACCAAGATCTGAAAATCATAGAAAATCGGTATCAAGGACGATGGGATGACCATATGCTAGCGGACTATTGCTGGTCGCTAAAAAGAGAAACAAGTCCTCAAAAGCGTTTGGGCAGAAAGCCTTTGAATAGGTCATTCGCGGAAAAAAGAACAAGTTACAGCCAAAAAAAGAAAAGTTAGGCGCGGGTCTAACCTTCGCAATTCTAGGGCTTAAGGGTCTACTATTTGAGAGTATATGGTTTAAAAGTCCTGGTTTTGAGTTTATTGGGTCTCATTTTTAAAGTTACAGGGTTATTGAGGTCTATTTTTTGAGGTTACATGGTGTGGGAGTCTAAGGTTTCAGGGTTTAGGGTTTAAGAGTATCAGGTTTGAGGATTCCCCAACTGTATACCAATTTTGGTAGGAATCGGTTGGTTTTCAAAAATTTTGTCCGCCATCTTGGATCCGCCATTTTGAATTTTGCAAATCCGACCTCAGATTCATGATCAGCAACCCAAAAAACCCCCGTGTACCAAATTTGGTAAGAATCGGTTGAATTTTAATTTGATTTCGTTTTTTTTTTTGCATTCGAGAAGCACTATATCTGTCTGATTTATTGAGGTTAGAAAGAAAACAGAACTGTATGGCTTAATCCAACAGATGAATATTAGCTTAGCGTGTCCGAATACATATTAATACATCTTTGGATTCATGAAAAAGCTTGAATCAATTTTTTAGGAGTATATTTTTCTTAATTTTTACTAATTTTTACCTATTTTTTGAGGTTAGAAAAAAATTGAGATGTGATGGCGATATTCTGACGTCAGATTCCTGATCAGCGGGCAAAAATACTACGGATCTGATATATCGCATCAAAAGTATACCCCACTTTTCTTTTTGTGGGGCTGTGTAATCTATAATACATATAAAATGTAACGTCTCTCTGTCTGTCTGTCTGTCTGTCTGTCTGTCTGTCCGTTAGTGCGCTTATCACTCGAGAACCACTTATCCGATTTACATGTCTTTTTTTTAGATTCATACATATGTTCTCTGACCAGGTTATAGGATATATTTTATTACGTTAGGTAACATAAGAAATAAGCATTTATGATAATAGTAAATCATGTGAGAAAAAAGTTTGCCGCTAATACACACTTTTGCAATACTAAAGCGTTAAATATGGAACAATATCATGTAATAAAGAATACAATATATCAAATGTAATGTCTCTCTGTCTGTCCATTAGTTAGCTTATCACTCGAGACCCACTTATCCGATTTACGTGTTTTTTTTTTTTTTTAATTCATACATATGTTCTAGGGCAAGGTTATATAATAATAACAATCTGTATAATATATATAAAAGGTAATGTCTCTCTGTCTGTCTGTCCGTTAGCGTGCTTATCATTCTTAATTTAATATTTATCAAAAACAATCTATAATATATATAAAACGCAATATCTCTCTGCTTGTCTCTCCGTTAGTGTGCTTAGCAGTCAAGAACCACTTATCCGATTTACGTGTTTTTTTTTATAAAATACATACGTCCTCTGGTCAGGTTATATGATATATTTTATTACGTTAGGTAACATAAGGAATAAGCAGTGACGATAATAGTGAATAAAGTCCACGTGAGCGGAGCCGCGGGCATGGCTAGTATTGTATAAAATTAAATCTATCAATCTTTAAAATCATATTCAAACTTCATTTCATCACCGGTTAACAATTAAATTAAAAAAATTAATGTATAACCTCCGTCTCAACGAAACCATTTTATGTAGCAAAATGAAACTTGGCACAATAATACAGTTTAGAAAGGAAATCTGAATTATATCATTGTACCAAAATCACTCTTTTCTACCGAAACCGTAGCAGTTTTAAATGAGTTATCCTACACATTATTAAATAATTTTTAATGTTTCCAGGTCACTTTTATGTAGATTTCTCGATACTAATTATCAATAATCTCTCCCTCAGATGGTACTATCTGAAAACCAGTCAAATTTCATTTTGAATCTATTTTTCAAGATGTCATTTAATGATTGTGGATTAAAATAATTTCAGTAACCATTCTCAGATATAACAATAATAAATTACTCTTTTGTTGGAATTATAAAGTAGTTTCGCTTTAAAGTGGTTAAATTTGGAAAGACGAAAAATTCTTAATTAATTTTTGTAACTTTTTTAAAACTCTTCACTATAAATTGTGGAAATTAGAAATACCTCTATTACGGTCCAAACTCTATTTATTTATAGCATCAAAGAAAATCTAGAAAAAGGTATCGTTCTTTTAATAATTACATCATAATATTAATTTAAGTATATCTGATAGAAATGAAAGATACGCGTATTTCTTTACTATCGTGAACTTGTTAGTAAATAAATTAGTTTGTTTAAAGCTCACAGGTCTCTGATTTAATGAACGACATGATTAAAATGAAAAAAATAGAGATATTTATGATGTAATTATAGAATACTCTTAGAAAAAACTATAGTTGCCGTTTGAAATTAAGTCTGAAGCTATTTGGCAAAGTTATCAACAAATCAACGCTGAGAAGATATTTATGGTATCCAGAGATGTGGAGGGGATAAAAATACAGAAATTTATTAATACCACTCAGTGTATATCACCACTACACCAAACACACCACTCAGGAGCCATGATGATGAGTCAAACACCGCTCCTGATTAACGTAACATGGTTAGCGAAACGCGAGTCGAGTGAAAAAATAAAGTGTTTGGTGTATTGGTGATATATACTTAGTAGTGTCATTGTGCCAAAGATTCCACATTCTTAACATAGTTAAATTTATTAATGTTGTAGTTCAAAACTAAAATTACATGTTCTTACTATCTTTGCCGAAACCGTACAAAAAGACGAGCAACAGTTAAAATTATGCTAAACTCACTTCACATGTTTGTGTTGTTTATTCTTTATAGGTTAAGTACAAGTTTTTGTCAAGTAGACACTTTATTAAATGTAAACAGGAAGCGAGACTTAGCATGAATTTTAAATGAATTATTTTTGTACAAGAATAAACTGTTAGCATAACATATAACACTAGCTTGCGTGTTAATATACCTATAAATTAAATCGATAATTAATTAAAAACAATTTATATAGGAGCTTAGTTTAATGACGAAGACGATAATTAGGGATAGCTAAGAAAGCACAATTACTGAAGAAAGAAAACTATTACTGATACAGGTGGTATCTATCACTAACATATCTGTTATGGTCGACTTTACGATTGAGAAGCAAATTGTAGCAATATCCTAGTAACATTTGTTTAATTGTGACCTCGTCAAAGCTAAAATGTGCCGTAAATACGAGTACTAATAAATACTCAGTATCATTATTGGCAGGAAAGTATTAAAATTAACAAATTTCAGATGTTAGCTTCATTATATGTATTGATTTGAACTTATAGTTTAATTTCAAAGTAAAAACTATTTCATATACACCCTAAGAGCAGCATTAATGATTTAAAATAAAATATTTATGATATATAATATATTACCCTGCGATATATCTAAAATTTAAATGTATTTTAAATCTAGAATAAAATAACCAGTCAACTTGCGCAATTAGTGTTCCGTACGTTGATTGCTTTTAAAATAAACATTTCTGTTATAGAGGTACAAAATGATCAATGACTTCACAAAACATATCTCAAATGAGTTTGCAATAAAGTTTTTTCCGATCTTTACTGAAAACTGATGACCTTGATTTTTTTTTATATATACCAGATCAATTAATAAAGGTAATGCACTCGTGATAATTTTCGTTCAATCTACATCCTGTGGAGAATATTCCAGACTTTTTTAACAAATTTTTGATCAGTACTTTTGGAGATAAGGGGGAGGACAGCGATTTTTTGCAATTTTTTAAAAATAATGTAAAGAAAGGTGTGCGCACGTAATACATTATATATATTTTTGAACTTGTGTTTTTAAAAACTTTCATTTGACATTCCACTGGTTAAAAAAAATCTTTTCACTTCCGATTTCACCCCCAAAACTATTCCCTGAGGTCAAAATATAACTTTCAAAACTACACAGCTCAGATGAAGCCATCAATTCCTATATTAGTGCCAAATTTCAACTTTTTTAGTCAATAGTTTCGGCGAAAATTGGGTGTGACAGACAGACAGACGGACACCGAAGTGATCTTATAAGTGTTCCGTACGGAACGCAATGAAGAAAATTGTTTTGATCTTTACCGGATTAAAAATGACTTAACAAAAAAATACATTCTAAGAAAAAGCCACAAGTTATATTATGCATATGAGTGATGCAGTTTCATTTTAAATGCCTGTAAATGTATATCTTTTATACCGTATTATATATTATTATTTTAAATTATTAAAGGTAATGCACTCGTGATAATTTTCGTTCAATCTACACCCCGTGGAGAATATTCCAGAATTTTTTCAAAATTTTTTGATAATTACTTTTCGAGATAAGGGGGAATAGCAATTTTTCGCGATTTTAAAAAAAATAATACAAAAAAAATTGTGCGCAAGTATTATATTATATATATTCTTGAACTCGTGTTTTTACAAACTTTCATTTGTCACCCCATTCGATAACCAAGTAAATTTTGTTTTTCACTTCCGATTTCAGTCCCATAACTAACCCCTTAAGTCAAAATTTAACTTTCAAAACTACACGGCTCTGATGAGGCCATCAATTCCTATATTAGTAACAAATTTCAACTTTCTATAATTTCGGAGAAAATCGGGTGTAAGACACAGACAGACGGACGGGTAGACGGACAGACACCTAAGTGATCTTATAAGTGTTCCGTACGAAACACTAAAAATGTATTATGTGATATCCTTACTGGTTTACTATGGAAACTACCCCATCAATAAAGATATATGATGATATAATGGATTGTATGAATATACCCAGTTATCTTTTAAGTTTACAAATACCAGCAGATTTGTGTAAAATGTTACAATTTGTAACTCCATTACTAACATTCATATGTATAAAAAATATTTAAAAAAAAAACTGGATTTGCTACACTTTTCATAAGAATTCTTTTTAAAGAAATGATAGATTTTTATTGATATTTGTTTCTTCCTACTTTCGTGTATGTCTAAAGGAATATTTCTTCTATTTATCGTCACTCCTGCAATATGCCTAATATTAGTCAAACACCATAATTTGTATTTGAAAGTATTTAAGAAAAGATTAAAATATATCTAAACTCATCCTGAGAATCCAGACATTTATGTCTTGAGCTTTTCAATATAAAATTTGCAAATTTTTCACAGAAAAAATCTCAACTACGTTAAGATATTGGAATCTTTGCTACTAGACAAATATTTTGTTTTTACATTTGATCCAGATTTCGTTGATCATGATTTTAGGTTAGCTCAGTTAGCTTTTGATGATCTAACGCAGTTAGCGAAACGTGCATCGAATCCAGAAATAAACTGTTTAGGACAGTGGTGATAAATGTTGTGTAATAAAAAATCTCCAAGCATTGACTGCAGGTAGTTCAAGAACACACATTTAGAATTTTAGAATGAAATTGAAAGTGACGCAAATAAGGCTTGTTCATCCAATCACTTACACAGTAGTGATGGCAATCAAATCAAAATGTGCTGACTGAATTCCCCAACTCATATTGCGCCTTATTCTGTTGCACGACAAAACCCACTCATGCCTACTCAAACATAATAGTGCCTTTTTGTAATTAAAAGATATACTCTGCTTATTTACAGCATTTTTATCAATAATATAAGCTTACTTTTAAATACTCAGGAAATATTATCACAATATTGCATTGACTTTAGAGGCAAAATTAAAATAACTCTAGAATGTGATGAAATTAATTTTGGCCTTTAAATGTATGTCCTTGTTAGTCTTTTCTAGAATGATTATGGGTAAATTGTATAATGTACCGACCTTATTTTAAAAATATTTCTATTCGTATCATCTAGACTTAATGTTGATTAATGGTAGGATAAATTAGATTAAAAAATATTTAAAACCATTTTTACAATGGGAAAAATATGTAAGTAGGTACTACCATAAGTTAAATTATTAGTTACTTCATTCTTGGTATTATTTTTGTCCTGTCTTATATTTAGATAGAAAAGTACAGTTTAAATGTGATCATGTAAATTTTTTTTGATAGATACAGTACTTTAATAATATTTTTATGTACTGGTAGGAGTGGGGATCTAAGAACAACAAGTAGGTTAGCTTGAAAACCGCTTACATTTTATATCGCCCAAGCAGGTATATATATTTTTGTTTTAACGGTTTACTATGCCTTCCAGACACTACATCCAAGTTGTGAATTTTTAAATAACTCTCTTTATGCTACTTTTAAGAGGCTTACACTACAGATATTAATAATTACAAATTCTGACACCATAACAATGTAAACACTAAATTAATTTCAAGCAAGTGTAATATTAAAATAAGAAGAATAAAAATAGTAAATGTACCGTTACATAAATTTTCTAGCCTTTGTAAAAAAACTTTCATCATCATCATCATCATCAAACATATAGATTTGGGATCTGTATGCTAAACAGATTACAGTTAAAACGCTTTTTGTAAGCTTACGTCTAAATATATATGAAATCATAATCATAGTATAATCAACACTGCTCTAGGGTAATATGGTTTGATCTCTATTGCTTCACGGCTCGTTAGGCTTTTAATAAATACTAATAATTAAAAAAGTTCAAGTTCACAATACTAAGAATCTACAATCTCTCTATTTATATTATTTATTAATTATGGTTCACATCTTCGAATATAATCTTATTATTTACTTCTGGTAATATAAATCTATGAATATGTGATACAACACACAATAGCTACGCTTAAACTATTCATTAAGAATGTTTTAAAATTTTATTTATTCAGTAATGTTAATCAAAAGTAAGGCCTAAATTTGGGGTTTAGTAAAAGTAAATGTTCGGAATTTAGTTTGAATTTTATGAACTCTTGTGGGCATATTGCACCTAAAATATATGAGAGATAATGTTTTACTTTTGTTACATTTATATCTTATTAGGAAATACCATAGACATAGAGGATGGACTGAGCATTAACCTCATAAAATTGACCACTCTCTAGAAAGAGACAGAGCGATTGTGCGGCCAATACCTGTCTCTTTTCTGTAGGCCTGTAATAAACAAGGCGTAGTACCTCGAGACCGAATTCAAGGCGAGCAAAGCCCCATTCCCGATTTTAGTTCAAACAGAACAGTTAGAAACATTATTTTCAAGAGCGCCGTAGCTTAGCGGCATTCTAAAAAGAGACGGCTACTGTCCGTTCATCCGCTTTGTCTTTCTCACTCTTTTGTATTCATATTTACTTCATAGTGGGATACGGAACACTCAGTCCATCCTTTATGTCTCTGGGAAATACTATTACATAACCTATCGGTTTAGCTCAGGTTGAAGTTCCACTGTAGATGTATAGTGTGATCATTTTTAGACGCCCGGCGCTGATTTATGGAAAATTGTTGAATATTTATTTTTTTTTTTTAAATGTTGAATGATATAGTGCGTATCAAGGAGTATACTGACGTATTTGATATTTGGTAGTGAAAATGATGCTCTGCAACGCCAAACAACTTTTTTTTCCGTCGGCATAACACGTAGGCTGAAAAGTTTTTGGTCTAGCTACTTAAAACACATTTTTTTTTGCAAAAATCGACTTTATTCATCGATATAGTCTCCTTCAAGAGTGATACAATTAGTCCGACGCTTTTCTAACATTCTTTTACCTTTCTTGTAGAAGGATTTGTCTTTGCCTTCAAAACAGACCTCAGTATCAGCGATAACTTCATCATTGGAGCCGAATCTCTTTCCCGCGAGCAGTTTTTCAGGTCTGCGAATAGACAATAGTCGCTGGGGTCCAAATCTGGAGAATACGGTGGATAAGAAAGCAATTTGAAGTTCAATTCATGCAATTTTGCCATCGTAAACATTGACTTATGACACGGTGCATTGTCTTGATGAAAGAGCACTTTTCTTGTTCATTTGGTGCCGTTTCTTTGCAATTTCTGCCTTCCAACGCACCAATAACTTTGTATAGTATTTTTTTCCCTTCTCAGCATAGTCAAAAATTATTCCATGCGCATCCCAAAATACAGAAGCCAAAACCTTCCCAGCCGACTGTTGTGTCTTTGGTCACTTCGGGCAACTTTCACCGTCTGCTGTCCAGCTGAGTGGTGGAACCATATTTCATCCATTGCCACATATCGAATGAAAAAATCCTTTTTATTGCGCTTAAACAGGTCCAAGCGCTCAGAATTATCAACACGTTGTTGTCTTTGGTCCACTGTGAGCAAACGCGGTACCCATTTTGGACAGAGCTTTTTCATGCCTATATGTTCATGCAAAATATGACCAACACGTTTTTTTGATATCTTTAGGGTGGTGGTTATCTCATGCAATTTCTCTTTACGGTCATCCAAAACCATTTTGTGGATGTTTTTATGTTTTTCGGTATAACCACCTTATTTGGGCGTTCAGCATCATTTGTATCTATACACCTGCATTTAAATTCAGCATACCAGTAAATGTTGAGTTTTTTTTCCAAGGGCAGAATCTCCATAACACTAAAACGTTACTAAAACAACTGTAACTTGTAAACTAATCGACGATATATCATAAAATTTTGACACGTATCGTTTGAAAAAACATATGGATTTCTTGAAAAGAGCTAAATCTATGTGTCACACCAAAAACTTTTCAGCCTGCATGTTACCTTTTGTAAAACGGAGTTGGAAACGCTAATTTTTTCAACATTTTTTCCAAAAACTGTTTTTTTTCTAATTTGTTTTGCAATAAAATTATCCAACAAAAACCCTCTAAAATATTATTTTTTGATCATCGCGGTTCCCATGTATGCCACGTTTGGCGGTTTTCAAATAATTTACGAGTATCTAGTAGGCGGCTGTCATACTTTGATCTGACAGTTCTTGTTTGCACAACTATTCAATTCAATAGAGTTAAACTAAGTAAACAGTATGTAGCCTCTGGTTGAAGTAGTTTCACGCGCTGAAAAAGGATATATAATTCTTATTTATGGAGAAGCAAGGAGAAATCCTCGGAAAGCCGTTAGGCTGTATCGAGAACGTTACCCCGATATGGATGCATTTTCTGTGAAGAAAGGCATTTCTAAACCAAAAACTGTTTTAACACATAAAAAAGTAGCCGAAATTATGCGTTATTTTCAAAACCATCCATATAATTCAATCAGACAAGCAAGCAGGCAATTGAATGTATTTTATTGGGCTATTCAGAAATCTCTTAAAGCTAACAAACAATCTTCAGTTATGAACACAATTTGATTCGGAACGACCACTGAGTATCGTGGCAGAAATGTTGATTAAATATGACGAAGAACGTTATTTTCTGAATCATATATTATGGATCGTGTGAGATAATTGAGAGATATTTGGTTGAGGGAACACTAACTGAAAATAGATATCTTAATTCCTTGGTTAATACTATACAAGTTTTATTATGAAATGTTCCCCTTATTTTAACAAGGTATATGTAGTATCAACACGACGGAACACCATGAAGATGGATAGGGATTCGCAGCCCCGTTATACAGTGGGCATTTAAATCATCAGACCCCACGGCATTAGATTTTTTCTTGTGGGGGACTCTTAAAGATATTGTATACAAAACTGCGATTAATGATATTGAGCACTTAAAGGCAAAAATATCAGATGCGTTTATATCTGGAGAAATTATTTGTAAAGCCACTCATCAAGCGTTAGTGAAAAGAATAGAAAAATGCATGACAGAAAAAGGAAGAAATATAGAAAATGTCTTATTATTTTTAAGCTCTATAGTGCTATCAAAGATTACAGATGTGAAGTACTGTCTACTGGTACACCAATATACTGGCCGGCGGACCCTAAAAAAATACCAGATTTAATAGATTTCTTCGTTGTAAGAAATATTTCTGTAAACTTCTTGTAAATACATGCAGGATGTGACATGAGCTCAGATCATTCACCAATTATGTTAACTTTAAATATATATTATAGAAAAAGAATCAAGTTCCAAAGCTAGTAAATAAACACACAGACTGGGCAAGTTTTACATCAAGTCATGAAGTAAAAATAAATCTTTCTGTGTTATTAAAAACAGAAGACGAATTGAATAAAAAGGTGAAGTTCGTAACAAAGATACAACCGCAGCAAATAAAAACGTTAGGCAATAACTATCCGAAAGAAATTAGACAACTAATAACAGAAAAAAGGAAGCAAAGAAGATGGCAGCAAACTAGAGCACCTCAAGATAAAACAAAACTGAACAATCTTACTCAACAACTAAAAAGAGAAATACAACAGATGAAAAATGAATCTATTAATAGCTACTTAAGAGAGCGAACTTATGACAGTAGCACTGATTATTCTCTTTGGAAAACAACAAGAGGACTTAAAATGCCGATCACTCAAATTTCTCCATTGAAAACCGAAGGAAAATAATGTGCAAGAAGTAATAAGGAAAAAGCTGACTTATATGCAAACCATCTAGAACAGACAATACAAACTGACGAAAATGTGGCTGATGAAATGATGTGGGAAGATAATATACAACAAGAAGAAGAAAATATTCAAAGTACCACTCCAAAAGAAGTATTAAAAAAGATTAAAGAGAACATCAATTCAAGAAAATCTCCAGGGTTTGATTTGATAACTCGAGAAGTTTTAAGAAAACTCCCAAGAAAAGACTTAATAAAATTAACATATTTGATCTACGCATTATTTAGATTGAGATATGTACCCAGCTTGTGGAAAATTGCGGAAGTAAATATGATTCCGAAACCTGGGAAACCACCTCATGAAAAAACGTCATAGAGAACAATATCATTATTGCCTGTAATATCAAAACTATTCGAAAAGTTATTACGTAAAAAGTTAAAACCTATAATTGAGAGAAAAAAGTTAATTCCAACACATCAATTTGGCTTTAGGAAAAAACATTCTACTATAGACCAGATACACAAAATAACAGCAGTAATAAAAACAATACTTGAGCAGAAAAAAATTTGCTCTGCAGTCTTTCTTGATACCGCCCAAGCATTTGACAGGGTCTGGCATGAAGGGTTAGCACTAAAACTGAAAAAAAAATACTTGCCAAAACAGTTCACCGAAATACTGCAATCAATCATATCAGACAGGCCCGAGTCTGTATCTATTGTACACCTGTGATATACCACAACCAGAAAATAACACAATTGCCACATTTGCAGATGATACTGCCATCTTGACTGTTGGAAACAATAATATAGAATCAACTTTAAAGTTACAAACATGGACAAGACAATGGAGAATCAAGATAAACGAAACGAAGTCGGTACACGTTAATTTTACCAATAAGAAAATAGAACAAATTCCTGTAAATATCAATGGACAGTGTGTTCCTTATGCAAATAAAGCCAAGTATTTAGGCATGACGTTACATTTGAATTTATGCTGGAAACCTCAAGTAAAAATAAAAAAGAAGAACTGAAAATAAAAGGCAGGAAAATGTATTGATTGATTGGCGGAAATTCCACTCTGTCTTTCCAAAATAAAATCTTGTTATATAAACAGGTACTTAGACCAATATGGATATATGGTGTGCAGCTGTGAGGGTGTACCAAACAGAGCAACAGAACAATGATCCAAGGTTTCCAGAACAAAACACGAAAAAGCATTACAAATGCCCTTTGGTATGTCTACATCGAGACCTGGGAATGGAAACCGTTAATGAGATAATCGAAAACTATGCCAAAAGTCACGAAGTGCGATTGCCCCATAATGAGAATGTTGAGGCTATCCAGCTTCTCGATACCACTGGACTAGAAAGAAGGCTAAAAAGATTTAAACTTTTTGAGTTAGTGTAAAAGAGTAAAAGCAGAGTATAGCGCGGAAGTGTACGTGTTAAAATATAGTGTACAAGAATACTAGAACACTGAGGATGCTATTGAGTATGCCTTAGTTTAAGTTTTATATGTTATTAATGCAGGTTAGATTAAAATTGCTCATTGGTCAATGATGACCAGATTGTAATTACACAAACACCAGCCTGGTATTTTTGAAAGGAAAAATAAATTTTAACTTCAAACATTTAGTTTTATAAATATATAAGTTAGTAATGTTAAAAGTTATACAGTTTTCTTTGGTTTTAATAAAAATTATGTATTCTTGTTTTTTATTGTTCAAGATATTTTATTTTATTTCTTTTATTAATTTAAAAATATTAGCAATCCGTATTAGAAATATTCTATGAGCTAATTTGCTGGATAAGACACAGCCAATGTGTGCTTGTAAAGACATGAGGAGGTTCTCTCCAGTAAGGGATCCTCTTCATCCTTTTATTAGGTCTGCTGGCCAGGATTTTTTCAGATTACTTCCTTGTCTTTGTTCTAGTAAGGTTATCACGATAGGGTTGCTGTGGTGTTCCAATTTGTCATGATGCTTAGTGCTTTTCTCCTGAATCAATTCTCTGATGAAGGGTACATTTAATTCTTCATGTATGGCCTGATTTGTTACGTACCATGGTGCATTTGTTAACATCCTCAGTATTTTTGACTGACTTCGCTGCATAATAGCAATATTTGACTTGCTGGCACAACGCTATAATTCTATGGCATAAGTTCTGTAGACTTTTTTGTGGACTCCAAATAGAGTTGTCATAATGGCTTAGGTTTCTGAGGTAATTATGAAGAGACTGCTCTCTAGATTTTTTGATTTCTACTCTTAGCTTATTTGTGGCTGCATTATAAGCAGTTTTGTCTGTTGGGGCTTGACTTTGTTGCCATTTTTTCTGGCTTTTCTTTTTCAGCTATAAGTATTTTTATTTCGGTGGGAATGTTGATATTTCTTGTATAATTTTTAGAATTTGGTGTGGATTTTTGAGCTGCTTGTTCGCTATGCTAATGAAAATTGACAAGGCTATATCTATTTCTTCATGAGTTTTGAGGCATATATTTACATTTACGTTGTCTTCTATTTCTGTTCGATACACTGTCCAATTTGTTCTTCTATTATGTAGCCTGGGGATGGTTTTTTTGTTGACAGCTTCGGTACTAAGCGTGGCTATTACGGGTGAATGATCTTATGATAGGTCATAACTAGAGGTTATATTCATATAAAGGGCTAGAAATGCCGCAGGTAATAAAAAAGTCCAGAAGGTCTGGAATCTTTTTAGGATTACTACGCCAATAAGTAGGGGTTCTCGTTGACAAAAATGCATATTTGTGATCTTGTATTACCTTCGATAGCTCCCTGCCTTTGGTTGTAATCAGGCTAGAACCCCATAGTGAGTTTTTGCTGTTAAAGTCACCTCCCGCGATAAATTTATCTCCTAGCGTTTGGAAAATTCACAGAAATTATTTTCTTTTATGTTATGTTAGGTAGACAATACACTGCCGCTATTGTTATGTCACATGTCTTCATTTTTCGTTTAATTGATGTGGCTTGTAGAAAGTCTTTTTCAAATTTTGGCAATTCATAGTGGTTAATATTATTTTTAAAAAGTATTCCTGAACCTGCATGTGCGGTGTTGTCAGGATGGTTTCTAAAATATGCATTATAGTGTGGTATCTTAAAATATGATCTTTCTGTGAAGTGAGTTTCACTTACCAGTAGTATGTCTATTGCATTGTGATCCAGAAATGTTTTGATTTCATCTTTTTGCTGCAGAAGACCATTGGCATTCCACAGGGCTATTTTTACAAATCTAGCCGTTGTGGAGTTTAGTTAGCATGGTTGATAACGTACTTAACACCATAGTGTTTTGTTGAATGAGTTGATTGAACATATTCTTGAATTCTTCAAGGAATTTGTTTAAGGTTGTTGTCTGTCTTCTTATTGGCAATTGTTTGATGTTCCTTGTATTACTCTGGCGTAAGAGGCATTTCTGTATGTTTGATTTATTGTTTCAGGCTGTTTGCTTCTCTCCATCGTATTGTTCGTAGTTACTGCATGTGTGCGTTGAACGCTCAATCTGTTGTTTGTGTTGTTTAGCTTTAAGAGACTGTGATAGAACTCGCATCCTTTATAATTTGCCGGATGTGGTCCATCACACAGGGCACTTTTAGCAGGAATATTATTGAGTTTTTTGCAATCTGCTGTACTATGTAATCCACCACATTTTACGCACACATAATGTCGATTGCAATATGTCTTGGTATGGTCATACCGTTGACATCTAGTGCACTGTATTAACCCTTTTTTCATTCTTGGTGGTTCTATCAGTACTGCTTTATTATGTATCATATGGATATTGTAAACTTTATTGTTTTTTGCTGGCTCTAAGTCAACAAAAACAAGTTCAGGGATTGTTTTATAACTCTGTTTCTGCCATTGTTCACATTCCTGACCTTGTGCTCCATTTGTGTTAGTTGGTTCTCTATTTCGTTGATGTCAACCGAGTAATGTAAGTGTTTTATAACCACCCTGAATGCTCTCTCGTCTTTGAGTTGATAAGTATGATATTATTTTCTCTTAAAAATTTTACTAGTCGTCTATATATTTTTTCACTTGTTGCCAGTCGTTTGCGTTTTTTGCCCTTATGTCTAGTTCTTCATCGCTAGTTGATGACAACCTGTAGTAGTAAGGCTTCTTTTGATTTCGCTGTTGTGGTTGTTGTTTGCTTTTTATATATTGTGAACCATAGTAGTTGTTTGGTACTACTGGTTGACTCCTCATCTGGTACTGTAACACCTGACTTGGGTGCAAATATGGATGTTGTAGGTTACCCTGTATAATATATGTTAGCTGGCTGTAGCTAGAACCATGCGTGTTTCCTGCTGGCAACATGTTTTGTGTGGAATCAAATGTTCACACACTCCCGCCCTGGCGGAATACACCCTCTTTCTGAATGTTAATAACTAGATTACACTCAAAAGCATACTTTCCATTTTTAAAATATTTAAATCTATAATACTATAAATCTAAAATACTAATATAGAATGTTTTATCACTACTTTATTTATAATTTGCATGCTTTAGCCGCACATAAGTTGTCCGCGCTTTAACGCTATTTTAAACGATATATTCGGTTAATACTTTTAATCTTTTGCTAGTTAGTATAGTTTCCTGGACAGCCAAACCGCATACACGGAGTTTAAGATATTTTATTAAACGAAACATTTCAACAGCATAGTAACTAATATTATTATAATTACTGTCCGATTAAAGTATGACAGTAGCCTATTAAATGCCAAATGTGGCATACGAAACATGGCACCGCAATGACCAAAAAATATTTTAGAGAGTTTTTCCTGCATAATTTTTTTGTAAAACAAATTTGAAAAAAATAGTTTAAGGAAAAATGTTGAAAAAAATTAGGGCTTTCTAATGTCGTTTTACAAAAAGTATATTGACTGCGTGTGTGGAATTGGGCGGGGCATGTCACAAGGATGAATGATAGCAGATGGACACGCCGTATAGTCAAATAGAGGCCTAGAGAACACAAAGGATGCAGAGGTGGACCACAGACAAGATGGACGGACGATATGAAAGATAAGCAGGACAGGACTGGATGCATAAATCGGGTCTGGGCGTCTAAAAATGAACTCCCTGTACGTATAGAGGCCCACTACATATGATATAATTATTTAGAATCTTATTTACATACAAAATATGACTTTAAATGTGGTATTTACACAACTTAGTTTAGATTAAAACTAATTACTTTACCAACCTTCCTCGGTTTACTTTGTTGGTTTTAGTAGCAATTATGTCGACTAAGTTTTACTTTATAGTTCATAAACATCTCTTAGTACAAAGCAATTCTGAAGTATACAAACAAGCTCTAAAATTATTAACACATGTCGCCGATTCTTAGATTTGTCACTAGGCTAATTCAACTTGGCATAAAATTCAACTTTTTGGCTTTTCTTTACTAATGGCACATGTGACAAAATCAAATTAGCACCTTTGCGTGCATTACAAAATAGTGGATTGTTTTCAAACTGTTGTCATGCCACTCTGTCCCGTCATTATTTTCTAATGAAATTATTATATTTTTTCGTGGCTTACTTCAAAACGACTGATTTGAAGTAAAAAGTTATATATATATATATATATATATATATATATATATATATATATATATATATATATATATAAATCAGAATAGGGATTATCCGGTGTCGGTCCATATGAGGCTATGAAACTCAATTATTTCTTACAACTCAATATATGGCTAATCCATTATAAAATGAACAAAACATATATACTGTTCTTCAACTCACGAAATAATTTTTCTGATTTAGAAAAGCGTAAGGTCGATAAAATTAATCTTGAAATTTATATATATATATATATATATATATATATATATATATATATATATATATATATATATGATAATGTGTAAAATTTCAGGTAATTCAACCAACAATGTAACGAGACTATCCCAACAATGGGCTTAACTGCCAGCATTAGGAAGATAATTCAAACGGACCATAACAGCAATAGAGATAGAAGTAGCAAGGTACTATTTTTTCTGAATAGAACTTGGGCTGTAATTCTGACTTCCAAGACCAGAACCTTGACTAGGTTGTCCAGAAGAAGCAGAATAGAAAAGGATACAATAAGTGAATTTACGTCTCAATATTCACAGTATTCATTTTGTAGCTGTTCACAGTGTCAGCGAAATGATGGATTTAGCTCTGAGCCATTCAGGTAAGTAATCTGAAAAAAGCTAAATCAAAGTACCAAAATATATTTTAAAAAATTTTGAAGATTTATCAGATCTTAGGGATTCGATATAGTGACTAACCTACAATTTCAGTTTCTGATTAATTTCATGGGTATTACAAGGAATTTTTGAAACACAAGTTACAAATTATCGTTAAATGTATAAAAACAAACATTTTCTACAAAAATACAAAAAGTTATTGGGTTACCCAAAGCGCTACTTACTTGGATCTAAGAAGTATCTTTATATATCCTGAAACGCAATGTCTCTCTGCCTGTCCGTTAGTGCGCTTATCACTAGATAACCACTTATCCGATTTACGTGTTTTTTTTAATTCCTACATATGTTCTCTGGCCAGGTTTTAATATATATTTTGTTACGTTAGGTGACATAAGAAATAAATAGTGAAGATAAAAATGAATCAAATCTGAAAAAGTTTGCTGCTAGCGCGCTCTCTCTTGCAAAAAAACCTAAACAATAATTCTGTAATCCAGGCCAGCGGAGCCGCAGGCACTGCTAGTTTATAATAATTACAAAATTAGCAAACCAATAAAATAACGAATGCTTCGTTACATCAGGATATTCAAACCAAAGCCTTGTCTATTTTTTTGCTGTAGGTCATACGTGATTTTAGAAATATTTCAAAGAAGGAAAAAAATCTTATTTACCACAACAAGCAAAAATATAGAAAATAACAGACGGTCAATTATTTCATTATTTTACTAAATTCCTCAGAAAAGAAAGTAAGTTCATAGATCTATATAGGCAGGTATGTAGGCGATTGGCGTACTGCACGGCAAGTCTTTCTTCTCTCTATTTGCATTACTTTCATATTCGAGGATTTTTCTTTTTTGAGCAGCGCTTCTAGCCAAAGACCTACTCTTATTTGGCAAACGCCTTACCCAAATATTTAAAAATAAAATATGTTAAATACCGGTACTTAACGTTTTAAACTAATATGAAAGAACTGACAGTAAAATAATAATAAAGAAATTAAACTGATCCTAAAAAATAAGAAAACTACAAGATATTGTAGAAAAATAATTAGCAAAAGAACTTCGCCGATGAAACGCAAGCAACTTGGAGTGAATAATTAATACACAAAATATAATACATAAAATTAAGCAAAATTTCGTAGCGGTGCAAGTTTGTATAAAAATTTATGTCGGAAAGTCGCATCAACCACAAAACTACTTAATGTGTGGAACGCGCAGGCACTATCGCGATAATTCAACCGGGATCTTGCATCTTGGCTTGCATCAGTAGTGGTACTGCGTTAATAACCGAGTACTACTCATCACGCTTTTTGTGAATTTACGTATCATATTTTGCGTACAAAGTTTTGATTACATATTTGTTATTTTTGCATTTTTCGTCGATAGTAACAATAGTGTAGATAGCATGAAGATCTATATATATATATATATATATATATATCATTCGTTGTCAACCGGACCCCCCATTAGACCATAAATTGCCGCAATTTATGAGGACATAATCTGGTCCAGATTAAAGCTTACGATATGTAGCTCAATATATATACACATATACACACATATATATATATATATATATATATATATATATATATATATATATATATATGTATATATATATATATATATATATATATATATATATATATATATATATATATATATATATATATATATATATATATATATATATATATATATATATATATATATATATATATATATATATATATATATATATATATATATATATATATATATATATATATATATATATTATATATACATATATTTATATATATATATATATATATATATATATATATATATATATATATATATATATATATATATATGTATATATATATATATATATATATATATATATATATATATATATATATATATATATATATATATATATATATATATATATATATGTATATATATACATATATGTATATATATATATATATATATATATATATATATATATATATATATATCTATATGTATATATATACATATATATATATATATATATATATATATATATATATATATATATATATATATATATATATATATATATATATATATATCTATATGTATATATATATATATATATATATATATATATATATATATATATATATATATATATATATATATATATATATGTATGACCATAAACTACTTTCGACATCGAGTATTCTACCAATCAGTGACAGAGAGGCGCCCAAACCGCGCAATATTTGGCACTACAAATCTGTTAAATGGGAAGATCTCATGGAGTATTTTTGAACTTTCCCTTGGTTAGACGTTTGTTTTCGATCCGACGACCCATCTGACTGCGCCAGGAAGGTTTCCGATGTTATTTTAGCTGGCATGGAGGCTTACATCAATTTTCGAGTAAATGCCCTTCCAACGGCAAGCCTTGGTTTGACCTGAAATGCAAAGAAGCTCTTGCTTCTAAACATCTTGCATACCGACAGTGGAGTGAAGATCCTAACACCATAAATCGTAACACCTTTGTTCGTGCTAGGAACAGATGCAAAGAAATTATTTACGAAACCAAGGAGGCACACAAATTTCTCGCTTGTCGCAACAATTCCAGATCCTTTTGGTCAGTCGCTAAGGCAGTTAGTCAAAATTTCACCAAATCCACCATACCACCACTCACACGGCCAGATAATTCTATTGCAACGATACCTGTTGAGAAAGCGAACTTGTCGGCCGAACTCTTTGCTTTACATTCTACTGTCGATTTCCACGGAAAAACACCACCTACTATTCCCATAGTGCAGTCAATGATGCCCGATATTGTCTTCAGACAGCGCATCATAAAACGTATTTTGATGAAGCTAGACACCAAAAAATGCTTCTGGCGCTGACGGAATACCTGCCATAGTTCTCAAAACCTGTGCGAGGGAACTAACACCAGTCTTCTGTAGACTTTTCAACCTATCCTACAAAAAGGGAATATTTCCTTCCTGCTGGAAATGTGCCACAGTTTAACAGATACCTAAAAAAGGCAAGAAGACCTTGCCAAATAACTACCGACCAATCGCACTACTTTCAATAATATCGAAAGTCATGGAAAAGGCTATCAACCAGCATCTTCTAAAATATCTTGAAGGATTCAACATTATTAACCACCAATATGGCTTTCGTAAAAATAGATCAACAAGAGATCTTCTAGCTTATGTAACGCATGTTTGGAACAACGCAATTGAACACTTTGGAGAATCTCGAGCGGTTGCTCTTGACCTAGCCATTCTACCGTGTTTGGCACGATGGGCTGTTGGCTAAACTACGTTCTTATGGTATGTCTGAAAAGTTCTGTTTGTGGCTCTCATGTTTCCTCAGAGAGCGTTCTTTACGAGTGGCAGTCGACGGATTTCACTATCAACGCCGGTGTACTCCAAGGCTCCATACTGTCTCCTACTCTCTTCCTCATTTATATTAACGATCTGAAGGAAAAGACCGAGAATCCAATCTACAGCTTTGCGGATGACAGTACACTTATCTCTTCATTTACTTTGAACGCTCGGACATCGACTACTCAGACGAATATCCGCAGACAGCAGGAAGTCATTCAACTTAACAAAGACCTGGAAGAAATTCTATCTTAGGGTGACAGTAACCAAGTGGAATTTACCGCTACAAAAACCCAGGCGGCAGTTTTTTATAAAAAAGTTAATGTTGCTGAACCCGACGTATTTATGTCGAGGCACTCCATTCCTCTAACATCATCTCTAAATCTGTTGAGCGTTAATTTGAGAGCAAATATGTCCTGGCATGAACATGTTGCAGGCATAGCAAGGAGAGCTTCTCAAAAGTTGGGAATATTATTTCGAACCAGAAAGCTTTACACTCCACAACAACTGTTAATTCTTTACAAAGCTCAAATTCTACCAACTAAGGAATACTGCTCCCATGTTTGGTGCTCCGCTCCCAAACTTACACTGCATTTGTTGGATTATATTCAGAGAAGAGCTGTTCGTCTGATTGGAGACCCGGAACTTCGCTGGAACATCGAAGAATGGTTGGCGACTTGAGCCTATTCTACAAGTATTTTCATGGAAAGTGTTCGAAGGATGTGACCTGCTTAATTCCTCCCAGAGCGGTGCATGTTAGAAGTACATTTCGCACTAATACTTCACATCCGTATGAGGTTCAGCTTGTTACTGCTCGTACAACGCTTTTCAAGCAGTCTTTTATATGGAGAACATCATCCCTTTGGAATAATTTGCCCAGGACTGTGTTTCCCACCAAGTACAATTTACAGCGATTCAAGAACAACGTGAATCGCTTTCTCCGCACACGTGTCGCTTTAGGGACTTCCCTGTAGCGTGTGTGCTAGATCCATAAAAAACGGATGGTGAAATGTAATACATTAAAATTCCGTAATTCAATCCGTTCATCTAACAACGAATTTGCACGACGTTTCGTCAAAATCTCATTTGGCATTTTCAAGTGCTCCCGCTGCTGCTACTTGATACTGTAATCTTGCTGCTGCCGCCGCTCGAAGCTAACTGAGAAACCGACTTGCAGTCGCCGTCTTTTATAGATCGGCGTCTACGCAGATTGTAGGTGGGGGGTCGAAAGTGATCGGTGTTTGATGGCTGGGTGGTAATTACGGCTTCCGGGGCTATGCTGACTGTTGCTTTCTCGATGTTTTGGTTATACCTTGGTTTAACTAGTAGACCCTTTCATGTAGTGGAGATATTCAGCGCATCATCTCGCTTATTTAGCTGTCCATTCTTTTCGATTTCCAAGGCTTCTCTGACTATGCGTGTTTTATATTGTGAAATCGTGTTTAGATCTCTCAAAATTGAAGTTGTGACCAGTATCATGATGGTGCTGATAAAGAGCTGATGTTGTTTGTTTGTTTTTGATACTTATTTCATGTTCTTGGATCCGGATGGAGATTCTTCTGTTTGTTTGTCCTATGTACAATTTATGGCAGTCCCCGCATGGAATGCTTTAAACTCTATGGTTTCCCAGTTTTTTTCTTGTCCTTGGGATTATCCACGATGTCTGCCAGAGTGTTTTGTGGTCTGTATGTTGTACCTACGTTGTGTTTTCTTAGAACTCTTCCAATCCCATCTGTAACTCCTTTCACATACGGTAGGAGGACTCTACTCTGGTTGAGGGCGCGTTCTTCTAACCTTGTCTGTGGATGGCGCTGCCTTTCTAATGATCTCCGTATGGACTGGTCTTTATATCCATTTTGCTTCAGGGCCCTAGTGATTTGTCTAATTTCTTGTTGTCTCGTATCTGGTTCGGTGAGTCGTTATGGTCTCAATACGAGGGTGTTGGCTACCGACTAGATTTGGGATGGATGGTGGTGTGAGCCAGCGTTTAAATATCTGTTGGTCGAGGTGGGTTTCTAGTAGACTGAGTATTGAAACTGACTGTTGTTTTTCCGAGTTATTAGCATATCAAGGAAAGGGAGGCTTTTTTCGTCTTCTACTTCCAGAGTGAACTGTATCCGGTGATGTATCCTATTTAAATAGGCCAGGAACTTGTTTAATTAATTTCGTCCATGGGGCCAAATTATAAAGATGTCATCAACATATCGCTTCCAGAGTTTGGGCTTGAGTGGTGTGTTTTTAACAGCCTCTGTTTCAAAATACATCATATACAGATTGGCTATTACTGGTGAAAGGGAAGATCCCATGGGCGCTCCATATATTTGTTTGTATATCCGACTGTTGAAGACAAAGTAGGTATTTTTTAGACAGTGTTCCGATAGTTTTATAACATGGGCTAGAAAATTCTCGTTCATTGCTTTTTTGTCTAGTGCTTCATCCACCGGAATACTGGGATAAAGCGAAACAACATCTAGACTTGCCAGAATGTCATTTTTCTCTAATTGAATGTCTCTGATTATGTTCGTGAGGTGTTCGGAGTTTTTGAAGTATAAATCAGCACTTCCAACGGTTGGTTGCATGATCTTTGACGGATGTTTTTCTAAGTTTTATGTAGGTCAGGCCACAACGCTAACAATGGATCTAAGGGGGACCGTGAGCGTGTGTATCTTTGGTAGGCCATACAGCTTTGGGCATCGGCTTGATTTCCCTTGTGGAATTATGGGTCTTTCAATCTCTGGTCCC
Source organism: Pachyrhynchus sulphureomaculatus (assembly GCA_019049505.1). Taxonomy (NCBI): domain Eukaryota; kingdom Metazoa; phylum Arthropoda; class Insecta; order Coleoptera; family Curculionidae; genus Pachyrhynchus; species Pachyrhynchus sulphureomaculatus. The sequence goes on from CM032455.1 coordinate 78,806,287, forward strand.
AAGTTTGTAGCTTTTATTTTGGCCTTTGTCGTTTTCTCCATATGTTGTATAGTCTTTGGTAACTGGCTTGTAGTTGTCGTCTTGTAGAATGGTTTCCGTTTTTGTCATGTAGTCTTCAGTATTTAGGACCACTGTTGCATTGCCCTTGTCCGCTGGTAATATGGTGATATTTTTGTTTTTCTTGAGTGCTTGAAGTGCTTTCCTTTCTTCAAATTTCCATTTCTCAAGATTTGAGTAATATTTTGTCTTATTCTTTTAGCATTTTCTTCAGGCATGGTATCTAGGGCAACCTCTACATTTGAGACTATATCTTCAACTGGGATTGATTTTGGTGTTACGGCTAATTGAAACCTTTGCAACACAAGGGCAATGCTGTAGTGGTCCTAAATACCGAAGACTACACGACAAAAATGGAAACGATTCTACAAGACGACACCTACAAGCCAGTTACCAGGGACTATACAACATATCTGGAGAAAACTACAAAGGCCAAAATAAAAGCTGCAAAGTTGGGATCAGAGGTTGAAAGACTCATAATTCCAAGAGAGAAATCAAGCCGATGCCCAAAGTTTTATGGCCTACCAAAGATACACAAGCTCAACATCCCTCTTAGACCCATTGCTAGCTCAGTGGCATCACCCACACAAAACCTAGAAAAACATCCGTCAAAGATCATGCAACCAACCGTTGAAAGTGCTGATGCATACATCAAAAACTCCGAACAACTCACGAACATAATTAGAGACATTCAACTAGAGAAAAATGACATTCTGGCAAGTCTAGATGTTGTTTCACTTTACCCCAGTATTCCAGTGGAAGAAGCACTAGACAAAATAGCAATGAACGAGAATTTTCCAGCTTATGTTATAGAACTATAGGAACACTGTCTAAAAAATACCTACTTTGTCTTCAACAGTCGGACCCACAAACAAACAGATTGAACGCCCACGGGATCTTCCCTTTCACCAGTAATAGCTGAATATTGAAACAGAGGCCCTTAAAAACACATCACTCAAGCCCAAACTCTGGAAGCGAAATGTTGATGACATCTTTATAATTTGGCCACATGGACGAAAAAAATTAGACAACTTCCTGATCTATTTAAATAGAATTCACCACCGGATACAGTTCACTCTGGAAGTAGAAGACGAAAAAAAACCTCCCTTTCCTTGATGTGCTTATAACTCGGAAAAACAACGGTCAGCTTCAATACTCAGTCTACCGGAAGCCCACCGTCACCAACAGATATTTAAACGCTAGCTCACGCCATCATCCATCCCAAATCCAGTCGGTAGCCAACACCCTCGTATCGAGACCATAACGACTCACCGAACCAGATACGAGACAACAAGAAATTAGACAAATCACTAGGGCCCTGAAGCAAAATGGATATAAAGACCAGTCCATACGGAGATCATTAGAAAGGCAGCGCCATCCACAGACAAGGTTAGAAGAACGCGCCCTCAACCAGAGTAGAGTCCTCCTACCGTATGTGAAAGGAGTTACAGATGGGATTGGAAGAGTTCTAAGAAAATACAACGTAGGTACAACATACAAACCACAAAACACTCTGGCAGACATCGTGGGTAATCCCAAGGACAAGAAAAAAACTGGGAAACCATGGAGTTTAAAGCATTCCATGCGGAGACTGCTATAAATTGTACATAGGACAAACAAACAGAAGAATCTCCATCCGGATCCAAGAACATGAAATAAGTATCAAAAACAAATAAACAACATCAGCTCTTTATCAGCACCATCATGATACTGGTCACAACTTCAATTTTGAGAGATCTAAACACGATTTCACAATATAAAACACGCATAGTCAGAGAAGCCTTGGAAATCGAAAAGAATGGACAGCTAAATAAGCGAGATGATGCGCTGAATATCTCCACTACATGAAAGGGTCTACTAGTTAAACCAAGGTATAGCCAAAACATCGAGAAAGCAACAGTCAGCATAGCGCCGGAAGCCGTAATTACCACCCAGCCTGCAAACACCGATCACTTCCGACCCCCCACCTACAATCTGCGTAGACGCTGATCCATAAAAGACGGCGACTGCAAGTCGGTTTCTCAGGACAGAAGAACTCGATTTCAACCAGAGTAGAGTCCTATTACCGTATGTGAAAGAAGTTACAGATAGGATTGGAAGAGTCCTAAGAAAACACAACATAGGCACAACATACAAACCACAAAACACTCTGATAAACATCCTGGGTAACCCCAAGGACAAGAAAAAACTGGAAAACCATGGAGTTTACAGCATCCTATTCGGAGACTACCACAAATTGTACATAGAACAAACAAACAGAAGAATCTCCACCTGAATCCAAGAACATAAAATAAGTATCAAAAACTAACAAACAATATCAGCTCTTTTTCAGCACCATAATGATACTGGTTACAACATCAATTTTGTGGGATCTAAACAAATAGAATCGATTTCATATTATAAAACACGCATAGTCAGAGAAGCCTTGCAAATCGAAAAGAATAGACAGCTAAATAAGCGAGATGATGCACTGAATATCTCCACTACATGGAAGGATCTACTAGTTAAACCAAGGAATAACCAAAACATCGAGAAAGCAACAGTCAGCATAGTGCCGGAACCCGTAATTACCACCCAGCCTGCAAACACCAATGCCCGGACAAACGCTTCCAACCCTCCCACCTACAATCTGCGTAGACTCCGACCTATAAAAGACTGTGACCGCACGTCGGTATCTCCATCAGCTTCGAGCGGCAGCAGCAGCAAGATCACAGTATCGAGTAGCAGCAGCAGCACAAGCACTTGAAAATGCCAAATGAGATTTTGGCGAAACGTCGTGCAAATTCATTGTTAGCCGAACGGATTGAAACTAGGAATTTTAATGTATTACATTCCACCATCCGTGAAAACCTCTATTGTAACATATATATATATATATATATATATATATATATATATATATATATATATATATATATATATATATATATATATATATATATATATATATATATATATATATATATATATATATAAATAATATGGACAGATTAACAATTATCTAAAAAGAATTTGGACCGGTTTATAAGGTTAATCAATATTCATATACTCCTAAATTTAATTTTTACGTAAATAAAAATATTTTGTTAACTGTTATAGATATCTGATTTTACTTTACTGTGTTGCCTCTGAACAGATACCTACGGTTTTTATAACAGCATTTGCATTTTAAAAGATTAAACAGTAAACTGGTTATATATAGTTAGTATGCATAAATCATATTTAAGTAAATTAGGCTAAACAGTTAATTAAAATTAAAAATAATAATATAAGATTTAAAAATGTGCACATTGTTGGATGACTTTAAAAGGATAATTTTTCATTCATGCAGATTCAAATAAACTAATCTCAATTATACTTTATCCCAGTTTTTGAGCAAACTTCTTTATTTAAGATTATTTATAGCTTATAATAATTATTACATATTTTTGAAAAAAAAAATTAAAAATGCGAATGTAATTTCACAAAAATAAGGGTTATGCTAACATAGCAGAGATATTTTTTGCTTCCAGGGTAAAATTAGTCTAAACTGTAATCCTAATAAACAATACAAATTAAACAATCTTTAAGGGCTTATCGAAGAATAACAAAATCTTTTTGCGATTTAAGAGAAATTTGAGACGATTATTTACAATAATTTCGAGTTGAGATCACAAGGTGGTGTTTTTAATATTCGGAGTAGTATTTAAAACAGAGAGTGGAATGTTACATCATGTGGCCAGTCAGAGACAATACAAAATATATATATATATATATATATATATATATATATATATATATATATATATATATATATATATATATTATAAAATTTTTAATAAATTATGTAAAATGCGGTGTTATTAGATAATATCATCTTCTATGGCAATCTTCGAATTTTAAATGAATCACTCGATATTTATGTAAATATTTCATGCATATACGCTAAAATATGGGCAAATTTTCCGAAAGCTGCTCATATAGAGTACAAGGTTATATACTCAGTTATTCTGCTTTTATTGTGATTTTTATATGCTTTTTAAAAACTGGGTTAAACCCTCAAATATACGTAATAATAAATCTAATAAAATGTAATTTTGTATATGTACAAAAGGTTGTAGAAGAAATATTGTATGCAACGAGATGTCAGCCACGGGAGAGTATTACAGACCATACTATTTTAACACTTCTTCAATAATACACTATTATCTACAACTATCGAATTCAACATACTCGAAATAAGCTTCACGGAGTTAAAAAAAATCCAGGAACACACCATTTTTAACCAATAACCGCACTTTTTCATAGAATGTTTGAATATTTTTTAATGACTAGAAGAGCATGTTATTTCAGAAAAATATATAAAAAAAGGCACGAACAGAAGTTAATAATTAAAAATTTTACATTATAAAGGAACTTTGTAGAATTATATAATTTGTTTAATACTTCGATAGATATGTTAGTATTAACTCTAATCCAGAACTAAAATTTGTATTCTTTAACAACTTTAAATTAAGGAAGTCAAATTCTTTGATTGAAAAATAAATAAGATGCAATATTCAATTTGATTATGACAAAAACAACAACGAATTATGAACAGAATTAACCTTCTCTTATTATTTATCCAACTTACTGATTTGATTATACCCACAGAATAAAGCGCTAGCAAAAACCATAAATAACTGCATGTATATTCTTCATAATATTTATTCAGCATTAATTCACTTTTGTATATAGACCAAATAAACACACATAAACACAATACAATTTTGTGCCAAACAACAAAATATAACAAATAATTTCTTAAGAGCTAATTTGATTCCGAGCATCTATAATAATATTATACTACGTACTAAATTTGTTTTTATACAGTTATTTGAACATTAAACTTACATTATTATCTTATATGATTAACGTGATTAAATAGACCCGGTACATCTCACTGAAATATGAAAATGATATCATCTTGAACATTTATCCGTGAAAGGAGAATAAAGTAATTACTGCAAATGCATAACGCAGAATGACGAATTTTTCTTTGCAGAGTACTAGACGTAACATGCTGTAAATATCTAACTTAATTATTTAATATTTGTTTATTGTTTGTTATAAAACCAGCAATGAAGTTACTTTTATTTCTACTCACAATATTTTTTGCCTTTTTTATTACAAAATATATTCAACATTAACACTACTAACTCGTGAATATTTACTGTGAAGATAGTAAATCTGATAATATATATTTAATTGTTTAATCAAAAATCAGCAACCATGCTTAAGCTTCAAATATAATTACTTTCAATTAGAATAAATGAAGTCATATGCAGAGCGTTATGTATAAAGATAAATAGTAATTTTGTCGCTTCAAGCATTAAAATTGAGATTAAATAAATACTAAATAAATTGTAACTTTTTATATTTTTATTATCCTGTCTAGATTACTTAGATATGGGCATAAATTTTATAAAAGGCTTATTTACTATTTCTTTAACCGTAGATAAGGACAACGATTATGCAAATAATAGAGAGATTTTCCAACGCTTATTTTTCACATACCTTTGTCCTTATCGTTCTCTCAAGTATACGCAGTATTAACGCAAAGGGATTGCAAGGTTAGGTTAGTATTCATTTTCTATAAACAGGGGACCTATTTTTAGTCATTTGATGGTTAATCCCAAGGGTTATTAATATTTGATTCGTCAATACAAATTTCTAAATTAAACTTGTGTCTACCAGGTTTCTATCACTTCCTTTAATATTTTCAAGGTAATACGAATGTGTGATAAATAAAATTTCATTTGAAACATGCACTACACACACTGTAATGCCAATGTGCCAAAGAATGCAAAATCCCAACATAATCTGAACACTAATTAATTGTTGTCAGTGTTATTTGCAATAAAATATTATAATTTAAATTTTACTATATTTTCTTAGTGATTGGTATACCTAAGTAGAAAAAAAAAACAGGCCCTACCATAATAGCGATAAGAATAACGAACTTCAAATAACCTCTCTTATAAGTATAATGAAGGTTTCTCACATTTTTTTTCAATACTGTACAAGCTCCAAATGGTGGGCACATGCTTCAAATACCGATAGCAGTTCTTATATTTAATTTCTTTTTTTTAGTACTGTGCAAGCTCCAAAGAAAGATAAAGGCAGTAGCCTATCATAATAATCGTTGCAAAATCTCTCTAATACTAATAAAATTTTATATTAGTTATACTGTAAAATTTTTATGAAAGTAACTGGGCACTATTAAAAAAAGAAGGTGTTTTAAACTGGTTAAATTTGCTTAAAAAGATGAGAGGCTTTTTTTATTTAGTACCCTGAATATTAATTGGTTGGTTGGTTAATTAGGTAAACACGGGTTTTAAATAAATTATTAATTTTGTTGGGAGTGAATTATCTGACTTTTTAGAATAAAAATATAGAATATCTAATGAGAATCATTGTATTCAAACGAGTTGTAGACTAGCACAAGGGTAGTAAATGGGACCACCCATAGTATTATGTACTTTAATTACAATAAAAAAACACTGCATGTAATCTTGGTTCACTAAACCAGTAAATTTTCCTTATTTATAATATTTTAAGGACGCTAAACATTTTTCTACGTATTACTAAGCTGTACATGCAGCTGCTGCAACTAACTTTATGTATTCCTGCCCATAAAAATTTATCGGGAATACCCGAATAAGCTTATGTTTCTACCTAATGCCCTATGTTCACCTCATATGTATTTATATGGCTACCAGCACTTTTTTGCGTCTCATAAATTCTACTTATTAAGACCCAAAATAATATCTGATATCATGATTCCCTTTTTAAATTCTCAGTATGTTTATTTTTTACTTTTAAATATTGACTACTCGTTTGCGAATGTGTCTCAAGACCATTCACGGTCTTTGCGGCAAGAACACATTGGTCTGTTATTATATACATCTTGTACATAAATTTTAACAAGTCTAATAGTATAGTCTATATGGTTTCTAGTAGTTGAAATTTTGTGAAAAAAAATTTTCAAATCCATTCAATAAAAATAATCTTCCGTTATATTCTCATATCTAGTATAAGAGTTATAGGAATAGTAGAGTATATGCTACATATATACACAGTGCGATACTTTATTTGAATGAGATATTTTTTTTCAATTTTCTTTTTTCCTTTTATTTATTATATATATCCTTAGCCTAATTTAATGCACTTGTTACATTGTGCTAATAATAATTCAATTAAATGTTCTAGCTCATTTTGTGGAATTTCCTGCAACAAGCTTGTAGTGAATTATAAATTTTCTCTATGGCCTTAAAAAAACTTTCTTTTAAGTTCGTTCACCAACAATTAGTGAATTATCGTGTAATGTGCTCCAGCTGTCTGGATCACGAGGTTTATACTCATCAAACGTTTTAATACTACCAAATAATACTATACTTAGTGTTAGTAGCGTAGATAGAGGAGTATGGCAGAGTGATACGCTCTCACCCAAGCTTTTCGTAACACTTCTAGAAAGTATTCTAAAATCAATAAACTGGGAAAGAATGGGACTTAACATTGACGGTGAAAAGTTAAATCACTTCTGTTTCGCCGACGACATTTTCTTAATAACAGACAAAATACAAGAAGCACAGACTATACTACACCTGCTTCAGGAAGCTTCAGGAAAGGTTGGTCTAAAAATCAATCTATCCAAGACTCAGTTTATGGCAAATCTCGTATTAAGCGACACTATAAAACTGAATAGCGTAGAGATAGAGCAAATGCACCAATATAAATATCTGGGACATGAAATCAGCATAGGACGAGATAACGAAACACATGAAATTCAACGGCGAATAGGTCTCTCCTGGGCTGTATATGGCAAACTGGTCTGTATGTCCAAATTTAACCTTCCTATGTGTTTAAAAAGAAAAGTATTTGACAGATGCATACTCCCCGTTCTTATGTACGGAGCCGATACTCTCACAATGACGAAGAAAAACATTAATAAAATATGTGACATGCAACGAAAGATGGAGAGGGCACTGTTAGGATTTACTCTTAGAGATCACCTCCGAAATGACATTATCAGGAAGAGAACGGGGGTACAAGACGCAATCTACATCTTAAATGGAACTGGGCTGGGTATGTTGCTACGTTTAAGGATGGGCGATGGACAAAGAGAATCATAGAGTGGCGACCAAGATCCGAAGCCTATTGGAATAGAGGTAGAGTGATGATTTGAAAAGAGTGGCTGGAAATTGGGTACAAGCGGCCCAGAACAGAAAAAAGTGGCAAGACTTAAGGGAGGCTTTCGTCCAGCAGGGGACAGTATAAGGCTAATGATGATGATGATGAATGTGAGTAGATCGTCCCGACAGAATACATTTACGATTACTAAGAACTTTGTTTTAAAAAACAATCAATATTTTTTTGATTTTTTACTCTGCACTTCGACTCTCTGTGGGCCATATTGAAAACACCATACATCGTCATCAATAACAATTCATTTTCGGAGTTTTACATTGTTTCTAGAGGTTCATGGGATTATATTGGAATGTTGGACTGTCAATAACCTTTGTTCTTCATTTAAAGTTTGTAGAAAAAATTTAGGAAATCTTGATTCCCTCAAATTCGTGGAATTGCTTCCCTCAAGATATTTAACGCTTCTTCCATCATTTCCAATAATGCATTGCGATATTTCCACAAAATGCATGCATTTGATGTGCTGAGTCATGAAATTTGGCTTACAAAATTAAATAGGTATGGAAGTCCTGAAAAATTCTACGAACTGTACATTTACGTGCATGTACAGTTTGTACCTATAAAAAATAGAAACTGCAGTGGTAAAATGGTAAAACAAGTAGTTTCAAAAGGTTTTGTCCTTGGACCATTATTATTTTAAAAATTTTCAAACAATCTAATTAACTCTATGCAGACAATGAGTAACATGCTATGCGGACAACACTATAACCAAAAAAACTATATCAAATCTTATAAAAGTATATACGAAACTCTAAATAGTTATTTTCTTCTCTGGTCTCCTAAAATAATTTAAATTTGAACAGAGGCTACGTAAACCTTTTAATTTATATATTTATATATATATATATATATATATATATATATATATATATATATATATATATATATATATATATATATGAGAGTATCGGCTCCGTACATAAGAACGGAGAGTATGCATCTGTCAAATACTTTTCTTTTTAAACACATAGGAAGGTTGAATTTGGACATACAGGCCAGTTTGCCATATACAGCCCAGGAGAGATCTATTCGCCGTTGAATTTGATGTGTTTTGTTATTTCGTCCTATGCTGATTTTATGTCCCAGGTATTTATATTGGTGCATTTGCTCTATCTCTACGCTATTCAGTTTTATAGTGTCGCTTAATACGAGATTTGCCATAAACTGAGTCTTGGATAGATTGATTTTTAGACCAACCTTTCCTGAAGCAGGTGTAGTATAGTCTGTGCTTCTTGTATTTTGTCTGTTATTAAGACAATGTCGTTGGCGAAACGAAGTGATTTAACTTTTCACCGTCAATGTTAAGTCCCATTCTTTCCCAGTTTATTGATTTTAGAATACTTTCTATAACTAACTTAATTACAAATCATAAAACCAAAATAAGACACAAAAATATACAAGTCAACCAATTACAACAAAATATTAAAAAACACTTACGTCGTACCAAACAATTTATCAAAGACAATCCCCAAATTATAGTTCTTAAACCTGATAAGACAAATAAAACCATCATAATGAACAAAACAGAATACGATGAAAAAATGGAAAATATATTAAATGATACAGATACTTATAAAAAAATAAATAGTTACCCAACAAATGTATATCAGAAGAAAAATAACACTTTAATAAAGACATTACTGAATGAAAAAGAACTAGACGAAAGAAAAGCTAAAAATCTAATGATAAACAATGCTGTGACACCTAAAATTTATGGCTTACCCAAACTACACAAACAAGGTACCCCATTAAGACCCATTGTTTCATGTATACAATCGCCATTATACAATTTATCTAAATACTTAGCCAACTGTCTATCCAACATATCCGGTAAAAATGAACATTTTATTAAAGATTCTTTCGACTTTAAAACTTTCATCGACACAGTGAGAATCCCATCGAATTGTAAACTTTTATCGTTTGATGTAACATCTTTGTACACGAACATTCCAAATGAACTAGTTAAAACCGTTATTAATGAAAATGGGATCTACTACAAGAACACACAACAATTTCAAAAAGAAATTTTCTGGACGCCATAGATCTCACATTGAACACCGACTATTTTCAATTTAAAAATAGATTTTATTAACAAATCGACGGTTGTGCCATGGGTTCCCCCATTTCATCAATCATTGCTCAACTAGTAATGGAACTGGAACCTGGAAGAACAAGTCATTAAAAAAATAAAAGGTAACATTTTGTTTTTCAAGAGATTCGTAGATGATTGTTTATTAGCAGCCCAAAATGATAAAATTACCGAAATTCTATACAAATTTAATAGCTTCCACAAAAAATTATAATTTACATCAGAAATTGAAAAGGATGGTAAAATAAATTTTCTAGACCTGACTCTTATCAGAAAGCAAGATAAAATCCTTACAGAGTGGTACACAAAACCTTCTTGGTCAGGGAGATATTTGAATTTTCACTGTAGTCATGCAATGTCCCAGAAAATCAGCGTTATAGTGGGCCTAACAGACCGAGCAATAAAATTGACTTCCCCTGAACTAAGACCAGACGCGCTAAAAAAAGTAAAAACTGTCTTAATACAAAAAAAATTTTAAAGAGAATGACATCAATCGAACAATAAAAAAGAGAATATACAAGTTTTATAATAACTCAAAAAAACAACACCAAAAATAGTAAACAAAACTGTGAAAAATTTTTACCACTTCCTTATACAAAAGAACTTTCTGAGAAGCTGAAATGGGTCTTGAAAAATATAACATTATAGTTTGCCATAAAACTCAAAATAAACTAAGTTCATTATTTACAAACTTAAAAAGCGATATCCCCACAATGAATGAATCTAATGTTGTGTATGCAATACTGTGTGCGAATTGTCCGAAGAAATATATTGGCATGACTTCTCAGTTACTGAAAAACAGACTAAATGGACACAAATATACTAGGAATGCTTCCACTGCCCTTAGTAAACACGAAGCAGAAGAAAAACATGACTTTAAATTCAATGAAACCAAGGTTCTCTGCAAAGAGCGGAATTATGCCAAACTACAGATCAAAGAGATGATTGAAACAAAAAAAGATGAAAACACTGTGAATGATAGGACTGACATAAAAGGAATCGTCATATCTACACAAATTTAATTAAAAAATAAACATGCTGGCATGCATATCCTCTTAATAATACAAAATGGTATATATACGTAACATTAATAATAGTTTTTTTTCGTTAAGACACCCATTATAGATAATAAAATTTAAAAAAAAAATCAGTAAAAAATAGATACAGAGACACGATATGCTGAAAGAAATACAGAATTTGAAATTCACAAACACACAAATAGTTGACTTTCAGGGTATATACACGTTAGTAAATTGTTTTATATTTTTGTTATGGTGTAAATATTTTAAATGTCCGAGTGTGCGTAAAAATGCTATATGTTCTTAAAAGTGTAATTTGACTTAAAAGATTTTAACCTTGTGTTTTCTAATTTTAGAACGAATATTAAAAAATAAAGAATTTTTGAAAATGCCTAAAAAAATAGGCGAAACGTCAAATAAACTAGTTTGTGTTTTCCAAAAGAACCTAAGTACCCAAGAAAAACCAATCAAGTTTATGTAAACAAAAGGTTCAACAGAAAATGTATATTAGAGTGACTGGATCTCATAGAGGGGAAAAAAAATGTCGGAATCTTGTTCGTCTGGACCCCACAAAACGATTCCCCTTTCCAGATATTGAGATAGCTGAAATTTGAGCTCGATAAAACGACGTTAACCCGTGCCGCTCGTCGCTCAAAGTTTGAAAAAATCCAAATTTTTGGCCAAAAAGCTGACATATGGAGCCATAACTCCAGAACGGTAAATAATAGAAACACGCTTAATATCTCAAAAGAAAGCTAATGTTGTTCTTCAAAATTTATATTCTATACATAATTGTTGTTATTTTAAGTCAAACCGAGTTACAATAACCTTTAGCCCCAAAAACGTGACCTGGTACCACTAGGAGCATACTTCGTATATTTTGTTAAGTGATAAATTTTGCTTTTTTTTGGTATACTTTTGAGTTTAAAGTAGAAATATAATAAAAAAACAAGTAATACTGATAAGTCTAATGACATTTTTTATTTTAAAATATAAAAATTAGGTATATAATACATACAAAACAGACACAGAAAAGATACAGACGTAGTACCTACATGAGTTGATAATTTTACATAGTTATCTAATCTATTCTAGAGCTTTTGTTAAAGTAGTTTTTGAAACGTTAGGATATAATGCTCGGCATTCACTTACAACTTGCAGGACATATTGCTTTTGGTCTTCATCTTTTGTCAGACGGTCGTTAAAGTCGGTTATTAATTTAACACCACGCTCAGCCATATCATTAACTACTTTTAATGTTTTGACAATTTTCAATCCTTCTTGGAAGTCATTATTTTGAGGCCAGGTGTTTGGATGTTGTCTTAGGAAATCTGTTTTTATATTAAATTGGTCAAAGAATGTAAACGTTTCTTTGGCAAGTAAATTTACCAATCCTCCATCAACTACCTCTTTTAAGTTTTCTTTCCTAACTTTTGGATTTACAACCTTAGCGTGCTGTGATGGTTCATCTGTGCTACTAAGCAATTTATTAGCCATTAACAACTTTTCATCGTCTGTAATGGTGGGATCAAAAAACGATAATCCCACCAACTTTGCATTCAAATACCACAAATGGTTCGAAAATTTGGTCAGGGCTATTTCTGCAATGTCGTTGTCACATTCTTTATAGTCTAACAGACTATGCAAAATACCTAAATCTTGCTTTGGTGCAAGATGAGCTTTTGGAGCATTGAACCAAGCTTTACAATAAATTTTAACTAGAAAAACAGAAATGGCACGCACAGAACTTTCTTTTTCTTTAGACATCTTAAATTGACGACGAAAAATGAACATTTTTAAGCAGTAAATAGCCTTTGCCATCCACCTAGCGTGATGAATGTGATGATATTGTCTAGTGATCCAACAAATACGAGAACCAACTGCAATAGCTCCTTGTAGTCATCTCCGGGGTGGCTCTCAGTTAATTTGGTCTCGAATTCAGCAGTAACATTTGCAATTACTTCTGGAGTTAGCTGCTTTTGTATTAGATTGTCACTGATACCTGTGTCGTATTTTCCTTTGTCTATCTTGGGCCACGCAGTGAGAATCTCTTGAAAATGTCTGGATGAGGTCCAGTGGTGGATCCCATTTTTGTGTCGAATACGCCTCTTAACAGACTTTCCAAGATATGGTGACGGCAAGCTAGGTATAACAATTCTCTTCCTAACATTTGCTCCAATATGACGCATGCTCCTTTGAGTCTTCCCGTGTTGGATGCTGTAGTGTCGAAGCACATCGCCTTGACGGTGTTGAGGAGACCCCATTCGTGTAGGCATTCATATACGGCTACGGCTTTCTCCTCTCCAGAGCTGTTTGCTGTTACAGGAACTCCCAGCAGCTGTTCCTTTTCGCCATATGAAATAGCTATAGCTATTCGCTCACATTGTTCATTTTTTAAAACACCCGGTAAAAGTTTACCGTCCCAATGGACAACCACGGGCTCTTTTTCAGGAATGTTTACTTTATCAAAATTTTTTTTATTTTATTGTTCTCTGAACATTTGCCTTCTATCATGTAATAAAGTTTTCGAGACTTTGTACTCAAGAGAGTCAAGGTTTAGTGCTTCTAGAGTAGCTATTAAAATTCTCGTGGCATTTCTGTCGGATACCTTACGTTGATCTAATAAAGAGGACAATTTCATGTTTAAAATCTCTTTAACGCCCCTTGCAAATGAAACTTTCATCCTCATGCTCTCAGATGGTTCTGGAACTTCTGCAGCTTCTTCAGGGATGTCCATTTGCTCCAAGCTCTCAAGTTCCTGGTAGATGCTGTCTTCTTCAGTGTCTTCTTCTCCTTCTTCGAACTTGTCTTCATCATCCGTCTCTAAGAAGCAACGAAAGAAAGAGAAAAAAAAGACTATAAAAACTTGTCGTTTTAGCAGAATAGTAATAATACATAGGTGCTAAATTACCTACTTCTAATTATCAAAAGGTATTCTTTAAAAATATAAACTCAATCATAAAGATGCCAAATCATGCTCTAATGTACAATTTTCTTTCAATTATAATGAAATTATTTACTTATTTGTTTATCTATTTTTTACAATACTAATAATAAAAAAAAAACTCACCAATATCAAAAGTTGCTTCTTGGATTTGTCGGTTCATTTTTGCAAGTTCCTTTTGCACCTTGATTTCTTCAGCTCGAGACAACTTGAGAACCACTCCAGTCATGGAACCTGGGCGGCCCTTCTGCCTCTGTTTCACGAGAAACGCCTTATCTTCTTCCGATTTCATCAGAGCCAAGGCATCTTGTTGAGCAATAGCAAAGAGATCATCCAACTTTTCAACAAACTGTTTAAATTTGTTCTTGGCCGTTTTCGATGTTTTCTTCCGGTCTTTTTGAAGAGTTCTCCACTCGGCGTGAAGTTTTTCCAGCTTAGTAATTGCATCTTGCTCATGTTTAGTCGGGATTCGAGCTTTCTCCCAAAAAATGAACACTTCTCGTATTGTAAGTTTTGCTGATTCTCTTACAGTTAATTTCACAGTACGTAAATTATAAAATAAAGCACACAAAACTTGACGATTTGAGGGTAGTTTATAACCGGTGATCTGGTGAATGGGATAGCCCACAAGAAATATTTTATCCTTGGTCCTGCTTTGTACACCTGATGTGGATGCCATTTCAGAGGCCAATAGGTAAATAACAGTTAACTTGGAAAATGAAACAAAATATATTGCAAACTTTAATTTCAATAAAATGTTTTCAAATATCTTTTAAAAATAATACTATAATAGTTATAAAAACAATAACACACATACTTGGAAAATTAAAAAAAAAAAACGTTAAAATATCTTCACTAGATAATTGTTCGATCTAACCAGCTCAAAGGCACTTTAGAAACTAAACTGAATAAATAAAAGGTCGGTTGTATGCTGAAGTAAAATCACCATCCCTAAAATAGAAATTAGATTCACCCTCCTTTTTACCTGTCAAACGGGTCTTTCTTTGGTAAACTAGTCAGGTAATTCCCCATATAATAAAAGATTAAATTTGAACAAAAGGCTCTTTATGTTTGAAAATTGAGTTCCAAAATACTTTTTAACAAAAAAATGTTAATTCCGAGACACATTATGTAAAAACCCGTAAAATTCTTAGAATACTCCCAAACTCGCTCCTACTGGTACCAGGTCACGTTTTTGGGGCTAAAGGCTGTTGTAACTCGGTTTGACTTAAATTAACAACAATTATGTATAGAATATAAATTTTGAAGAACAACATTAGCTTTCTTTTGAGATATTAAGCGTGTTTCTATTATTTGCCGTTCTGGAGTTATGGCTCCATATGTCAGTTTTTTTTGGCCAAAAATTTATACATATATATATATATATATATATATATATTTATACATATATATATATATATATATATATATATATATATATATATATATATATATATATATATATATATATATATATATATATATATATATATATATATATATATATATATATATATATATATATATATATATATATATATATATATATATATATATATATATATATATATATATATATATATATATATATATATATATATATATATATATATATATATATATATATATATATATACCTTCCAATGCTCTTCGTATGGACTGATCTTTATATCCATTTTGCTGAGTACCCTAGTAATTTAAGCCATTTGCAGCAACAGCAAGATCGCAGTATCGAGTAGCAGCAGCAGCGAGAACACTTGAAAATGCTAAATGAGATTTTGGCGAAACGTCGTGCAAATTCATAGTTAGACGAACGGATTGAAACCCGGAATTTTAATGTATAATATTTATATATATTTATATATATATATATATATATATATATATATATATATATATATATATATATATATATATATATATATATATATATATATATATATATATATATATATATATATATATATATATATATATATATATATATATATATATATATATATATATATATATATATATATATATATATATATATATATATATATATACAAATATTATATATATATATATATATATATATATATATATATATATATATATATATATATATATAACTTACGAAAGCTTTAGTTTAACATTATTTGCAAAATTACTGTAATCTTTGCAATACTTGTCTCATTCGGGTAGGTAATGAAGCAGTTGTGCTTTAAAATGTCAAATTAACTCTATGGTATACAAATTTTGACACCTACGTTTCCTGTGATATTGGGCCAGTAGTAACTTACTGAGAGTATTTTTATTATAAAATATGTAATAAGAATTATTGCAGGAACTTCAAGAACTCTAAAATTTTTAACATTTGTTGAAATTTTTATTTTCAAAATATGTGTGGAACTTTGCAAAAATAAGCCCCGAGCCAGTGAATCAACACAATATTATACAAGAAATAGAGAACTGCTATTACCTAGTAATCACAGTTTTACTTTTCGCCAAACATATATTTTATATGTTCATAGTAGCACATTTTAATTCAGAAATATCATTAAAATATTTTTTTGATTAATATTTTATGCCTTGTCCTTTTACATAGATATTTTTTTGTATGTTGACGTTACTGTTTTTCTTTGTATAAATCTTTTTCTTAAAGATAAAATATTTGAGTTTACAAGCTCAAACTTGGGAAATTTCAAATTTACATTTATACTTTTTGTTAACATCCCAGTTAGTGATACATAGCACTAATCCAGTTATCATTTGTTCAACAAATAACTTTCGGTTAATAAGGAGATTTTTCATATCCTTCCATTGGAAATGTTTATCGTTATTGTCATGAATGTAAATAAATAAAATTTTTCTACGAATGGGGAAATTTTCAAATCCTGACTTTTATTACG
Source organism: Pachyrhynchus sulphureomaculatus (assembly GCA_019049505.1). Lineage (NCBI taxonomy): Eukaryota > Metazoa > Arthropoda > Insecta > Coleoptera > Curculionidae > Pachyrhynchus > Pachyrhynchus sulphureomaculatus. The sequence continues at coordinate 78,823,516 of CM032455.1, forward strand.
TATCTTGCATGTAACTCTGCTAGGTAAAACGTAGTCTATTATAGAAAAATGGTCTAAAGGGTCTACAAATGATTGTTTTTGTCTCTTTATATTATCATTACAAGCTCACTACACCCACTACTGGGTAAAAGCCTCCCATATATATCTCCACTGACGCCTGTCTTGTGTCTTTAACCGCCAAGTTTTACCAGCTATCTTGGTTATATCATTCACCCATCTTTTTGATGGACCACTAGGTGGGCGTTTTAGAGTTCTAGATCGCCATTCCAGAATTATTCCTATTTACGTGTTATCCATTTTAACTTGGCTATGGTTTGGACTACATGAGCTACCTTCATTCTTCGTCTTATTTCGCAGTTTTCAATAATAATAATAATACCTAGCATACGTCTCTCCATGGCGCGTTGAGTTTTTCGTCAGACTTTTCAGTAAGTGTTGTTGTTTCCATGCCGTAGCTTTAAACTGGAAGGATACATTGGTTGAATACCTTCCTTTTAAGAGATATTGGGATGTTGCTCTTGAACGTTTGACTCAACTTTCCGAAACCTGTCCATCACAACGAGATATGTCTCTCAACTTCGATGGTTTCGTTCCTTTCTCTTAGAGTTATTCAGTGTCCTAAGTAAATGTAACTATCTACGGTATCCATAAGTAGATCTCCAAGAGCTTATTTCCGGTAAATTTGTGATCATCTTGAATTTTAAGACCTATATTCCCAGATTTCCACAAAAGATCATCTATCATAAAACGACTCATATCGGCACTTTCTGCTATTAATACGTCGTCAGCAAATCTAAGTTGTTTAGGTACTCGCCATCAATATTGATTCCCATCGATTCCCATTGTAGTTCTTTGAAAATATTTTCCAGTGCAAGGGTGAACAATTTTGGTGACATGGTGTCGCCCTAATGGACGTCTCTAGTAATTAAGAACCTTTCAGATTTGCTTTCCAATTTGAGTTGTATAGCGAGAGTCAATTCTGCAGTCTGTAAGTGCTTTAAGTGTTGCCCATATCTCTAGAGTGTCAAAAGCTTTCTGGAAGTCTATAAATGCCATTATAAGGGATTCTGATATTCGGTGCATTTTTCGATTAGTGTTTTAATTGAGTGTATGTGGTCGATCGTGCTAAATCCAGATCGAAAAATCGGCCTGTTCCCGGGGTTAATATTTATCTAATTTCCTTGTGATTCTGTTACAGATAATTATCGTAAACAACTTACATATACAATTTTGAGATAGGAGGCTGATCGGGCTATAGTTCTCCAATCGAGTAGCGTCGCCTTTTTTATGTGGAATTACAATAACAGCATTATTCCACTCTCCGAGGCATTTGGTAAATAATTTGGGGGGTATTTTATATACATATATTAAATAGTGTTTACCAATCCTCATTTTGCAAAATTAGTCAATTTCTAGACACACGTTTTGTAACGAGTAAATATAGTTATGAACATACTGAATTTGTTTTAACCTGCCGCATCCACCAAGATGATTAAAATAAGAAATTTATTTTTCAGTTGCCTATTAGTAGTAATATGTCATTGTTAATTATTTCAAATAACATATTTTAGATACTTTGTTTTTATGAAAAATATTATGTTTAGGGATGGAAATTGAATATTATATTACAGGTTAGAGTCAGATTCAAAATTACGATGAAAAATATTATATCTATATTGGAAGATACAAGGGCCAACTAACTTTGTTAAATTTATAACTTTTTATTATAATACTATTACAATAAAATAATAAATACTTATTTATTATATCTGATTTACAACTAGAATAATTCAAAACTTGAAACTATTTATGTTGACTGATTTGCACATAGAGTGAGTGTAATGTGGAAATGTGTTGGTTTTGTCTGCCCAGCATGTAAAATCTTTTAAAAATTCATGAAAATTGGTTATTTTGACCGAATTCCACAGAGAATGTGCAAGCTGATTTCATCAAATTCGTAAATAGATCGTTCTAGAATTCTAGAAGTTTGATATATTTTGACTAAAGAATAGTGAAATGTTCTAGAAAATTTTAGAAATTTGTAAAAAAGTTAATTTCACCTGATTTATATTAATTAATTTATATTGTATAATTTATATTATTATTAAGTATTATATTCTAAAAGCCTACGAAATCAATAGTTATTCTATTTTTCCCCTAGATCCTGGAAAACTAACTATATTGACTAAATTAAATGAATATTGCTATATATCTTATATAGTTTATAAGTAAAAGGCTCCAGAATTTTAAAGACTAGTTTTTTTTGTCTAATATAGAGGCAAGATTCGTTAAAACGTTGTAAAATATGGGTTTCAAACGACTAATTCGAGATTCTAATAAGGTACTAAATTGAAGATCTTTTCCAGCTAACTAATAGAATGTTGTATATATTAATAATTAATATGCAATTAAATGGTAACTATAGTCCATATATATATATATATATATATATATATATATATATATATATATATATATATATATATATATATATACATATATGTTATTCATGAGCTCTTTTCCGATCACCTACCTGTCATCTTAACTCTGGGCAATCCGGTCGACAAAATGAATGCCATAGTCACCTCTAGCACAGACTGGGGCCACTTCCAGCGCCTCCTGGCTACTACAGGTTCCATCCCTACAATCACTTTAATCCAGGATCTGTACTCGGCGGTCAATAAATTGACCGCTGATATCCAGACACCCACCCTATTGGACGAAAGCTGAGGTCATTATGATCAAAAAACCAGGCTCTCCCTCCCACGAGGCAAACAGTTGTCGCCCAATCAGCCTACTTCCCGGCCTAGACAAGATAGCTGAAAAAGTCATCCTCGAAATCATCAGAGCAAAGTCCACGGCTCTCCGTGTTTTGCCTGATGAACAATTCGATTTCCAGCTTCTTCAGTCATGAAACTGATCCGACATGGCTATCCGCTTGTCATAACCAAACTCATTCAGTCCTTCGTCTGTATGTAGATGAGTAGCTTCGTTCTTGGTAGCAACTTACTGGAGCGGTTTATGATTGGGTATAATTTGCCCAGCAGTTGCTTCGCTTTCTTGGGGGCAGTGCAAACCTGATCCTTCCAGACGAGTTGTTTGTCATACTGGACGCCCAGGTACTTGATGGAGTTGGCCCATTGGATGAGGGACCCTTGAAGCTGGAGATGTCCATGAGGAGTGTCCCTCCCCTTGGAGAAAACGATGGCTTGGGTTCTGAGGGGGTTGGGTTTGATCCTCCAGCGGTCAAACCAGGAGTCCTGGATGTCGAGGTGACGCTGGAATCTGCCGGTGATGACGCAGCTACTTCTTGAATGTGTGATAATGGCAGTGTCATTAGCATAAAGGAGGAGGTTGGCCCGATCCGATTTGGGAATGTCGGCTGTAAAGATGTTAAAGAGGTGAGGGGAGAGGACGGAGCCTTGCGGGACTCCGGCTCTGATGGCCTTGACTTCGGAGATGGCTGTTTCGATTCTGACTTGAAAGGTTCTGCCAAAGTCGAAGGACTGAATGAGTATGGTTATGAAATGGGGGTAGCCGTGTCGGATCGGTTTTAGAATGATACCTTCGTGCCAGACTCGGTCGAAGGCCTTGGATACATCAGAAAACACAGCTCCAACTTTGTGGTGTCTGTTGAAACTGTTGGAAATGGTTTGGCGAGTATGGTGGTGTGATGAATATTGCCATGAAGAAGTTGGGAACCGAATTATTCGTCAGGCAAAACACGGAGAGCCGTGGCCTTTGCTCTGATGATTTCGAGGATGACTTTTTCAGCTATCTTGTCTAGGCCGGGAAGTAGGCTGATTGGTAGCTGTTTGCCTTGTGGGAGGGAGGACCTGTTTTTTTTTTATCATAATGACCTCAGCTTTCTTCCAATAGGGTGGAAAGTAGCTGAGTCTCAGTATGCTGTTAATGATGTTGGTGGTTTCGGAGATCTGTTTTTTAGGGAGTTTCTTGAGGGCTTTGTTTGTGATTTTATCACGACCTGGGGCTTTACGGATAGAGGTAAGGCGGATGATCTCATTAACAGCGGAAGGGGTTGTGAAGTATGTATTGCGAGGAGGCTGGGCAAGATTAAAGGTATGTATGGCAGTAGCGACCCTAAGATCACGGGCTGGATGAGGGTGAGCGGGAGGGTTGGGAGAAAACTAATCCTCTAGCAGGTCTGCCAGAAGGTCAGCCTTCTCCTGGGTTGAGGAGGCGGTGGTGCTGGCGTGGGTGAGAGCGGGGATGGATTTTGACTCGTCATTGGAAAGGGTTTTCGCCATTTTCCAAAAGGAGCAATCCTGGTTGGAGAGGAATTCGACTTTGGACTCCCATCTGCTGCTGTGGTACTCGACAAGTGATTCTTTCACCTGTTGGGTCTCTCGTTCTATAGGCTCTTCTGAGCAGCCGGATTAGAGCTACGTCGCTCTTATGTCTTGTAGGAAATGAAGGAGTTCATATTTTTTGTCACGGATACTATTGGCATTCCACGAGAGGATGTTAAGCATTTTTAGGGAAATCTTATTAAGTCGCTTACTCATACTTGGGCGTTACAATTAAGTAAAGGCATGAATGTGGCAGAAATCTGTTGGAAATTCTGTATGTTTTTGAAGAATGTTTGCATGGCAGAGTTCATGCTATTGATAGAAGGAGAAACCGGATTGCGGTCGCCGTCTTTTATATGTAGGCGTCTACACAGATTGTAGGTGGGAGGGTCGGAAGTGTTCATTCGAGCATCTATGTTTGCCGGCTGGGTGGTAATTAGGAGTTCCGGCGTTATGCTGACTGTTGCCTTCTCGATGTTTTGGTTATTCCTTGGTTTAGCTAGTAGACTCTTCCGTGTAGTGGAAATATTCAGCGCATCATTTCGCTTATTTAGCTGTTCATTCTTTTCGATTTCCAAGACTTCTCTGACTAGGAGTGTTTTATAATGTGAAATCGAGGCTATTTGTTTAGATCCCTCAAAATTAATATTGTGACCAGTAGCATGATGGTGCTGAAAAAGAGCTAATGTTTGTTTGTTTTTGATACTTATTTTATTTTCTTGAATCTTGGTGGAGATTCTTCTGTTTCTTGTCCTATGTACAATTTGTGGCAGTCTCCGCATGAAATGCTGTAAACTTCATGGTTTTCCAGTTTTTTCTTGTTCTGGGGGTTACCCAGGATATCTGCCAGAGTGTTTTGTGGTTTGTATGCTGTGTCTATGTTGTGTTTTCTTATGACGCATCCTCTTTGTAAGCAGATTTTAACAAAACAACCGTTTCTACGGCACTTTTTTCAAGTAGGAAACGAATATCACAGCTGCGCGTTGTTACGAGAATCGGCCATCTTAAAAAACGACGAGTACACAAAACAACTTTTACAAAAAAAAAATTAGGAGTTTCTTATAACGTTGTTTTTCAATGCCGCTTGGCAGACTGAGAAGAGTGTAACTGTGTGCTACAAGTACCAACCTAACCACAACACAATTCCCGTTACTTTTGACCCCCTCGTATACATTTATCTATATTTTACTAATTATATAATGGTAAACCTCAAAAGTTTTTACTGGTATAAGTACTTCTACGGGTGAAATCAAAACTTGCCGGAGTCAGAATATTTAGAACAGTACGGCTTAAAAGGGACCATAACGGTCAGTTAAACACCAACATGGTCCATTGCGTATTATTTGTGATGGTTATTTTTGGTTGATCTGTTCTAAGACATTTTCTATAGCAAAAATCTGTTCTATAAAATTATATATCACCGCCTGGGGTACTTCTTCAAATTGAGGTAATTCTTAAATCAAAAAAATATTTTTGATAGTCATCCAAAATCCTAGATACCAATAGTCGTAATGTATATCAGGTTTCTAATGAAGGCGGATAAAAGTAATATAGAAGTTATTATTTTTTACCCTCCCCGTACTCGGGTTGCTTGCTTATGCCTGTATCTTGCAACAATGAACAAGTACGTAAATGTTTGACACTTCGATTTCACTAAGTTTTCCTTTTAAATCGCAGACAATATGGTCTTTAACTTAAGACCAACTGATTCATTTTTACTTTTCTTAACAATAACCAACCGCTGTAAAAGAACTAGAATAAATCTTTGGCTAATTTATTATATAAAATTACATAAAATTTTAAGAAGAGGAAAAAAAAAAGAAGACAATGTAAAAATACCTTCCTCTATTTCTATTTGTACGTGATGAAAAGAAAAAATCGGTAATTGTCACTTTAGCACTACTTCCTGATAAACGCAACCATGATTTGCATAAAATTAATTGGCCCAATAACATAGGAGAAAGAGACCCATAATGACGAATTTAAAAAATATTTGCTTGGTTTAAATACCTTTTTTGAGTAGATTGTTATCCAACTGTTAAAATTATTTATTAAACTCACCCACCAAAATATAGTACATTTATTAAAAATTTGTAAAACTCACCACATTATCAGCAGTAGCTATTAAGATGACCAAGACAGGAAGTTGAAGAAATTTATAGAAATAAAATATACCACCGAAAAAAAAAAATAACTGTAAAATTTCTACAATGTAGTAGTTAAAAGAAAAAGAAGGTTTAATTATGTAACTAACTATGCACAGTTATTGCGTACTACAAAATTCACAAATATAATTTTTTTCTCGCTCTTTTTAAACTTTGGTCTGTAAATTTAGAATGCACCCAAGTTTACGGAAACTAAAGTTCTTTATCTTTTCCTATTTTGCCGTTTAAAAAACCTTTTTATATACAGTGACTCACAGCTTAAATGATGCAGTCGCTATAAGAAAAGACTAACTGGTCTCAGTGCCTCTTTATTTATTTGGAAAAAACAACTTATTCAAATTAAATTAGTAGAGGGTCTTCTAAAAAAGTATGAATTACTTTTTGTCTTAAATATGCCTTACTTAAATAATAATAAATAATTAATCAAATCATATGCAATTTTAACGTCACAGCTTAAATGATGCAAAATCACAACAGGGATCAAAACTTTTCGCATTTTGAAATTTACGAAGGCGGCGTTGCTTTGATTTCTTAGTGCAATTGTTTTTTGTTTAGTTTGACATTTTTTCATTCAATAAAACGAAATTGCTTAAGAATGGGTCGTCGAACTACAATTTCTGAGAGAAATTTAATTATTACTCATTACAGGAATGGATACAGCCAAAGAGACATAGCCAAAATGGTAAATAAATGTCCGTCAACTGTTCAGCATATCATTGAACATTACCGGAATGAAAATAGAGTCGAGAATAAGTCAAGGTTGGCTCCAAATAAGATCTTCAATGAACGTGAAGAAAGATGGATTTTAAGAGAGGTATCAAATAATCCAAAAAAAAGTGCGCCAAAGTTGTGCGCCGAGGTGGAAAGACAGTTTGGAAAAAGGTGTAACCCCGAAACAATTCGACGGATCTTGCAAAATAATAATTTACATGGTCGAACTGCTAGAAATAAGCCTTTCATTAGCCAAAGAAATAGACGCGAGATTGGAATTTGCCAGAGAGCATATCAATAAAGACTTGAATTTCTGGAATTCAGTAATATTTGCTGATGAGACCAAAATAAACTTATTTGGGTCCGATGGAAAAATAACGAAGATTTAAAATTGCCTAACGAAGAATTAAAATTGAAAAATATGAAAGCTACGGTAAAGCACGGGGGAGGTGGAGTGATGTTATGGGGCTGTATGTCATCTGCAGGAGTAGGTAATATGCATTTCATCGAAGGGAATATGAACCAATATGTGTACTTGGATATACTAAGGCAGCATCTCGTCGCTAGTGCCCAAAAATTAGATATTGAAAACAATTATCGGTTTTATCACGACAATGATCAAAAGCACACGTCATTTCGAGTCCGCAGTTGGTTGCTTTATAACTGTCCAAATGTTATTAAAACACCAGCCCAAACTTAAATGTAATTGAAAATTTGTGGCTGACATTAAAAAATAAAGTAAATAAATATCAAATAAAACTGAATTAAAAGTAAAAATTACTTAAGCATGGAACACTATTTCCCCGGAGTATACTAAAAAGTTAGTTGAATCAATGTCTAGAAGATTACAAGCCGTTATTCATACTTTTTTAGAAGACTCTTTACTAATTTAATTTCAATAAGTTCTTTTTTTCCAAATAAATAAAGAGGCACTGAGACCAGTTAGCCTTTTCTTATAGCGACTGCATCATTTAAACTGTGAGTCACTGTATATTCGAAGTTTGAATTCATCATCAGCTACAAGTAGATCTTGTATCTTAACAAAATATAATGCTATGCGTGCTACGTCTATAACGAAAATATAAATTCCTCAAATTCGTTGTACGTTTCTTGCAACTAGTCACGTGGCCAGGTTTAAGGGGCGAGGGGCATATCGATATAAAGAGCGCCCCTTTAAGGAAAAAAACTCTAATGAAGGTGAGGATATGAGAAAATTATCGAATAAAAAGTTTTATCGGAGTGTTAACCGTTACCAATACCTTTTAATTCCCTTCGGACGCCCTCTAACCGAGTCACAGCTTGCAACGTATTTCAAAATTACATATTTGGCCTAATATTCGTTCAGCCATCAATTTGTCAACTTACCTGCTTTGTGATCTTAAAGCTTTTTCTCCTAAATATAAACAAGATCTGCTCCATTACCGCGTCCTACGGTCGTTAATGGTTAGGTAAAGTTGACCAGTATAAATGACTGAAAAAACGCGCTGTAAAAGTTTCATGCTTTGGATGGGCGACTGTACTTGAGAATGAATCGGAGTTGCGAGCCGAGCTGTGTTGAAACAACTGTAATTTACATTTGACTATTACCTTTCGCATTCTCCAATCTGATTTTTAGAATATGCAAGTTTTCCTGGTTGCCTGGAGTAGTCAATGTTTATTAGTAAATTCTTAAGTCCCTTAACTTTCATGATAATTGGTTTAGCAAAAATCATAAGATGTTTTTGATTTGGTCTATTTCTAATGAATGGTCTAGTATAGTATGTATACTAATGTGATCTGTATTTGGTATAGGAATGTACCAAGTGTACAAGTATGAAATGCGGATTTTTTTTTCTAAAAAAACATGCTAAATTCGGAAGAATGATAAAAAATGCTTTATTCAAAGTATGTTCCATCGCTTATTATACATTTTTCTCATCTTTCGGGCAATTTGTGAATACCACGCCAGTAAAAATTTTCCCCTTTTGCTGCGAACCATTCATCGAGCCATTTTTTCACATCTTCGTACGAACCAAAGCGCTGCTCAGAAAGTGCGTGAGACATCGATGCAAACAAGTGGTAATCGGAAGGAGCCAAGTCTGGTGAGTAAGCCGTATGGGGTAGAACTTCCCAGCCGAGTGCTTCCAACGTGTCGCGAACTGGTTTTGCCGTATGTGATGGAGCATTGTCATGAAGAAAAATGACTTTGTGTTGCCTCTTTCGGTATTCTGGCCTTTTTACAAGCAGCAAACGGTTGAAATCGGTCAATTTTTGTTGGTAACGTTTGGTATTAACCGTTTTCCCAGGTTTTAACAACTCATAATAGACTACGCCCCTCTGGTCCCACTGCGCAGGGGTCTACCCATGATTTTTTGCGCTTGGGATTCTCAAAATAAATCCACTTTTTATCCCCTGTAACTATACGATGCAAAAACGACTTACCGACCGAGCAAAATACGTGTTTTTGCGCTTTTCCATTTGCCTGTCGTTCAACTCATGTAGTACCCAATTACCGGTCTTCTGAATCTTTCCTATTTCTCGTAGCCGATTGGAAATAGCTTGTTGACTAACGCCCAATTGCTCGGCGAGTTGTTTTTGTGTTTGCGGATTATCTTCGTCCAACAATGCTTGCAATTCCACATCTTCGTATTTTTTTGGCGGTTTTCCACGTTCCTTGTCTGCAACATCGAAATCACCACTTTTGAAACGCCGAAACCATCGTTCACACTTTCTTGCGATGGAGCATGTTCACTATAAGCTTCTCGAAGTAATCGGTATGACTTAACAGCAGTTTCTTCAAATGAAAACAAAAAATTAATGCTGTCCGCGAATGCTCTTTGTTCAATATAAATTTCGACATATTGAATACAACAACACAACACTATGCACACACTTTTCCAATTTATCACTCGTGTGCATCTGACACTTGTTGATGTACACAACAAAATGGGCGAAGTGTCAAATCTTTCTAGCACAAACTGCATTGGTGCACCATCTGTCGTCTGAAATCCGCATTTCGTACTTGTACACCTGGTATATTTCTTATTTATTCACTGGTGAATTATTAATCACTTTTATGCCCTTATAAGTTTTGATAGCACACGACGGATTAATAAAACAAAAATGTTATGGTCGTTCTGTTATCTCCACAAAAAATATAAATTAACTGGTTATGAAACGTTACTCTGAGCTTCCTATTTAAAAGTAACCACCTAGAGTAATACAAAAAAAGAAATTTAAATAATTTTTTCAATATTCGTCCCCCTACCATGTAACTGTATATTTTGGCAGGTGTCGTTTATTCTTGTATTAAGTATATGGTCAAATAACCGGTCAAGTGCAAGTTGAACTTGCGCAATTAGTGTTTCGTACGATGATTGCTTTTAAAATAAAAAATTTTTGTCACAGAGGTATAAAATGATCAGTGACTTCACAAAATACACCCCAAGTTTGTTTCCAATCTTTACTGAAATCTGATGACCTTGGAATTTTTGTTTTTTTTTTACCATATAAATTATTAGAGGTAATGCACTCGTGATAATTTTCGTTCAATCTACACCCCGTGGAAAATATTCCAGAATTTTTTCAAAATTTTCTGATAGGTACTTTTCGAGATAAGGCCCGGGACAGCGATTTTTTGCGAATTTTTAAAAATAATACAAAGAAAAGTGCGCGCAAGTATAATATTATATATATATTTTTTACTCGTGTTTTCACAAGCTTTCATTTGACACCACACTCGATGACCTAGTAAAAAAAAAAAATTTTCACTTACGACTTCACCCCCCGAAACTAACCCCTTAAGTCAAAATTTAATTCTCAAAACTACATGACTCTGATAAGGCCATCAATTCCTATATTATTACCAAATTTCACCTTTCTATGTCAAATAGTTTCGGAGAAAATCGGGTGTTACAGACAGACAGACAGACACCGAAGTGATCTTATAAGTGTTCCGTACGGAACACTAAAAAAAGAAGAAATTGGATAATATTGCTCGGTTTTTAAAGAACAACAAAATCATAATAACCTACCTTTAAAAGCGTTTAACCTGCCGCATACGTTTTTGTCTTAAATAAGTATGCTTTTTTGTTTATTACTAACGCACTTTCATAAAAACACTTTTATTAAAAAGATTTAACTAGAGCACATAAACTAGGTATATGTTGTGGGTATGAGCCCATGGTAGGGTGTCCGATTTAAAAAGAAAAAGAATTTTTAATAAAGATACGTAAAATATATTGCTCTCACTTTTAATTACTATTTTGTTTTGTATTTTACTTACTTATTAAGTTCTGTTCATAATACTATTGTTTCTTTTTGTTCTTTAAGTTAAGTAGAAATATATGATAAACCTAAAATTTCCTTTTTAGCGGAGTAAAATCTCAATTTTATATTGCAAGTAATATTTGAATTAACAAATTTTGTAGAAATCTCAATAATTTTTATGAGAATAAAATTATCTCTGACAATTTAATCACCTCTCTCCTTAAACTTAGTATACATCGTACACCTAATCAGAGTATGAAGCCTATAGTTTTGAGCCATATCGCTTAAGGCGAGGGCGGGGAAAGGGGTGAACGGGGTAGGTTCTGAGAAATTTTCTAAGGTTTTAATAATAATATGGATATTTTTTCTGGTTTTTGTCGAGCTAATAAGCAAATATTATGCATAAATGTTTATAGTGACACAGAAAAACGGTGGAAGGGGTGAGGAAGGAGATTAGAAACAACTCCTGTTTCATATATGTAGTGCTATATATCCTCTTCAAGGTCAAGGAATTCAAAAATTAGGTAGTTTTATCTCAAGAAGGGGGTGAAAGAAGTGGAACTCGATAAATAATGTATAGGTTCAATAGTATTCCGACAGGTTTTTTGGCTGATCTATTTAACAAATTTTAAGCGTATTGTTTATAGTAGAATATATAAGAGGTTAATGGGGTGGAGTAAGGATTGCTATGGGTCATTGTCAGGTTTTCTGAACTGTATGAATATGAAAATTAAGTTATTTTTTCATTCCTTTCCATTTTAATTGGAGAATGGGGTCATAAAGAATCTTGTACAGGTTAACTCAACGATAGAGTAAAGTTAATTATCTCATTTGTTTCGGGAATGACGAAAAAATGTTAAATACAATAGTTTTAGGGAATGTTAAGGTGCACAGTTTAAAATCATTTTTGAGTATACAGGGTACTGCAAAAAAGTGTGACAGATATAACATATGTTTTTTTAAATGGAACATCCTATTTTCTAACATATTTTTAAATTCTGCGTAAAATTTTATAACTATAATGTTATATACCTAACCCTACTAGTTTTTCTAATATTTCAATTTAAAAAAAAAAAAAACTAGTTTTCAGTTTTGTAAAAAATTGCCAGTAGCGCCATTATTTATAAAGGTGGAATACTCATAATTGGTACGAGCATTCTATAGAGATCAAAAAAAGATATATGTAAAGAAATTCGAGTTAGATGCTACAGGGTGTTCAAAATAATTTTATACATTTCGATTATTTTAAATTGAAAAATCTCAAATTTTTTAGACGGCACACCCTGTATATTATTATTTTTTATGATAGATTTTTACAAAACCCTCCAACTTTTATTAAGTATGTCATATACCTATTTCTAATAGTTTTCGATTTATTTTGAATTGTTCAATTTTACCTTGTTTTTAATACACTTACACTATAACATCATAGTTGCCAAGACAAAACAAAAATGTAGGCATTGTCAAATTTTGACATGTCTATTGAGCAAGTAAAAATAGTTTAATTTGTTGTAGTAAGTGACGTATAAAGGTAATAGTTATGGATTTTTCTAAAAATGAATAAATTAATATGGTTTATATACTGGGCGAGGCGGGAAAAAATTGTTATTTGCTAGTAAGGCTTTACGGAGCGAAGAACCCTAATAGACGTATACCATCTAGAAAATCTTTTCAGTGCTTAATGGAACGGTTTGATGGTAGTGGTAGCGTTGAGTATACGAAACGGAAAGTAGTAAACCAGAATACTACCAATGAGGAAAAAGTAATGGTGATTTCACTTCATTTTGAAGATAATCCCCAGGTCAGCAGCCGTCAACTAGCTGACTTATCTGACACATCCCAATCTGCGGGTAATCGCACCACGAGAAAATACAATCCCTTTCATATGGAATTACACCAAGAATTTCAGGACCTTGATTTTAAACGACGAGTAAACTTTGGACCACCATGAATAGAGCAATAGAGGCCGATCCAAATTTTTTATCTAAAATAATGTTATCTGATGAAGCTACTTTTCGCAGTAATGGAGCAGTTAACAACCATATCATGCATTATTATTCAACAGTTAATCCATTTTGGGTCCGGGAAGTTCAAAACCAAAAGCATTGGTCACTTAATATATGCTGTGGAATATTAAATTTTCGAATTATTGCTTCATATTTTTTCCGGGATCCGCTTAACGGAAC
>CM032455.1:78844635-78925521 GCA_019049505.1 Pachyrhynchus sulphureomaculatus
TGGGCCGGTTATTTTAGATTTATATTGTTGACGAAAATAGTGATGTAAAAGTTATAAACTAAAATTTCAAGAAAAGTATGTGAGTTCCTTCAACAATATAAAACTTTATAAAAAGAAACGAATTTCAGCAATAAATTTTTATTCAATAACGATATTTTTCAAAAGAAACTTTTCTGAAAACTTAGTAGATTTTTTAATTTCTAAAATAATATATATTTTTTTTAATCCATCCTTGTATTTAACGGATGTAGTTACAGAATAGTACAAAGCTATAAGTATACAAATAATTTTACAAAGAAGAGTTTATAAAATATTTGTTTTGTATAAAATATTTCATAATACACAAACACATAAATACATTCTACTGGAAAAATAATTTTTCTCACGATGACAACGGTAGCAGTAAAGTAATAGTACTTATTTCTACATATCCGTGATAAAAGTAGTAATAAACCCGGTTTTCTTTAATAAGAAACTTGTAAATTAATAATTGCAATTTGGACACGCTAACTTTTTTTACTCTTTGTTATTCATCTCTCTGGATTATAGTACAGTGGTTTTTTCGACTAGATCTATGCAATGATGGGTAAACGTACACACACCGGTGGGGGTGCGGGCAGAACATCACCACCGGTAATGTTTTGTCTCTCGTAGAAGGCGACTAAAAAGAACAAGTTATATGGTAAATACCCAGATTCTCCCAAGCATCGCCTGGTGTGATACCATCGCATCGGCTTAGGCTGCGTTAAGTTGGTTAACGTTTCGTGACTATGCCGATATCTCCAGACTGAGAGAAAAGAAAAACATTATGAACCCCCAGGATCAATAAATTTCGGATGTAAAATAGCCCCCCGTTCGAAACTTCGGGAGGGGGCTGATGTGGGTACATTAACATGCGGAGATCGCACTAATAGGAGGATAAGGCAGTATAATTTCGGACAATAAGATGACGGATATAACACGTAGGCCGAAAATTTTTTGGTCTGACACATAGATGTCGCCCTTTTCAAAAAATCCATATGATTTTTAGGAAGTTCCAACCTTCAAACGATACGTGTTAAAATTCCATTACAGTTCGACGATTAGTTTATAAGTTACAGTGATTTTAATGACGCTACTTTTGATATTTTCACAACAATTTAAAAAATCGAATTTCATGTGTTTATTAAACACTGTTTTTTGATAGGAAAAATTACCGTTCAAGAAAAGCAATGGTTTGATATTACGGGGACTCTGCCCAAGGAAACTCACTCATTATTTACTGGTATGCTGAATTTGAACGCGGTTGTACAGGCACAAATGTTCCTAAACGCTCTGGACGCCCAAATGAGGTGGTTAAACCGGAAAACATCAAAAAAATCCACACCGTAAACTGAAATTACGTGAAATAGCTGACACCCTAAAGATATCAAAAGAACGTGTTGATCATATTTTGCATGAATATTTGGGCATGCGACAGCTCTGTTTGAAATGGGTACCGCGTTTGCTCACAGTGGACCAAAAACAACTATGTGTTGATGATTCTGAGCGCTGTTTGGACCTGTTTAAGCGCAAACAAAAGGATTTTTTCATGCGATATGTGACAAAGGATGAAACATGGTTCCACCACTACACACCGGAATGAAATCAGCAGTCCGCTGAGTGGACAGCAGCCGGTGACAGCCGCCCGAAGCGATCAAAGACACAACAATCGGCTGGGAAGGTTTTGGCCTCTGTATTTTGCGATGCACTTGGAATAATTTTCATCGAGAATGCTGGGAAGAGAAAAACCATCAATAACGAATATTATATAAAGTTACTGGTGCGTTTGAAGGCAGAAAACGCACAGAAAAGGCCCCAAATGAACAAGAAGAACGTGTGTCACAAGTCAATGGTTACGATCCCAAAATTGCATGAATTGAAGTTCGAATTGCCCCTGATTCACCGTAATCTCCAGATTTGGCCCCCCAGCGACTATTATCTGTTCGCATACCTCAAAAAAATGCTCGTGGGAAAGAGATTTGGCTCCATTGAAGAAGTTGTCGCCGAAACTGAGCCCTATTTTGAGGGCAAAGACAAATCCTTTTACAAGAAAGTTATAGAAATGTGTAATATATATATATATAATAAAGTCGAATTTTGCAAGAAAAATGTGTTTTAAGTAGCTAGACCAAAACCTTTTCAGCCTACGTATTAGTTCATATATTTCTTTCAGTGAACTGCAAACTTTTTTAATATAAGCTCTTAGACTTTCACAAATAATGCAACTTTTTGGTAATGTTGGGATGGGCAAATGTAAGTTAAGTTATTATTATTACTTACGTACTTCGATTTTTTTATACTAGGTAGGCCGTTTTAAGCATAAATCAACTGCACAAAGTTAATATTTCTTACTTCATAAATACTTTGCAGCGCGCTTCTGTAGAATAAATAAACTATTAAATAAGAATAGGCGCTACATTCCACAAAAGGGAATCATATACCTAAAGAATGACTATGGCAGCGTATTACTCTATAAGGACATCGGACTAACAAGCTCAGTCACCACAAGCTTTACTAAATAGTTGCCTGTAGTTAATTTCTTACAATGAGGAACTATAGGTTGTAATATTCATTTTTTACTAGATTTTAAGATCATGCTACTACACTGTTTTTTCTCCCTATAATTTATATTTTATTCCATTTTTATATTTATCGCAGTGATTTCAATTCTTGAGCAGTGTAGCTTAAACCAGTGTTTTACATTTTTGAGCAGTTTAATTTGAACCGGCAGAGTGTATAGCGCATGTTGTCGACTTGATTTATTTAGTTTGCATTAATTTTTCGCCTGGAAGTGAGCCATTTTATAGACGTCACTTTGAGTAGGAAGACGTCACTTTGAATAGGAAGACGTCACTTTGAATAGGAAGCGACAAAAATATTTAAGGAGCCATTTCGAATTTGTAAGGGCTTTTCTATCAGAATGCCGTAGTGTTTTTTTTCCACCATGAAGCAGTAGTGGCTTTTTTTCGACCATAAGGCTGTAGTGACTTTCTTCTCCTGCACGCCAGAGAGTGTTTTTTTTCTAAGTGTTATAGTAGTGCAGTAACGGTTTCTGGCTCTCAAGTTTAAGGCCTTTTTACTCTCTTGAAATATCCTATTTATTCTTAGGCATTTCGGGTCAATAAGTGTTTAGCAGCCCAAATGAAACTAGGATGGTGATGGCTGAGACAATATTTTTATGAGAGTCTCACCAGGAGAGGCCGAGTAACTTATAGAAAACCCACGAGGAGAAACCAATCGTAAGTCATAAGCACACCAGTCTAAAAATCTCACTTCCTGTCTACAAGTGCGTTTCCGTCGACTACTCTACACGTGTAATTCGCGGAGCTAATTTCAAAAACTTTTAAAATCGAGTTGTTTCAAGCCTTTTATTAAAAACTTAATAATCATAAATTAGAGACCCTATACCATAGTGTACACTCTTCTAGCTGGTTGTTATTTAGTAGAAGTAATTTTAGGAGTGTATTAAAGTTAGGAGTTTTTATTTTGTTAATAAATATACCCTTTTTTATTTAAATGTGTAGTGTCTCACTAAACT
The DNA here is from genome assembly GCA_019049505.1 of Pachyrhynchus sulphureomaculatus. NCBI lineage: Eukaryota > Metazoa > Arthropoda > Insecta > Coleoptera > Curculionidae > Pachyrhynchus > Pachyrhynchus sulphureomaculatus. The sequence continues at coordinate 78,848,195 of CM032455.1, forward strand.
CCTGTCTTTCTTTCAGGACGCAACGGTTGTACGTTAATTAATCTTATTTTAACAACTAAATAACTTTTCAGTATTTTTTTCATTTTTTGAGCTGAAATTAGATTCCTTTTATTCTAAAATGAATGGTGCCCAAAGAATACAACCAAATTTTAAACAACTATAGAGACTATTTTCAAAAGGCGTACAAAAATAACCTCGATCTCCATGTACTCTTCCAGTAAAAAAAAACAAGCTAGCTTATATCTAGTTTTTGCGCTATCCACTTAATTCATTCTCAAAAATTAAGATATACATAAGGGGCAAATAACGGTTTCTATTTAATAAATAAAACATTTATTAAAAGTAAAGAAAGTTAAGACGTTACAAGGTGATTCGAACTTCATCTCTGTCTATATCTAGTCTCAAGAACTTGGAGTCAAACCTAATCTTCACAGCAACATTATCTTCAACTAAGGTCTTAGTGTGACATTCAAATCTAATTATGTTAATTTTATTTACATAAAGTAGTGGGAGGTGTGAATCACATCAAGCCCTTAACGCGATATTAGAATTAGCGATTATGGTGTTAAATATTGAATGATGTATGTAAATAAAAATGAGAAACAGGAAAGAATCCAATTCAAAGCCCTGTTATATACGAGGCTGGTTTGAAAAGTCCGTGCAAAAATAAAAACTACTTATGTGTTTGGGGTAAACCTTTTTTTATTTTTTCGACATAGTCTCCTTTTAGGCTTATACACTTCGTCCAACGATGTTCTAGTTTGTTGATCCCTTCCGAATAATAGGATTTGTCCAAGTCTGCAAAATATCCATTAGTGTCTGCAATCACCTCCTCGTTTGAATAAAATCTTTGTCCCGCCAGCCATTTCTTCAAATTGGGGAACAAATAGTAGTCCGAGGGAGCCAAGTCTGGAGAATAGGGGGGATGCGAAACGAGTTGGAATCCTATTTCCATTAATTTTGCGACCACAACTGCTGAGGTGTGTGCTGGTGCGTTGTCGTGATGGAAAAGGACTTTCTTGTGGGCCAATCGCGGGCGTTTTTCTTGCAGCTCGGCTTTCAAACGGTCCAATAACGATGAATAATATTTACCTGTAATAGTTTTTTACCCTTTTCCAGATAGTCGATGAGGATATCCCTTGCGAATCCCAAAAGACAGTCGCCATAACCTTTCCGGCCGAAGGAACGGTCTTCGCCTTTTTTGGTGCAGATTCCCCCTTGGTAACCCATTGTTTAGATTGTTGTTTGGTCTCAGGAGTATAGTAATGTATCCATGTTTCATCTACAGTGACGAAACGACGCTTAAAGTCCTCCGGATTCTTCTGGAACAGCTGCAAACCATCCTTGCAACACTTCACACGATTCCGTTTTTGGTCAAGCGTGAGCAATCGCGGCACCCATCTTACAGATAGCTTTCTCATGTCCAAATGTTTATGTAAAATATTATGTACCCGTTCAGTCGAGATGCCCACAGCACTAGCAATCTCACGCACCTTAACTCTTCTGATCAATGATTTCTGGAGTCGTAACCTCCGCAGGCCGTCCAGAACGTTCAGCATCACTTGTGCCCATATGGCCAGTCCGAAAATTTTGAAACCACTTATAAACTGTTCTAATCGAAGGTGCAGAGTCACCATAATGTTTATCAAGCTTCTCTTTAGTCTGCTGAGGCGTTTTGCCTTTCATAAAGTAATGTTTAATCACCACACGAAATTCTTTTTCGTCCATTTCTTGAAAATCACTCGACTTCCTTGATTCACACGAATACCAAACACAAAGAAATAGATCAATATGGCTGAAACTTGGTGTGCATTCATTCAAGAGATGCTACTAACTAAACATGACCTCGATACGCGCCGGTGGTGCCATCTCTTGGACTTTGCACGAACTTTTCAAACCAGCCTCGTACTCGCCATAAATATAACTCGCCAAAGACACCGTACCAATAAAAACTCTCCGATGACTCACAGTCACGTATGATTGAAAAAATGAAACTAAAGCCATCCAGAAAAATTATATAGTCAACAACATCAAATGTCTTTGATAACTCACAATAAACTTCTGCAGCAACCTCACCTCTATAAATTAATGAGTACAAACTCTAAAAATCTATACATTGTGTCATGTGTGCCATGAGTTTGGTAAAATTTAAACCAATTACTGTTAAGAATATTGTTAGCAGTCCAAAATATTGCCATGCAAATTTAACTAATTTCACAATAGGAATATTTTGTGGCACGTGTTAAACAGGAAAGAAAAACGTGTTCTATTATAAACAAGGTTACACTGGAATTCTGGAATCTACGGCAAAGTAACACTACACAACAGTTATCACATAACACTTTATTTTTGCACTTGACCTAAGTTTCATCATAAGCTGATGATTAACTGATAAGTATCGACAAGGTTACAAACATCTATATGCTCGTTGCTTGTCAATTACATATCCACTTCATATTTGATGCAGTCGATACAAAAATTCTAGCGTATTTCTTGTATAAATGATTTACGTTTAAGGTTAGTTCAGGTTAAATCCTTTTTAGGCAATAACTATTTTTATTCTTTTTAATTTATTTGGTGATATTTTCAACACTTGAAAACTACTTGCTGCCTTTGAAAACTTTCGTGTATTTTTTTATTATTTCAAAAATATCTCGTATCCGTCAGAGTTATTAATTCAAAATTTGTGGTACATACTTTTACTTTTTCGTGTTCGGATTGTTCTACAGTTTCTCAGCCCAGGAATGACCCAGGTCCAATGCTTTGGGCTTGTCCAACCATATGTCGTCAAGGATACAGTGAGTACGTCAGTTTCAAATTTGTGGTATTTTTTTTTATTGATTTAAATATCTGTTTCAAAGACATTAAATGTTTTTCTTATTTTCTAATTTTATGAAACGTACACAAACTATCTACAAAGTATTTAATTAATTTTAATAGGCTTAATATAGTAAATTATTTCCTACTGCATTTTCATACTATAATAATGGTTATTTCCATACAGCATAGCGTAAGATTAGCGAAGGTGTTATACAAATTAACTAGAATACAATTTCCAAAGATGGCTGCAAAGCTAAAGGCTTTACTTACAATTTTGAAGAATAAAATTTGATTTTTAATGAGATTCTAGTTCCCATTTTCATCGTTTTTTTTTTAATTCTCCAGCAGCCTTTGAACATTATAGTTTTTTATAATATTTTGTATCTTATTCTTCTTCTTAAAGTGCCTATTCTGTTCTAATGTTGGCAATCATTCTGCCTATTATTAATTTATCCACTGCAGCTCTGAGAATACCGGTAGTATCTGCTGAGAATCAATTTCGCGGATTGTTTAGCTAGGATATACGTCTGCGTCTGGTTCCCTTTTTCCAAAAGCCTTTCCTTGGAGTATTTGCTGTAGTAATCTATATCTGTGGGAATTTCTCATTATGTGTCCTAAATCTCCAATTTTCCTACTTTAACAGTTTTCATAATTTCCAGTTTCTTGTTAATGCGACGTAAGACATCCACGTTGGTATATACAGTAAAAGAAATTTTCAAAATTCTGCTATACAGCCACAATTCAAATGCTTCAAGTTTCTTATATATGGCTTCAGTCGGAGTTCAAGATTCCACACCGTAAAGAAGGACACTGAAGACATAACATCTTAGGAGTCTTATTTTTGTGCATAATTTTATTGCTGAGCTTTTGAAAAGTGATGTCATTTTGAAGAACACCGCTCTAGCTTTTTCGATATGACAACGAATTTCCTGCGAGTGATCCCACTGTTCGTTTATCATGGTATCTAGATACGAATATTGTGAAGTTCTTTGTATTTGTTGATTGTTAACCATCAATAAGGTAGCAGGAACCGGAGACTTGCTGATTACCATGTACTTTTTTTTGGTGATATTAAGTTTAAGGTCCTATCGATTACTGAGTGCGTTTGTTTTTGTCATAAGATGTTGTAGACCCTTTAAGTTATCAGCCATAACCAGCCATTTGTTATTCCTATATCTTATTAAACTCATATATTGTTTATATAATAATAGAAATAAAGATGTCTATTAAATTTTCATTTTCAGAATTTAAAAAGCGATAAATGATTATAGAACAAAAAAAATAACCGGCCATATGCAAGTTGGATTTGCGCAATTAGTGTTCCCTATGTTTATTGCTTCGCAAACTTTGCTGAAAATTGATGATCTTTTTCGTTTTCATTTTTTTATATTCTAGATAAATTATTAAAAGTAATGCACTAGTGATAATCTTCGTTCAACCCTGTGGAGAATATTCCAGAATTTTTTCAAAATTTTTTGATCAGTATTTTTCGAGATAAGGAGGGGAAAGGGATTTTTTGCGATTTTTTCAAAATAATACAAAGAAAAGTATTCGCAAGTATTACATTATATATATTTTTGAACTAGTGTTTTTACAAGCTTTCATTTTTTACCTGGTAATTTTTTTTCATTTCCGATTGCACCCTACAAAACGCCTTCTATCAAATTTTAACTTTCAAAACTACACGGTTCTAATGAGGCAACCAATTCCTATACTAGTACTAAATTTCAACTTTCTATATCAAATAATTTCAGAGAAAAATCGGGTGTGACAGCTAGACAGACGGAGAGACATACGACAGACATCGAAGTGATCTTATAAGGATTCCGTACGGAACACTACAAAGAGTTAGCAGGGAATATTATAAAATTTGGAAATGGCATTTATTGATTCATCAATGATTATGCTCCTATCTATATCGCTACGATCATGGTTTCGGGACAAAATTTTTTCATTTATATACCTGGTGGGCTTTACATATTTGAATGAGTCCCACTTGGGTTTTCCATTTAAAAAATATAGACAATATTTTAACGTTTGTTCTAGTAGGTGGCCAAAAATAATTTAAATTAATTATTAAGTTGAAATTATAATCTCCTTAACTTTCCCTTACACAATTTTCTTTGTTTATCCTTTATATAAAACTTCAAGTTCAAAAGAAAAAAGAACGCACCTAACACTAATTGTAGAAGATTACTTCACGCTTCCAATGAAATAAAATCCTTGAACCTTGCATGTGTTTCCTCAACCGCGGTGGTCAGTAAACTATTTAAACAATTATGCGTTAATTATACTACTATAGTTCCTGTCTTCTACGAAAGATATAAGAAAATAACGTAAAAAATAATACAATTCTTGGTAGTAAAATTGCAACAGTGAATTATATTTCGCACGAAAGATATTTTTAATTAATTAGATATATAAGTTTTATACTTCTTGAAGAGTAATTGAAATAGGATAAACAATATATCACATTTATTTTTTCTTCGAGAATATAAGCAATAGCCGCAGTTTTAATATATACAATATCAGACAAGACCATATCGATTTATCTATGGCAATTAGAACCTATAATGAGTAGAGCAGATATCAATTTTTGGAAATTCCTTATGGTCAAACATATAGTAATCACTAAAAGTGAACAATGTAAACTTTTCTCCGATGTAGTGTGGAAGTTGGAACACCAAAAAGAAAATAAAAACAGTATATCATCTTACAATGCTACAGTCTTAATATGTTACGAAATAATTACTATGTATGGAAGCAATATTATATTTCAAAAGAGAGATAATTTAGTCGTTTATGACACTAAGCAAACCAAAACAAATTGTTGAAAAACGCCATTACAAGGTAGATTTCGACGTTCAGGAAAGTAACATATGTAACCCTTAGATAACACTATTGTACCAACTTTCTACAGAATAACACTTTCCTCTAAATATAAAATATTAAATCAGATAATAAAGAATACATTATAAAATAACCAAATTCAGGTGTTTTATAAAATGACAAAATCCTTTATTAGTTAAAGATACTAAATAACTATTTAACATGAAAGTAAAATCGTAACATAAAAAATAACATAAGAATCACAGAAATTTCCATTCAGAGACGTTTTTCCTCTAATTAATAAAATTAATATAAATTTAACTGTGGCTTTCAGATATGAATGTGGGTGACTTTTATAGCAACGTACTGGATAATTCTCAAACCGGATATACTGCGACGGTCGTTTCAGTACAACTTGCTTATTATATTTATATATATATATATATATATATATATATATATATATATATATATATATATATATATATATACATATATATATACATATATATATATATATATATATATATATATATATATATATATATATATATATATATATATATATACATATATATATATATATATATATATATATATATATATATATATATATATATATATATATATATATATATATATATATATATATATACATACATATATATATATATATATATATATATATATATATATATATATATATATATATATATATATATATATATATATATATATATATATATATATATATATATATATATATATATATATATATATATATATATATATATATATATATATATATATATATATATATATATATATATATATATATATATATATATATATATATATATGGTAAGATATAAGCCTACCTCGTTGGTGGCACGTCATCGGAGGGTTGACTCGCTTCAGCGATTCGCCGACAGAATGGTTAGCAGACTGTCAACACTTCGCCACAGGTGGCACGAACGTTCGAGAGATCCCCCCTAAGGCATATGTGGTTTAAAGTAAGAACAACTGAAAACGGGCGAAAGTCCGGGTCTCAGCAGCCTACCCACTCTTGGTCGAATCCATCCCGAGACGCGTTTTGCCGTATCACGGCTACGATCGACAAACAAGAGAAAAGAATTTTAGGTACTTAAGCCAGTACTAACGGCCAATAATTATAAGATATATAAGAAATAATAAAGATATATAAGAAATAATAAAGATATATAAGATATAATAATATAAATAAGAGAATAGTAGGTAGATTGCTGAGCACGGACTTTCGTCCGTTTTCAGTTCCTACTTTAAACCACATATGCCTTAGGGGGGATCCCTCGCGCCACCGGTGGTGAAGTGTTGGCAATTTGCTAACCACTCTGTCGGCTAATGGCTGAAGCAAGTCAGCCTTCCGATGAAGTGCCACCTACGAGGTAGGTGTTATATCTTACCATTATTTGCCGTCAGTACCTTCTTAAGTACCAGAAAATTTTGTTCTCTTGTTTGTCAATCCTAACCCCACTGATGAGCCGTGATACGGCGAAACGCGTCTCGAGATGGATTCGACAAATAAGAGAACAGTCGGTAGACTGCTGAGATACGGACTTTTATCCGTTTTCAGTTGTTCTTACTTTAAATCATGTATACATATATATATATATATATATATATATATATATATATATATATATATATATATATATATATATATATATATATATATATATATATATATATATATATATATATATATATATATATATATATATATATATATATATATATATATATATATATATATATATATATATATATATATATATATATATATATATATATATATATATATATATATATATATATATATATATATATATATATATATATATATATATATATACGGGATCGACAAAAAAGAGAAAATAATTTTAGGTACTTAAGCCAGTACTAACGGCCAATATTTATAAGATATATAAGAAATAATAAAGATATATAAGATATAATAATACGAATAAGAGAACAGTAGGTAAATTGCTGAGCACTGACTTTCGTCCGTTTTCAGTTCCTACTTTAAACCACATATGCCTTACGGGAGATCCCTCGCGCCACCGGTGGTGAAGTGTTGGCAGTTTGCTAACCACTCTGTCAGCTAATGGCTGAAGCAAATCAGCCCTCCGATGAAGTGCCACCTACGAGGTAGGTGTTATATATTGGCCGTCAGTACCTTTTTAAGTACCAGAAAATTTTGTTTTCTTGTTTGTCAATCCTAGCCCCATTGATGAGCCGTGATACGGCGAAACGCGTCTCGAGATGGATTCGACAAATAAGAGAACAGTGATAGACTGCTGAGATACAGACTTTTATCTATTTTCAGTTGTTCTTATTTTAAATCATATATATATATATATATATATATATATATATATATATATATATATATATATATATATATATATATATATATATATTGCCGTATCTACCAAAATTATTAAAAATACAAATACAATCTTAGTTGGGGAACTCGGCAAGAAGGGGGCGATATCTTGACAGATATCACATTTTTAGCACTTCCAGTAAGATACGTTATATCAAGAAGATTACCGTTAATGGATTTGATTTGCTGGAATTGTTTTCATTTTTTCCACTGTGCGACGTAGTTACGTCGTGACGCCCGATTCCTCTAGTATCTTCACTCAATTTACTGTGCCTTAATTTGGGAGTATGAACATGATGCATTCATAGTAAAGAGAGCTTTTTAAAAGCTGGGAATATTATTCCGAATCAGAAAGCTTTACACTCCACAAAAACTGTTAATTCTACATAAAGCTCAAATTGGATCGGCAATGAAATACTGCTCCAATTTTTGGGGCTCTGCTCCCAAGTACACACCGCATTTGTTGGATTCTAGTCAGAAGAGAACTGTTCGCCTGATTGGAGCCCCAGAAGTGTGAGACTCACTTTTTCGAAAAAATGCTCTTCTAACAGTAAGCCTTGGTTTGACCGAAAATGAAAAGAAGCTGCTACTTCTAAACATCTTGCTTACTGACAATGGCGTGATCCTAACGCCATAATTCGTTATATCTTTATTCGTGTCCGGAACAGATGCAAAGAAATTATCGACGAAACCAAGGAGGCACATAATCAACGAATTAGAAACAAACTTCTCGCTTGTCTTAACAATTCCAGTTCCTTCCTTTTGGTCAGTTGCTAAGGCAGCCAAAATTTCATCAAATCACTACTCACATGGCCAGATAATTCTACTGCAACAATACCTGTTCAGAATGCGAACTTGTTGGCTGAACTCTTTGCTTCACATTCTACTGTCGATTTCTAAGGAAAGACACCACCTACTATTCTCATAGTGCAGCCATGCCCGACATTGCCTTCTGGCAGCGTATCATTAAACGTATTTTAATGAAGCTAGACACCAAAAAAGCTTCTGGCGTTGACGGAATACCTGCCACAATACTTAAAAACTGTGCGAGAGAACTAACACCAGCTTCCTTCCTGCTGGAAATGTGCCACAGTTCAGCCGATACCCAAAAAGGCAAGAAGATCTTGCAAATAACTGCCGACCAGTCTCACTGCTTTCAGTAATATGGAAAAGGCTAGCAATCAGCATCTTGTAAAATATCTTGAAGGAGTCAACATTACAGGCATCATCAATATGGCTTTCGTGAACATAGATCAACAGCAGATCTTCTGACTTATGTAACACATGTTTGGAATAACGCAATTGAACACTTTGAAGAATCTCGAGCGGCTGCTCTTGATATATCCAAGGCGTTCGACCGTGATTGTCACGATGGATTGTTGGCTAAGCTACGTTCTTCTGGTATGTCTGAAAAGTTCTGTTTGTGGCTCTCATGTTTCTTCAAAAAGCGTTCTTTACGAGTGGCAGTAGACGCATATCTTTCTAACTATCAACGCCGGTGTGCCCCAGGGCTCCATACTGTCTCCTACTCTCTTTCTCATTTACATCTACAGCTATATAAATGACAGTACACTTATCTCTTCATTCACTTTAAACGGTCGGACATCGGCTACTCAGATGAATATCCGCAGACAGCTGGAAGTCGTTCAACTTAAAAAGACCTGGAAGAAATTCTATCTTGGGCCGACAGTAACCAAATGGAACTGAACGCTACAAAAACCCAGGCGTCAGTTTTTCTAAGAAAGTTAATGTTGCTGGACCCGAGATGATTATGTCGGAGCACTCCATTCCTCTAGCATCGTCATTCAATGTGTTGGGCGTTTATTTGGGAGCAAAGTGGTCTTGGCATGAACATGTTGCTAGCATAGCAGAAAGAGCTTCTCGAAAGCTGGAAATATTATTTCGAACCAGAAAGCTTTACACTCCACAACAACTGTTGATTATGTACAAAGCTCCAATTCGACTAATTGTGGAATATTGCTCCCATGTTTGGTGCTCTGCTCCCAAACATATACTGCATTTGTTGGATTCTATTCAGAGAAGAGCTGTTCGCCTGATTGGAGACCGGGTACTAGCCGGCGGCCTTGATTCGTTGGAAAATCGAAGAACAGTTGACGACTTGAGTTTATTCTACAAGTATTTCTATGAAAAGTGTTCGATGGATGTAGCCCTCTTTCCTCCCAGAGCGATGCATGAGAGAAATACACGTTGCGCTAATACTTCACATCCGTATGAAGTTCAACTTGTTACTCCTTTTACAACTCCTTCCAAGCAATGTTTTATATGGAGAACCCCATCCCTTTGGAATAGTTTGTCCAGGACTGTGTTCCTCACCAAGTACAATTTACAACGATTCAAGACCAAGGTGAATCGATTTTTCCGCACATGTGTCGCTCCTGTAGCCCCTTAGGGATTTTCCTGCAGCACGTGTGCTAGACCCATAAAAAAAGTAACTTTGATTCCTTGGAAAATCGAATGACGGTGTGCGACTTGTTCTTTCTACAAGTATTTTCATGGAAAGTGTTCGATGGATTCTTTTCAGAGCGGAGCATGCTGAAAATACACGTAGCACTAATACTCCACGTCCCTCTAACGTTCAGCTTGTCACTCTTTGTGCAACCTTTTTCAAGCAGTCTTATATATGGAGAAATTCATTCCTTTGAAGTGATTTCCCAGGTTTATGTTTTCCACCGAGTACAATTTACAGCGATTCAAGATCAACGTAAGTTGCCTTTTCCACACACGCATTGTTCCTGCAGCGCTGTAAAGATTTCCTTGCAGCGCGGAAGCTATGTCCATAAAAAAAGGCAATAATAAAAATATTATTAAGTTCATTATTTTTGAACCGAAGAATAGAAATCTCGCTAAATCAATCAGAATTCAAAAACAGAATGATGGTCAGATGACGTTGCTTACAAATAAAAATATTATAAATATTAAAAATAAGATTTGTTTTAAAGGCGTTCGGTCTGAATTTCATGGTTGTCTCGGTATAAATGCTAAAGTTTATTTTGTTTACATTTCGGATTTGGTTGTAAAAGTTACTCCGCCCCGGAACATATAGTCTGCATTTGATAGTGGTTCTCGTGGTAATATTTCTCTAGTAAAAGCCTGCATGATATGTTAAATGATGCTTTAGTTGAAAATCTCGATATATAGCATTAATTTTAAAAAGTTAAACGAAATACGAATCATGTTACCAATTGTACTGATGTATTTATTAGAGTATTTTAAATATACCTCGGTATGTATGAAAGTGCACATGGGTAAAAAGTTTCTTGATCCTGTTATTAATATAGCTCAAGTCAAAATCGAAACAAGTTTTTACTTTCACCTACTTAAATTGAAGTTTTTTAAATTAAATATATGTTGTTTTAATCAATGACCTTTTGCTATTTTCTGGTAGACATATTACCCCGTCATTGTAGAACTTCTGGAATTTCTGAACGAAAAACTGAAATAAGAGATTTTCATAAGCTTCTTTTCAAGTTAACTTTAGAGCATTAAGAGAGTTGGCTAAGTTGCAGCACATCATGATACATGATTTCCTTTCCAACACATACAGAATTGCCTTTCTTGGCGTTAATCCTCGCTTTGCTACCGCTTATATAGCTTCACCAAGTATCGATCACTATGTTTTTCGTACATTATTGTCGTACGTGATCCATTTTTTAAATTAAGGAATGTGGCACTCAAGAACCAATCTTTTTTTGTATCTAACACTTTTAAAATAGTCTAAACTTGGTATTGACAGAACCAACAAGAGCTGTTTTTTTCTTAAATCTTCATCGTTTAAATCGCTTTTAGTATCGGTCGTTTAATCTTCTTAACGAGGAAAGTAGTATTCTGTGATGGTGATAAAAGTGAATTTTCCCTAAAATAACATGCTTAATTTTAGAATAAAAATACGCAATTATTTATATATCTTTTCTTTTTTTCAACAGAAACTTGAAGTAAAATTGTCCCTTGTCCTCCAGAGTTCCATAAAAATTTTATAGTGTGTAAAAAAATTCTACAGGTAAAATAAAGGAAAATTCTTTCGTTTTAACTTCATATACTTAGTTTTGAACACGAAAACTACATTATATACAATAAAGTAAAGAGAATTAAATGGATTTCTAGAGATATAGAAAGTTTATTTGTAAAATGGATTTTTATAAATGACTTTTATATCGGTTATATTTGGCGAGATCAATAAAATAACGCCACAAGTTAAAAACGATGATACATTTTCTTCATAGGTCAAATAATTTAAACAATAAACTTATTAGGTTAGATTTTCAACGTTTTTTTTGGCTGAGCAGCAAGTACTTTCAATTTTCACTTTTCCTTGATACTATAGAAATTTTCTTGATCTTGTAGGTATATAAAACCTGATATTCTCTTTTTTTTTGATAAACACACCTTAGGCGGAAGGAGAAAAACTAATTTCATTTATCTTCACATCCAAACACATTTTAAATTGTAATAAAAACTGGTTTTAAACTTGATAAATTATAAATATGTATATTTTGTACCTTCTTCTTTCCTATACGTATGGTTATATTATACAGTCATGCATTTGTATAGCAGCTTTAAAGAATGTATATTAATGTAAATCACGTAGTGTTTGGTATATTGCATAAAATATAAGACGAAAAAACTATCAAATGAAACCGAAGTGCGTTATGGGTTTATTGTAATTCAATATGAATATTATTCACATATAAGAGTGAATTGACTAATGCGATGATATATACTTATATACTCGTAGTACTGTCAACGGATGTAAGATACCTGTTCTCTGCGTCTAAATGTTAGTAAATAAGGTGATTTGTATAACGTTATCAAATTTTATAGCTATAAAGTCGCATAGCATGCGAAGTTCTATATATTTCTGTTGGATTCATGTTTTTATGAAGTTAAGTTTCTCGACCGATAAAAAATATTTGTTTAAATTTTAATGACAAAATAAAAAATTTCTTTAATTTTTGACGGTTTATTAGTCTGGCTTAGAATCGGGGAGTTTGAAAATCATGTTACTTTTTCATCATATATATATATATATATATATATATATATATATATATATATATATATATATATATATATATATATATATATATATATATATTTATATATGTATATATATTTATATATGTATATATATTATATATGTCTTTACTGACGTTTCATCCATTTTTTTGGATATTTTCAAAGTATCTAAAAATTTTAAAAGGTTTTAGGACACATTTTACAATTTTAAAAATTTAAAATTAAAGATATTTACAATTCACATCACTCTATAAAACAATTTAAACAGGCTTTTTTATATATAACTAATCTAAAAATATGTACTCTAATAATAATGTTGTCTTAAAATTATTACAAAAAATATTTACTGAAATATTTGATTTAGTATATGATACGTACCTAATAAACTTAGTATTTTTCACACACAGGTCGTTATTGTTCGAAATATTGAATGCTTACTAGTTTGTAAAGGTGAAATTAAATAAAACGTGCCTTTGGTTTAAAAAATAGATGGTTTTTATGTTGCCATCTATTTTTTTAAACCAAAGGCACGTTTTATTTAATTTCACCTTTACTAGTAAGCATTCAATATTTCGAACAATAACGACCTGTGTGTGAAAAATACTGAGTTTATTAGGTACGTACCATATACTAAATCAAATATTTCAGTAAATATTTTTTGTATTAATTTTAAGACAACATTATTATTACCGTACGTATATTTAATTTAGTTATATAGAGAAAAGCCTGTTTAAATTGTTTTATAGAGTGATGTGATTTGTACCAATTTTTAATTTTTAAAATTGTAAAATGTGTCCTAAAACCTTTTAAAATTTTTAGATACTTTGAAAATATCCAAAAAAATAATATATAATATATAATATATATATATATATATATATATATATATATATATATATATATATATATATATATATATATATATATATATATATATATATATATATATATATATATATATATATATATATATATATATAGGGTGCCCCATATGTACGGAATAATGATTCCACAGCATTTATTAATTAGTGTAACAAAAAAAAAATGTTTAAATAAAGGTTACAGGGTGTTATACGGCGCATATGCTGACATTGATAATAAAATGTTTTGAAGGGTTAGTTCCTATATTTTTTCCTATAATTTTATTTTTGATTCCTGCTGAAAATTCTAGATATTATATGTCTAACATACCATATGTCTAAATTGAACGGTTTTGGAATTATTGTCATTTGAAATTTAAAACAAAAAGAGACAAAAAAAAAACTATTAATAATATTCTAGGTTTATTTTTAAGGTAACAAATGCTCAAAATGTCTACCGTTTACAACGAGGCAATGACTCAATCTGTCATAAACAGCCTGAACAGAGTTTTGCAGAGAATACGTGGTAATCTGTGCTACTTCACATTGAATTCTTTGTTATAAATCTTCTACAATTTCAGGTCGACTTCGGTAAACTTTGGTTTTTAAATGACTCCATAAAAAAAATCAAGTGACGTAAGGTCGGGACTCCTTGCAGGCCATTTTACAGCACCTCTTCGGCCTATCCATTAGAAAAAAAGCATCCAAATATCTACGAACAATGATATCATAGTGAGGAGGTGCTCCGTAATGTTGATACCACAGATTCCTGTTAGGGGTATCTAAATTATTTTCATCAGGACCTGCACAACTTAAAATAACTCGCTTTTGGAGTAACTGTAAATAACGCTGTCCTATAAGATTTCCATCAATAAAAAAGGGACCAATGATATGATGTCCACGAATTCATGCTCACACGTTTAGCTTTTGTGGTTTTTGAGAATGACTGTCGATTATCCAGTGGGGATTCTCAGTAGACCAGTATCGGCAGTTATGCCTGTTAACTCTTCCGTTAAGATAAAATGTGGCCTCGTTAGAAAAAACAATATTATGAATTAGGTTAGCATCATTATTGATTCGTTCCATCATGACCTCGCGAAATTCAACGCGTCTATCGTAGTCATCTTCAGATAATTCTTGAAATAGAATGGGTTTGTATGGTTGCAATTTTTCTTCATTCAGTATACGACCATTACTGATGTTGTGGTCTAAGCAAAGCTGACGAGTGACTGTATGGAGATTTTCTATAATTTCCAATAAAACATCTAACTTTTTATCATCGCTTGTTTTATCTTTTGTAGGTCCAGATTTGGAATGGTCCTAAACATGACCTGATTGTCTAAATTGTTTTAATGTTCTGCTAACTTTGGATTGGGTAATAGGTTTTGAATCGGATATTCTGCGTTAAAAAGATCACACACCTCCGTAACCAACCATCATTAACAAAGTGATTCTTGCAGTTTCTGTTAAATGTACCATTATCATAATATTACGCTCAAATTGCAGTTTCACAAAATGCAGCAAGAAACTTTGTCGTCAATAAATCATATTTTGACGCGTTAAGAAGTTACCTGACAGTAAATTTTTGACATAAGGCAACTTAATTTTTTTTTTTTTTTAATTTGATCTCCTTAATTTCAAATATCAATAATTCCAAAACAGTTCAATTGAGATATCTGGTATAGACACATAATATCTAAAATTTTTAGTAGGACTTAAGAATTAAATTATACAGTGGCTTTCCATTTAAACAAATTAAAGAATAATTTCCTCGAACTGACAGTTCAAAACATTTTATTGTCAATGTCAGCATGTTCGCCGTATAATACCACATAACTTTTATTTACATATTTTTTTGATACACTGATTAATAAATGCTGTGGAATCATTATTCCATACATATGGGGCACCTGTATATATATATATATATATATATATATATATATATATATTTCTTTTTTCCAAGTTTCTTGAACCGTATATATATATATATATATATATATATATTATTATATTTATTATATATATATATATATATATATATATATATATATATATATATATATATATATATATATATATATATATATATCTTAGTTTTTGAGTTTTCTTGGAAATTTGTTAAGGTTCATAAATGAGAAAAGTACTTCTTGAGCTTACATTTATTACAATACGTTTCAACTAAATTATCTTGGTCTTCAACAGTTGTATTTATAACTAAAATAATATATGTATACATGAGCACATGGAACTTATCACAGAAATTACTAAAATTATGGACTTAGCCGAAAACGATTTTTCATTATTCATCAAAAAAAAAAAATCCTTTCTGGATAAGTCCATAATTTTAATAATTTCTGTGGTAACTTCCATGTGCTCATATATACATATATTGTTTTAGTTATAAATACAACTGATGAAGACTAAGATAATTTGGTTGAAAAGTATTATAATAAATGTAAACTCAAGAAGTACTTTTCTCATTTATGAACCTTAACAAATTCCCAAGAAAACTCAAAAAATAAGTAATATATATACCAGGTGTACAAGTATGAAATGCGGATTTCAGACAACAGATGGTGCACTAATGCAGTTTGTGCTAAAAAGATTTGACACTGCGCCATTTTGTTGTATCATCAACAAGTGTCAGACCCGCACGGGTGATAAATTGGAAAAGTGTGTGCATAGTGTTGTGTTGTTGTGTTCAATATGTCGAAATTTATACCGAACAAAGAGCATTCGCCGACAGCATTAATTTTTTGTTTTCATTTTCAACCGTTGTTGAATCATACCGATTACTTCGAGAAGCTTATGGTAAACATGCTCCATAGCAAGATAGGTGTGAATGATGGTTTCGGCGTTTCAAAAGTGGTGACTTCGATGTTGCAGACAAGAAACGTGGAAAACCGCCAAAAGAATACGAAGATGTGGGATTGCAAGCATTGTTGGACGAAGATGATTCGCAAACACAAAAAAACTACTAGCCGAGCAATTGGGCGTTAGTCAACAAGCTGTTTCCAATCGGCTACGAGAGATGGGAAAGATTCAGAAGACCGGTAGATGGATTCCACATGAGTTGAACGACAGGCAAATGGAAAAGCGCAAAAACACGTGTGGCATTTTGCTCGCTCGGTACAAAAGGAAGTCGTTTTTGCATGGTTGTAAAGAAGAACAGGGGATAAAAAATCGATTTTTTTTGAGAATCCCAAGAGCAAAAAATCATGGGTAGACCCAGGTGCACCATCTACATCGACCGCAAGACCGAATCGCTTTGGCAGAAAGACGATGCTCTGTGTTTGGTGGGACCGGAGAGGCGTGGTCTATTATGAGCTGTTAAAACCTGGGGAAACGGTTAATACTAAACGTCGCCAACAACAATTGACCGATTTGAACCGTTCGTTGCTTGAAAAAAGGCCAGAATACCGAAAGAGGCAACACAAAGTCATTTTTCTTCATGACACTGCTCCATCACATACAACAAAACCAGTTCGCGACACGTTAGAAGCACTCAGCTGGGAAGTTCTACCCCATGCGGCTTACTCTCCAGACTCCGATTACCACTTATTTGCATCGATGGGTCATGCACTTGCTGAGCAGCGCTTTGGCTCGTACGAAGATATGAAAAAATGGCTCGATGAATGGTTCGCAGCAAAAGGGGAAGATTTTTACTGGCGTGGTATTCACAAATTGCCCGAAAGATGGGAAAAATGTATAACAAGCGATGGAGCATACTTTGAATAAAGCACTTTTTATCATTTTTGCGAGTTTAAGATTTTTTTTAGAAAAAAAAATCCTCATTTCATACTTGTACACCTGGTATATATATATATATATATATATATATATATATATATATATATATATATATATATATATATACATATATACTTATATATATATATATATATATATATATATATATATATATATATATATATATATATATATATATGTATATGTATATCATATTGAATCTTTCCAGAAATAGTATGTAGAGAGGATTGAGATAATATCAATAATTTAGGAGTGAAACAACTAAATTCAGTAGCAGTATAGTGGATTAATTCATAAATTTTATAAATGTTTTTACATTACATAGACAACCACAGTAGGTGTTTTCATAAAAAAAAGTGGGATGATATGTCAATTTTACTTACATGTTTCTGCACTTGAGCTTTTCTGCATATATATCAGCGCCTACTCATCTTGAAGTTCTTGATCCATCTATGTGTAAGGAAAGTTTTCTATATGGTTTTTCGAAATTATACGATGTTGCTGTATAGTCAGATTGCATATCCAAGAGTTTGTCGTTGACTAGGTCTATAACTCTTTTGTGTTGAAATCGTACAGCACCTTAAGTTTTTATTTCCATTACTCATTTGTCCTTATTCGATAGGCGCTATTGACAGTCTCATTATAATATATATATATATATATATATATATATATATATATATATATATATATATATATATGGGTATAAAACTTTTATTCCCATCCCATAGCTGTTGGAGCTATTTTTGTCCACCATACCGCAGCTCCTGATGGAACAGTTGATGTATTGACCGTAAGGTATAGCCGAAGTACCATCTTTGGCTTAAGGCCAACAAGCTCATGCATATAATTTTTGTTTTATTAAGATTTTTTTTAATTTGTTCATGTCCACGTTAATTTCGTGTTAGTGTCAAGTCTAGATATTTGTACTCATTAACGATTCTTATTTTTCTCCAAAGATACTTACGTTGTTATAATTGTCTTGGATTCTTTTTTTCCTGAACGGAATAACAGCAGTCTTTGCAGAGTTGACGTACAAGTCTAGTCCCTCTTACCAGTGCTGTACATTGTTCAATGCTTTTTGCATGAGCTCTGCCACAATGGATAACTATACCTGGGAGTAAAACAGCCTGATAAGTTTAGCTTATTCAGCAGCTCATCCACCACTAGGTTCCAGAGGAGTGACAATAGCGCTGCTTCCTGTGGGAATCCTTAGATCACCTCTGCTTTAAAGATAATTCAATGTAGCTTGGCTTTGTCAATATAAAAGAATGTAGAAACGTCGAGAATTTTGCAAATGCAAAATGACCAACAAATATGACATGAATGCTATGCCTTTCCTCCTACGACTATAAGCCTATATTCTTCATCAGGTAGGCTTTAGGCAACGGTATCGATCGTTAAGATCGGAATACCGTGGAGAGCAAGTTGGAATGACTCTCGCTGGCATATAGCAATCATGGTACTTTTATAAACGAGGTACTACTCGTTGGGCAAGATATAGACTAGTAGTACCTCGTTTATATAAAGTACCATGATTGCTATATGCACACAACAACACAGTTGTGTCAAATCTACTTCTGATTTTTGTGTTTCCGCTCCCGGAAAGCGCACCTGGAGAAACAATTTAAGATTTTTATATTGCGTCAATCGAGTGTGAGTTGTCTTGTAAGTGAATTTTTTGGATACGCGCTTCTTAATAAGTGCTTTTAACTTTCCCACAGAACTTCTTCCATAAGTATTCCCTTGCACTCCTCAGGGCTTTGTTGTACTCTGTAAGTGACTGAGGGTACCTATTCCATTAACCTGAGATTTCTGCTCTGGTGAATAGTTTCCTAACAGTTTTTCGCTGGCCTTTTCTGGGCATTCGGTGGTTGAAAAAGGAGTGGTTCAATTTTAATATTACATAGGTATCTTAATTTGTTAAGGAAATACTTTTTGTAAGAAAGAGTTTTGTGAGAATTGTCCGGATAAATATTCCAGAGTTTTTGAATTACCAACAAGAAGGTAAAAGGAAATTCATATATGGCATTCAAAATTAAATATCAATAATAGAAAGAAAATTTAACTTTACCATATTTAAAGCACAAGATATTCTGAGGTCGAAACTATTTATAACTAAACCATTCAACGAAAATTAAAATGTAAAAAAGTTATTTACAAAATACTACATGATTGTAATAATTTTATATATCAGATGAATAAGTAACTGAAAAATGTGAACTTAAGTGCTTGCTATTACTAATACAAATAAATTTTTTCTTGTATTATCTTTTTTCTCTTGACTGATCTAGACTAGCTGTTTAGAAAGAGGATGCATAAGGTACATACATAATTGTACAAGTGACTTAAATTAATTTAGAACCATTTTCTACTGCCAAAAGCTAAGTAGAGTGTCCTGAAGCCAAATCACATAGAAATAATTAGTGGTTCCAAAATTCTGATGGATTTTGATTCCAGCACGTATATTTCAAGCCATTATAGAAAAAAAATCGACTCAGCATTTTTTTAAAAGCAAAACCATTTTTTAATATTTTTAATAATTTAAAAAAAACTAATAAGGTTCGTCCATATGATTTTCGTATTAAAATAAATCCTAAATTGTTTTACTCAGCTTATATTAAAAAAAAAACCGGTCAAGTGCAAGTTGGACTTGCGCAATTAGTGTTCCGTACGTTGATTGCTTTTAATATAAAAATTTTTGTTATGATGGTATAAAATAATGACTTCACAAAACACACCCAAAATGAGTTTTCAACAAAGTTTGTTTCCGATCTTCACTGAAAACTGATGACCTTGAAATTTCTGTTTTTTTATATACCAGATAAATTATTAAAGATAATGGACTCGTTATAACTTTCGTTCAATCTACACCCTGTGCAGAATATTCCAAAAATTTTTTAAAATTTTTTGTTCATTACTTTTCGAGATAAAGGGGGGGCGGCGATTTTTCGCACTTTTTAAAAAATAATACAAAGAGAAGTGTGCGCAGGTATTACATTATATATGTTTTTGAACTCGTCTTTTTACACAATTTTATTTGATACCTGGTAATTTTTTTTTTCATTTCCGATTTCACCCCTCAAAATTAACTTCTTAAGCCAAAATTTAACTTTCAAAACTACATGTCTGATGAAGCCACCAATTCTTATATTAGTGCCAAATTTCAACTTTCTCTCTCAAATAGTTTCGGAAAAAATCGGGAGTGACAGACAGACGGACAGGAAGATAGACAGATGGATAGACACCGAAGTCATCTTATAAGTGTTCCGGAACACTAATTATTATTTCTGATGTATACTTCTATAATTAGCATATTTAAAATACAGTAGAACCGAAAATTCTAGCATTGTCGAACATGTCCTTGAAGTTGATCATACTGTAACATTAGACAATCTAAGGTTAATTAAAAATGTATCTGATAGGCGATTGTTGAACGTAAAACGAAAGTACGGAAATTATAAAATGTAAAAGTAGTTTAAACAAAGATAGAGGGCCTATTTATTATAGTCCCTTCTACTGGTTACTTGACCGGAACTGATGGCCTCGCCTATGCTATTAGTTGAGTAATTCAGGTGTTAGGCTAAGTATAAATAGAGTAGATTTGTAGTTTAGCTTTAGTCAATCATCGCTTCTGATGAAGCTAACAGCTAACTAAAAATAAAATATTTGGTGTAATGGTGATATATACCGAATAGTCATTGTGCCAAAGATTTCATATTCCCAACATAATTACATTATTGTTGTTTATGACGGTTTGATTGCTTTCGTTAAACTTAGAACCGTTGACCTGTGGGTAATGTTTAACCCATACTAAAAGCGACATCTCATTCGACTCAAAGCGAAAAGAAGAAAAATACTACTATAATTGTTTGCATTAATATAATACGCACGTCATTACCGGTTGAAAAAGTATAATATCGTCTATAGTCAAAAGTACTCCTTCCACTCATCAACTCCTGCGTCGCCTGCCAGCTAACTAAATACTGATTTAGTTTCTTACACTATACTAGTACAATAATATAACATTTGTTTATTTGATCCTAAGATACAAGCAATTTTCTACCATGTATGTTTTGCTCACAAACCAATAAAAGACTGACATACTTCAGTGAACAGGCAGTATAGTCTGCACATAGTGACTTTAGTACCATAACGCCTGGGACCGTTACAAGGTGTTAAAAATTCATCCTGAGTATGCAACGTATTTATTAAAAGCTTTGTGTGAGTATAATAGCTTGCACATGTAAACATAAGAAAAAACTTTTCAGCTGATTTTATTTTTCGGATAACACTATTTATTATTTAAAAATTCTGATTAATATTACGAAAAATATTATTTGGACACTCACAATACATACTTTTTTTTATTTTTAAAACATATACAGAGTGTAGTTTATAGTATCTACGTATAATTTATAGATAATATTATCAATACTTACATAATATACATTTCAAAATTATTACTCTTTGTTAGTATAAAAATAAAATTAAATTTTTCTTTTTGATATAGATGACATACATTATTCCCTTTATGTATTATGTTATAAACATACACTTACCTTTATGTAATTAATAATAATATATTTTTTCTTTTCACGCATCCTTTTTTTATTTCAAAATAAGTATCAATTAACTTGCGAGCCTAAGAAAATAAATCGGTGATTATTAAGCTTGCTGGAGGGAGTTGATGGGTGGAAGGAGTATTTTTGACTACTGACATTATTATATTTTTTTAACCGATAATGACTATATTAATACTATACGTATTAATACAACCGATTATAGTGTGGTTTTCTCATTTTTACTTTTAGCTGAGATGTCACTTTTACTTACTTTTTGTTTGGTAGCTTTTATTCTAGACTGATGTTCATAAAAAAAAAACTTGAAATTTTTCATGGTTTTTATTTCAAAGTTTAATGTTTAATTTAAACTTCTATAAAAAAAATATTTTTTTAAACATTATTTAACCCATACGCAATCGAATTTAGAAATTGTGTCGACAAATTTTTCCGATATTTTTACGACTTTCTTATATTTTTGGCTAGATTGTATATGGATTAAACAATATTTATTTTTTTTTTATGGAAGTTTACATCAGGCATAATAATTTTTAATGTAAGCTGGGAAAAATAATTTCGGGTTTGTCTGAATACGAATATCATAAACTAGCCTCAGTAGAATTTATTCATTTTTTTTTAAATTAGTAAAAATATTAAAAAATGTTTTTTTTTTCCTTTAAAAAAGCGCCCCGTGAATTTATTCTATAATGGTTTGAAATGTATCTAACGCCTGCTAGAATCAAAATCCATCAATATTTTTATTTGATTCAGGACACTCTTATTGGATAAAATTACACCTGCATTAGTTAGAGTAAGGCTTTCAGTATTAATTATAACATTTTTACTCATTTCGTGGTAATTTAACTTTTAAGATATATTTTGAATTAAAATCCACAACAAAGTTGATTTTTAGTTAACATTTCAAAAATAAATTGTTGGCGGAAACAATCTTAGGTTTAATTACCTAGATTTTAAAAAAAAAATTGGCAATAGATAGAAGCAATTACGACAAAAGATGGGGTGAGCAGTGATCAATAATTTCATATCTCATTTTATTATGAGTTTTGTATAATTTAAAATATTTCTTAGAATAAATAAATAAATAATAAGTATTAAAATTATTTTTCAAAAAGATATTTTGTCGTTTGTAAAACGGTTCTGTCACATTTTCTTTAGTGGTTAGTTAAGTTTGTTATGATTCCACTGCCGGCAGCACTAAATTTAAAAGCACATCTATCTAGCGTCAGCAGGACGGCATCGCAGCAAGAATCGCGCGCTGAAGAACGGTTTCTTCTGTCAGTCGGTTTCGACTCTTCTTCGCGCCAAGCAAGAGTTTTAAAATTGACTTTGTCGGTTCTTCGTCGTAATGAGTCTTGTGCAGAAGTGAAAAGTTTGATTACTACTATTCGCAAGGTTTTCATGTTGGATTTTGATTTTGTTTTCCTGATAAAGTGAAAAGTCTAGACGGTGCAATGATTTTAAACGTTGAAAAGGGGTAAGTTAATTGTTGTTAGTACAGAATTTTTGTGTTTTTTTTTTCCAAAATTATAAGGATCATACAGTTTTGGAAATTCACAGAAAATATAACTATATCTTATTTTTTTTGTTTTGTTAATTTGATTGATTTTTAATGTAGTTAAACAGCGAAAATACGGTTATAACATAAAAGATAATAGTTATAAAGTTTTCTAACACTAAAAGATGCTGTTAACTCAATTCCTAAATAAACAATATAAATATTTTTACTACAAATTAAAAATGCTTACGAATTTTGATACCGTAAGGTCATTTGGAAAAAAATCTAGTAAACAATTTTACAAAATTAGTGATATTAAAAAAACAATAACTATCATTAATAAACATCATTCTTAAAGCCAAACACAGAGGGAGGGGACCCACTTATAGAAGGGTTTCGTCAATCGAGGAACAGGTGGGCGTGATACTTTTTAATCAAAAACAAGATCTATATATATATATATATATATATATATATATATATATATATATATATGAATATATATATATATATATATATATATATATATATATATATATATATATATATACATATATATATATATATATATATATATATATATATATATATATATATATATATATATATATATATATATATATATATATATATATATATATATATATATATATATATATATATATATATATATATATATATGTATATATATATATATATATATATATATATATATATATATATATATATATATATATAGCAATATATATTAAATTGGCTTCTTTTGTGCAAAATGTTTCACGCCCACCTGTTCCTCTATTGACGAAACTCTTCTATAAGTGGCTCCCCTCCCTCTGTGTTTGGCTTTAAGAATGATTTTTATTAATGATAGTTATTATTTTTTTAATTTATTAAGCCTATGAGACTATGAGATAGGATAAATCTGAATTTCTCTATACCAAATTTTCACAGCTACTACTTTCTATAAAGAGATATTGAATACCTGCATGGTAAGTTAACTACGAAAAAAACACAAATTGCTAATCTAAATAAATCTAATTACATAAAGCTGCTCGTTACGGGGGAGCGTCAGTAGTATCGTTGCAAAACCTTTACTTATAAGTCATAAATGTACGAGGGATGTGAGAAAAAATATTGAGCTCTAAAAGGTAGAAACATTTGAAAACGATAAAGTAAATCTTTTTTTTCTTGTACATGTAATTGTGTTCAAAAAAGAACATATTGGTCCAGCGAATATTCGATTGAGATCGAAGTGATACGTGATAAATCGCACTTATTGTATTTTCTTGCTGCTTTTTTATATATACTAACCGTGCCCTAAACATGAAAAGAATTATAGTTATATAGGTGGTCCGATATATATATATATGACAAGGGGTTCGCTTGTAGTTATATATGCGTTATATATTTTTCCAGTAACACCAAACGTATATATATATGTAAAAACAATATTTTATATTTGATATATCCTTCTTATATACATGAAATATATTTATATATATATATGTCAAGCTAAATTATATATATATATATATATATATATATATATATATATATATATATATATATATATATATATATATATATATATATATATATATATATATATATATATATATATATATATATATATATATTTATATATATATATATATATTATATATATATATATATATAGATGCTATGTATAATCATATATACTTAATATAATATTGCAACTGGTATATATTATATCTACCAGACAAAGAACCTCGTATTATATATATATAGAGGTTTATAAGATTGTCGCTGACAGCACTTAATGTGTCATATTGCAACTTCCTTCCAACCCATATTAAAAATTCACGCTACATAGTCGGATGTAAGCCTCCACAAGTTGTCTCCAGTGAGCTCTGTTGTTTGCTTTTTGCATCCAATTGTGTCCCGGTAATCTTTTTTTGTCGTCCGTCTATCTTGTCTCTCTTTGTTTTCATACCTGTGAGAATATCTAAAATACTACTGTTGTCACTTCCACTGCTAGTTGAATAGAAGACAGTTATTTGTATTACACACATACATATAAAATCAATTAGATAAATTAAAGTAAGTTTTACTAAAAACCATTTTAAACTCTATTGAGATATAATCTTAATTTTGATCGGTTTAATTTTTCATCTACATTGTAGTATTTACTTCTTTCTTTAGAAATCCCTATCTTTGTTTTTTCAGGATTAGCTTATCTTTATGGACTTCTTGAAATTAAGTTTGTACTTCATTTCGATCACATTAGGATTGGTGTAAATATTTACTTCTCGAAACGCCTTAAACTTCCTACACCTGGTTTCTATATCGTTCTAAACTAGTGTAGATTTTCAATTTGGTATGTTTTAATTTATTTTTTAATTTTACGATTGGATCTATCTAAGGTTTTTAAAGATTTTATTGGCAATTACTGACTTGTTTACTGTTCCAGTTGTTGCTTGTAACAATAGTATTTACTCCCTCTAATGTATAAGAAAGAGCTTTTTATTAAAATAGCAGAATTTTTTTCAGTTTTACTTTATATCTATGAGGGAATTATTTGTAGCTTCTCATACAATGCAAAATATCTTGAACTAAAACTTATCATTTCACATAATACAAAGTAAAATACATATATTGGTTAGTAGCTCTAAGATTATTTTTAGTGTTATCATTATGTTGGCGGTTTCGTAACTAATTCATTTAACTGTAATGTTTGCAATTCATTATACGAGTATATTAGCTTTGCAGCAAATGCACCACTATACTAATCAGTTAATTAATTAACAAAGATATATAAGGTAAAGTAGACAAATACGGTAAAAATTTTATTGTAAAGCAGATGAAGATTGGTTAATTCTTATGCTACACGTCTGTCTTAGTGAATTATTTAAACACAGATTAATATAGTCACATGCTTGGTTTAATTTTGCAATTTTCTACCGCCCTTGCTAAGAGAATCATTATGTATTTTTATAGTTCAATTTATTTCATTTTGACGTAAACTAATATACTCGTAAGGATTAAATTGGAATAATGATGATTACATATATATATATATATATATATATATATATATATATATATATATATATATATATATATATATATGTATATATAGGATGTTATGAAAATTGTTTATGAAAATTTTTATTATTTTTTTTTATGGGTCTAGCAGGGAAGTCCCTAAGGCGCCACAGGAGCGACACGTGTGTGGAGAAAGCGATTTACGTTGTTCTTGAATCGCTGTAAATTGTACTCGGTGGGAAACACAGTCCTGGGCAAATTATTCCAAAGAAATGATGTTCTCCATATAAAAGACTGCTTGAAAAGCGTTGTACGAGGAGTAACAAGCTGAACCTCATACGGATGTGAAGTATTAACGCGACGTGTACTTCTAACATGCACCGCTCTGGGAGGAATTAAGAGGGCCACATCCTTAGAAACACTTTCCATGAAAATACTTGTAGAATAGGCTCAAGTCGCCAACCGTTCTTCGATGTTTCAGCGAATCAAGGCCGCCGGTCAGTTCCGGGTCTCCAATCAGACGAACAGCTCTTCTCTGAATAGAATCCAACAAATGCAGTGTAAGATTGGGAGCGGAGCCCCAATTATGGGAGCAGTATTCCATAGTTGGTCGAATTTGAGCTTTGTAAAGAATTAACAGTTGTTGTGGAGTGTAAAGCTTTCTGGTTCGAAATAATATTCCCAACTTTTGAGAAGCTCTCTTTGCCATCCCTGCAACATGTTCATGCCAGGACATATTTGCTCCCAAATTAACGTCCAACAAATTGAATGACGATGTTAGAGGAATGGAGTGCCCCGACATAACTATGTCGGGTTCAGTAAGGTTAACTTTTTTAGAAAAACTGCCGCCTGGGTTTTTGTAGCGTTAAATTCCACTTGGTTACTGTCACCTCAAGATAGAATTTCTTCCAGGTTTTTGTTAAGTTTAATGACTTCCTGCTGTCTGCGGATATTCGTCTGAGAAGCCGATGACGAGCGTTCAAAATGAATGAAGAGATAAGCATACTGTCATCTGCAAAGGTGCAGATTGGATTCTCGGTCTTTTCCAGCAGATCGTTAATGTAAATGAGAAAGAGAGTAGGAGATAGTATGGAGCCTTGAGGACACCGGCATTGATAGTGAAGGTGTTGGAAAGAAATCCGTCGATTGCCACTCGTAAAGAACTCTCTCTGAGGAAATATGAGAGCTACAAACAGAACTTCTCAGACATACCATAAGAGCGTAGCTTAGCCAACAGCCCATCGTGCCAAACACGGTCGAATGCCTTGGATATGGCAAGAGCAACCGCTCGAGATTCTCCAAAATGTTCAATTGCGTTGTTCCAAACGTGTGTTACATAAGTCAGAAGATCTCCTGTTGATCTATTTTTACGAAAGCCATATTGGTGATCGCTAATAATGTTGAATCCTTCAAGATATTTTGGAAAATGCTGATTGATAGTTTAATATAATGAAATGGGTGATTTCTAGGGCAAATTGGAGACACACTCAATATTTATTTTTAATAAATTTGCGCACGCTTGAAAATTTACGAAATCACTTTACTATGTAAATTTAAAAATCATTGTGCCGCCCTTGTCACAGCTAAGATTAACATGGCTGAGAGAGAGCGTGAATTTTTAATGCGGGTTGAAGAGAAATGATACGAGTATACCGCTGTCAGCGACAATTTAATCTTCAAACCTTTGGCGGCAATTCGCGTTTTCTTGTGTTCTGGAAAGAAACTGTTTTTATCAATCACAAGTTTATCACTGTGTAGTGCACCCTGTTTTAGATCTTAAATTGTTAATACTTCCTGAAATATTATTCGGTATTTTTACAATAAAATTCTGTACTGTTTTTACAATATCATGAAAAACTTTGTTTTGTGTAAGTGTAGTGATTCGAAAATAAAAAATATCATGGATAAATAATGTTTAAAAGAATTCTCCTGTACTTTTATAGCGACGACTTGTATTAAAACATATAGCTTTTAGGATGATATATTTCTCCTAAATCAATAATTATTTTTTCTGTAAGTAAATATATATTTTTTTTAAAAAACTGTACAAACCTATAGTTTAAACATGGCATTGTTACCAATGAGGAGGATGCAAAAAAAATAGATTATTTAGTTATATTGGGAATTTAGAATCTGTTGTAGGTATATCACTCAGTATATATTACCACTACACCAAACACTTTATTTTGCGCTCGACGCGCATTTCGCTAACCATGTTACCTACATTATGAGCGATAATTGACTACATGACTACATACAATCATCGCTCCTGAGGGAACTAAGATAGTCGAATGCACTAATAAAGTATAGTGGTATAGTGGCGATATTTACTGAGAGAGACTATTTAAGTTTTTTTTAAGGCTCAGTTACTAAGTGAGTATTTGTAGGTGCGCTTCATCCCCATTTGTCTGCAATCCCTACGCAAATATCACTTTTTATTGGAAATAGTGTTTAAGTGCGTAAAGGTACAAAAAAAGGTATTTCAAATATTAATATTTCAATAAATAAAAAAACTTTTTTGATATAAAATAGACCAACACTGTACTACAGAACTTAATTAAGTTGCTAATCCACATATGCTATAATAAATTACTTAAATCTGTGAGTTTTTTATATTGTATCTATATTTTTCTAGTTGGTTTTTAAGATTTAAGTTATTTCTATGCCTGCAGGTAGTGACGTAAGTTTCCTGTTCAAGTGAGATAATGAAGACGATGGTATTTTTCCTGGGGCTGTCAAATGTATATTTAAGAACGATTAGCTCAGTATACGAGATGAAAATTGAACGAGAGATAAGAGTGTGTGATTATTTTGAACTATCTTTATAGCCTGTTCCGCAAATTTCTACAAATTATATTATTATATAAAGATATTTTAATATAAAGCACACAATGGGTTTAATAAAAATACCCTTCATAGTTGCGAACAAAGTGTATAACGTAGAAATACATCTTAAAAATTATATATTACGTTGTAGACATTTTAATTACATCCAAGCATACAAATTACCTACAATACTGACGACAAACTGTCAGTATACGAATTTATGATAAAAGAATTGTTCTCGTGCTTAAAAGCAATATATTTTAACAATGCAGTATAATAATCTTTAAGCTCATTATAAATTGACTAGTTTGTTCTGCTATAGAAGTTTAGCTTGCACTATAATCACAAGTTTTCTTTTAATTAAATTAATTGTTTAAAACAAGTGATAGAAAAAAAATTTTTACTTCTAAAAACAAGAAATAAGTAGTGAAAAAAATATTACTCCATCCTCCACTTTTACGGTGTGAGAAATGAACCATAAGGCATCATCTATAGCATCTATTTTTCTATGGCTACTTGTGACTTTTATATTAAGGGCAAAACTCTCACAAATGAGTAATTACGTTTCAAGTCTTGTTAAAGGCATAACAGAACCCAAAATTTATGATAATAAAAGCATCAAAAACATTTTTTTTGGAAAAAATCGATGCACTCTGATCATTGTTTGTTTCTCTTTTAGTTCTCTTCATTAAATTCGGCTACTAGCAATAGGCAATAAAACTGCCTCACCTCGAGGTAATTTAGCTACTTTTATAGGTAGCCGCTTATCATATATTTTTTTTAATTTTGACTCATTATTATTTGTCTTCCTTTTGACTTTATGTTTTGCTGAGTAATCACGAAAGTTGTATACGACCCAAAGAAAGGGGTTTATTAGCCAATAAACTAAGATTTCTTATTCTCAGTCTTCAGAATGCATGCTATATGTATCCTTTCGGGAATAAACTAATAAGATGAGAATTGGTGTTCAAAAATTTCACGAGCCGAGCTGTAAGATATCGGGTTATTATAGTTCGAATTTGAATGCATGTCGTGTAGTTTATTATATTTGGTTCTTCGGGCAAATAGATCTTTAATGTGTCTTTTAGGGAGTATGGTGATTTTCCCTTTTAAGGATTTAATAATTCCAATAATTTTATCTCGAGTAGATGAACTTTTTCTTGGCCTGATTTTGGTTTTCGATTTTGTTTGGATTTTGCCATCGGCGATGACTGATACCATAAAGAAACAGAAATGCTTTATAGAAGACTTGCATATCTCGCACTGCCCCATTTATTTTAACTAACTAATTCTGTAAAAAAGGGAAAGAATAAAATTTGCCTCAGTTTCCTTTCATTTACAACAGAAGGGATGCGTATTCGGGGCACTGTATGCGCCCATCTTCTTAAATCTTCTTTCTAATTCCCTAATTTGAAAATATTTCAACCAAAGGTGCACTTCCAATTTCGTCGAGTCTGTGTATTTCTTCTGCAATAATTTCGCGCCATTATCTTTAGCATCATCGTTGAAAAGGCTTAATATGATGGTTTTCAAACAGAATAAGAAGAAGAAAATAGAAAAAAATAGAGCCTATGTAGGGAAACATGAAGTTCAGACATAGACCATGCAGAAACATAAGTCCTAGCATTTTAAAACAGGTAGAAGGTTTCGATATGGTACGATCTTTTCCGCGTGTCCTGAGCATTTTTAAAGGATTCTTTCGGCTCCTTTTTTTTAACTGAATGCTCATATTCTTTCACACTATGAGTGACAGAATGATTAGCAGAAAAAAGTTACACTGATCGTTTATTCCTGTGGCCTTTAATACAAATGTCAAATAAACATTTTTCTAAGTTCTGGTATGCTATTTCCAAATTAGTCTATTGACTACAAGATGCCCGATGGTGAGGGGAGAATAGATCACAATATTAAAAATAGAGTTAACATTTATACATATAATATATAATCGATCTATGTTATTAGTCAATCATCGCTCCTGATCAGGCTAACCTGGTTAGCGAAACGCGTGTCAAGTGCAGAAATAAAGTGTTTGGTGTAATGGTGATATATACTGAGTAATCTCTCTATTAGTTTTTATCGGATTTTCTTTACTGACAGCCAGTTCTTTTTTGCCCTTAGGATTAAAAATGCCAGAAATCTACTGAGTACTACAGCTATGTGAATAATCCATTCATTTTTATTATTATTTTGATACCGCATTTAAAGCTACTACTATTGTTATCTAACTACGGCATTTATATGTGAGTATTTATAATTATCTTTTCCTTGCTTGACAAACCATTCTATAAAAGAATATTTTGCTGGTAATAATCATAGATCAAAGCATTTCCGAAAAGTAAGAGTCAGTAAATTAGACATGTTGGTAGAGTAACGTAATTGGATTATGAAAAGCTGACTGAGCTTAGTATGACCGAGAAGGTACAAGTATAAGTAGAGAGAAAATATTTCATTTATTCATTTAATCTTGAGAAACCTGAATGCTAGGTTTTTACGGCCTATGCTAAGAGAAAGATTTTATTCATAAAGAAATCACATTCCGAGATGTTTGCTTTTCTTCAAATTTCATAGTCCTAAGACTATCAGAAATATATTTCCAATTTCCGTGGGCTCAGTTAAATCAAATATTGGTATATATTTAATTTGAAGAAGTAATGCATGCTATAATTTTTAAATGATGTTGCTTCACAGAAAGAAAGTTATAGATGAACGAACTTGTCCTAGCTTTTAGTTATGAAAATGGACAACTTTACGCAAACTTACCGTCAAAATTATATTATTTTTTCATTATTTCCTGTTGTAGGAAAAATTTTTGGTAAAGAAATCTGACTATAGAGTTAGATCTACAATAAAAAATATATTTTCTTTACAGTTTGTATTTGCAAAATAACATCAACAATTGTTTATAATTAATTATTTTTTGCCAGCATAGCAATTGAAAAATAAATCTTTATACGGTCGCTAATGCAAATGCATTTATACTACCTTTCAGCCAAAAATAGATCCTTGTGAATCTAATTCAAGTTCACGGATTTTCCCTATTGTGCTTTTAACCACTTAACGGTCAGTAGGACCCATGTAGAATAGGTTTACTAAAATGCAATTACTGTATCAAGAAACCATTAAATAATATATAGCTGAAAAACTACTTGTCATTTCAATAAATATCATTAATTCTCCATGGAATGTTATACACTCTGTCAAGCAAGAACGCGTCCGCGATAATTCATTTTTAGTAGATGCGATTCTAGCGATTTAACAAAAAATCGGTAGAGGAAACCTTTGTCTACGACGCATTTAGTAAAAGTATCAGTCGTCGAAATCATGTAAAATTCAAAATGAGTTACTTGTTTGCGCGTCCGTTCGAGGCAGTCTTTCTTTGTTCCCATCCAAGGTGTCGTTTGTGAAGAAGTGGGTAAATCATGTCAACGAGATGAAACATGTCGATGACGTGCCAAAACGTGGCTCGGTAGGCAAAGTCACTCCGAAAGTTGAAAAACCAATCGTGTCTTTGTTTTCACGGGACCCAAAATTGATCCTGCGTCAAGGAGCGGTAAAATTAAGAAAATTGGGTTTGAATGTATCTCATGAGACCATTCGACAACATCTTCATGCTCATGACATGAACAGTAGAAAATTCTGTTACTTTACAAGCCAGTAGTATGGGGTTTTAACGGTAAAATTTAACTACATTCAGGGAATCGATTCTGAGTTACAAAGTATCAATAGGCAAGAGCCAATATGTCCGTGGATTTTCCCTATTGTGCTTCTAACCACTATATATATATATATATATATATATATATATATATATATATATGTATATATATATATATATATATATATATATATATATATATATATATATATATATATATATAATTAAACGGGAACACTAGGCTAAATTCACCACACTAAAGGAGTGACTTTGTAGATATGGGAAGATTACTTTCGGAGGCTCTACGATGCACAGGAAATGCCAAAAATCAAGGGGTATCGAACAATAGATAGTACCTTCATGACGGAGGACGAAATAACAAAAACACTGGGAAAACTGAAGAACCGAAAACCACCAGGGCCGGACGAAATATTCAACGAATTGCTGAAGTACGGCTGTATATAAAACTAACACATAACCTAACGATACTTTTTATTTAAAATCACTCAAGCTCCAAGATACCAGAGGAATGGCATACAAGCATAACCATTCCCACCTTTAAGAAAGGCTATTCACGAGCCTACTGAAAGAGAAGCTGGAAGCGTAAATTACCTAAACAGAGGAACAACAAGGTTTCAGAAGCGGACAACAGATGCAATATTCACTATAAAATAAATCAAAGAAAAGGCAATAGAATACAGCACGCTCTCGTACATTTGTTTCATAGACCTTCGGCAGGGCTAAACTTGAAGACATAATTGAAACACTAACAAATAGAGAAGTAACAGCTGACATAGTACAAATAATATACACTCTTAAACCAAAAACACAACAAAAATAGAAGTGGACGCGTAAACCACGAAAAGCATACCGATGCTCGATGAATTAGGCAGGGAGATAGCCTCAGCCCCTAGCTATTCAACATGCTTATGGAGAAAATCATAGAAGAGGTATCATCACTCAACTTGGGATACAGAATGAACAACGAAAGGATAAGCATGGTGTGTTATGCAGACGATGCTGCTATAGGTGCAGAAACTGAAGATGACTTACAAAGACAGCTACGTAAATTTCATCTGATCTGTCAGCAGTTCAACATGAAGCATCACAAAAACTAAAAGAGTGACTTTTGCGAGGGAACCAATAAGATGCAAACTTGTAACCGAAAACAAAACCATAGTAGTTTAAATATCTCGGCATAGAAATATCAAGTAACTACAACCCAGCGAAGGACCTGAGAACTCAAATCAACAAGGCATCAGTAATATCAGGATGCATGCGGGGTGTAGTCTGGAGCAACAGATACATGAGAATAGACAGTAAAGTGAAAATCTATAAAACATGCATTAGACCTGTCATGACATATGGGACAGAAACAATAGAGAACACCAATAAAACAAAAAAACCCTACTGCAAGTTGCCGAAATGAAGACCCTGAGAGCAATCCTTCATGACACCAGGGGAGACCACGTGATGTATATATATATATATATATATATATATATATATATATATATATATATATATATATATATATACTATATACTATATATATATATATATATATAACATGTAGGCTGAAAAGTTTTTGGTCTAGCTACTCAAAACACATTTTTTTTTACAAAACTCGACCTTATTCATCAATACAGTCTCCTTCAAAAACGATACAATAAGTTCAACGCTTTTCTAACATTTCTATACCTTTCTTGTAGAAGCATTTGTCTGCCTTTAAAATAGGCCTTAGTTTCAGCCTTAACTTCTTCATTGGAGCCAAATCTCTTTCCTGCGAGCATTTTTTTAGGTCTGCGAATAGATAATAGACGCTGGGGGCTACATCTGGAGAATACGGTAGATGAGGAAACAATTCGAACTTCAATTCATGCAATTTTACCATCTTAACCATCGACTTGTGACACGGTGCATTGCCCTAATGACAGAGCACTTTTTCATGCTTCAAATGCACCAGTAACTTTATATAATATTCGCTAATGATGGTTTTTCCCTTCTCAGCATAGTCGATGAAAATTATTCCATGCGCATCCCAAAATACAGAGGCCAAAACCTTCCCAGCCCCCCTGTTGTGTCTTTGGTCGCTTCGGGCGGCTTTCCCGGCTGCTGTTCACTCAGCTATTTACCGATTTGATTCCAGTGTGTAGTGGTGGATCCATGTTTTTATCCATTGTCACATATCGCATGAAAAAAATACTTTTTGTTGAACTTATAGACGTATCTTTACTGATGATGATATATTATAGTCTGATATCGACCCACTTTGTTATATCTTGCCATTAAAAATCAATATTGGATCTTCATAAAGTGACAGCATTCCGTATCCGTTATCTCCTCGTCGTGTTAAGCTTATTATAGTCACTCCAACGGAATCATTAGGTAAGCGAAACCGATATAGGATGAGTGTCATGGGCGCGGACGGGATTTACAGAGAACAGTATCTCTTTTTTGGTCGAAAAATGTATTAATTTATTTACTTTAGCAACCACATACAGTCTTATTGATTTTTTAAACCGAATACTACACTCGCATATTTATAGATGCGGCAACATCCTACGGGTAAAATCCGATATTAGATTTTCATTCAGTGAAAATATTCTCTGTGAATTACATCTTGTGATCATTACAGATCTGATAGCGAGAATATTAGGTTGTCAATATCGATCTAACTAGAGAGGTATGCACATTAATAAGATTTACAAAGTTTCATATCAACTTTACTTTAAAAAGTAGCCTAAAGAAATAAGCATATGTAATTTTTCAAGCTACGTTATTTTCTAACTCCGGTCACATCGAAAATACAGTCACACGTTTGTATCAATAGTTTTAAAGGACGTTGTATATGGCAAATAATTATTGAAGACATATTTCCTTTAATAATTAATATGTTCCCAAAATTCCAATTCCAAATTTTAGCTAAATCAATTTAGTACTTTTAGAGTCAACTTTGAAAAGACTAAGGGCCTCTATTGAAATGTCACTTTCACAAAATTGAAAATAAAATCACTTATAGCTCTATATAGTGTATATATATATATATATATATATATATATATATATATATATATATATATATATATATATATATATATATATATATATATATATATATATATATAATATATATATATATATATATATATATATATATATATACACTTTTCTTCCGAAATTTTTTAATGACATACTAGTTATTATAGTATTATGATCTCTTTGTGCTTTATGTTCTCAACAAAATCGATAATAGTGGAACATTGAAAATTGCAACACGAGACTAGTTTTTCATGTATACATTGTAAAGCGTCTTCGTGAAAACACGAACCATAACTTTTTATGCGTACGGAATTTTTTTCTTTTGTAAAATAAATATCCGGTGTCGCTATACGTGTAAGTATGGTACGTGTTCCTGAAAAACCTTGCTATAAATTTATTTTGTTCATTTAAAAAAAAAAAAAAATAAAAATTCCATTGTGGCATCATTTTTGATAATCCATCTAAAATGTATACATATATATATATATATATATATATATATATATATATATATATATATATATATATATATATATATGTATATATATGTATGTATATATATATATATATATATATATATATATGTATATATATGTATGTATATATATATATATATATATATATATATATATATATGTATATGTATATATATATATATATATATATATATATATATATATATATAATAGATATATATATATATATATATATATATATATATATATATATATATATATATATATATATATATATATATATATATGTATATATATATGTATATATATATATATATATATAATATATATATATATATATATATATATAATATATATATATATATATATATATATATATATATATATATATATATATATATATATATATATATATACATATATAAACTACTGGACAAAATTAACGCAATAATCTGAAAATTAATTTATCTTTTTCTTATGTCAGTTTTAAAGTTTATCGAGTATTTGAATAGTAGGCTATGCATATTTTGTTTCGTTGTTCATGACAGAAATCTAAAAAATTCGTTTAGATTTACAGTTTTAAAGAATTTTTTAGAAGATAAACAATTTTTCTGTAATAATGCGATAGATTTTCTTTAAAAGTAAGCTTATAAATTGTTCCCTTTTTCAAAGTAATACGTTTTTGGGGGTAGACTGTTTTATTTTTGACCCCGAAGAATTAGAAAAATGAATCGAACAAGGAATTTAACTGAACACGAGGTAGTGCGAGCCTCAGTTTTATTGGACGCGGGATATTGTCAGAGTTATGTTGCCAATTTGTTAGACAAACATCGTTCCACAATAAGTCGTATGGTAAGACGCTTGAATGAAGTAGAAACTTATTCTAGAAGGCTAGGGCAAGGGCGAAAACGATGCACTAGCGACCTAGATGAACGTTTTATAAGACAATATGCTTTAAGAAACAGGACTGTCACTAGTTCCATAATAAGAAACGAACCCGAAGCTGTTCGCAATGTCACAGTTTTTTTTAAAACAGTTAGAAGACGGTTAAATGAGGCTGGATTAAACAGTAGGAGACCAGCCACTGCGCCCTTGCTTACTAGAGAGAACAGAGTTGCCAGGTTACGTTTTGCTCGAAATCACGTAAACTGGTCTGTGGATGACTGGAAACAAGTTTTCTTCACAGATGAAAATAGGGTTAGTCTAAAACATCCAGATGGTCGTGAGCGAGTATGGCGAAGACCAGAAGAGAGGTTTGCTCCTTGCAATATCTCTGCAAGGATTCCATTCGGTGGTGGCTCTGTTATGTTCTGGGGTGGCATCTGCTTTGATGCTCGCACAGAGTTAGTTCCTGTCCGTACAAGATCCATGAATGCTGACTACTATCTTGAGAATATTGTAATGGAACATGTGATGCCTTTCGGTCATTTTGTGGGGCCCAATTTCCTGTTTATGCAAGACAACGCTCAACCTCACGTGGCGAGGGAGGTACTCGATTATCTTAATCAAGTTGATACACCGATTATGCAATGTCCACCAAAAAGCCCGGATCTGAATCCGATAGAACATGTATAGGATCACCTTAAGAAAAATGTGAAACGTCATATACCTGCATCTAGAAACCTGAGGGAACTTGAAAATGCAGTTATCACAGAATGGGAGCAAAATTTAATTAGAAGCATGCCTAGGCGCATAAACACTGTCATCCGAAGTAGAGGAGGCAACACACGCTACTAGTGTCCCAGTTATACCATTAATTTTGCTACTAGTTGTCCCAGTTTATTTTTTTCATTATTACATAATTTCAACGATTTTGTTATTAGGTCTTAAGAATAATTTTAATTCGAATCTTATAGAGAAATTTGGTAGCTAATTCACTTTTACAGTATCCAAATAAGTTTTTTCTAACTTTTAGTGTAACCAATGTTCATAAAAAATTATTAAAATTAATTCATTATAGAGATTTGTATGATTTAATATTTATTGCGTTAATTTTGTCCAGGAGTGTGTATATATATATATATATATATATATATATATATATATATATATATATATATATATATATATGTATATATATATATATATACATACATATATATATATATATATATATATATATATATATATATATATATATATATATATAATATGTATATATATATATATATATATATATATATATATATACATACATATATATATATATATATATATATATATATATATATATATATATATATATATATATATATGTATATATGTATATATATATATATATATATATATATATATATATATATATATATATATATACATATATATGTGTATGTATATATACATATATATATATATATATATATATATATATATATATATATATATATATATATATATATATATATATATGTGTTATATATATATATATATATATATATATATATATATATATATATATATATATATATATATATTAGAGTGACCGGATCTCATACAGGGGGAAAAAAAATGTCGGAATCTTGTTCGTCTGGACCCCACAAAACGATTCCCCTTTCCAGATATTGAGATAGCCGAAATTTGAGCTCGATTAAACGATGTTAACCCGTGCCGCTCGTCGCTTAAAGTTTGAAAAAATACAAATTTTTGGCCAAAAAGCTGACATATGGAGCCATAACTCCAGAACGGTAAATAATAGAAACACGCTTAATATCTCAAAAGAAAGCTAATGTTATTCTTCAAAATTTTTATTCTATACATAATTGTTGTTATTTTAAGTCAAACCGAGTTACAACAGCCTTTAGCCCCAAAAACGTGTCCTGGTACCACTAGGAGCATACTTCGTATATTTTGTTATTAAGTGATAAATTTTGCTTTTTTTTGGTATATTTTTGAGTTTAAAGTAGAAATATAATAAAAAAAACAAGTAATACTGATAAGTCTAATGACATTTTTTATTTTAAAATATAAAAATTAGGTATATAATACATACAAAACAGACACAGAAAAGATACAGACGTAGTACCTACATGAGCTGATAATTTTACATAGTTATCTAATCTATTCTAGAGCTTTTGTTAAAGTAGTTTTTGAAACGTCAGGATATAATGCTCGGCATTTACTTACAACTTGCAGGACATATTGCTTTTGGTCTTCATCTTTTGTCAGAAGGTCGTTAAAGTCGGTTATTAATTTAACACCACGCTCAGCCATATCATTAACTACTTTTAATGTTTTGACAATTTTTAATCCTTCTTGGAAGTCATTATTTTGAGGCCAGATGTTTGGATGTTGTCTTAGGAAATCTGTTTTTATATTAAATTGGTCAAAGAATGTAAACGTTTCTTTGGTAAGTAATGGTGGGATTAAAAAACGATAATCCCACCAACTTTGCATTCAAATACCACAAATGGTTCGAAAATTTGGTCAGGGCTATTTCTGCAATGTCGTTGTCACATTCTTTATAGTCTAACAGACTATGCAAAATACCTAAATCTTGCTTTGGTGCAAGATGAGCTTTTGGAGCATTGAACCAAGCTTTACAATAAATTTTAACTAGGAAAACAGAAATGGCACGCACAGAACTTTCTTCTTCTTTAGACATCTTAAATTGACGACGAAAAATGAACATTTTTAAGCAGTAAATAGCCTTTGCCATCCACCTAGCTTGATGAATGGCTCCTGGAGTTCTAAAACCCACAACATTGCCGTCTAGTGATCCAACAAATACGAGAACCAACTGCAATAGCTCTTTGTAGTCATCTCTGGGGTGGCTCTCAGTTAATTTGGTCTCGAATTCAGCAGTAACATTTGCAATTACTTCTGGAGTTAGCTGCTTTTGTATTAGATTGTCACTGATACCTGTGTCGTATTTTCCTTTGTCTATCTTGGGCCACGCAGTGAGGAATCTCTTGAAAATGTCTGGATGAGGTCCAGTGGTTGATCCCATTTTTGTGTCGAATACGCCTCTTAACAGAATTTCCAAGATATGGTGACGGCAAGCTAGGTATAACAATTCTCTTCCTAACATTTGCTCCAATATGACGCATGCTCCTTTGAGTCTTCCCGTGTTGGGTGCTGTAGTGTCGAAGCACATCGCCTTAACGGTGTTGAGAAGACCCCATTCATGTAGGCATTCATATACGGCTACGGCTTGCTCCTCTCCAGAGCTGTTTGCTGTTACAGGAACTCCCAGCGGCTGTTCCTTTTCGCCATATGAAATAGCTATAGCTATTCGCTCACATTGTTCATTTTTTAAAACACCCGGTAAAAGTTTACCGTCCCAATGGACAACCACGGGCTCTTTTTCAGGAATGTTTACTTTATCAAAATTTTTTTTATTATATTGTTCTCTGAACATTTGCCTTCTATCATCTAATAAAGTTTTCGAGACTTTGTACTCAAGAGGGTTAAGGTTTAGTGCTTCTAGAGTAGCTATTAAAATTCTCGTGGCATTTCTGTCGGATACTTACATCGATCTAATAAAATGGACAATTTCATGTTTAAAATCTCTTTAACGCCCCTTGCAAATGAAACTTTCATCCTCTTGCTTTCAGATGGTCCTGGATCTTCTGCAGCTTCTTCAGGGATGTCCATTTCCTCCAAGCTCTCAAGTTCCTGGTAGATGCTGTCCTCTCCAGTGTCTTAAAATATCTTCACTAGATAATTGTTCGATCTAACCAGCTCAAAGGCACTCTAGAAACTAAACTGAATAAATAAAAAGTCGGTTGTACGCTGAAGTAAAATCACCATCCCTAAAATAGAAATTAGATTCACCCTCCTTTTTACCTGTCAAACGGGTCTTTCTTTGGTAAACTAGTCAGGTAATCCCCATATAA
This sequence comes from Pachyrhynchus sulphureomaculatus, assembly GCA_019049505.1. NCBI lineage: Eukaryota > Metazoa > Arthropoda > Insecta > Coleoptera > Curculionidae > Pachyrhynchus > Pachyrhynchus sulphureomaculatus. The sequence continues at coordinate 78,889,876 of CM032455.1, forward strand.
TAAAAGATTAAATTTGAACAAAAGGCTCTTTATGTTTGAAAATTGAGTTCCAAAATACCTTTTAACAAAAAAATGTTAATTCCGAGACACATTATGTAAAAACCCGTAAAATTCTTAGAATACTCCCAAACTGGCTCCTACTGGTACCAGGTCACGTTTTTGGGGCTAAAGGCTGTTGTAACTCGGTTTGACTTAAAATAACAACAATTATGTATAGAATATAAATTTTGAAGAACAACATTAGCTTTCTTTTGAGATATTAGCGTGTTTCTATTATTTACCGTTTCTGGAGTTATGGCTCCATATGTCAGCTTTTTGGCTAAAAATTTGGATTTTTTTCAAACTTTGAGCGACGAGCGGCACGGGTTAACGTCGTTTAATCGAGCTCAAATTTCGGCTATCTCAATATCTGGAAAGGGGAATCGTTTTGTGGGGTCCAGACGAACAAAATTCCGACATCGATTTTTTGCGGTCACCCTAATATATATATATATATATATATATATATATATATATATATATATATATATATATATATATATATATATATATATATGTATATATATATATATATATATATATATATATATATATATATATATATATATATATATATAGTATATCCCTATATATTATAAAACACAATGTCACTCTGTCTGTCCGTTAGTGCGCATATCACTTTTTTTTTTTAATTCAGATCTTTGTTCTCTGGCCAGGTTTGAGTATATATTTTGTTACGTTAGGTAACATAAGGACCAAGCACTGACGTTAATAGTGAATCAAGTCGCAAAAGCTAAACAATAATTCTGTAGTTCACGCGAGCGGCGCCACAGGCACAGCTAGTATATATATATATATATATATATATATATATATATATATATATATATATATATATATATATATATATATATATATATATAGTCCTGAGATATAATAGAAAAAAATTACCCAGAGTAAGGTTATAAAACACATCGTAAAGCAATTGATGGTTTCAAAGGTAAATTCGAATAAAAATAAATTAAAATTATTAGAGACAAAATTCCCCCCCACTGTACATCCCAATACGTACGATGACTTTCTTTGCTGATTTTTTTTTTAGTATTCCGTACGGAACACTTATAAGATCACTTCGGTGTCTGTCTGTGCGTCAGTGTATAATACTTGCGCACGCTTTTCTTGGTATTATTTTTTAAAAAAGTGCGAAAAAAATCGCTGTTCCCTCCTTATCTCAAAAAGTACTAATCAGAAAATTTTTTTAAAAGTCTACAATATTCTGCGGGGGTGCAGATTGAACATTATCACGAGTGCACTACCATTAATAATTTGTCTGGAATATTAAAAAAAAAAAAATTTCAAGGTCATCAATTTTCAGTAAAGATAGGAAAAAAACTTTGTTGAAAACTCATTTGGGGTGTGTTTTGTGAAGTCACTGATCATTTTATACCTCCGTAACAAAAATTTTTATTTTAAAAGCAATCAACGTAAGAAACACTAATTGCACAATTCCAAATTGTACTTGACAGGTTTTTATTATTTATTTAGTTGATTGTATTAGTAAAATGGATTTATTGCATTATGTGGCCCAATGTCTGCCATATTTATATTTTTAATTTAACTCCATATTAGTACATGACGAAATGTTCAAGTATACCTTCACCAAAATCCATTTAGTAGCTTTTAGTGTTTTGTTCTTAACGTACCTTTTTGGATACCTATTATTTTTTTATAAAATTAATGTAGGCCTTTAAATTTTTTGTATGGAAAGAAAATAGGCTATATATCAACCATATCAATTTTTTTACAGTAGGCATTTATTATGGCATTAGAATGAAATATTCGTGCTGTTGCACGAGAAAATGTATCCGATGGTTTTTAGTCCATGAAAGAAAATAAAATATTTCTTTCCATGTTTGACACACTTTGTCAGCCACTTGTATATTTGTTCTGATGTTATATTTAAAAGTAAATTAAAATTGCGAAGTTGTTGATTTTGAGCACAAAAGCCTAAATCAATAATTTCATCCATCTTCTTAAGCAGACAAATAAAAAAATATTCTAGACCATTTAACATAATTAACTCAAACACCATGGTTCAATTACGCAAATACTTAACAGCTTCCATTTTTAGACCAAAAACAACTGGTTAGAGAAAAATTGCATGTTTTTCGGAGTATAGTAATCAAGAATCATCAAGTAACTTACAATCGAGATAATCTTCAGAATACCAGTATCGTCCTATATTTACACTACTGGGATGTACCAAAGAATTAATAATAAAAACCTTAAACTAATTTTATTTTCACCTAAACATGAAACTGATAGCTAATAATTCGGTATAAGAGCTTAACTACATATGCTTCATGAAAAATTCTTACATGTTTCTTTCCATATATAATTTTCATAAAATTTCACATTGACAGTGACATTTTGCAGGGGTTTATCGCTCCATAACATTCTTGAATAAAGACTTATTTAAAACAGATCACAGTCTAACCTTGACAAAGAGAACTTAATGCTTGGTGTACAAGATGATTAATTTAAATTTCTATAGTTCATATTCTCCCTTATTCTTAAAAATATCAACATATATTTAATACTAATTATGAAGCTATTAAAGTTCTTTTTAAATCATTAGTTCGCAACCTATTTTATGCAACATACCCCATACTTTTCCGAGATAAAATATATTATTGTTTGATCGGGTATAAAATTCAATCGTCATATTTTACAGTAAAACTCCCTTTATTTTCCCTTGCATAGTTTTTCGTTTCTTTATTTAAAACTCAGCTTAGCCGCTCAAAAAATATTTTCACAATTTTTCTGGGGTGAAGAAATAAGAATGGGGTTAAACATCGAAAACCAATATTATGTTGGGAGTGTGGAATCTTTGGCACAATCATACCACTCTATATATCACCACTCCACCAAACACTTTATTTTTGCACTCGATGCGCTTTGCTAACCATGTTAGCATCATCAGAAGCAACTAGAGTAGTCAATCATCAAAATACTCGTGAGTGTATATTTACTCAATAACATTATTTAATGTTTACTTTTATAAATTTATTTTTGGACTGCCATTTTTTTCATCACTTTTCAAAACTGAAACTACGACAGTTGCCTTTATCAGATGGTGAGTCATTTTTTTGCATTATTCCTTATATACAAATATATTAAAGCAGTAGTTCTTACGAATGGTTTTGTACCAATTCTTCTAGCGATAAATCATAATTTTAATTTACACCTTATGTTCAAGACCGGTTCCTTAATATTTCAAGTAATCAATCATATAAACCCTAAATTAGTAACGGTAACCTACTAAAGCAAATAAAAATTATAAAGGATTACACTATACAATAACTCACATCTATGAATATAATATCAAAAATTTATTTTATTTATGAGATTGTAAACTAAAATAAACATATATTTTTTAGGTTAATGTAAAATAATTGAAAACGCACAAAAAGACCTATATTTTAGCAGTTTACCCACTGTTCTCTTATTCGTCTAATCCACCCCGAGACGCGTTTTGCCGTATCACGGCTCGTTAGTCGAGCTAGGATTGACAAACAAGAGAATAAAATTTACGGGTATGTATCCAAATAGTTACGGAACACGATGGTAGGATATAACGAATTGTACTAAGTACGCATACCTAATCCTCCATCGAAAGCTGACATAGCAGCGTTCAAGCCGACATCGACAGAGTGATTGACACGGTTAACACTTAAAAGCAGGCAGCACTTTTCGAGGGATTCTCCTCAGGCATATGTGATTACTGCAAAATAAATAACAATGGACAAGGCCCATATTTCAACAATTTACCCATTGAGAGACCCGAGATGCGTTTCGCCATATCACGGCCCATCCGTAGGCTAGGATTGACAAACCCTCTGGAAGGCCGCTGTGGCAGCTCTCGTTGGAGTATTCCGTACACGTACTTAGTACGATTCGTTATATTCTACCAGCGTGTTCCGTAACTACTTAGTTAGTACCCGTAAATTCTTTTCTCTTGTTTGTCAATCCTAGCTCGATTAAACGAGCCGTAATACGGCGAAACGCGCCTCAGGATGGATGTGACGAGTAAGAGAACAGTGAGTAAACTGCTGAAATATGATCCTTGTCCATATTCAGTTATTTCAAATTAACCACATTTGCCTGTGTCAGCTTTCGTTGGAGTATTAGGTATGCGTACTTAGTACAATTCGTTGTATCCTACCATACTAGTACATATTCTTTAGCTGCTGACCGAAAACGTATTTTCTAAATAGCAAATCTCAAAATAAAATATCTGTTGTATCTCAGAAGCACAAGAAGATCAGTCCAGTTTTACATTATTTTTAAGAAAATTCTATAATATGAAGTAATTATTAAATATGAAATCAAATCATAAAATTTTAAAGAAGATGTCAGATTATTTGCTTACTAGTACGCCTAATCAATGAGTCTTCTCTGTTATTTCTCGATATTTAATTTTTGTTACATAACACCTTCTTCCACTCATGTGTTTCAATTATATTTCTAGAACCCAGAAGTTAACTATTTTTGTATTAATAACCAAAATTCTTTCTAATGTTATCACTTTATTTAATTTAATTTAAGCTTAACCTTATACCTGCAATAATATTAATACCAAAAATGTATACTGTGTTACCAACCCACTCGAGTTTGCTTCATTGTTTTATACCTTAATACCTTAACCCTCATTTGTTTGAGTTTAAGTTTTTTTATAACTCGACATTTGAAATGTTGGATACGTGGAGGAAGTTCTAAAATTTCAGATTGACAACTGAAACCTAACATTTCTCTGTATATACTATTTCGGTGAAAATTGGAGATATAAAAAAATATAACTTAATTATTATTAGATTCCAAGAAACCTGAAAAAGACGTTTAACACGATATATGTGAAGTAACCCTTTAATTCCCCACCTATTTTACATCATATATTTAACCATAAATTTTTAATTAATGTTCATTATCGTAACTGAAAACTGTTAACTCTACTAAACTTGACAAAATTTATCGATCACCATCCCCTGCACCTACCTTTACTTAAGTGATATTTAAAACTATACTTCCCTTTACCTTACCGTAAGTAGTAACGACATTTTAAATCTATATCTTTTTTCGTTCTAGAGTTATCCCACCAAAGAGCAGACCGTAGTCTGCCATTAAAAAAAATACAAAAACATTGTGGGGTGGTTTTTTCACTATTACATTATTGTCCGTAGCAAGGATAGAAAAAATATTAAATAATGACTTAAGATTTATTTTAATGCTGTCCTTATGTATAGCAGATAAGAAAATATAAGTTTAGGGATATTATTATTATTTTTAAGTACGATAGTTATTTATGTTCACTGTGCTTGACTTATTTGATCGACTCGCATTCAGTTTGGTAATCCGGCCAAAAGTTGTTTATGAACAAAGTAATTGTCGTCTTAGTAATCATTTTTAGTTGGCAGCAACGCTAATTCCTTTGATTTATTGTTAACCAAAACCATTTATTTATTAAAAAGGTTATTATTTCTTTTTCCGAACCCCTATATTATTATTTTATTGTCGAGTCAGTTTAATTTAGGCTCTCATGTACATAATTTGCTTTACCCACTGAAATAAAGGTCCTATTATATAATACTATGTCATGACTAAATTTTTATAACAAGTAATTTGAAAAAAAAATCAAAACACTATGTATATACATGACAGTACTAGTTGGTACTAAAACGTCAAATTAAAACTTGATCACTCAGGTGTGTTACTATCAATAAACTCTTCTTGCTATCTTTCCATGATGTAGCAGAGCTGTTGATAATTTAATTACAGTAATTAAAAATATGTAATTGGATCACTTTTGGTAATTTAATTGCTCTGATTCAATCATATTTTTTAGAGGGTAATTACAATTGAATTTTCAACAAGTTACATTACAGGAATTGATGTCTGGCAAATTTTACAAATAAACGAATTCACTTTTAGGTAATTGAATTACTGGAGCAACAATTTAACCCTTTCAAGATTAGTTAAATGACTTTCAAGATAGTTTAACTATCAAAATAGCAATTCGATTACTGTCACAGCAGTTTAATTATCCTTAACAATGTTTCCAGTAATTAACTTGCTTGCGCAGTAATTTTTTTCTGTAATTAAATTAGAAAAGAAGTATATCAACTGCTACCATGGTTATTTCATAAATATCGGAATAATTAAATTATTTGTGTAGTAACGGGATTATTTTTGTAGTAATTGAATTTCCAAAGTCGCAGTTCAACTATTTCCACAGTACTTGAATTACTGTCGGAGTAATTCAATTTCCTCGATTGAAGTACAGCAAGAAATAACTTAGTTACAATTCATTGTGACATGAATTACTTTGTCAGTAATAGGTTTATTATTCTAGTTTTTTCAAATTACGAGTAATTGACTTTTCAATTGCTTTAACAAGATTATAATTATAATTAAATTATTTGTTAAAGGAATTGACGATGCTCAAATAAAGATTTCTATTCAATAGATATCTCGGTATTATAGTTTAGTTTTCTTTTTTTACATAAGATCGTAGCGACCACCTACACGTTGCCCCGGTAACGTCAAATTACACCTTAAATAAATATATCTAGTTCAAAATTATGTAACTCACTGAACTCAATAACAATGACAAATGGTCATTGTAATACAATTAAGAATATTTATTTAAAATGAACATCAGCCAAGCATGTAAAAGATGTGAAATAGTTTGAATTAGAAACGACTTTTAAAGATATATAAAGATCGATAATTAGATTTCCAATACAAGTGGTTGAGTTATTGGTTACTTAAAATCTTGCAAAAATCGATTTAACTTAAGTAAATAGATTGCAAGAGAAATCTTGTGTTTGATTCGAAAATGTGTTACAAAATAAATGTAACAAAATATTCCCAGAATAAATTTATGATTAGCATTCATTTGTTGCAGTTTATTACTAAATTTTATTCTTAAGATTTTCGATTAATTCGATTTTAGAATGAGGTTTTTACTCTCATACGTAAAACAATTAATTACAATTTTGCACCATACTCAGAGACTTTCAGTCAATTTAATATCCCAACATTGAGATATTATTAGTATATTGTAAAACTCACCTGTTCTGGAACGGAAACATTCACGGCTTGGGTTAGATAAGAAATCGTGCTTTTTGGGATTAGATCGTATCAATTAAGAGTAACTTTCCATAGTTTCGGAAATTGGAGACAGAAGCAGGAATTTTAGTTTCTTTTAGATTGAATATATGATCTGTAGAATTAATATTCAGCTACAACTAATTGTACAGTTTGTTTCTTTTTGATCCATTTTTTATGTTCTCTAGTTTTCCTGCATACACCTTGTCACAAGAACCGGGAATTTTAGACACCTTCAATTTGGAAATTAATTAGGTCTTATGGTGGCATTAAAGATTATACTAATGCCTCAAGATGCCGTTCTTTTTCTTTTGTACAAACATATCTAGAAACGGAAGGATACAAATTCAGTGGATAGATTTACCAGAAATATGTCTGTGGTATACATATTTTATTTTTCAAGGAACATTTGATGAACGAACTTCAGAGACAGCCGTGGGTTCTTCATTATTTCCGGTAGTAGCATATATTTTCTGGAGTCTTTGAAGAAAGCGCCTTAACTTCAGCTCCTCTAAAACCAAAATGTTCGTGCAGATATGTTGACCACACATTTGTTATCTGGTGAAAAAACCTGAGTGCCTTTTTGAATCACTTCAATCGACAACATTTAAACATAAAATTTAAAATAGAAACCGAATCATATAATACTCTTCCTTTTCTAGATGTAGTGATACAAAGAAAAATATATTCGGTTTACCGAAAGTCAGCTCATATTAATAAATAATTGATTACTAATTTACACGCTCATGCTGCCATTATCAACTTACTAATATTTGCAGCTTTGTCGGTATGTGTTTTATTCCAAGAGAAATAGATAAACTGACCAGTTCGACAATGCTTCAGACCACCAGAAGACACGATTCGTTTAAACCGTAGATGTCTATAAGATTTTCTGTTATTTTGATACAATGTAAGAGAAATTAGAAAATTAATATCAGTTAGAATTCAGGATCATGAAATATGTATCAAGAAGAAACAAACAATCAGCTAAAGCTGAACATCAACACTCTACAGGTTATACCAGTAGTGTAAAAGAAATCAAAGTTCTTGCTTCTGTCTAAAATTTCTATAGACGAAAGTCTAGGGAGTTTACAAAAACTCTAACATTAATAATGACTTCAGTTAAGGTCTATATCACACGCTAAAGATTATTATACTAACATGGGTCGGTGAATATCTCTCAGATATAAATATTTGTGTTCTAATCTCGAAGAGTATAGATACCTTATACCTCTATACTCAATCGTAGGCGAAACGTTGGTACGTTGTTCTAAATTGACATAGTCTGTTCCCAAAAACTATTTATCAACTCAGTTGTAACACTATTATATGAAGGAAAGACATAACATCAATAAGCTTGTAAAGAACTTTGATACAGAATCGAGAGCTAACGCCTTGAAACGGATCGGAAATACCAGAGTGTTTAGGATTTGAACACATTGGTTCATAAATGAAAAAACCAATCTTCTGATTATTAAATTTATAGCCTTATAATTTTTACTCAGCATATATCACCACTACACCAAACAGTTTATTTTTGTGCTCGACTCGCGTTTTGCTAACCATGTTGGCTTCATCCGGAGTGATGATTGATCGTAGTTTTTTTATAATGTTTTCCAAAATACATCGAAGACATGGATGTTTCAAGACTCTTTTTTTCTACTAGTATTTATCAAATAGTTAGATTCACGACCATAAATTTTTTAAGTAATTAGATTCACCACCATAGACTCTTCGAGATTCATATTTGTTCTCATTCTGTATCAGCCAGAAGTTTCCTCTTTTGTCCTTCCCTAAACTCTTCTTACGAGTACATAATACTTTACCTTTTTCTTTCTTGGTCATCGATAAAAGTGCTCCCCCACCCTGATTATCGAATTCTTGCTTTTGCTATGGGCTTTTTCATATTTACACTATGAAAAAGAGTTTTTCGAGAAGTGCTCGTCCGTTGCCTAATTTTCACTGAAACATCTGGACTCGGATTCTCTGTCCATGGCCCAGTAATAATAGCATGTTGCGATAGAGTAGATGGAAGAGTATATTATTTTAAATAAGTTTAAGTCACTCCAGTTGTAAACTGTCTCCCAAAAATTCGGTCAAACACCTATCTATTCCTATAGGCAACAACGAAAATTTCTATTACTTCTAAGTAAAAGAAACTTTAAACATATTTTTTGCTACGTTTCAAAAAAATGTCATCATTAAAGTATTTTTAACATACCCGCTTTTAATATTAAAATTCATGTTGATCATTTTACTCTAGATTTTTTCATAGATTTTTATTGTTCTTTAAAATGTTTTAGTTAAAGTATCTATATTATTGCAAAAAAAATCTATAAAATTATATTTAGTTACAGCTTTTTTTTTATGTGGTTATTTAAATTAGACGGGATATAGATTTTGGCATTAATGCTTCGAACGGTAAAGCAGAATAATTTGGAATAATTTATTACATCCGTTGTTGGAGTTGTAAAGTTGGTTTAAGAAAAAACTTATGTCTGTTTAAAACCACATTCTCAAACTAATTTGATTACTGACAAGGTGTAAAGTTTTTGTAGTGATAGTTATAATAAAATATATATATATATATATATATATATATATATATATATATATATATATATATATATAAAAATGATTCTTTAATTAACTAGAACATTTCGATATACTGACGTGCTGTACGACAATCACAACCAAAGAAAGTCTGGTTTCTAGTCTATTGACTTTATCTTTTGAACTTTCAAAGAATGTATTTCTATTCAACTGATCAAAAAGGGTCACAGAACATTTATGGATTCGCTGTAGCTAGGTATAAGCCTACGCCGGACTGTCCCATATTTCAGAACCTTCGTAATCAGCTTGCCTAAACTAAATGTAAAGCTGAACTCTCGTAGTAGTTTAAATACGCATACTCAAATACGATTTTGATTACTAATGGTTATCCTCCAAGGCTGATTCAAACAAGACTTTTATAACGTTATTAAAACAAGTGTTTATTGCGGGTTACCTGCTTCACGAATTAGGTTATTTGTTCTTTTTTTAATACAGCTTTTATGCTCCTATTCTTTGCATTTCTTAAGCTCTCTTGACGTTATTTTCAATAACTGACCTACAAATAAATATTTCATTTGGCTTACATTTTTTGGAAGTAACAAAGTAGGGAACGAATCTGTATTATTCAGTATTTTAAGTAAACATAAAAGGTTGAAAAAATTATTGAGGTGATTTTCCCAATATTTTCTTTGCAAATAATTATTCTGCTTCTTCTGATAAGACGAGGTTTTGTTTTGTCTGTTTTTACGCCTCTTGTGAGGTAGATGTCTAGCTTTTGTGCCACTTTCCTAGTGGTCGGCTAGAAGGTTTTCTTCTATGCTCATTTTGGTCAGCTATTCGCTGATATCCTACTTACGTGATCCCTCTAATATCAACGTCTTGATCTGGCGAAACGGACCAAGTTTTGGATCTTGAGTCCTTTTCGTATAGTTGTGCTTGGCACTTGGTCTCTCAGGGTTACTCCTTTGATAATGTGAAATGTTTTCATTTATGTAGCTCGCATGAGGATTTGTGTTTTAGATGTTTTCGCTCTTGTTTCTGCTGCATACGTTAATCCTGATCTTACTACGGTTTTAAATATGCGCACTTTGCTTTCTGTAAACACGTAGACATTTTTCCATATTAAGTCACTCAAACAACCAGATATTCTCTATGCTTTATTTGCCTGGTTAAGTACCTCTTCATATAGATTTTTGAGCTCAATCGTTTTACTCCTAGGTTGGTGTAGTGCATATTCTGTGCTTTTGTTTGGTTATAGACAGCTAATTTACATCTAATGGTGACTTTAGCTATAACCACTGATATTCTTATGTTATAAGTTCCTGCTGTTGTTTGGAAATGATGTCTTAGTGGCTGTAAGCCATCTTCACTTTCTGCTGTTAATATTGCATCATCAGCAAGGCACAATATTTTAAGACTTTTAGTCTTTTTAGTTAGTAGTTTAGAGTTTCGTTATTTTGTATCCGCTACTGACCTCATTGACACTCTTTATTGTTTTGTCCATTATTAAACTAAAAAGTGTTGGACTTATACTGTTTCCTTATCGAATTCGAGATGATATTGGTTTTTCTTCAATTAGTCTTTGCTGTGTCTTTATACATGTCCTATTGTTTTTACTGAGCTGTTCAATCATTTTAAAGTAGTTGTTGTTGAAGTCATGATCTTGTAAAATTTATAACATGTCTCTCAACTGTACCTTATCGAATGCTTTTTTTTAGATCAACTAAGTACAGAAATAGATGTTTCATGAACTCTAATGATTTTACAATAACTAATGTGATTGTAAATATAGCATCAACTGTTGATCTATTTTCTCTAAATCCTTGCCGTTCTTCGCTTATTTTGACCTTTTTTGTTAATTTATCAGTCATGATCTTGGTTCGTAATTTACTGGTGCTATTTAGCAAGCGCAAGTACTTTCCTGTTCTTTAGTTTTTTTCAATGCAATATAGTTTTTTAGTGTTCCGTACGGAACACTTATAAGATCACTTGGGTGTCTGTCTGTCTGTCTGTCTGTCTGCCTGTCTGTCTGTCTGTCTGTCTGTCTGTCTGTCTGTCTGTCTGTCTGTCTGTCACACCCGATTTTCTCCGAAACTATTTGACATAGAAAGGTAAAATTTGGTAATAATATAGGAATTGATGGCCTCATCAGAGCCATGTAATTTTGAGAATTAAATTTTGACTTAAAGGGTTAGTTTTGGGGGGTGAAGTCGTAAGTGAAAAAAATTTTTTTTACTAGGTCATCGAGTGTGGTGTCAAATGAAAGCTTGTAAAAACACGAGTAAAAAATATATAATATTATACTTGCGTGCACTTTTCTTTGTATTATTTTTAAAAATTCGCGAAAAATCGCTGTCCCGGGCCTTATCTCGAAAAGTATCCATCAAAAAATTTCGAAAAAATTCTGGAATATTCTCCACGGGGTGATTGAACGAAAGTTATCACGAGTGCATTACCTTTAATAATTTATATGGTATATAAAAAAAAAACAAAAATTTCAAGGTCATCAGATTTCAGTAAAGATTGGAAACAAACTTTGTTGAAAACTCATTCGGGGTGTATTTTGTGAAGTCACTGATCATTTTATACCTCTGTGACAAAATTTTTTTATTTTAAAAGCAATCAACGTACGGAACACTAATTGCGCAATTTCAACTTGCACTTGACCGGTTATTTTCATCTAACAGCTCTTCTTCGGCATCTTTCTTACAAATATATAGTTCTAAAATAAGTACTGAATTTCTTTCTCAAGTAAAGAGTAAGTAATTTTTTGCCTCTTTCACCTTCTTTACAATATTAATTAGAAATTATATGTTTCATCCATACTTCAAGTTCTACATTATTATCTCATTCGATCGATAATATCAGACAGAAAAATCGAAGAAAATGGGAATATATGTTTTTTGTGATCTGAAAACCCTAAGACGTGAAGAAAAGCAAACCTTTGGACAGTACCTTCCGTTAGCAAGAAAAGTGAATACAATAATCTATCTACTATGCCCTAAGTACGATTCCGCCAACTTAATCGCTTGTGTTTCTAAAATTTACTCTATATTCAACTCAACATATTTTTGGGTAAATCGGTAGGTAGATTTCAATCTCCCTTATATATTGTTTTTGTTAAAATTGGTAATAATGAATAAATAAAAACATTGAAATAGAAGTATGTACGATTTATAGGGAATCACTCTTCTAATCTCATTTCTTTCACCCCAGATATATTTTACTATAAAAAATATATTTTATAATATATATTCAATATATCAATTAAGAACCAAGAGAAATTTTCATAATATTATAGAAAAGATATAATAGACCCCCACCCCTCTCACTCTCTTCCCATGTTAACAATAAAAATAATGGCATATAGAAACGTTGGAACTTCTTGACTGAAAAACCCTCTAAAAAGATCTATACCTCTATAAATGTGACATTGCCCTTCTACTTCCCTTTTCCACTCTCTTGGCCCTTTATATGTTTTATGATTATGATTTTAATTTTTTCTGTCCAAAAATTCTGAAAAAATTCTCATAATACTATTAAAACTATCCATATTTTTTACCTATTAAACTTGAAAATAATAACTAAGTTGGGAATGTGGAATCTTTGGCACAATGATACTACTCAGTGAATATCACCACTACACCAAACACTTTATTTTTGCACTCGACGCGCGTTTCGCTAACCATGTTAGCTTCATCAGGAGCGATGATTGACTCATCAATCATCGCTCCTGATGAAGCTAACATGGTTAGCGAAACGCGCGTCGAGTGCAAAAATAAAGTATTTGGTGTAGTGGTGATATATACTGAGTAGTTGAAAATATTTATAGCACGATGTATATGAATCAAAATACCTAACGTCACTTCATAAACCCCTGTATATTTTACTAAAAATAATATACTTAAAATTTGTCAATTACATAAACCAAAAACTTCTTAAAATGCTATTAAAACAATACAGTGTCTAACCACCTCCACTCATTTCACCTTCTTGGGTTAAAATTGAAAGTAATGAAAAAACTTTTTATTTTTGAATTTCTTGACTAGAAAGGAAATATAACGCTATAAATACGAAACAACCTGTCTAATCTCCTCTCCATCTCTTTTACCTCTTATAAGTTTTACTCATTACTTACTCTAAATATTTGTTTATTATCTCAAAAAAACAGAAAAAACTTGCATTTTACTATTATTAAAACCAGACTAAATTTATGGACCTTCGCCCCTTTTATCCTCTCCGTCTTAAGCAATATCGCTAAAAATCTATTGGCTTTATCCCCTCATTAGGTATTATATAGGTACTAAATTTGAAATTGATGTTTCATTTCGTTCAAGAGTTATAGTGCCAACAGGCGGACGGAAATGAGTGATCTAGGAACCCTAAAACGTGAAAAAAAAGCCATAATCTGGAATTATGCTTTTTCACGACTACAATACTTTCCTAAAGTGCATTGAAGACCAACAGAGGTACGTGTATCACCAACTTTTGTTTGGAGCTTATCAAAGTCGTCGTTATTATTTTCTAGCTTGTGTTTAAAGGTTCCTGTTATACAACAAAGTATTGGCGAGCATTATCCCCAATCTTACGATTAGCATTCTACAAAACACTTTTTATCCTCATGTAGCCAGTATAATTAAAGATAGAAGAAAGCTTTCACGGCTTTGGTTAGATAAGAACTCATAGCTATTTGGCACCGATTTTATCAGATTTGGAAGACTTTCCGTCATTTGCAATTACTCCTTCAGGAAACTTTCTTATGCGAGATAATAGCACTGAATGAATCGGAGAGGCACAAGCCACGTATTCACTGACCCAGTATAATAACCCGCCTAATGCAGGTCATAATATACACATCTACTAATACTTATTACAAGGTTTGCTAATCTTGATCGATTTCCTAATCTTTCGTTGATAGAAAGTAACTGAAGCAAGAACTTTGGTTTCTGATGGTGTCTCCTGTAGAGGCGTTATTGTTTAGCTACTTTTATACTCTTTCTTTTTGATATATATTTCATGTCCTTTAAATTTAGAGGATATTTCAGTTTTTTTCACATACATTATTCCAGAAACACAAGAAAATTTTATGAACATCTATATTTTTAAAGAACTGGTGTCTTTTGGTGATCTCAAGTATTGTTTGATCTTATTAAAAGTGTTGAAAATTGTACGAATATTGGATCTTTTAAGTAATTTGGCTATTTTGTCTCTTATTTAAGTAAGTTCAGGTATTACTATTTTGTATGGGAGTCCAATTTGTAAGGTGGCAGTTATTAAGGGCCTAGTTTAGTTTATATGTTTTCTAATGAGAGAGAATTCGTGTATTAGCGTGTATTAGCAAGAAATCAAGAAACATGAATTGTATATATTTTTCAAATTATAATAATTAGTTTTGATTCAAAAGTTCAAATTTTTAGAAAAAGAAAAACTGTTATCTTTTGAGCTATCTTAATTGAACCTGTTATTCTACAATAGCGAAAAAATATTGAAAAGTCTTATAAAAAACAAGATAAATAATAAAAAAATATATTTTTCAACATAGTCTCCATTGAGTTCAACAAGATTTTAAATTGTTTCGAACTCTTAATTCGACGAAAATTTTTTTCCCCTCAAGCCAATTTTTGAGGTTATAAAACAAAGAAAAAGTCACTTGGAGCCACATCTCGGGAAGAGGGTAAGTGGGGAACTATATCGAAGTCCAACTCGTGCCCTTTCAACGAGCAATATGTAAGCTGGCGCGTCGTCCTGGTGAAGGAGCAATTTTTTGTGCGTTAATCTCAGCCACTTCTGGTCCAATATTATTGCATAATAAAAGTGAGTCGTCACTGTTTAACCTTTTTCCAAATAGTCAATCATGATGATACTCTGTAAGTCCCAAAAAAACAGTTGCCGTCACTTTTCTTGCCGATAAAACTATTTTGGCTTTATTCGGTGCACTTTTACCTGCACCAACTTATTATTTTGTGTATAATTGTGGATCCACTGCAGTCACAAAACGATGCCAGAAGTCTTTCGGATTACGCTGCAACTTTTCATAACACCTTTATAGTGCGTTTTTGGTCTAGAGTCAACAAACACGGCATTCAGCACGCACTCTGCTTCTTCATTTTTAGAACTTCATACAGGATATTGTGTACCCATTCATATGAGATGCCAACCATCTCAGCGATCTCACTAAGCTTAATGCGACGATCTTTCATCACGATACCATTAATTTTATCGATCATTTCTTCAGCAATAAATGATCTTGAATGTTAGTGCAGAGTCCCTATGAACTTTCTTAAGTTCAGTTTCTATCTGCGCCGCAGTTCACTTTTTTAATAAATATAACGTGTAACACCGACCACTTGGGATAACAATCGCGTGATGCATCTGTTTGAAACCTTGAACACAACCAGTACAAGAATTATGGTTATCAACAATCATGCCACGTAATAAAATTTCTTGCGATTTTTTAGAAATTTACCAAATTTATTTATCCACCCTCGTAAAACTTTTATCACGAATAATACAGTCGTAATACTCAATTCTGAAAATGATTTATTTTATGACTCAAATTTTCCTTATATGCTCACATTCCACATCAAGATAACTTCACACTTTTTTAATGGTGTTAAATAACAGTTGTGTGTTTATTAACCATATAAACCCATTGTTACGAACAAAAGAAAATATTAAAGTAACTCCCATATCTTTGTCAGAAATATATTTAAAAAACAATAATTAAAATTATGATTTATTATCTCCTGAGATCCTAATTGTCGAAATAGTTGAAACTAATATATGCATCTATTTCCAAAGAAAATAATAATGTAATTTTATCTAAAACGCCCTATATTGTTTCTTAAAATGGTTCACATGTTTCAGATGTCGCTCTTGTTCTAAGAGCTTGATTGTTTTATAAAACGTTCCGATTTTATCTCATAATTAAAATAATTGCAAAAATTTTTATAGGAGTAATTACATAAAATTGGCCTTACAAACAGGAAAGTAATTATGATCAACATATTACGTTATATTTGTTTCTAATTTATGGATATTATGAAGAAAAAGGGCTATATGTATGTAGATTGTTTTGTTCAGCTGTATGTTCATTTTATCTTCCTGGCCGTAGAAGGTATTTTATTGATGAGAAAATTACCCTTCGAAAAGTCTTCATATTTTCACCTTTTCAAAACTATTAGTTCCGAAAATATCTTCTTTCTCGCTTTTGTCTCACTATCTATCGGTTTGCGGGAGATCTTCACATAAAAGAAGATGTCTATTTCCAATTTGTAATATGACTATTATTTCAGGTAATAAGAAGAACGATCGTTTTTCAGCGATATCGTTCTGGGGATGGGGATAACAGAAGCTGGAGTAGATAGACTTTGTGATATTTTACTGGTACTAATTTACTTTGATTTTATTTCAAATAAGCTAAGTTTGGGCATAATTTATCACTACTTTTATCTGGTGTTATATTTCTGTAATAATTTAGAAAATAAGAATGAACTATCAGAAAAGCCAGGTATAGACGGATATCACAATTCTATAAACTTTGACAAAAAATATTGCTAGGGAACTACCAATATTGTTTCTAGAAAACTAAAATAACTATATTAACTAACTTTGTATTTATTAATTAGTTTAAACAGTTGCCAAGTTAGGTTGGTATTAAATTTATATATATTACTTATATATTATATAAGGTCGATATAAAATTAAAGTAGTTGTTTCTCTGTTCATCTTATTATTGAGCATCAATCTTTTTCCGGGAGCAGTTATTTGTGATCTCTTAATTTAGCTAAGCATTCCTAACGTAAATATAAAATTTTAGAAATAAATAAAAACAGTTTTGTAGAGTCATGACATCGGTTTAAATGTTATACGAAGAACAAAACTAAAATGTCAAGATTGTATCAGGTCACATCAGCCATTGCGGACTCTGTAATAAAAGTACTCTGACCCCGGTTTCCTATAATAAGAAACTGTTTTCAGAATTGTCAATCACTCTTCTTATAACATAAAATAAATTGAAAAAGGAAGCTAAATTAATGGAATAAAACTGTTCTTTTGCTGTATGTATGTGAATAAATGCCATTTTGAATTGAACTTACAGGTTTTTTGTTTTAATCTAGTGAAGTTTAAACCTACTCTTGATAGGTTTATAAATCCGGGATTTTTTTTTTCTTTTAATATTCCTGGATTACCTTTTAAATATGGATAATACATTAGCTATAATCAATAATATCCTATTTTATGGGCACATTATAAGCGCTTAAAAATATTTCTATTGGGTAATGTGAATTAATTTTGTGGGATTTTCGGTGAATATATCGCTTTATTGTAAAAAAGTGGTTCCAAATTGATTATTTAAAGTATTGTCCATCGCTATCCACTACTTTTTCCTATCCTTGTGGCAGCCTATGAATACCACGATGAAAGAACGACTCACTTTTGAGGCTATCTCCAAATCGACCATTCTTTGGTATCCTCATAAGAATGGAAGTCATCTTCAGACAGGCCGTGCGTCATCGATCAGAACAAATAATAATCAGTAGGAGCAATGTCTGGTGAGTACGGGTGGTGAGGTAGGACATTCCATCCAACCGCTTCTAGAGTTTCCTCGACAGGTTTTGCAACATGCGGCCGAGCCTTGTCATGTTAGAAAATTAGTTTGTCGTATCTTTTCGCATATTGCGGTCGTTCTTCCTTCAACGCTCGGCTCAATTGCATCAGTTGTCATCGGTAACGTTCCCCAGTAAGTTGGAGTTGGGTTGGAGCAGCTGATAATACAATACACCCACCTGATCCCACCAAATACTCAGCATAAGCTTGGAGCCATGAATATTCGGCTTTGGCGAGGATGTTGATGCTTCACAGAGCTTCACCCATGATTTTTTGCGCTTTGGATTATCGTTGCGTATCTACCTTTTTATCACCAGTTACGCTACGTTGCAAAGAACCTTTCCGATTGTGACGTTGAACCAGTTTTTCACAGGTAAAAAATCGCCTTTCAACGTCTCTCGGTTTCAGTTCGTACGGCACCAAATTTCCTTGCTCTTGAATCCTTTCCATTGCATGCAAGCGCTTGAAAATTTTTGCACGATCAACTCCTAATGATTCTGCAAGTTCTTTTTCCACTTGGACGCGGGTATTCATCGAATAATACCTCCAATTCTTCATCTTGAAACTTTTTTGGCTAGCCTGGACGTTCTTTATCTTCCATGTCGAATTTATCACTTTTAAAGCGTCGAAAATAGTATTCACATGTTTTTATCGATAGAATATAATCACCATAGGTTTCCGACAGCAATCGATAACTTTCAGCAGCGCTTTTTCTTCGAATTAAACAAGAAAAGTAACGCTTCCTGCAAATGGTGTTTTGTCAGCACGTAATTCAACATATGCAATGCTCAAAAAAAAAATGTTGTGTACACTTCGGCAACATAACATATACTAAAAAATTAAAGTCTAATGATGGTGCGTCACCATGAATATAGCAACAGTATGCCCCCATGCGCTATAATAAAAGTTACGCCTTCTCTTAGGAATCCCTCAAAATTAACTCACACTGCTTATAAATTGCTACAGAAGCAGGATGAAAGCAGAGGTAGCAACTTTCATTGGTTCTGAATAGTTCGTTACAAAGAGATGAAGTACTTCATATGCATAAGTTACTGAAGAGGATAGTACGAGGAATGATAAAACCAACTTCAAACCGATGTAAAGCGGGACGGGTATTCCTAGAATTTTTTTACGTTCCCTGGCCCCTAGATCATGAAAAACATAGTAGCCTATTTCCGTCGGTCTGTTGGCACAAGAACTCTGTAAAGAAATGAGGTATTGTCATCACATTTTGGGGCGCATATGATACTTAAACTTGGAATAGAACCTAGAGATTTAAGTATTGTTTGCTTTAGGAAAAGGGTGAGGGTCAATAATTTTTTTTATATTTTCAGTATCATTATGAAAAATTTTCTTTATTTTGAGTGAACTAAAGCACTATTGTCCACCATATATGACGTTAAAGTGGTGTGGATTAATATCAAATGGATTTGTATCGTGTTGATCAAACAAATAAAGGGTTAATAAGGTGGAGACGGCGGTTAAAGGAATTACGTCCTATGTATCGGTTAATATGTCCTTTTTCGAGTTTTTACAGTCGAGGTATTTAAAAAATTAATTAGTCACATTTTTTCTCTCTGGTATACCTTGTACCATTTACATCAAATTTTGTTTCAAACTTTTCTAACTACTCTCTATAGAAAAAATACTTGAGTTATAATATTACTTACCTCTTTATGGCTTTTAATTTTGATTTCCCTTTCCAGAACTTTAAAATAGATTGACCACAAGAAATTCCAAGGAACATGTGCTTGATTCATGTTTTTATGTTATTATGACCCAGATTTGTCCAAGTTCATGTTTTGCGGCACAACTAAAGTAGATATTACCAGCAATAATTCATGCTTCGTTATGCATCACTTGATTTCTGACAGATATTCCACTATTGAAATTTGTAGACGTAAAAAAGTAAAGTAGGTTCAAGTGCAGCAACTGACGGAGTAATAAACGGTTTTCTATAAATGATTTTTCTATCATTCGTAGATGAACAAAAACTATTTTCTATCTAATATTAAAACGTAAATTATAAATAGTAACTTGGTTCATTGATCTGATTTTCGATTTAATATTATAAACCAAAATCGTAATATTAAATGACGTTCTTGTTCCGAAATAACTACCGTCTCTGTAATTCACAAAAGTGACAAATTAAAAAAAAATACAAATTATTAATGATTACAAAAGCAATATATATATATATATATATATATATATATATATATATATATATATATATATATATATATATATATATATATATATATTACGTTCATGAATCTCTTATGATAACAAAAGTTTAATATTAAAAATGTGCTAGTTCTTTTAAAGTACACGGCATAAAACCTTTTGTGTTTTAAAAACCGTTGTGGAACCAATTTTCAAGAAAAGCAAAGGATGTCATCAAGTTAGATGAATAAAACTGATTTATAGTGCAAGGTTATTTAAGCTTCATTTATATTTGAAAATATGCTGTGCATTGAAACATTACAATATTGTACTCTCTCCTCTTTCTCAAAAATCCGTTTAACCAATAAATATTATTTCAGTATTAAGCTCACATAAAATATAAATTTAATGAAGTAATTAATAAGAATTAAGAAGCATTCATTTTGGCGTTTCTACTAATTTTATAACGGAAAAGCTAATAAAGTGGGATATGTTTTCATTTTGCATTATATATGCTATTATTTTAGCTCTAGTTTTAACTGAATATAAAACTGAATGTTTGAATTATTCCTTGAAGTTTTTAATAACAATCAAAATTATATTTAAAATAATACAGGACGACTTGTCGAAGTACTTTTACAATAGTTAACAACTTAAGTTTAATATAGTACTTCAAATTTCTAGAATACTAACAGTTTGAAAAAAATGGTTAATTTATAACAAAATAGCCAAAATTTGAATACAGTAAATTACATTCTGATGTAATATTTTGAACGCTACAGGAAAGACGCGTGTGCGGTAAAAGCTTTCACTTTGGTCTTGAATCGCTTTAAATTGTACTCGGTGGGAAACATCGTCGTGATAAAATCATTACAAAAAGACGTGGTTCTCCATATAAAAGACTGCTTGAAAAGGGTTATATGAGAGGTGACAAGCTGAAGTTCATACGGATGTGAAGTATTTGCGCGACGTGTATTTCTAGCATGCATCGCTGATGATGAATTAAGCTGGCTACAGCCATCAAACACTTTCCATGAAAATACTTGTAGCCAACTATTCTTCGATGTATTAAGGTTGTTGGTCAGTTCTGGGTCTCTAATCAGGTGAGCAGTTCTCGTCTGAAAAGAATTCAACAAATGCAGTGTATGTTTGGGAGCATTATTCCATCGTTGGTCGAATTTGAGTATTGTAGAGAATGAACAGTTTGCTGTGGAGTGTAATGCTTTCTAGTTTGAAATATTATATCCAGTTTTTGTCAAGTTCTCTTTGCCATGCTTGCAATATGTTCATGCCAAGACATATTTGCTCCCAAACTAAAGCCCAGCAAATTGAGTGACGATGCTAGAGGAATGAAGTACCCTGACGGGTTCAGCAACGTAAACTTTTTTTATCAAAAACTGCCACCTGGGCTTTGTAGAGTTAGATTCCACTTCGTCACTGTCACTCCAAGATAGAATTTCTTCCAGATCTTTATTAAGTTGAACGACTTCCTATTGTATGCGGATACTTGCATGAGCAGCCGATGGTCGGGTATTCAAAGTGAATGAAGAAATAAGCTTACTGTCATCTGCAAAACTCTACATAGGATTCCTGGTCCTTTCCAGCCAATCGTTAATATAAATCAGAAAGAGAGTAGGAAACAGTGAGCCTTGGGGTACACTGGCGTTGATAGTGAAGGTTTAGAAAAAAAAAACATAAGACCGCTTAGCCAACAATCCATCATGCTAAACATGGTCGAATGCCTCAGGCATATCAAGTGCAACTGCTCAAGATTTTCCAGTGTATTTAATTCAATTTTAGAAGATGCTGATTGATAGCCCTTCTCCATGACTTTCGATATTATTGAAAGCTGTGCGACTGGTCAGTAGTTCTTTGGCAAGGTCTTCTTGCTTTTTTTGGATGTCGACTGAACTTTAGCGCATTTCCAGCAGGACAAAACCTAAAATTATTTTGTCAAGAAAAAAGTCTGCTCTTAATTCTTTGATTGTGTGACACCTTAGTTTCGTTAATAATCTTTTTGCAATTGTTCCGGGTACGAACAAAGAAGTTTAGATTTATCAGTTTAGGATTTTCAGGCATTTGTCGATGGGCAAGATGTTTATAAGCAACAGCTTCTTTGCAATTTAAGTCGAACGAAGGCTTGCCCGTATTCTTGAATTATTCCCATTTAGCTCTTTGTCACTGATTGGTAGGATACTGGCTGTGGAAACTAGTTTATGGTCAGAAGAACCTAAACGTAGATTTTTGGTGAAAATGTAAGTCTCTGGATTTGTAGTTAAAAACAGGTCAAGAAGATTAGCGAACTCTCCGTCTCGATCAGGGATTCGTGTAGGTTCATCGATAAACTAAGTGAAGCCAGAACAGATTGAGAATGATTCAGCTTCACGACCTTGTTCGTCGGTGGTATCTGAATACTTAGTCATTTAGATAATTATACTCTAAATGATCGATGGTGTACATAAAAGAAGCGAAAAGTATTCTAAAGTTAGTATCAGTTGGTGGCCGACAGAGGTAGCAGAAAAACCTTGCGGTTTATTTTTTACAACATAGCATCAAAATTTCGGGGCTCCAGGGCCTCCTCTTGTTGGCGAGAGAGATCGTTTCTGACAAAAACACAGATTCTGAGGTTACGCCTAAACAGGTAATAGAAGTCAAATCCAGGATAGAGAAAGTTGACTGTGCTGGTTGATCTTGGTTCCACAGAGAACGAGTACATGAGGTTTATTTGATTGCAGGTGTTGGTACATTGAATTTATGTACGAGTTTTAGCCTCGTATGTTACAAAAATCTCACGAAATATTCTCTTCACGCAGTCTAAGCCTATGCGATGGTATCACACTGGGCGATGCCTTGTGGGATCTGGGCATCTACCATCTAAGTTGTCGTTTAGTCGCCTTCTATGACAGGTAGAACGTACCGGGGTGATAGTCTCTCCCGCATTCTTCCGGGAGAAGCTAATACGTTACATTAATTTTGATGTTATGGAAATAACTGTTTTTACTGCCCTGCTAGAGGGACCAAGATTTTGGAATTTCCTCACGTTATAGTGACCCTAGATCATGAAAAACAGTAGTAGAGTCTTTCATTTTCGTAGGTGTGTCTATATGTTGGTATGAAATTGTACATATTTGCAACATTATTAAGAGGATTTTATTTGACTTTTAGAGAATATAATAAACAAATTTTGGACATAAAAATTTTTATTTAAACATTTAGAATTATACTTTTAATAGTTCTTGGAGTAAAGGAATTTGCAAATTATAATATTTTTTTATTATTTGTTATAGTGAAGCAAAGAGTTAATCGCTTGACAGGTTAGAGAAGTTGCTTCTTATATATCGTGACTTCTTTTGGGGGTTAGTTCTTAATTTGTCAATATTCATAATATTTCGAAATGAAAAATTATTTTTTAAATTGATATATTATAAAATATTTTGTTAAAAAATATTAAGCTCCTATGTGACTGAAAGAGTCTAACCAAGACAATCGTCACTAAATATAATCGAGAACAAAATATTTTATTTTGAACTCACTCGTTATTGAATTAAATTAGTAAGAGCAAAACTGCTTCATATACTCTTTTATAGATAGTTTAACTGCTTTTTTTTGTCGTTCTGAATAATATCATTTTTTAGTAAATCAGATAAAATAATCATTCACTCCATCTCCCCTTTCGTTCTTAGAAATAATTCTTTTTTTTTTTATATTTTCAACTGCGTTATATATTATATTTATTTATTATTGTTTTGGCAAGACTATTTCAGTCAAAGAGGAACCTAAAATTTTTCTAGGCAATAAGTTACTTCCGATTTATATGTAAATAATAATTACCCATTTTTAAATATTATTGACTGAACTAGTTAGTGTCCCATTAAACTACTCCAGTAAAAAAAATTGTAATGACACTTCCACTTCTACTTATTGTTAATATATTAATAAGAATTAGAATTCAGTCACCATCTTGAAATAGCCACAGAGAGAAAAAAAAGATTATTGATGCAAAATAAGAAATAGTGTTAGTCAGAACAAGGGACGTTTCAAGGTAAATACTACAAATTCTTCTCAATGCCCTTATATACATTTAGATAAATATAGGCCAACAGTAGGACTGAGAAGTTACGTATTTCTTTAAATGATTTTTTTGTACCTGAGATTATCAAAGATTCATTTCCATATGGCTGTATGGTATTTATTGTACTTTGCTTTAGCTGTCTATTTAAATATATATATATATATATATATATATATATATATATATATATATATATATATATATATATATATATATAACCTTACAAGTCTTATTACTCATTCCAGTAGTGGAAAATACTAATTCGATTAAGTGGAACGTAACAGTAGTACATACTGTTACGTCTCAGTTAATCGAATTAGTGTTATGAATATTTATTGATATTTTTCTATTATATGTGTGAAAACGTGAAAATACATATTGGATCTTAAGATATATTCATGTCAGGGACCTAATTAACTTGGCCTAGGAAAGAATTTTATTTTATTTTAAAGGCAATCACAGTACGGAACACTAACTGCGCAAGTCCAACTTGTGGAAATTGTGCGTGTGTGGTTGCTGTTAAAGATTAAGTAATATCTAAAGACAGTAGCCTAAAAGAGTATCGCAACTTTCTAGAAATACGTTTGAGGTGAGGGCGGTTAAAATCCATCGAATAGGAGAGTCTAGCGTTGAACGCTCACAGCGGCTTGACAGGCAAAATATGAAAACAATAGCGTCTATTCCTCATATTCCTATGCTCTCAATGGATCTACCGACTTATTTTAAGTGGTTGCAGTTTCCGGTGAAAGGATCGTTTGCTCTCATAATAAAGAAGTCCCAGGGAAAAACTTTTAAACTCGTAGGAATCAATTTTAGACAGGAATGTTGTTCTCATTGCCAATTATATGGTTATCAAGAGCCGGTACTCCAGAAAACCAATATATTTTGCTAACAGAAAATAATAAAATATTAAACATAGTATACAGAGAAGCTTTAACTAATTAACGTGGGTGCCTGAATTTAAAAAAAACCTTTGAAAAAATAACGCTTTCACATGAACAAGTCGCTAGTCTATATATTTTTGAACTCGTGTTTTCACAAGCTTTCATTTGATACCTTACTCGATGACCTGGTAATTTGTTTTTTCATTTTTAATTTCACCCCCCAAAACTAACCCTTTAAATTAAAATTTAATTTTAAAAACTATTAGACTCTTGGGCCATCAGTTTCCTATATTTGTTTCAAATTCCAACATTCTATGTCAAATAGATTTGGAAAAAATCGGGTGTGACAAACTGACGGACAGACACCGAGTTAATCCCATATGGAACACTAAAAAACTACTTGATAATAATTAAACAACTGCATCATAAACCTCAAACTGAAATTAACTACGTATTAACTGTGAAAGGAAATGCAATAATTGCACACGATTTTCAGTAGATATTTCAGAACACGCTTACTCAATAGCAGAAAACTCAAAACTAAATGAAGTAGATAGGTATACCTAAATTTAGGAAGATTGCTAAAATAATACTTGTTGCTTAAATGAATCTCACACTGTCAGGTACTTATTGAACAAAAATATACTATTAACAGTAAAAAAACATAACATCAAGTCATCGTGTCATTAAGCCTCGAAAAAATCAAATTATAGACTGGAACTGCAAGTGCAAGACAAATACAATACCACGCTAGCCGCCCTGCTCGTGGCAAGTTTTTTTTCTCCACTGCTTCAGCTTCCTTTTGTCACAACCTTATAAAATGTAGCCTATGTTCATTCCAAAAGTCTACATACCACTATTTTTTTTTTAATTGGATTGGTAGTTTCAGAGATTACCTCCGAAAAACAAACATACAAACTTTACGTCCTTATATTAATATATATATGGCTTTTTTGTTGAAAAATGCTGTAAATTTTAGCTGGTGTATTAAAAATAAAATGATCAACTACACCTGTTTTTAAAAAAGATTATTAACCTTTAGGAAATAAAATATAAATATCTCTCTTATCAGAATTTTTTGCAACATATAATTATCTAGAATGGAATTTTATAAATCGCCTCAAGCGTTAATATAACTGTCAATGAAAATGCTGTATCAGTAGAAATTACTCTGCAACAACAATCTATACAATTCTTTAATACGATTTGTTTACAAATAAAGTATTAGATGTTTTGGTCAATAAACGTTTGAACATATTAGATTTTATAACATATTGTGGTGCTTCGGTTATTTTACTATTAAAACTTAAAATAGATTAATCACAATATACGAGGGTGGCTCAATAAGTACCCGTGTAAGAAGCCGTTTTTTTCAAAAACAATTTTTTTATTTCTCAACAAATTTTCTTTTAGATATATATACTTTTCCCAACGTCCTTGCCATTTTTTTTAACCCCTGCAAAAAATAGGAAATGTCCAACTCCCCAAATACGCTTCTGTCTGGAGCTGAGTTTTTTCATGCGAGCCATTTCTTCATTTTTAGGAACAAGAAGAAATCGCAGGGAGCCGGATCAGGCGGATACGGGGGGGGTGCGGCAGCAATTCATAACGCAATTCATGTAGTCTGGCGGTGACATCTCCGGATGAATGTGTTGGAGCATTTCTTCTTCGCTAAACGGAACCGTGTTTCCTTGAAGTTCTTGTCGAAACGGTCCAATAACTCACTATAGTATAGTCCAGTGAGGCACTATAGTATAGTTGTTGCTTGGATTCAGGTGTTATAATGATGTCCGAGTTGTCACCGTCTCATTGACGGTGACAACTCGACGCAAAAAATCCTTCGGATTTGGCTTGAATTTCCCCAAACACAGCTTCAAAGATGAAAGCCACACCCACTTGTTCTCGACGGTTAACAATCGCAGCACCCATCGGGCCGACAACTTTTTCATAGCTAACTTATCATGTACAATTACCGTTCCCGTCGACACACTTATGGCTCTGATAAAATGCGCGCTTTCGTTCGACGATCAGCGAGAATCAAATCGTGGACTTTTTCAATAATTTCCTCCGTTGAACCGATATCTGACTATTATCATTGATGGCGAAGGATAAACAGCATCCAATTTCGCTTTTATATCCTTACACCCTTTCTCATCTAAAAGCAAAAAGCGAATCACTGAACCATACTGCACTTTTTCCATCTTAGCGACAAACATGTTACCCTACTTACTGAAATGGCTGCCAAATGCAAACTAACCTATGAATCGGTGTCAATTTTTTTTTGGTGTCATCTATCAGATGACAGCACACGATGGTAACATGAACTTACCTTAGCAATGCCATCTGTCTTCAAACATTGGTACTTATTGAACCACCCTTGTAAATAACTAACAAGACGTTATTTGATCTGTGAAACAGTAACAGCCCTTATACATTCTGTCAAAAAATATCTATTTCTTAGCTAGTTTCTATAAATTTATATTCGTATTTATTCAGATATGCTTGACCAGCAGTTGTTTCATCCCATATAATAATTACCACCTATCTCTCAAATATCTGATGTTTTATAAACTTTTTTGTATTTTCGTTCAAAAAATTAATTTTCATCTACAAACTACTGCATTAGAGAATATATGTTTAGAGATTAAGCTGGGAAAATTAGTTTTTTCTAATAAAACAAAAATTTCTAGTAGGCCTTGAAATTTTAAATACAGTGGTGAGCAAAAAAATAGACTCAAACTTCATTTAATACCGATTCTTGAATTTAATTTTCAAACAGTGGTATTATTTTTGGTATCGTTAGAATGCTTATTTTCTACTCTTTTCAATAATACCAAGAATATTTGAATTTCCAAAAAGTTTTACGGATTAAAAACAGTTTTACTCAATAGAACCGTTTTTTGCTCGCTCAGCAACGTACTCGTTGCGCCCTATTCATCCCTATAAAAAACATATGCAACTGCATTTTCCTATCATTCCTTTATCGAAACTTGAACCACCAACATCTCTGCTATACATGCTCACTAATTACGTCATCGGAAAATGGATACCATACCGGAAGAAACGGCACAAGGCATTGCCCAATTGAAAGAAGGCCAACGTGTAGTCGCTGCTCAATTGCACCTGAGCCAATCAGTTGTCTCCAGAGTCTACAGACGTTACCAAGAGACTGACGCCTTTACATGGCGACCAGGTTCAGGAAGAAGAAGGTGTACCTCAGAGCGAGACGACCGCTTTATTGTTAACACAACTTAAGAAATCGTCATTTGGTCTGGCTGTCAGTCATTTGATAGTCAGAAGAAGACTTAAAGAAGCTAACCTAACTCCGAAGAGACCAGCGAAGGGACCCAAATTGACAGCAGCCCATCAACAAGCGCTACTAAGATTTGCCCGAGAGCCCCCTTAGAGCAACTGCGCCCCGTTTTCTTCTTCGACGAGTCCCGAATGTGCCTACAAGGCAATGATGGAAGAAGACGAGTCTATAGAAGGCTTGGGGAGCGCTATGCGCAGTGCTGCATTACTGAAACCGATTTGGTTTTCGTGACTAATGAGACTCGTCATGGTGGATTAACTACTCACCGATATATCGAGGAGATCCTGCAGGAACACGTTGTTCCTTACTCTGGGATTGTTGGCGATAGCTTCGTGCTAATGCACGCAATGCGAGGCCACATGCTGCTGCATCGATGCAGCAATACCTGGGGGAAGTGGGAATATCTACATTAGGCTGGCCTGCGCGCAGTCCCGAACTTAATTCAATCGAGCACATGTAGGATGAGCTCAAGAGAAGGGGTTCGAGCCAGAAATCCAGTTCCTGCATCGCTGAGGGACTTAAAAGTTGCGATGGGAGAAAAGGCGGAAAGAATCCCACAGACAGTGGGGAAAAAAGCTCACCCGCTCCATGAAAAAACCAGCTGGAAGTAGTAATAAGGGTTAGGAGGGTAACACAAATTATTGATTTTGGTTTTTGTCAATCAATTTAGTTGTTAAACTTAAAATTTGTTTAATTTTTCCTTCCTCTTACCCTATTTTCAATCTTTATTCTCCTTGTTTCCCCTTTCAATCATTTTAATCAGTAAAAAGCATGAGGTATGCTATGGAATTTGGTATCATTAGAAAGAAAATAGAATGGGCTTTCAAAGGGTACTAAATACACAAAAAATATATGAATATTAAATTCCAGGATCCATGTTAAATGAAGCCAAATAGTTTTGAGCCGATTTTTTTGCTCACCAATTTATAAAAAACAACAAATAAAAAATGATTCTAAATTAGAGTTGTTGTCACATTTATTTATTAAACAGACTTAAATATTAACCGGAAATAAAAATTAATAAATTAATTTTTATTTCCGGTTAATATTTAAGTCTGTTTAATAAATAAATGTGACAACAACTCTAATTTAGAATCATTTTTAATCAATTACATAAGCATTTTTGATAATAATTTATATGAGAGGAAAGAAATTTGTAAGGATTTTCTTAGTACTTATTGCTGCTCAAAAATTGAAACTTACTTTTAGACGCTGTAAAACGTCAATTTTAAATTGTATCAAGTTAATAAATATATATCGATTGTTTGTGATCTGGACTTTCAAATATTCTGATTAATATTATTTCAGAAACTATCGAACACTGATTGATAGACATTTTACCACCAATCAAAATATTCCACGTGACACATTTTGACAATTCTTTTTAGTATTCCGTATGGAATACTTATAAGATAACTTCAGTATTTGTCCGTCTGTCTGTCTGTCTGTCTGTCCGTCTGTCACACTCGATTTTCTCCGAAACTGTTTAACATAGAAAGTTGAAATTTGGCAATAATATAGGATAACCTCATCAGAGTCGTATAGTTTTGAAAGTTAAATTTTGTCTTAAAGGGTTAGTTTTGAGGATGAAATCGGAAGTGAAAAAAAAAAATACCAGGTTATCGAATACATATGATGTAATACTTACGCATACTTTTCTTTGTGTTATTTTGAAAAAAATTGCCAAGAATCGCTGTCCCCCCCTTATCTCGCAAAGTACTAATCAAAAAAATTAAAAAAAAATTTGGAATATTCTCCACAGGGTGTAGATTGAACGAAAATTGTCACGAGTGCATTACCTTTATTAATTTATCTGGTATATATTAAAAAAAACACAAAAATTTCAAGCTCATCAGTTTTCAATAAAGATCGGAAACAAACTTTTTTTGAAAACTCATTTGGAGTGTGTTTTGTGAAGTCATTAATAATTTTATACCTCTGTAACAAAAACCAACGTACCGAATCCTAATTGCGCAAGTCCGACTTGCACTTGGCCAGTTATTTAAAATCATTTATGCTAATCATAAACCCTGTTTATAATATATTTTGTATTTTAATCAATTAAATAATACATTTCATCTTACAATAAGTTTTATTTCCACAGAAAATATATTAAGAAAACTTTCACATGAAGAAAAAAATTACACTCAGAATATCATAAAAAAATTTGACATTGTCATTAGGTAAACTTGCTTATTATGACATATTTATAAAATAAAAAAATCAAATTCAAAAATTCCGAAGTTATGGTATTATTTCCAGTAATAAAAGTTAAAGGACTACATTCTAAAAAAGTATTTCCAATTTGTCACAAACCAGAACTAAAATGAAGTATTTTATTTTATACTTTTTTAACCATTGGTATTTCAATTCTTCTAGTAAAATAACACTTATACTATTGGTTATTCTAAAAGTTCAAAAAAAATCTTCCTTTCAATTACACTAACGATTATTATTGTTGTGACCTATTAGCTTTTAGAAACAGTCTAACCTTCACGTCTATGTTTATAGTGATTAGAATAAGAGTTTTAATCTATACAATGAACAAAAAAAAATCATAGACAAAGACAAAATTATGCAACAGCAACCAAACATAACCTACTGTCAATACAATAATTCCCTTACGTAATTAACATTTCTAAATATCTTTTTCCAAGTAGTTAATTAGCATTCAGAAATATTTACTTTATCGTAAAAATCTGCTCATTATCATGTTTTTAATTTCTTTAAAAACAACTTTCGCCGTTTTTTATTAGAAATTTAGAGCATCAAAAGATTAAAAAATAAAATTAGGGTAATAAAAAATGCACTTAGCAGTACTTTACTGAGAGATTAAAAACGAAATCTACAAAATTCCGAACAAGACATTAAATTTTATCCTGACAACGAATATGTCTAAGTATCTTAACAACCATACCAGACGTTGTAAGCAGAAGATTATAAAAACCTCTATAAACCATTTTTATCTTTCTTTTGACCGACTTCTGGTTTTACGACTAGGACGATATTTTAATTGCTTTTTTATCTGACTAAACCTCGCATATACTTTACGCCAACTCTTTTCTTTGAGAAATTGCATATTTAATACTTTTTTAAGAATGATTAGATTCATATAATGCAGGACTCATGTATACCTTTGTTTGAAACAATGATATCTCTGGTAATAAATCTCAATGTCTGAGGCAGTTTTTATTATTGGTTTTATGAGGTTTTGTGATATTGTGAAATGTATAAATTTAAATGAGTAATTTTTTTTTTGTGATTTGATTTATAGTGTCTTTAATAGACTTTATTTGATTACTAACTAATTAACTTATTTTTTTTGTAATTCAAAATAAAGTTTCCTACATAATTTGAAGGAAGGAGATCTTGTCGCAAGTTGATGGACGATATATTTTTTTACGACAAGACTCCATACTGTCTCCCACTCTCTTTCTCATTTATATTAAAGATCTGCTGGAAAAGACCGGGAATCCAATCTACAGCTTTGCAGATGACAGTACGCTTATCTCTTCATTCACTTTGAACGCTCAGACATCGGCTACTCGGCGAATATCTGCAGACAGCAGGAGGTCGTTCAACTTAGCAAAGACCCTGGAAGAAATTCTATCTTGGGGTGACAGTAATCAAGTGGAATTTAACGCTACAAAAACCCAGGCGGCAGTTTTTTCTAAAAAAGTTAACGTTGCTGAACCCGATATACTTATGCCGGGGCAGTCCATTCCCTAGCATCGTCACGCAATTTGTTGGGTGTTATTTTGGGAGCAAATATGTCCTGGCATGAAACATGTTCCAGGCATAGCAAGGAGAGCTTCTCAAAAGTGGAGAATATTACTTCAAACCAGAAAGCTTTACACTCCACAACAAACTGTTAATTCTTTACAAATTGGACCAACTATGGAATTACTGCCCCCATGTTTGGGGCCCCGCTCCCAAACATACACTGCATTTGTTAGATTCTGTTCAGAGAAGAGCTGTTCGTCTGACTGGAGACCCGGAAACTGACCGGCGACCTTGATTCGCTGGAAACATCGAAGAACGGTTGGCGACTTGAGTCTGCTCTACAAGTATTTCCATGGAATGTGTTCGAAGGATGGAGCCCGCTTAATTCCTCCCAGAGCGGTGCATCTTAGAAAATACACGTCGCGCTAATTCGTTATGAGGTTCAGCTTGTTACTTCGCATACAACACTTTTCAAGCAGTCTTTTATATGGAGAACATCATCGCTTTGGAATAACTTGCACAGGCTTGTGTTTCCCACTGAATACAATTTACAGCGATTCAAGAATAACGTGAATCGCTTTTTTCCCGCACACATGCCACTCCTGGAGCGCTTTAGGGACTTCTCTGCAGCCACGTGTGTTAGACCCATAAAGAAAAAAAAAACCACCCATCTATTCCTTCTACCTAGATGCATCCTCTATTGACAGTCATGCCTTAGTACGCCTACCTTATAGTCATGTTTATTTTTAGTCAGAAATTTTCAACAGTTGTCTAATTTTTAATGTTCCGTACGGAACACTTATAAGAACACCCGGTGTCTATCCGTCTGTATGTCCACCTGTTACACCCGATTTCCTTCGAAACTATTTGACATAGAAAGTTGAAATTTGGCACTAATTATAGGAACTTATGGCCCCATGAGAGCCGTGTAGTTTTTTGACTTAAAGGTTTAGTTTTGCCCGGGGGTGAAATCGAAAGTGAAACATTTTTTTTTACCAGGTCATCAAGTGGGGTGTCAAAATATATATAATGTAATACTTGCGCATACTTTTCTTTGTATTATTTTTAAAAAATTGCCCAAAATCGCTGTCCCTCCCTTTATTTTCAAAAAATACTGATCAAAAAATTTTAAAAAATTCTGGAATATTCTCCACAGGGTGTAGATTGAACGAAAAATTATCACGAGTAC
Organism: Pachyrhynchus sulphureomaculatus; assembly: GCA_019049505.1. Taxonomy (NCBI): domain Eukaryota; kingdom Metazoa; phylum Arthropoda; class Insecta; order Coleoptera; family Curculionidae; genus Pachyrhynchus; species Pachyrhynchus sulphureomaculatus. The sequence goes on from CM032455.1 coordinate 78,923,553, forward strand.
ATTACCTTTAGTAGTTTATCTGGTACATATAAAAAAAAAATTTCACGGTCTTCAGTTTTTTAATAAAGATGGGAAACAAACTTTGTTGAAAACTGATTTGGGTTATATTTTGTAAAGTCATTGATGATTTTATACCTCCGTAACAAAAATTTTTATTCTAAAAGCAATTAACGTACTGAGTACTAATTGTGCGAGTCCCGACTTACACTTGGCCGGTTGTTTTTATTCCTGAAATCAGGGTGTGGAATTTTACCTTTGTCTAGATGAAATATCTTTTTGGGGCAAGGTGAAGAATTTTGATGTTGGTTATTAATTTTTTATTTATAGTTTATTGCGACATACTTCATTGATAGATACGAGTCCCTCCATATATTTATTTTACTCGTCTTCAGTAGTGGAGATACTCGTATTTGAAACAAAAGTCAGCACTCACATATATAAATATTTATTAAAAACATTGTATTTTTTTTAGGAATTGATGTTTACACCTGTTACAATAAATATGTAAATTAAGTAGAAATTTTTTAAATGGTTAATGCAGATTAACGTCACTGCATAATTAATACGAGGATAGAAGCAAGATATTTAAGCGAGATTTGTTGTTTTTTCTTATACTTAAATTATTTTATTCAGAGAAAAGCACAACAAAAATTTGGAAATCAAGTCCATAAAATAAACCGTCGTAAATTCGTCGTATTTCTTAGAGATGACATGAAAATGTCATTAAAGAGTCACTTATTTATCCATATATTTATAACAAAAGTTTTTGTTTTAAATAATTATATTAACATTCTTTTGCTAAATTACTATAAGAATAGGGTATCACATGGCATACAAGCTGATCATAATTTTCTATAAATTCTTATTATACAATTGTACTAGAAATTGGATTAAATAGACACAATAAACAATTTTATCTGTACCTATGTTTGTTTTCTAATTAGGCTATTTTAAAGTAAATTATGCTTTTATTAGATAATAAAAATGACGAAAAATAATTTATTACATATTACGAACTTTTATTTCAAATTTCTTACTAATGTAAAAAATGTCAAAATTTTTAGGTACAAAAGTGTACGGAACGTAGCATTAACTTTCTTCCTTTTCTTTCTCCTGTATGTCTTTTTAATCCCCAATAATACAAACACGAAGCCGCAAAATACCGTTTCTCTTTTTGCCATTCTTTTCATTAAAACCAACATTAAAATCATTTTCCCTCTATTTCCTTTTTTTCGTTCTTGAAGTGAAAATTCTAATAGTTATTTCGACGTAAGCGAAAAACCAAAATAATGTGAGATGTTCAAATTCTTTCTAGTTTCTAGTATATTTCTGTTAGCCCTTATTTACGAATTTAATTTGATTCTCTTATGTGAGGCCTACCTGCTACTCAGTTAAATAAACTTATGCAAAAAAAACCGGTCAAGTGCAAGTTGAACTTGCGTAATTTAGAGTTCCGTACGTTTTGATTGCTTCTGTAATAAAAATTTTTGTTACGGAGGTACAAAATGATTACAGACTTCACAGAACACACCTCAAATGAGTTTTCAACAAAGTTTTGTTTCTGATCTTTACTGAAAATTGATGACCTTGAAATTTTTGTTTTTTTTCTTTATATTAGCAGATAAATTATTAAAGGTAATGCACTCGTGATAATTTTTGTTCAATTTACACCCCGTGGAGAATATTCCAGAATTTTTTCAAAATTTTTGTATAACTACTTTCGAGATAGAGGAGGGGACAGCGATTTTTTCAAAATAATACAAAAAAAGTGTTCGCATGTAAGACATTATATATATATTTTGAACTCGTGTTTGTACAAATTTGACACCCCCACTCGATGACCCTAGTAAAATTTTTTTTTTCACTTCCTATTTCACCCCCCAAAATTACCCCTTAAGTCAAAATTTAACTTTCAAAACTTCACGGCTCTGATGAGGCCATCAATTTCTATATTAGTACCAAATTTCAA
>CM032455.1:78925621-78935621 GCA_019049505.1 Pachyrhynchus sulphureomaculatus
TTCCAAATTAGTCTATTGACTACAAGATGCCCGATGGTGAGGGGTGAATAGTAGAACACAATATTAAAAATAGAGTTAACATTTATACATATAATATTATATATATATATATATATATATATATATATATATATATATATATATATATATATATATATATATATATGGCTGGTTTGAAAAGTCCGTGCAAAAATAAAAAACTACTTATGTGTTTGGGGTAAACCTTTTTTATTTTTGGACATAGTCTCCTTTTAGGCTTATACACTTCGTCCAACGATGTTCTAGTTTGTTGATCCCTTCCGAATAATAGGATTTGTCCAAGTCTGCAAAAATATCCATTAGTGTCTGCAATCACCTCCTCGTTTGAATAAAATCTTTGTCCCGCCAGCCATTTCTTCAAATTGGGGAACAAATAGTAGTCCGAGGGAGCCAAGTCTGGAGAATAGGGGGGATGTGAAACGAGTTGGAATCCTATTTCCATTAATTTTTGCGACCACAACTGCTGAGGTGTGTGCTGGCGCGTTGTCGTGATGGAAAAGGACTTTCTTGTGGTCCAATAACGATGAATAATATTCACCTGTAATAGTTTTTACCCTTTTCCAGATAGTCGATGAGTATTATCCCTTGCGAATCCCAAAAGACAGTCGCAATAACCTTTCCGGCCGAAGGAACGGTCTTCGCCTTTTTTGGTGAAGATTCCCCCTTGGTAACCCATTGTTTAGATTGTTGTTTGGTCTCAGGAGTATAGTAATGTATCCATGTTTCATCCACAGTGACGAAACGACGCTTAAAGTCCTCCGGATTCTTCTGGAACAGCTGCAAACCATCCTTGCAACACTTCACACGATTCCGTTTTTGGTCAAGCGTGAGCAATCGCGGCACCCATCTTGCGGATAGCTTTCTCATGTCCAAATGTTTATGCAAAATATTATGTACCCGTTCAGTCGAGATGCCCACAGCACTAGCAATCTAACGCACCTTAACTCTTCTGTCATCCATCACCATATCATGGATTTGATCAACGATTTCTGGAGTCGTAACCTCCACAGGCCGTCCAGAACGTTCAGCGTCACTTGTGCCCATATGGCCAGTCCGAAAATTTTGAAACCACTTATAAAACTGTTCTAATCGAAGGTGCAGAGTCACCATAATGTTTATCAAGCTTCTCTTTAGTCTCCTGAGACGTTTTGCCTTTCATAAAGTAATGTTTAATCACCACACGAAATTCTTTTTCGTCCATTTCTTGAAAATCACTCGACTTCCTTGATTCACACGAATGCCAAACACAAAGAAATAGACCAATATGGCTGAAACTTGGTGTGCGTTCATTCAAGAGATGCTACTAACTGAACATGACCTCGATACGCGCCGGTGGTGCCATCTCTCGGACTTTGCACGGACTTTTCAAACCAGCCTCATATATATATATATATATATATATATATATATATATATACATATATATATATATATATATATATATATATATATATATCTATATATAATATATATATATATATATATATATATATATATATATATATATATATATATATATATATAGATATCTATATATAATATATATATATATATATATATATATATATATATATATATATATATATATATATATATATATATATATATCTATATATAATATATATATATATATATATATATATATATATATATATATATATATATACACATATATATATTCACATACAATATATAAAAATAAAACTTGTTTTTGATAGCTCCTCGTATGAAGTCAAAGAGCTGTTTAGGAATATATTCACTAACAACATCCCATATACCAATAATATAGTGCTTCTTAATGTTTATAAACTTTAGTAGAGTTATTTTTAACGTTAAAATATTTTGTTGTAGTCTAACCATATTTTCTCTTATCTGTTGGTCATGTTATACAATGCAATCGATCTATTAGTCAATCATCGCTCCTGATCAAGCTAACCTGGTTAGCGAAACGCGCGTCAAGTGCAGAAATAAAGTGTTTGGTGTAATGGTGATATATATACTGAGTAATCTCTCTATTAGTTTTTATCGGGTTTTCTTTACTGACAGCCAGTTCTTTTTTGCCCTTAGGATTAAAAATGCCAGAAATCTACTGAATACTACAGCTATGTGAATAATCCATTCATTTTTATTATTATTTTGATACCGTATTTAAAGCTACTACTATTGTTATCTAACTACGGCATTATATGTGAGTATTTATAATTACCTTTTCCTTGCTTGACAAACCATTCTATAAAAGAATATTTTGCTGGTAATAATCATAGATCAAAGCATTTCCGAAAAGTAAGAGTCAGTAAATTAGACATGTTGGTAGAACTAACGTAATTGGATTATGAAAAGCTGACTGAGCTTAGTATGACCGAGAAGGTACAAGTATAAGTAGAGAAAATATTTCATTTATTCATTTAATCTTGAGAAACCTGAATGCTAGGTTTTTACGGCCTATGCTAAGAGAAAGATTTTATTCATAAAGAAATCACATTCCGAGATGTTTGCTTTTCTTCAAATTTCATAGTCCTAAGACTATCAGAAATATATTTCCAATTTCCGTGGGCTCAGTTAAATCAAATATTGGTATATATTTAATTTGAAGAAGTAATGCATGCTATAATTTTTAAATGATGTTGCTTCACAGAAAGAAAGTTAAAGATGAACGAACTTGTCCTAGATTTTAGTTATGAAAATGGACAACTTTAGGCAAACTTACCGTCAAAATTATATTATTTTTTCATTATTTCCTGTTGTAGGAAAAATTTTTGGTAAAGAAATCTGACTATAGAGTTAGATCTACAATAAAAAATATATTTTCTTTACAGTTTGTATTTGCAAAATAACATCAACAATTGTTTATAATTAATTATTTTTTGCCAGCATAGCAATTGAAAAATAAATCTTTATACGGTCGCTAATGTAAATGCATTTATACTACCTTTCAGCCAAAAATAGATCCTTGTGAATCTAATTCAAGTTCACGGATTTTCCCTATTGTGCTTTTAAACTACTTAACGGTCAGTAGGACCCATGTAGAATAGGTTTACTAAAATGCAATTACTGTATCAAGAAACCATTAAATAATATATAGCTGAAAAACTACTTGTCATTTTTTCAATAAATATCATTAATTCTCCATAGAATGTTATACAGTCTGTCAAGCAAGAACGCGTCCGCGATAATTCATTTTTGGTAGATGCGATTCTAGCGATTCAACAAAAAATCGGTAGAGGAAACCTTTGTCTACGACGCATTTAGTAAAAGTATCAATCGTAAAATTCAAAATGAGTTACTTGTTTGCGCGTCCGTTTGAGGCAGTCTTTCTTTGTTCCCATCCGTTTGTGAAGAAGTGGGTAAATCATGTCAACGAGATGAAACATGTCGATGTCGTGCCAAAACGTGGCTCGGTAGGAAAGTCACTCCGAAAGTTGAAAAACCAATCGTGTCTTTGTTTTCACGGGACCCAAAATTGATCCTGCGTCAAGGAGCGGTAAAATTAAGAAAATTGGGTTTGAATGTATCTCATGAGACCATTCGACAACATCTTCATGCTCATGACATGAACAGTAGAAATTCTGTTACTTTACAAGCCAGTATGGGGTTTTAACGGTAAAATTTAACTACATTCAGGGAATCGATTCTGAGTTACAAAGTATCAATAGGCAAGAGCCAATATGTCCGTGGATTTTCCCTATTGTGCTTCTAACCACTTAATGGTCAGTAGGGCTATAATGAATTTAACAAGGCTAAAAGGCCATCCAGAAGAAATACTGTTACTTAATGGTAGAATTTCACCACATCCAAGCAGTCGATTTTGAGTTGCAAAGTATCAAATATGTTTATATGTATATACATATATATATATATACAGTAATACCCCGCTTTACGCGAGGGATACGTTCCGAAAAAAATCGCGTTAACTGAAATTCGCGTATATCGAGGTTTATGATTAAACATAGTCAAAATTTAATACAAAAAAATACAAATCATTTTAATCAATCACTTTAATTCTAAGAACACTTTATGCAATACATACTCTTATTTTTTACGGAAAAATACATCTATTGTCTTTTGGGTAACGTTTTGTTTACGTTCTTGTAAAATACGTTCATAACACCCAACACTGTTTTTAATTGTTTGACACACGGTCAAGACACGGTCATCATTATTGTCTATACTCTGCAATATGTCCAAACCTGAATAAATTTTTGAAAGTGCATTTTGTATTTCCCCTGAAGATAAAACTTTCTCTTCTACTTGTTCTTCCTCATCGTAGATAGGATTATTCTGTAACTCGATCAGATCTTCATTGCTAATAGGATCGTCGTGCGTTGCTACAAGTTCTACGAGATCTTCTACCGTGACATCTTCAAGTTCAGACCCCTCAATCATTGCAGCAATGTCTTCAAGCACTTGTCTCTGCATCTGGACAATTCTTCTCGGTGCTTCCACTACATCTGGCCAAAGATTACGCCACACCCCATTCATACAACTCATTTTAACTTCCTTCCAAGCCTCTCTATGTTGTGAATAGACTTCATAATGTTGTATGACTTCCACCACTCTCGCATAGACTGTCTTCCTTCCCCGTCAGTTTCATGAATTAGTTGGCTAAAAGTGCGGCGATGGTAATAAGCTTTGAAGTTTGCTATTGCTCCCTGGTCCATAGGTTGTAATATTGACGTAGTGTTTGGTGGAAGGAACTTTACGTACACTTTTAAGTCTCTGAGCGTATCAAGTGAGGTTGGATGTCCTGGGGCATTGTCTAAGAGTAATATAACTTTAGGTTCAAGCCCATTTCTGTCACAGTATGATTTGACTGATGGGCAAAAACTATTAGAATACCATTCTTGAAAAATTTCCCGTGTAACCCACGCCTTTCTGTTTGATCGCCACACAACTGGTAGACTTGTCTTGTCTGTGCCTCGCATTGCACGGGGTGTTTCTGAATGGTACACTAGTAAAGGTTTCAGTTTGAAATCACCAGTGGCATTACCACCCAGCAGAAGTGTTAGTCGATCTTTCGCAGCTTTGAAACCACTGGCTTGACGTTCTTCCTTAGAAATGAATGTTCGAGATGGCATTTTTTTCCAGTAAAGTGCGGTCTCATCAACATTGAAGATGAGACAAGCAGGAATTTTCTCTCGTCTAACGAAGTCTTGAAACTTGTCTGGAAACTCAGCTGCAGCTTGAATGTCCGCGCTGGCCGCCTCGCCTGTTATGTGGATATTGTGAAGATTAGAACGCTGCTTGAACCGATGGAACCAGCCTCTGCTGGCAGCAAAAGTCGGAGTGGCACTCCCTTCTCCTTCTTTTGTTTTCAGCATCTCATACAAAGATTTTGCTTTTGTGCATATGAGATCTTGACTTAGTGGTGTGTTCTTCTTATTCAAATCTTCGATCCAGACTGACAGTAATTTCTCCATTCTTTCTAAGATAGATGATCTCGAACGAGAAAGTTTTGTTGCACTTATAGGTGTTGAACCTTCGCTGGAGATTTTAATTTTTTCCCGATTTTTATAAATCGTTCTCACAGTCGATTCTGAGAGTCCAAAATCTCTCCCAACAATTGTTGCTTTGCCTCCATTTTCCATTCTTCTTAACACTTTCATCTTCAATTCCAAAGTGACGCTTTTACGCTCTTTTTTCTTTACAGGCGGCATTTTTAACGTAGGGTTAAATTATGTATGTATGTATCTCCAATAAATATTAAAACAAAACTGCCAGCCGACCGAACTAACATTACGGAACAAATGAACACACGAAACGAACGAGGAAATCCCCATAGAACAAAAGTCGAAGGACAGGGAATTCCCAATTCTTCAAAGAGAATATTCAGAGAAAGCGGGGATCCCCCCGCGACCATAGAGAAGTTAATGACTACATGAGCGCGAAATTTGAAATTCGCGTTATAGTGAAACCGCGCGTAACGGGGTCGCGCTAAGCGGGGTATTACTGTATATATATATATATATATATATATATATATATATATATATATATATATATATATAATTAAACGGAAACATTAGGCTAAATTCACCACACTAAAGGAGTGACTGTGTAGATATGGGAAGATTACTTTCGGAGGCTCTACGATGTACAGGAAATGCCAAAAATCAAGGGGTATCGAACAATAGATAGTACCTTCATGACGGAGGACGAAATAACAAAAACACTGGGAAAACTGAAGAACCGAAAACCACCAGGGCCGGACGAAATATTCAACGAATTGCTGAAGTACGGCTGTATAAAACTAACACATAACCTAACGATACTTTTTATTTAAAATCACTCAAGCTCCAAGATACCAGAGGAATGGCATACAAGCATAACCATTCCCACCTTTAAGAAAGGCTATTCACGAGCCTACTGAAAGAGAAGCTGGAAGCGTAAATTACCTAAACAGAGGAACAACAAGGTTTCAGAAGCGGACAACAGATGCAATATTCACTATAAAATAAATCAAAGAAAAGGCAATAGAATACAGCACGCTCTCGTACATTTGTTTCATAGACCTTCGGCAGGGCTAAACTTGAAGACATAATTGAAACACTAACAAATAGAGAAGTAACAGCTGACATAGTACAAATAATATACACTCTTAAACCAAAAACACAACAAAAATAGAAGTGGACGCGTAAACCACGAAAAGCATACCGATGCTCGGATGAATTAGGCAGGGAGATAGCCTCAGCCCCTAGCTATTCAACATGCTTATGGAGAAAATCATAGAAGAGGTATCATCACTCAACTTGGGATACAGAATGAACAACGAAAGGATAAGCATGGTGTGTTATGCAGACGATGCTGCTATAGGTGCAGAAACTGAAGATGACTTACAAAGACAGCTACGTAAATTTCATCTGATCTGTCAGCAGTTCAACATGAAGATCTGCATCACAAAAACTAAAAGAGTGACTTTTGCGAGGGAACCAATAAGATGCAAACTTGTAACCGAAAACAAAATCATAGTAGTTTAAATATCTCGGCATAGAAATATCAAGTAACTACAACCCAGCGAAGGACCTGAGAACTCAAATCAACAAGGCATCAGTAATATCAGGATGCATGCGGGGTGTAGTCTGGAGCAACAGATACATGAGAATAGACAGTAAAGTGAAAATCTATAAAACATGCATTAGACCTGTCATGACATATGGGACAGAAACAATAGAGAACACCAATAAAAACAAAAAACCTACTGCAAGTTGCCGAAATGAAGACCCTGAGAGCAATCCTTCATGACACCAGGGGAGACCACGTGAGGAACACAGACATAAGGAAACAACGCTACGTCCAAGACATAGTTAAGTGGGGAAGACAGAGAAGAGAATGGTACGTATATATATATATATATATATATATATATATATATATATATATATATATATATATATATATATGTATATATATATATATATATATATATATATATATATATATATATATATATATATATATATATATATATATATATATATATATATATATATATATATATATATATATATATATAACATGTAGGCTGAAAAGTTTTTGGTCTAGCTACTCAAAACACATTTTTTTTTACAAAACTCGACCTTATTCATCAATACAGTCTCCTTCAAAAACGATACAATAAGTTCAACGCTTTTCTAACATTTCTATACCTTTCTTGTAGAAGCATTTGTCTGCCTTTAAAATAGGCCTTAGTTTCAGCCTTAACTTCTTCATTGGAGCCAAATCTCTTTCCTGCGAGCATTTTTTAGGTCTGCGAATAGATAATAGACGCTGGGGGCTACATCTGGAGAATACGGTAGATGAGGAAACAATTCGAACTTCAATTCATGCAATTTTACCATCTTAACCATCGACTTGTGACACGGTGCATTGCCCTAATGAAAGAGCACTTTTTCATGCTTCGAATGCACCAGTAACTTTATATAATATTCGCTACTGATGGTTTTTCCCTTCTCAGCATAGTCGATGAAAATTATTCCATGCGCATCCCAAAATACAGAGGCCAAAACCTTCCCAGCCCCCTGTTGTGTCTTTGGTCGCTTCGGGCGGCTTTCCCGGCTGCTGTTCACTCAGCTATTTACCGATTTGATTCCAGTGTGTAGTGGTGGATCCATGTTTTATCCATTGTCACATATCGCATGAAAAAAATACTTTTTGTTGAACTTATAGACGTATCTTTACTGATGATGATATATTATAGTCTGATATCGACCCACTTTGTTATATCTTGCCATTAAAAATCAATATTGGATCTTCATAAAGTGACAGCATTCCGTATCCGTTATCTCCTCGTCGTGTTAAGCTTATTATAGTCACTCCAACGGAATCATTAGGTAAGCGAAACCGATATAGGATGAGTGTCATGGGCGCGGACGGGATTTACAGAGAACAGTATCTCTTTTTTGGTCGAAAAATGTATTAATTTATTTACTTTAGCATACAGTCTTACTGATTTTTTAAACCGAATACTACACTCGCATATTTATAGATGCGGCAACATCCTACGGGTAAAATCCGATATTAGATTTTCATTCAGTGAAAATATTCTCTGTGAATTACATCTTGTGATCATTACAGATCTGATAGCGAGAATATTAGGTTGTCAATATCGATCTAACTAGAGAGGTATGCACCTTAATAAGATTTACAAAGTTTCATATCAACTTTGCTTTAAAAAGTAGCCTAAAGAAATAAGCATATGTAATTTTTTCAAGCTACGTTATTTTCTAACTCCGGTCACATCGAAAATACAGTCACACGTTTGTATCAATAGTTTTAAAGGACGTTGTATATGGCAAATAATTATTGAAGACATATTTCCTTTAATAATTAATATGTTCCCAAAATTCCAATTCCAAATTTTAGCTAAATCAATTTAGTACTTTTAGAGTCAACTTTGAAAAGACTAAGGGCCTCTATTGAAATGTCACTTTCACAAAATTGAAAATAAAATCACTTATAGCTCTATATATATATATATATATATATATATATATATATATATATATATATATATATATATATATATAATATACACACTTTTCTCCCGAAATTTTTTAATGACACACTAGTTATTATAGTATTATGATCTCTTTATGCTTTATGTTCTCAACAAAATCGATAATAGTGGAACATTGAAAATTGCAACACGAGACTAGTTTTTCATGTATACATTGTAAAGCGTCTTCGTGAAAACACGAATCATAACTTTTTATGCGTACGGAATTTTTTTCTTTTGTAAAATAAATATCCGGTATCGCTATACGTGTAAGTATGGTACGTGTTCCTGAAAACCTTGCTATAAATTTATTTTGTTCATTTAAAAAAAAAATAAAAATTCCATTGTGGCATCATTTTTGATAATCCATCTAAAATGTATACATATATATATATATATATATATATATATATATATATATATATATATATATATATATATTACATATATATATATATATATATATATATATATATATATATATATATATATATATATATATATATGTATATATATATGTATATATATATATATATATATATATATATATATATATATATATATATATATACATATATAAACTACTGGACAAAATTAACGCAATAATCTGAAAATTAATTTATCTTTTTTCTTATGTCAGTTTTTAAAGTTTATCGAGTATTTGAATAGTAGGCTATGCATATTTTGTTTCGTTGTTCATGACAGAAATCAAAACAATTCGTTTAGATTTACAGTTTTAAAGAATTTTTTAGAAGATAAACAATTTTCTGTAATAATGCGATAGATTTTCTTTAAAAGTAAGCTTATAAATTGTTCCCTTTTTCAAAGTAATACGTTTTTGGGGTAGACTGTTTTATTTTTGACCCCGAAGAATTAGAAAAATGAATCGAACAAGGAATTTAACTGAACACGAGGTAGTGCGAGCTTCAGTTTTATTGGACGCGGGATATTGTCAGAGTTATGTTGCCA